>CAMZMU010000107.1:102441782-103108556 GCA_947311845.1 Poa pratensis | reverse complement strand
TGGGATGGTGTGCTCTTATCATTCGAACGACATTTCATCCCCATTATTATCTATCTCGTTCAAGACTATGGCGAGTGTCTCATACTCTTTGCTAGTCTCTACCTTGTTTTAATGCATTGTTACTGTGGCTAGGTTGAGGCTTTTATTAATACAGATTTAGGGGTGCACCTCTGGTGCACGATCCCCGAGCCCTTTGTTGACAAGACGATAACACAATGTTAATAATTAGCGATTAGAAATTATAATATCCCATGTTTTAGTCACGTATCGGCATCGCAGAAGAGACAGGGGTCCGCTAGCCGAGGTTCACCGAGGGGGTGAAGGGGAGCGTCGTCGAGGTCGGGATTGAACAAGGCGGCTTACCCAGCTTCGGATCTCCAGCGGTGGCGAGATCCTACTTGTTATAATTCACTATATGGGCGTTAGCCTTGAACAGGTTACAATGAAGATTGGTTTGTGCCCTAAAGGCGTCCCTGGTCCGGCTTATATAGGCGGCCAGACCTAGGGTTGCAAGGTGATTACGTATCCGGCAAGTATACGATCCTAACCTAGCCGGCAAGTCTGTCGCCTTCCGTCTTGATCTGTGGCTCCGTGGGCTTCGGTCTTGGGCCTCCTCCTTGCCGCCATCCGCCTACCTTAGTCGTCGGCTATCTGGGCCGCCCGGTAGGCAAAGCCTTTACCACCATTATGGCCACCCTGAACTAGCCGGATTGATCCATGTGGTGATACCCCCAGTTGGTATATCCCAACATTAGCCCCGAAAAGGTTTGAGTTCTCCAGTTGCCGCCTTCTTTCTTGCTTGACGTCCGTCTTGTTTTCTGCACTTGGGCCATTTAAGAGCTCGAACCATTCCGAAGTTGAAGTAGGTGGTGGTCCGTCTAAAAGTATGCCAACCTGTGCCGCCAACATGGGAAAGACGGCTGACTGCTGTCAGGAATCTTCCAGGCGTGATCTTGTCAAATTGACCAGTCCTGTCCAAGTGTTGACGGATGACGTCACGCAGTCCACGACAGTTTGAACTTAAGCGTGTATCATGATTACTTTCCCACTACGCGCGGGAATCGAGGCGACGGCAGCGCGCGCCGTTGCCACGACATGCGAGACGACGCGTGGCGGAGATCGTGACTCTAGCCGTTTCGCGCATGAATCGCGGAGCAAGGGTGGTAAATACAACAACCCACCGCACGGCGGATTTTACTTCCTATTCCCCATTCCACTGCGACGCTCTTCTCTCCTCGGGCTCTCCTCCTCTTGCACCCTACTCCGGCGAGCAACCACCCGAGCGGCGCACCACCCATCAAATGACAAGTGCAGGCGAGCAGAGCCCAACAGCGGCGGCGGCTGCGGCAGTGGCTTCGGCCGCCGCAATAGGATCTGGGTCTGGGCGGCGGCGGCAAGCACCGCGCCGTCGTCTTCTTCTTTCCCCCGTCATGGACATGGGTGGGTATCTTCATCTTCTCTGGCACTGGCAGCGCCATCCACAACTGCGTACCCCTCCTTCCCTTTGCCATCGATGGCGACGGTGGACGCAGAGCTCACGGCCGACCCGGAGGTTCCCACCGGCGAGACCGTAATCGAGGAGGAGGAGGTGGCGGAGCTGGGCTCCCTGTGGCACCCCGATCCAGATGATCGAGTCGCCCCATATACCAGTCCCAGAAACACTGGATATATGACAACTTGATAAACAAAGACATAACCAGATATATATGGCTCCGAGTTCGGATGGATACAAAATTACAACACGGGGTGAGGCTCCAGCGATCGTGCAACAGGCGCACACAACAGTATGTACATTATTTATCCAACATCGAGCCTCTAACAGAGATCGCAGCGGGTACGTAGGTAGTAGCGTGGCAACGACGGGCCTTATTCCACGGGGTTCTGCCTGGGACACTGATTCCTAGTTCTCGTACAGCGGGTACTCGGTGATGGGTGCAACGGTCTGGCCACATAAAAAGCCAGGTGAGTACATTGAATGTACTCGCAAGACATTAGCCTAAAATCAAACAAGGTCTATCTATATGACATGCATAAGTTCGGAAGTAGCATGGCATAAGTTCATGGTATAAGTGCAAGTCCAAACTTAACGGTTGGACATAACTTACCTACTTACCTTAATAGAGATGTTTCGTGTTTCTAAAGTGAGATCACGTTCTCACTCAACAACATATAACCACAACTAGGCTCACAAGCCTCTAGCCAACTCTGGCTTTACTCTAGGCTCTCAGGCCTCTAGCCAACTCTGGCTAGGCTCCCAAGTTTCCACATGATCGTTGGGTTTCATATTAATTATTTCTCCATGTTCGACCGGACTGACTCATAGTGTGACTTGACCCAAACATCGTCCCATAACCTAGGGACAAGGCTAGATTCTAGATTTACACTCTCGAGAGGTGGCAACTTTTATCCACACGCTGAAGTCTAGGCTTGTACCGCCGGTACCGAAGTACTAGGACCGATCATGGCGACAGTACAAACCCACACTTCCATAACCGTTTATTCTACCCAGATACTCCCTGTGTAGCCACCGACACGTCCGAGGACCACGTCTTATACGAAGTGAATCCGGCACCCCAACAGATGAGCGCGCCTAGCTCCGGAACCTTCACAAGACTAGCTCCGACCACAAAGGTAACCGACTAGACTTGCTAAAAGGGTGGCGTCAAAGGAGGCTTGATAGAATACTCGGCCATGGTCCGCCCATATGAACGACGCATGGTTGTGCTGGTTGTGCTTGGTGAGTGGCACTATGTGACACAATCTAGTCGAGGGAGGTGGTTATCTTTTAGTCAAATTTTAATTCCTGTCACCAACATGAGCCCAGCAACAAGTGACATTCACATAATAATCCAAGCAGTAAATAATCGTATTGACCGGCGACTATGGCGCCACCACGTATCAATGTCCAAAAAGCGTTAATCATGACTGTGGCGGAGCTACCCCCGACCACGCCATCTCGTTTGAGTATAAAAGAAAGTAGCATCAACCGGATGACTGTGGCGGAGCTATCTCCGACCAGCGCCATCTCGTTTGACTATAAAAGAAAGTAGCGTCAACCGATGACTGTGGCGGAGCTACCTCCGACTAGCGCCATCTCGTTTGACTATAAAAGAAAGTAGCATCAACCGGATGACTGTGGCGGAGCTACCTCCGACCAGCGCCATCTCGTTTGACTATAAAAGAAAGTACAGTTGCATCGTTCCTCCATTCCTTCGACTGTGGCGGTTCCCCTAGTCCATTGTCTCGAGAATGGGAGGGATGCACAAGATATGAAAATAAACAAATATATAGCAATGCGACAATATTCAATGCAATATGGCATGTGAGGTGCAATAGCAACCAAATTAAACAATCAAGAAATTTTCTAAAGTTCGACCAAGCTTGAGATCGGGTTAACGGCTTGCCTTCAGCAGTGGGGTATGGTTCGGGAACAACTTCCACTTCGTTGGAGAGGTTTAAATCTAACAAGGGAAATAAAAATGCATAAAAAACCCTTCCTAAGCCATCGAATAAATGACCAAGCAAATAAATTCCAAATCAATTTATTTTGATGCCAATGGACAGGTATTTTCAAAACAAAGCCAACAAAAAAAGATTCATATTTTTCTGATCATTTTTGAGGAAGATATGGCCTTTCAAAGTTAGCCCTAAAATCTGCCCAATTTTAAACAGAAAACGTTTCGGGTAATATTAAAAATCTGACCAGCGGGACCCACCAGTCAGTGGCCCACTGTTTTGAACCGTTATTACGCGTGAAATTAGAAAAACATGTTCATCTCCGCGAACTCACCGGCGGCTAGAGCGACGGGGAGGGGAGGAAGAGGAGGCAGGGCGGCTCGGGAGGTGTGCGCAGCTCGTCCGCGCACTCGCGTTGTCGGCGAGGTCTGTCCGAGGCAGAGCTTCTCCTCCCAGAGACGGCGATCTGTCGAGGACGGATTCGACGGTTCCGGCCAGCAATCACCCAGGCGAGGGCGGCGGGAGGTTGATGGTGGTCTGAGAGGGTGGCCTGGGCGAGGAATCGGCGGGGAGGTGCTCTAGGTGAGGATATCGAGCGGAACCAGTGCGGATGTGGAGAGCTCGATTCTGGCGAGGTGGTGCTCTACTGGCCTCGAAACTTCGGTGGAGGACGATAGGGAGGGTGGGTGAGTTGGTGCGGTGTCTGGAGGATGCTGGGGGGCTTCTTTTATAGCTCCCCGAAGGGTGGCCGTCATGGACGGCACGGCGAGGTGTCGGGCAAAGCGTGCAGCGCTGTTCGTGCGGCGCGTCGCAAAGCGGATGGCGCACCGGCTCACGAGAGAACAGGGGAGGGAGTGGATAGGCTCGGGGGGGGTGATGACCCACAAGTATGGGGGATCGCAACAGTCTTCGAGGGAAGTAAAACCCAAATTTATTGATTCGACACAAGGGGAGACAAGAATACTTATAAGCCTTAACAGCGGAGTTGTCAATTCAGCTGCACCTGGAAAAGCACTAGTAACAGGGTGATGTGAAAGCAGCAGTAATATGAGAGCAATAGTAACAGTAACACAGAAGCAATGGCACCAGAAAATAGTTGCATGCGTGGAGTTGACGGTAAAGCAATGATGATTACAGATGGACCGGGGTTCCCAGCTATCTACACTAGTGGTAACTCTCCAATAACAAGTGTTGGTGAACAAATTACAGTTGGGCAATTGACAAAATATTGAGCGCATGACAATGCATATATATGACATGATGATTACTATGATATTCATGTGGGCATTACGACAAAATACATAGACCGTTATCCAACAGCGTCTATGACTAATAATCCACCTCCAGGTTGTCATACCGAGTTCCCCGTTGGTATTAAGTTGCAAGCAACGGATAATCGCATTAAGTAATGTGCGTAATGTAAACAAATGCATTAGACCTAACGGCGCACCCTTAAGCTAAGCATCGATTATTTTATCCCTAGTGGCAAAACACATCCACAATCTTAGAAGTTGTTGTCACTCTCCTAGATTACCGGAGGCATGAACCCACTATCTAGCATAAATACTAACTCTTGGAGTTACAAGCATCTACTTGGCCAAAGCATCTACTTGTAACGGAAAGCATGCAAGATCATAAATAACATATAAGATAGATTGATAATCAACTTGACATAGTTTTCAATATTCATCGGATCCCAGCAAATACAACACCGATTACATCAGATGGATCTCAATCATGTAAGGCAGCTCATGAGATCATTGTATTGAAGTACATGGGAGAGAGAGTACCAACTAGCTACAGCTAGAACCCGTAGTCCATGTGGGAACTACTCACAAACCATCATGGAGTCGAAGTGGAGGCGTGGTCGATGAGATGGCTCCGGGGTCAATCCCCGTCTGACAGGGTGCCGAACAGGAACTTCTGACCCCCGAAACTTGGTTTTTGGTGGCGGCGGAGCTACGGAACTCTTCTGGAGAAATCGTCGATCCTTTTAGGGTTTTCACCGCGGAGGCAATATATAGTCCAAAGGGCGTCGCGAGGCACGAGGTGGCCACACCACCCCACGACGCGGCCTAGCCCAAACCGCGCGGGGCATGGTGTGGAGGTTGTGGGCCTCCCCCAGACTTGTCCTTCTGGCTCCCGAGTCTTCTGGCGTTTTAGAATTTTTGTAATTTTTTCAGATTTTTCTGAGCACTTTCAATTTTGGACCTTTTCTGCAATGCACAGACATAATAAACAGAAACTGGGACTGTGGCATCTTGTTAACAGGTTAGTCCAGAAAATGCATAAAAATGCTATGAAGTGTATGTAAAACATGTAACAATTGGTATAATATCAACATGGAACATCAGAAATTATAGATACGTTTGAGACGTATCAAGCATCCCCAAGCTTAGTTCTACTCGTCCTCGAGTAGGTAAAACGATAAAAACAAAATAATTTCTGAGGTGACATGCTACAATCATAATCTTGATCAAATAGTATTGTAAAGCACATGTTATGAATGAAGTGATCCAGGTCAATGGTCTATAGTTTGCTAGCAGGTAGATAATGAGCAAACAACTGAATCATATAAGCAAAACTTTTCATTAATAGTACTTTTGAGACAAGCATCAAAGAGTTTTGCATAAGAGTTAACTCATAAAGCAATAGATTCTAAGTAAAAGGTATTTAACCAACACAAAGGAAGATTTAAGCTTCAGCAATTGCTTTCAACTTTCAACATATATATCTCATGGATATTTGTCAACACAAAGCAATATAATAAGTGCAATATACAAGCATATAAAAATTGTTGCACCAAAGTTGACACTAGTGTTTGCTTCTGAGACAGAAAGAAGTAGGAAAACTGACTCAACATAAAAGTAAAATAAAGGCCCTTCGCAGAGGAAGCAGGGATTAAATCATGTGCAATATACAAACATAAAAGTTTTTGAAATCATAAAGAGAGTAAAAATAAGTTTTGAGAGGTGTTTGTTAATTTCAACGAATAAGAAAATGAAAGTACAATATGACCCCTGCCAACCAGACTTTTAAGAGCGGCTCCCATGAAGGACGTTATTTCTACCAGCAAGGCAGATCATCCCTCTTCTCTTTTGTTTACACATGCAGATATTTCACTGTTTGTCATTGCTTGGCTGATAAATCAGGGCAAAAATGTGAAGAGAATTAAGCGGTTAAAGTTGTAGTTAATTGGGACTGGGCACCCCATTTGCCAGCTCTTTTTGCAAAATTAATGGATAAGCGGATGTATATGCCGCTAGTCCGGTGGTAAAGTCTGTTTGACAGTTACATAAAGACATCCACCCCGTCCTCATGAGCTTGGTAAACATTGACACAAAATAGGAGTAATAAAGTTTTGAATAGTTTAAAGGTGTCTTGGGTTTGGATGAGATAAAGGAGTTGTATGCTACCGATGCTTTCTTTGGAGATATTTTCGCTCAATGTTCGGAGCACAAAGGAATTGGTGATTTCTATTTGCACAAAGGTTTCTTGTTTAAGATAACAAACTATGTGTACCTGAGTCTTCGCTTCATTTGGTCCTTTTGAAGGAATCGCATGGAGGCGTCTTAATGGGACACTTTGGACGAGACAAGACCTTTGCAATGCTATCCACAAACTACTATTGGCCAAGGATGTACCGGGATGTGGACCGCTTGGTGCGACGATGTTCAACATGACTCAAAGCTAAGTCTACTTTAAACTCTCATGGCTTATATACACCTTTGCCAATTCCACATTACCCGTGGTCCGACATTGCTATGGATTTTGTCTTAGGACTACCACGCACTAAAACAAACAAGGATTCCATCTTTGTCGTCATTGATCGCTTCTCTAAAATGGCACACTTTATACCTTGCAACAAGAGCGACGATGCTTCACACATTGCTACTTTGTTTTTCAGGGAAATCGTCCGTCTTCATGGAGTGCCCAAGACCATTGTGTCGGATCGTGACATCAAGTTCGTGAGCTATTTTTGGAAGACTTTGATGGCCAAGATGGGAATCAAGCAACTTTTCTCCACTGCATACCACCCTCAAACCGATGGCCAAACCGAAGTGGTGAACCGGTCTACCCACACTCCTTCGTGTGTTGATCAAGCCTAACTTGAAGAATTGGGAAGATTGCATCCCACACGCGAGTTTGCCTACAATCGAGCACTACATCGCGCAACAAAGAGAACACCCTTCGAGGTTGTCTATGGCTACAACCCCTACACCGCGCTCGACATGCTACCACTTCCACTTCGAGAACAAGTCAACATGGACTTCGACAAGCGCGCCGCCTACATGAAGAAACTACATGAAGACACAAGGGCCACGCTAGAGAAGCATAAGGAAGACCATGCTACGAAGATGAACAAGAACAAGCGCCCATGATATTTGAAGAAGGAGACCTTGTTTGGCTACATCTACGCAAGGACCGCTTCCCCGATGAAAGAAAGTCTAAGCTCGCGCCAAGAGGAGATGGTCCTTTCAAGGTTCTCAAGCGCATCAACGACAACGCATACAAGATCGACATACCAAAGTCCAAGTACGGCGTTCATAACACCTTCAACGTCGCCGACATCTCGCCTTACCTTGGTGACCCAAGTGATGATGAGGAAGAAGAGTCGAGGACGACTCTTTTCCAAGGGGGGGAGATGATGTAGTGCAACCTAGGCACACAACACCAACATCACCAAATGGACCAATGACAAGAGCAAGTGTCAAAACTCTCCATGATAAGGTGAATTCACTCCTATCTATGTGTGATCTCGACACTCCTTTGAATGGTTTGCTACTTCATTCGGATATTTTGTGCCTACTCAGGAACCACCTTGATGACGACCCTCAATGGAGTGAAGAGAATGACCAAGAGAAGATCCAAGAAGATGGCCAAGAAGAAGAGCGGGGAAAAGGAGCTGGAAAAGCTGAAGAAGTGTCGGCCGGTACTACCGGGCCAGAGAGGCCGGTACTACCGCTGAAACGCCAGACGGTACTGGAATCGAAGCCATCCTAAGCGGTACTACCGAAATTAGTTCCGGTACTACCGGACGTTCGCACGTCCGGTACTACCGGCCACTTCTGTCCGGTACTACCGGCCATGCGCGTGCCTGCGAGCAGATCTAGGTGTTGACCCATGTATTTCGTCCCCTTTGGGCCTAGACTATAAATAGGACCTCTCCGTCTAGATCTAGGGTTAGACAATGATTTGGGATTAGAGTAGAGCCTTGTTCCTTCTTCTCAAAGTGTCTTTCCTCCTATGGAGATGACTCAAGGCCTCCCCTTGTGGAGATGAACCAAGGCCTCCTCTCGAGGAGAAGATCCCTTCGTAGATACCAAGGCTTCCTCTTGTAGTTGCGATTACTTGCTAATCTTCCCTCTTTGAGTGGCTAGATTGGATTGGTTGGATTGACCAATTGGACAAAAAATCCTAAGAGTAAGGTGTGCTTGGGAGAGGAGAATTGGGGACTACCCTCGGGGATTTGTTACCAATTGAGTCTTGCCGAGTTGCTACTTGCTATTTACCCTTATGTTGTTGATTTCCCCTCTTTGTGTTCTTTGTGTTCATACCGTGTTCTTCATGTTCATCGTTCCCTCCGCACAAATCCGTGAAAATCGGGACCAACCCACATCATGTTCCGAAGCTTGGCGAGTGTGTCGATGTCGTCTTGAAGCTTAGACATGTTTTGGTCCACCGTGGCATCTTTCTTGTGGCGCCTTGATGAGCTAGATGGGCCTTGACTTGGCTTGGCCTTGTCGATGCACTTCTTGGGGGTGCCGTGTTGTTGTCGATGTAGAGTGGCGAGGCTTGGCGCTCTTGGCGTTGTCCTTCTCATGGCGCCTTCTAGAAGTTGATGGAGAATGTCGAAGCTTGGCACTCTTGGTGATGTCCTTGTCATGGCGCCTTCTTGAAGTAGATGGAGCTCCATAGGATGAATGCATGGTGGCCTTGTCGGTGCTCCGTCTTGAGCTTGAACCATAGTAGGTTGTGCCATGACGCTTGGTGGTGCCGCTCTTGAACATGGTGGTGATGGGGGTCCTCTCCTCTTGCATGTTGTCGAAGTCGTCGCACATGCTACAAGAGTAGTAGTCGTAGACGTTCTCCACCATGTCATCGGAGTGGAAGTCGTAGTAGTGGCGCTCCACCATGTTGTTGTAGTCTGGTACCATGTGATGAGGCATGTGAAGACACTTGCACCTCATTGTCGTTGGAGCTTCTGTAGTCAGAGTCGTGGTAGATTCGTATGTACTTGGAGTCGATACCATATGATGAAGGTTGCTCAACGTCATGGTACCGCTCCTTGTCGTGGACGCTCGAATAGTCGGAGTCATAGTCGGAGTAGTTGTAGCGGAAGTCTTCGTGATGATCCATCATGTCAAGGGGGTCATTGTCGTTGTAGTAGTCGTAGTAGTCCCCCATGTCCTCAAAGTTTGAGGCATCATAGTTGTTGTGGCTCATCGTGTACTCAACATCATCTTGGCCTCCATAGGGGCATTCGCTCTCCCTAGACATGTCAACTCACAAGACAAGTGTATATATGTGGAGTGGAAAGGAACTAGAACACAACCTCTCACCTTGTAGATAGTATTGGACGTCATGGACAACCAAGGAAACGATCACAAAGTAAAATGCTTGTGTTCAAGTATCCAAAGCAAACTCCAAAACACACACGGCTTAAAAGTTGGTAGGAAGGTATGGTAGGTGGAAAGCAAATTGAACCAACCGGAAACCAAGATATTGTCAAAGCAAGTAGAGAACCACGATGATCACAAAGCGAAACAAGTCAATCTCAAAGATAGGAATGTAGTTCAAGGAAACACACGCGCGGAAAGATAAATGGGACTCATGCAACCAAGAAGTGAGCTAAAGAACCAAATGATCCTAGCGAAGACTATAAGCTCGTGCTGCACAAGTGCAAGGAGAGCCACTAGCTCGATTGCAATTTATTTGGTGGGCTACAAGATTTGCACAACAATGCACCACCTACTAGATGTTCATCGAGCTTGCGCGCTTCCTACAAGATATGGCAAGTGGTGTTTTTTCTTTTCTTTTCTTTTGATTTGGCACTTTTTGCTTCTTTTCACTTTTGCACACCCACTTCTTTTGATGCCAACACAAGATATATATATATATATATGTAAACTAGCGCACAACTTTTGCTCGGAAACTACACGGTGCAAATGTGCAAAGCCCAAGCAATCATCAAGAGCTAGCCTCAATAGGACATGGTAATCGCAAAGATATAGTGTGGCTCACAAAGGATTGGCAATGGGTAAAGGTTGGCAATGTTATACCTTTCGTCGATGTTCATCACCCTTTGTTGTAGAAGTGTCGTGCTTGCCCACGGATTTTGGTTGTGGTGGATGGTGGATCAACCACAATGGTGACGTAGGCCTTGATCGTAGCTTCGAAACGAGCCAAAGAACACCTAAAACGGAGTCCGGAATCAAAAGATATGGCCAAAACCGTTTTCTGAAATTTCAGTTTTTCCGCAAGTTCGGTAGTACCGGGCAAAACGGGTCGGTAGTACCGGCCAGAGTCAACGCAGGTCCGGTAGTACTGGAAATATGGGCGGTAGTACCGACCGTGGACGCAATTCGTGCCCGAAACTCGAAATTTCGCGATTTTGGGCGGAAAAACGGCTTGAAAATGACCAAATCGGAGGGGAAATCAATGGAATTAGGCCATGGGAACGCAAAGGAAGGTAGATCAACAAGTTTAGCAATAGATCTATGGATCAAAACCTGCAAAAACGCACTCGAATATCAGATCGGTCCAAAAGCAATTTGAGGCTATTTTTGGTGGAAATTTTCGAATTTCTCAAAATCAAAGAAAAATTTGGTGGATTTGTGGGGGAAACAAAGTCAAATCCGTGGCAACCATGCTCTGATACCATATGGTGTAGTACGGGACTACTAGGGTGGCCCGATCTTCACGGATTGACGGAGGATGTGGACGAACGCACGCAAGAACACGAGGAAACACGAAGAACACACGAAGAACGCCCCGAACACAAGAACACACACACGATACAAGAACCGTTTACCTTACCGGTCGGTCCAACCGGCCCAATAGAATCCACACGAAGGGTGGGAGATCGGCAAGTAGATACAAGAAGGGATCTTGGGTGGTTGTTTCTCCAACGGTCAACCAAACCGATCCAATAAAGTCACCCGAGGATGAAAGATTGGCAAGTAGTCAAACTACAAGTGGAGGTCTTGAATCCACAAGGGGATCTTCTCCACAAGGGGAGGAACCATCCCCGCAAGGGGAGGAAGGAGACCGTCTTGAGGTGGGGAGCACGCTCTACTCTAATCTCAAAACATAGTCTATCCCTAGATCTAGCCAAGGGTGCCTATTTATAGTCTAGGCCCAAAGGGCAAAGGGAAAGGGGATACATGGGTCAAATCCCAGATCTGCACATAGGCACGCGTAGGGCCGGTACTACCGGCGGATACGGCCCGGTAGTACCAGACACGCGCAGGTCCGGTAGTACCGGAACGATTTCCGGTAGTACCGCTTAGAGCGGCAGTGAGTCCAGTAGCTCCCGAGCTTCGGCGGTAGTACCGGGCTGGTGGGGCCGGTAGTACCGGCCAGACTTCAGCGTCTCTTCCTCCTCCTCTTCCAAGCCACCGTTTGTCGGACTTCATTCCTCTTGCACCTTGGTCATCCTCCGTGTACATGTACTCATCGTGACAAACCTAGCCATGCAATGAGAATAATGGTCAAGTAGTATACCGTTCCAAACTGTCATATCGAGGGTCACATAGAGGAAGGAGTTCACCTTTGAGTTCGATGATGACTTGGGATATGTTGGGTTGCTTAGGGTAGGTTGCACTACATCAGGTAAGCTGAAAGTGGAAGAAACAAAAAGAACAACGTGTACGCAGAGTATATGTATATATAACATTGTCGATCAGTTTTGTTGACATGACTAGTATATCCAAAAATCAGAATGCATCTCAAATTGCAAGTATAGAACACAGAAGTCTCGGATGGGTACAAACCATATCTCAGAAATTCGCAACTAAAATTGCAGGTATAAGTGAAGTTCATAGAATCATGATCAAAATGATAAACACATATGTATAAAATCTTATTATTCAGTATTAAATGCAGTGTCCTCACAGAACATCGATGATCAAATTTCATGCTATCATGGTAAAACCAACTCAACATATGCAAATCAAAAGATGTTGGATACCATGCTTCAACTGCGCTACTCTGATATTTAGAACAAAGTAATGACCATGCAGTAGCACAATTAGGTATATGGCCATGATCATTAATCCCGGTATTGAAGATGCAACTCAATTTGCAGATATAAGTGGAGTATAATTCAGTTTGGGACAAACACAACGTATGTGCATAATCATATTCAAATCTAGCAAGACCAGAATAGTCCAACAAAGGTGATACTACTTTTGTTCGCTGTAATACATCAACTAAATGAGAATACATTATATTATCATGAGAATTAGTTATTGTCCCAAAGCAAAAAGATTTCGACACATATCATATAGGACTGAAAATAGAACGGTTGAATTCAGCAATTTTATCATAGGAAATGCATATGTGATCCACCAAAAAAATTCTTGTTCATGCTATAGTCACCAATTAAATAAAATCTGAAGAAATTGGCAAGGTGCTAGAATGTAAATATGAAATTTCAGCAATCTTATTCATAGCACAACTCACGGTAATAGGTTCATCTAGCATGATGTAATACAAAATATCAGTTGGTGGTATTTTAGCAAGGATCTCTTTATGTGTAATCTGTACCACATGATCAAAATTCGAATTTTGCAATGCATCACAAGGTGCTGAAACACGTGTGTACTTCAAATCACAAGTATCGACCAGCGAACAATTATACTCACAAAGTGACGCACATGCTGGTTGCAGCTCCGAATCAGTACCTATATCAATGGCAATCTCCTCAGATATAGTAGGCACTGGAACATCGTCCTCAAGCGGTGATGCAGGTTGTAACACAAATGGCTCCCTTTCTTCAAAAGCAACCTGCATATCACAAGAAACAACACTAGGAGTAGAGATGATTACATTAGTAGAAACCACACATGTATCATTAACTTTCACTCCTGAATTTTGTGGAACAATCAAACTGTCACCCTCAATATTTATATGCTGAATAGCACATATGGTGGCAGCACTCGATGTATCAGTCAGAATAATAGGTGGACATAGGTTTTGACGCCTAACCTCCTGAAATATTTTAAGTCGTGTATATGCTAACCAAGTTTGCTTATTATTCCAGAGGATTTGGGGATCACGATGATCAGCACTAAAAACAATCTGAACCTCCTCGCACCATTTCTTTCCCAACAAAAGATGACAACTATTAAGCGCTCTAGGAATCACATCACAGTAAACTGTCGGCCCAGTGAAATCCAGGGTGTGCTGGGCCTGTCCTATACGGCCCTCGACACTTGATGGCGAATTTTCGCTAAGGACCAAGCCTACGGCCTGGAGAGCCTCGCGAGGATCATTGCCTCGCGAGGGCATTTGAGGCAGCAGAGGCCTGCGGAGGCCATATCCGCTGCTGCCCCCTCTTCAAGGAAATCTCCCCTGGGGAGAGGTCAACGCCGAATTCTCTACAGGGCGTCTAAGCCCTCGTGGAGATTGCTTCGCTGCAAAGCAACCTCTGCAGAGCGCACATGGGCTCTGCAGCGGCCGCAGAGTGACGCGCGCCCCTGCGCGCGGTGACGACGACGCCGCAGTTGCCATTTTGGTGATTAAAGGGGTCAATAAAGCTGTGCCACCCGCTCCGGACTACAAGGATTTCCTCTTTGGTGTTAAGGGGACCGGCCGGCGCTACGCTCCAAGGCCAACGTCACCGTGGGCACCCCCACGTTCCTCTGCGGCCCCAGCTGGCCGTCCAGCATGGACGGTGGGTACTCTGCTCCAGGAGTCAGCTTTACGCTCATGGACCGCGTCCATGGGCACCGGGCTGCGATGCATCGTGCTCCACCTTCTGCGCCACGTGACAGCCCTACCACAGTGCGAGTGCAAGGAAGGAGCACGGGGCGCCTATAAAAGGAGGACGAGGTGCACCGTAGCAAGGGATCGCATTCTCATTCCAGCATAGCCACTTACGCGCAAGGAAGAAGAAGACCATTGCTTCCCTTCCTTGTGCACGCCATTGCCAAAAGAGAGCTCTCGGCAAGCTCATTGTACTGTAACCTCTACAAGCAGTGCAATACAGACAAGCAGGAGTAGCGGTATTACCTCCACACGAGGGCCGTGAACCTGGGTACGGGCTGGTGTTCATCTCTGTCGTGATGTCCCTCCACTTGCTCGACGAGCACCGTCGCCGTGCAGGTTGAGGGTTGTTTGACCAACGTGTTCAGCCCCTTACACGAACTCTCTTCGTGAGCTTGACTACCCCTGTTTCGTGGGAGTCATTCTCCGACAATTGGCGCGCCAGGTAGGGGGCTGAGGCGCGTCTTCAACCTTCATCGACCTCTGCGCCATGGCGGACACTCGCGCAGCTCGCGCCACCCGGCGGGCGTCAGGCAGGGCAACCACCGAGCCCGCTGCCAACACCACCAACCCTCGCGGCCGTCCCCGCTCCAGCCGTGCCACGGGGCGCAACACCGCTGAACCGCGGGTGGAGCACCCCGAGGACGACGACGGCAACCACGACGACCGCTTCGACGACGACGTCGACCACGGGCACGGCGAGGACGCAGAGTCCTCGCACCCGTCCCAGCGCCACAGCGCCTCCACTCTTGGGCGTCCAGCGCCCAGCCCAAACACCGCGCTGCTCATGGCCGCGGAACTCTTCCGCTACCGTCCCACAGCTGAGGCGCACGACAACTGGCTCGGCCGCCTTCAGCACCTCGTCGACATTGCGGCGGCACCGCGCGCTGCTCCTGCGGTGTCGCGCTCTCTGGTGCACCACAACTCCGGACGCGCTGGAACCACCGCGCGTGGCGCACCTCCGCCGCCGCCTCCGCCGCCGCCTCCGCCAGGTCCGCCTCCAGCCGCGGCGCACAAGGCCGCATCCCACGCGTCTTCGCCGCGCGATTGTCAAATCGTGCAGCGGACACCCCCGGACGCGCGGGTGGAGATGGAGCGCCAGAAGGACCTCCAGAAGCGCATCGTCGAGGAAATCGGCCAAGCCGGACGACAGAACCGCCGTGCTCTTCAGGGCGGCATCGCCTCGTACGCCACAGGTTGCGCGGCCTTCACCCGCAACCTGCGTCGCGTCGTCTGGCCACTGAAGTTCAGGCCTGACCTACCCAAGGGCTACGACGGCACGAACAACCCCATCGAGTTCTTGCAGCTCTACACCACCTCCATCGAAGCTGCGGGGGGAGACGACAAGGTCATGGCCAACTGGTTCTCCCACGCTCTCAAGGATTCCGCCTTGTCGTGGCTCCTGAACCTTCCCGAGGACTCCATTGACTCGTGGGAGGAGCTCTGCCAGCAGTTCGTTGCGAACTTCAAGGGCACGTACGAGCGCGCCCTCACCTAAAACGACCTGCGAGCTGTGCGCCAGAAGCCTGGCGAGACCCTCCGCAGGTACATCCAGCGCTTCAGCCAAGTCCGCAACAAGATCCCGAACATCCCGGACTCGCACGTCATTGCGGCCTTCAGAGAGGGCGTCACCAACCACAGGATGCTCGAGAAGCTCGGCATCCACGATACCCTCTCCTCCGTGGTGAAGCTCTTCGACATCGCAGACAAGTGCGCCAAGGCAGAGGAAGGGCTCCTCTTCGTCAAGGTGGGCTCGACAGACGACCCTGTCGAGGGATCCAAGACCCAGAAGAGGCGCGACGAGATCAAACGCAAGCCTACCGCAGTCCTGGCAGCTGAACCCGACGCCAAGCATGTTCGCGAGGACTCTCCAGAGGTTGGCGAGAAAAAGGTGGACAACCGCCCGTTCTGTATCTACCACAACAGGCGCGGCCATGCGACGGAGAACTGCTATGACCTCAAGCAGTTGAGCAAGAAGCGTGAGCAAGAAGAAGGCAGCGGTGGCCGCGGCAGAGGCCGTGGTTACCGCAAAGGTGGACGCAAGGGCAACTTCCAGAGGCCCAGGGAACTCAGGCGAATGCCGCCGAGAAGAACAACAATCTTCCTGACGAAGAGCCTGGAGGTTACCAGGCCCCCAAGGGTGCCATGGCATGCATCCTCGGCGGATCCCAGGCGCCCAAGTCGAACAACCAGTTCAAGCAGTTCGCTCGCGAGCTCAACGCAGCGCTTCCCGGGGTCGAGACGTCCCGCCCCCTCAAGTGGTCCCAGTACACCATCGCCTTCGACGCCAAAGATCACCCCAGGTCTACAAAGACTGTGGGCACCCTCCCGCTGGTCTGCACCCCCACCATCAACAACATCGCCGTCGGCAAGACGCTCATTGATGGGGGTGCAGGCCTAAACGTCATCTCTGTCGAGACCTTCGAGACGCTTCAAGTGCCCTACGAGTGGCTCATGCCCTCCAGGCCCTTCACCGGGGTCACCAGCGGCTCAATCTCGCCCCTGGGGCAAGTGAGGCTCACGGTCACTTTCGGCACGCAGGAGAACTACCGCACCGAGCTAATTGACTTCGACGTCGCGCACATTGGCCTGCCCTACAACGCCATCCTCGGCTACCCCGCCCTCGCGAAGTTCATGGCCGTCACGCACCACGCCTACAACATGGTCAAGATCCCTGGCAGCGGTGGCACCATCACCATACGTGGTCACGTACAGGACGCCACGCGCGCCGTCGAGATCGCCTACAAGGCTGCTGCCATGGCATTCCCCGCTGACGAGGACATGGAGCCCTCGAGAGGCCCAAGAAGAAGAAACAGCTGTTCACTCAAGAGCAAGCATCGACAAAGAAGGTGTCGCTGGGCACCAGTAGCTCGGGGGCTGAGGGCTCGGGGGCCAGCGTCACCATAGGCGCTGGCTTGCCTCCCAAATAGGAAAGCGCACTCGTCGCCTTCCTTCGGGCAAATTCTGACATGTTCGCATGGACCCCGTCAGAAATGTCCGGTGTACCAAGGGAGGTGATCGAGCACCACTTAGCCGTGTGTCCAGACGCACGCCCTGTAAAGCAGAAAGCGCGGAAACAAGCCCCCGAGAAGCAAGCGTTCATCATCAAAGAAGTAGAGAAGCTGAAAGCAGCAAACATCATTCGAGAAGTTGCCCACCCCACTTGGCTCTCCAACGGCGTGGTTGTCCCAAAACCCAATGGAGGAGGCCGGCTTTGCATCGACTACACAGACGTGAACAAGGCGTGCCCCAAGGATCCTTACCCCATGCCAAGGATAGACCAGATTGTGGACTCCACCGCCGGCTGTGATCTCCTCTGCTTCCTGGATGCCTTCTCAGGCTACCACCAGATCAAAATGGCCAAGGAAGACGAGGAGAAAACAGCATTCCTCACCCCTTGTGGTGTGTATTGCTACACTTGCATGCCCTTTGGCTTGAAGAATGCCGGCGCCACCTTCCAGAGGCTCATGAGGATAGCCTTGGGGGCTCAGATAGGAAGAAATGCAGAAGCTTATGTCGACGACATCGTGGTCAAGTCTCGCGAGGGAGACACTCTCTTGAAGGATCTCGAGGAAACCTTCGCCAGCCTGCGCAAGGTGAACATCAAGTTAAACCCCGCCAAGTGCGTCTTCGGGGTGCCTTCAGGCAAGCTCCTCGGGTTCCTCGTGTCCCACCGCGGCATAGAAGCCAACCCTGACAAGATCAAGGCTATAGAAGACATGCAGCCACCTCGCCGCCTCAAGGACATGCAGCGCCTAGCAGGATGCATGGCCAGCTTAGGCCGCTTCATCTCCAAGTTCGGCGAGAGAGCCTTGCCATTTTTCAAGATCATGAAGAAATCCGGCACCTTCAAGTGGACTCCAGGCTGACGAAGCGTTTAAGGACTTGAAGAAATACTTGGCTAGCTCACCAGTCATGGTAGCCCCCAGGGCAGGCGAGCATCTGAAGCTGTACCTAGCAGCCACTCCACAAACTGCTAGCGCCTTCCTGGTGGTGGAAAGAGAAGAGCCAGTTCTCTCCAAGAAAAGCACTGCCACCCCGAGGAAGGCCGCATGTTGATCAGAGACATTCACAGTGGAGAGTGTGGCCACCATTCCTCTGCACGCACCCTGGCAGGCAAGGTCTTCAGGAGCGGTTTCTACTGGCCCCAAGTGCTTCAAGATGCCACCACCATCGTCCAGTCTTGCGATGCGTGCCAGTTCCACGCCAAGCAAGTCATCAGCCTGCACTGGGACTCCAAACCATCCCGCTCTCGTGGCCTTTCGCGGTCTGGGGCCTTGACATTCTGGGACCCTTCCCGAGATCACAAGGGGGCTACCGCTTCCTCTTCGTGGCAGTCGACAAGTTCACCAAGTGGGCAGAGGTTGAAGCAGTGCGCAGCATACCGGCCAGGGCAGCAGTAAAATTCATCAGAGGCCTGGTCTGCCGCTTTGGTGTGCCTAATCGCATCATCACCGACAATGGCTCACAATTCACCAGCGGCATCTTCAGGGCCTACTGCGAGAGCCTCGGCACCAAGCTCTGCTTCGCCTCGGTGGCTCACCCACAGAGCAACGGCCAAGCCGAGCGAGCAAATGCTGAGGTCCTCAAGGGCCTCAAGACAAGAAGCTTCAATCGCCTGAAGGGCTACGGCAAGGGCTGGATAGACGAACTCCCGTCCGTGCTCTGGTCCATCCGCACGAACCCCACGAAGCCCACTGGTGAGACGCCATTTGCCTCGTGTATGGAGCTGAAGCAGTCCTCCCCACAGAGATCAAGCATGGATCCGCACGGGTCCTTGCCTTCAACGAGGACGATCAAGCAGACCTCCACAGCGACGACCTGCTGCTCCTTGACGGGTTGCGCCGCCGTGCCGCCCTCAGGGCAGCCAAGTACCAGCAAGACCTGCGACGCTACCACAGCCGCCACATACGTCCGCGCACTCTCGAGACAGGCGACCTCGTCCTCAGGAGAATCCTCTCCAGGGAAGGTCTCCACAAGCTCTCGCCAATGTGGGAAGGCCCCTACAGGGTCTCACACATCGCCAGGCCTGGCGCGGTACGCCTCGAAACGGAGGACGGCATTCCGGTCAAGAATCCATGGAACATCGCGCATCTACGCAAGTTCTACCCGTGATCATAGTCACGCCAGACATTTTTTGTCTCTAGAGGGAAGCACACAACTTCACCTCCAAGCTTCACAAAAGCTTCTCCTCCCGAGGGCCAGCCCCTCTGAGCTCTCCTGATTACGTGCCGCCGCAGGCCGTGAAGAGTCTCAGCCACTGAATGTGGTCCCCATGCCTCGACATGGAAAACTTTATCTTGGTCACACCAAGTGTAATGAACCAATTCGTTTCTCGATGAAACATTGCGCTGAGGCGCCGCTATGTAATATTTTGGTGGTGAGTTTTACTTTTCATCATCTTAGTTCATTTCGCGCTCATATTCTTCCCCATGCGCACCTCGCGAGCGGGGGCTGAGTACGGTGACTGTGCCTCAAGAGCACCCCAACAGCACCGCAAAATCCAAAGGATCCGAGCTCTAGCACGTGAGCACGCTCTCACGCCTGTTACCTCCCCAAAGAGCTCTGGCCCATGGGCTTGCTCCCAAAACACGCCACCTCACCAAAGGACCTTGGTACTTACTCTCCTCGCGAGATACCCATGAGGAAGCCTATAAGCGCGCATGGGTGTTTACTACCATGTGCCTGCTTTGGGTCTGCCTCTCTAACCAATACAGGGAACAAGAAGTCCTCCCCAAGGTCGAGAAGTCACGCTCCGACCCCTAGAAGGGAGCGCACCATCAGGGAAGCCAACGCCCTCTACGAGGCCAAAGTCTCACCAAGCTAAGTCTAGCGCTCGCGCTCCTCAGAAGTGTTTTCTCCCTCTCACGGGCACCTGTCGCCCCTCGAGCGGTTTTTTCTCTCTCACACTCCATGGACTGCTTGTGCGTCAAAGGGGAGCCCTCGAGCACCGCGACTCGAGAGCCCTTACCTCTCCAAGCCTTAAACACCCCCCGGCCTTGCCGAGTCACGCTCCGGCATACCGTAGCGGCGGTGTCATAGCGCAAAGAGATGGGTCCTGACGACGTAGAGCGAAGAAAGACATGGAACAGGGATAAAGGACCCTTCGAGGGGCACACACACATGTTTGCATACGATCAAAGTATCTTACAAGCCAGCGTGAATTAAAACAAGTCTTAAAACAAAGATAATTGCGCCAAGCGCATCTTGTTGCAGGAGTGGCCTAGGCAGAGGGTTCACCATCGCCGTCCTCTTCAGCCTTCTCTTCTTCGGCGCCTTCATCCTCCTCAGCGGCCTGCTCCGCCTCAACCCTCTTGAAGCGGTCGACGTAATCGTTGACTTCTTCTCGAACCAAGTTGGAGAGCTCCCAGGCCGGATCTCCCTCGATGGGCTCGGTCACTGACTCGAAGTCGAAGCCGGGGTGAAGGCGCTGGAGGTTGGCGAAGACGCGATCGATCGCCACGGTCAAGAGCTTGCGGCACTCCTCATCAACAACGTCGCCAAGTTCCGCCACAGGGCCCTCGAGCACAGAGAAGAGCTGGTCGAAGTAAGCAAGATATGTGGCGGCGTCAGCGTTCCCATGGACGGGAACAATAGGTGCATCCACTCCTAGCTGCCCCGCGAGAGTATTCCCCCGGGCCACTAAGGATTGGAACATGCGCTCCCGTTGCTGCGTCAAGACCTGTGCCGCCTGCACGCGATGCTCAGCCTCTTCGGCGCGCTCCACGACAGGGCCCACCTGAGCGGTCAACTCCTTCATGTCCGCCATCAAAGAGGCAAAGTTCTGTTCCGCGCGCGCCCGAGCCTCCGCGGCAGCCTGGAGGCGAGAGTCGAATCGCTTCTTCTGGGCCTCAAGGTCCTGGACGCGAGCCTCAAGCTCTTTGCGTCTCTTCGTGAAGCGATCCTCTTGCTTCTTGGCCTTATCCGCGAAGTCTTTTCTACAGCTGTCGCGAAAGAGCTTCTCCTTCGTCGCAGACTCTTCCGCCATCTTCTCCTCCTTTTTGCGAAGGTTCTCGTTGGTCTGCGCAAGGCGCTTCTGGTAGAACTCCTCATCTTGAGTGACCTTGTTCTCGCGGGCTTCCAGGTGCTCCCGCTGCGCGGATTGATCCTTCTCGATCTGCTCAACCTGGTCTTCGCGTTTGCGCGCCTCGGCCTCGCGGGCGTCGAGATCAGCTCCGCGCTGCACGATCAAGTCTTCGCGAATGCTCAAACTCTCACGGAATTTCTCCAAACTCTGCCGCACATTTTCCGACTCGGCGACGATCCCCGCCTCGCGGTCCAGAAGCTCTTTGTGCTTGGCGGAGACCGCCGCCTCGCGCGCCGCCAGCTCCTGGTGTTTGGCCTCGGTCTCCACCTCGAGAGCCTCGCGCCTAGCACCCAGGTCCGCTAGGGTCTCCTCGACCTCGCGGACCACGCTGATGCGGATCTCCTCAGCAGAGCGCAGCGCTGCCTCGCGCTGCGCCTGGGCAGCTTCGTTCTTCCGGCGGCAGCTCTCCACGGTCTCATGAAGACAAGCCCAGCCCCGCGCAAGCTCAGCGGCCTCCTCCGCCCTGGAGCGATCTTCCTCGGCAAGCTGGGCCTCAAGCTCGTCGAGAACCTCCCTCGCCGAGCGGAGGACAGCCCCACGGCGGGCTGCGACGGGGCGCCGCCCCCGCAGAACTAAGGCCCATGGCTCGCCGGAGGGCCTGGAAATGCCGGCGCCTGCCGAGGATTCCGGAGCGTCCAACCTTGGGCTCCGAGTGGCCTCAAGGCGCGCCTGGGGGCTCTGGTGCGAGCCCCCCTCTTGGTCCACACAAGGGGCCTTCAGGGGGCTTTGATGAGAACCCCCCTCACCCCCGCGCTGGAGGCCTCCTGGGGGTTCGGGGCATCTTCATCTTCAACCACGTCATTCTTCTGCCCCTGGGGAGCGCTCTCCTCTCCAGGGACAGGGTTGGCCTTCTCAGTTGAGGCCGCCTCCCCAGCGGCCTCAGAGTCCGCTGTGGCCTCTCCAAGTTTCGTGCTCGGTGGGGGCGATGACGCGGCGGCCTCCTCCATTTCGACGTCAGCGCACGCCCCCGCGGACGCCCCTGTCACCGCGGCACACTCCTTCGCCGGCGGCGTGAACCTCGCCGCATCCGCATCCGCCGTCCCCTCCGGCTGCAGGGGGAGACGTCAGGCCGCATAGGTGGAGGCGTCGCCACCTCTGCCTCCCCCTCCATCTCCTTGCAGTGCTCCTCTGCTTCAGGAGGCGGTGCCGCAGCCTCAGGAGATGAAGCAGTGCCCTCGGGAGGCACCTCGTCGACTGTACACGCTGCAGGCGCCGCTGCAGCGCTGGGGATCTCTCCAAGCCTCCGAAGTCTCCGCCTCTTCGGCACCTCGGGGCCCCTGGAGAGGCTAAAACTCAAAAACTCCGCAGGAAGCCTACGCAAGAACAAGCCAAACAGAAAAGGGAGTCGGTTCTTACCCTGATGTCTTGGCGCGGGAATCGACCCACACCGTGTTTGACGACCGCCACGGCCTCGGTGGTGCGGCTCCGGCGCCGGACCCCTCGAGAGCGGCCTCGGCTTTCCTCTTGAGGGAGATGCCCGCTGGACTCCCGGCGGCCCGGTCATGAACGGCCTTGGAGCGGGGCTCGCAATGGCCTGATGAAGCTCCGTCATCGTCGCTCTCCTCTTGCCCCTCGGCACGCTGCGAGGGAGCGACCACGAACTGGCCGCTGCTGCCTGAGGAAGCCTCGTGGGCCTCAACCTCAGGCGCCGCGCTCTTCGAGGTGCTCGAGTTCTCCGCTGGAGAGGCAGAGCCTCCCGAGGCGCCGGTTGCGCCTGCGTCGGATTCCACAGGCGTTACCGTCGTCTCCTCGTCGCCCTCAGCTGGCGCCCCCTGCGCCGCGACTCAGGATCTTCGCGGGGCCCCGCATGTCCCTTGGGCACCAGGCCCCACCGGTCGAACTTCGGCATCGTCTGCACGAGCGAGACGCGGCGCCCAAGGTCAATCCTGTGGAGCGGGACCGCCTTATCGCCGGGCTGGGGATATCAGGAGCCGTGAAGAGTCTCCATAATGGTGCGCACCTCCTGCTGCGTGAAGAGGGTTGCGCTCAGGCGCATTTTGTCCCTCTGGTTGGAGTAAAGCCACATTGCGTCCGCGTGCCTCTGGAGCGGAGCAATGCGGCGCTTCACGAAGTCCTTGGCCACCATCTGCCCGGTGAGGCCTGCCTCGCGGAGGTCCTTCAAGCGCCTCATCACGGGCCAAGCGCGGCTCCCTTGAGCGCTTTAGAAGACCAGCTCGCCCTCTTCATCGGAGGCGCCTCGGGCAGGTCAAAGAAGGCGCTCCGGCTGCCGAACTTCATGAGGAACCAGCGCTTGCGGAAGTCCTCCACCCTCTTCGTCACATTGGTCACAATGTTCTCGCCGTTCCGCGCGATGGGGATGTACGTGCCCTTCATGCCCTCGCGATGCGGAAGGACACGCACCCTGACCGCTCCTTGTTCGCCGTGAACCGGAGCGCATAGAAGCTTCGGAAGAGGTCCACCGAGGGTGGAATGCCGATGTATGCCTCGCAGAGGTAGGCGAAGATGGCGAGGACAAGGATGGAGTTAGGATGGAGATGAAGGACCTGGATCTGGTAGCGCTCCAGAACCGCCAGGAAGAAATCGGAGAAAGGAGGCACAAGCCCGGCGAATAGGGTGTGCATGAAGATGGGGTAGAAGTCGCCGAAGGAGTTGTCCGCCGGCTTAAGCACCGTAGCGCCGTGCTCGTTGGTCGCTGAAGCCGCCATGTGACGCACTTTCTCCAGCTGCGCCTTCTTCTTAAAGCGGAAGCCGGTCAGAGCCGGCTCGAAGTCGCCGACCTGCTGCGTCGCGGCAGGTTCGCCGCCCTGCACCACGGCTTGCCTTTCGAGGCCGCGGAAGCTTTCTTGGGCGCCATTGCCGCAGGATTGCGAGGGGGGAGGTGCGTCGGAGACACAGGAGCGCAGGCGTCAAGAGCAAGGAGACGGGCGCGCAAATGATGCAGTAACTGCTGCCTGAACCGGCGCTGCAGGCTTTATTCCCCTCAGAGCAGTTACCGAGACGTGGTGGGACCCCCCACTACGCCCATCATCTCCGAGGAGAACGTGTCGTCGCGGCGTAACTGCCCTGCACGTGTCTCAGGCCGGCCGGACACTTTGGGCCCATGACGATTCGCCTGCGTCCATTGGACTACATCGTGCCCATCATGGGCCCGGGGGCTACTGTCGGCCCAGTGAAATCCAGGGTGTGCTGGGCCTGTCCTATACGGCCCTCGACACTTGATGGCGAATTTTCGCTAAGGACCAAGCCTACGGCTGGAGAGCCTCGCGAGGCATTGCCTCGCGAGGGCATTTGAGGCAGCAGAGGCCTGCGGAGGCCATATCCACTGCTGCCCCCTCTTCAAGGAAATCTCCCCTGGGGAGAGGTCAACGCCGAATTCTCTACAGGGCGTCCAAGCCCTCGTGGAGATCGCTTCGCTGCAAAGCAACCTCTGCAGAGCGCACATGGGCTCTGCAGCGGCCGCAGAGTGACGCGCGCCCCTGCGCGCGGTGACGACGACGCCGCAGTTGCCATTTTGGTGATTAAAGGGGTCAATAAAGCTGTGCCACCCGCTCCGGACTACAAGGATTTCCTCTTTGGTGATAAGGGGACCGGCCGGCGCTACGCTCCAAGGCCAACGTCACCGTGGGCACCCCCACGTTCCTCTGCGGCCCCAGCTGGCCGTCCTGCATGGACGGTGGGTACTCTGCTACAGGAGTCAGCTTTACGCTCATGGACCGCGTCCATGGACACCGGGCTGCGATGCACCGCGCTCCACCTTCTGCGCCACGTGACAGCCCTACCACAGTGCGAGTGCAAGGAGGAGCACGGGGCGCCTATAAAAGGAGGACAAGGTGCACCGTAGCAAGGGATCGCATTCTCATTCCAGCATAGCCACTTACGCGCAAGGAAGAAGAAGACCATTGCTTCCCTTCCTTGTACACCATTGCCAAAAGAGAGCCCTCGGCAAGCTCATTGTACTGTAACCTCTACAAGCAGTGCAATACAGACAAGCAGGAGTAGCGGTATTACCTCCACACGAGGGCCGTGAACCTGGGTACGGGCTGGTGTTCATCTCTGTCGTGATGTCCCTCCACTTGCTCGACGAGCACCGTCGCCGTGCAGGTTGAGGGTTGTTTGACCAACGTGTTCAGCCCCTTACACGAACTCTCTTCGTGAGCTTGACTACCCTGTTTCGTGGGAGTCATTCTCCGACATAAACACAAACAGTATGACCATAAATTGTTAGAGGAACACATGCGATATTAGTAATTGGAAGTGATTCATCAAAAGCATCTAACATATATGGCGAAATTTTGCGACGTTTAACCAACTACAACTTTTCAACAACCTCAATACTTACCAAGTTCGTGAAAGAACCATTATCAATGGTAATTGCAGCATGTCTACCACTGATATCCGCCGTGAAGTGGAACAAACCTAAATCAGAATCAGACAGCACACCACAATCCTCCACCCAGAACAAGTCGCTGCACAAAAACTTTAATGGTAATGGTTTCTCCTTGTGAGGAACAACCATTGTTAGTAAATACAAAGGATATTGCAGCTATGTATGAATATGGTGGAACTCTCACAACTCACTCACAAAACCGAAAGAAATTGTGTATCTTACCGTTCCAAAGTGAATAGTAAAGCTTAACACTTGTAGGGACAGCACGTGCACGGATGGGATGAAGCGAATATTATGGGTATCAAAGTGTCACACAACAGACCAGGGTATTAGGTGGAGCTTGGTTGGAATACCTAACAACACCGATTCACAAAGCCTAGTGCTGGTCGTATGACACACAAAAGAACGCACACGGTGGAGATAAATGGGGCAATTGCAACTATGAAAAAGAGCTCAAAAAATGATATATGTCGGAGTAATGCTCGTGTTGCAATGCACAGGAGAGAAGCTAGCAAAAAGCTCAATGATAAGGGCACAAGATTGCTCAAAACTATTTAGTGCAAGGCAGTAACTCCAAGTAGACTGAGATCATAATAATTTCCGGCCTTTTATTTTTCGCGGTACTGTAGTTACAGTATTTCCAAACTCTTTTTTCTCTCTCTTTTTTTATACTCTTTTTCTCTTTTCTCTTTTAAGCAGGCCACACAAATATGTCACGGGAGCACACGTAAAATCTGCCAGAAAATATGCACTTTATAGAAACCTACACGTGACCAGCCCTCGAGCAACGGAGATGCTAGTCTCGTAGGAAAGTGCTACACAAAGAGTAGACTGGCTTATACCTAGGTTTATCAAACCGACAGACTCAGAACGGAAAACACCTAACGAAACTAAACTAGACACGAACTGACAATTTCAACATCAGTATTGTTAACCGACAAGACCTGAGGTAGGCACAAAACGGAGCAACAGTAGGACAAAACGATCCAAAGTTCTCTTCCTTATTTTTGTTTTCAACAGATCAGATTCTGCCGTGGATGCTACAACGAGATAAAACAAAGTGCACGGAACACGAGATCTGAATAGTTTGCTCCTTTTTCGTGCAAGGCAGCACAAACGATCAGCAACTAAACAAGATGAACCGATGCAAAATTCCTCTCTTCCTTTTTTTTATCTTCCTTTTCTGTTTGGATGGAATTTGACGGAAACCAAACTGACAATGAATTCCGACGACATAAAACTGACGCAGAAAAGAAACAAACCTAGACGCTACTACGACTCAGATCGGAAGAAATAGCAACGCAAAAGGACACACGATCAGCAACTAAACAAGATGAACCGATGCAAAACTAAGGCTATGGCAAATGTTTTTGTGAGGCTTTTTCTGTATAGGACGAAAATAAAACTACAACTACGGGATGGATTTGTGGATGCTCACCGAGTAAACGCTGTAGCTCTGATACCAAGATGATAAGGGTAGCCCGATCTTCTCAGTGAGCCGATGATGGATATGTAGATAACTCGCGAGATGCTCTCGAACTCTCCGGCTGCTCCCCTGTTGCCAATGCAACAGCTATTCAATCCAATGGATATTGGCAACACCACACGCTTGCGCAACGTAGCCGCCAACCACAAGCGGTTTCTGCAATCTCCCAATTCCCAGTGGAACGACAGATCACACTCAAACTTCGGTAACAATAATCTCCAGAGCGCAACACAGTGGAGAGGTTGAATTCCTGAGCGCAACACAGAGGAACTCGAATATAGATGAAAGCTTCAAGCAATTCGATCTAGGGTTTATTTTTAAACGTGGTCTGAGGCTAAAAGCCACGAATTACATGCCTATATAAAGGCTGCTGGACGTCCAACATAGGGTTGGACCCGAAATCTATCTTATCTCTAACTTTCCTAACTTGAAGAGACTCTATTTGGAATCTGGCAGAAACGACCGTCAACTTGTTTTGATCACGCCGCCTTTTCCGTCACGAACCGGTAGGTACGGCCTGACCCATTCGAAAGCCCTCGTATTCTAACAAGTGCTTATTTGCCTTATTTGGAGTCCGTATGAGGAAATCGTGCTTGTTTCAAACTCGGTACTTCTGTCTGTCCGAACCGAATCTGAATCAATCTTGAATCCGAATTGGAGATGATCTTTCCTTGTTTGCAGCAACCCTTCTTTGCGTGATGGCTCCACTTCCTCCCTCGCCTCCCTCGTGCTAGCCACCTCGATGGTTGACATGCTACCACTTCCACTCCGTGAACAAGTTAACATGGACTTCGACAAGCGGGCCGCTTACATGAAGAAGCTCCATGAGGAAACAAGAACTACTCTCGAGAAGCACAACAAAGACCATGCTACGAAGATGAACAAACACAAGCGCGCCATGATATTTGAAGAAGGAGATCTTGTGTGGCTACACCTTCGCAAAGATCGCTTTCCGGATGCAAGGAAATCCAAGCTTCACCCTCGTGGAGATGGACCTTTCAAGGTTATCAAGCGCATCAACAACAATGCTTACAAGATCGACATCTCCAACTCCAAGCATTTGGTCCATGACACTTTCAACGTCGCCGACCTCTCGCCATACTATGGGACATCAAGCGATGAAGAGGACCAAGAGTCGAGGACGACTCTTTCCCAAGGGGGGGGGGGGAGATGATGTAGCCCCGCCTACGGCGTCTACACCAAGTGGTCCAATGACAAGAGCTAGAGTCAAAGCTATACATGACAAGGTGAATTCACTCTTATCTATGTGTGATATCGACACTCCTTTGAATGGTTTGCTACTTCATTCCGATACCTTGTGTGTGCTCAGCTATGGTGGACCTGAAGACCCCTATGAAGATGGCCAAGAGGCGAAGCAAGAAGATGGACAAGAGTCGAGCCAATACGATGAAGAAGAAGAAGAGAAGATGGAGAAGAACTCCCCAGGCGGCGGTACTACCGCTGGCTTAAGCGGTACTACCGCCCCGGGCCCAGACAGCACGGCACACCCCGCGCCGGCGGTACCGCCAGCGGTACCGGCAGCGGTACCGACCGGTACCGGGGACGTGGGATGGGCGCCCCCACGCCGGCGGTGCTACCGCCGCCACTACCGCCGATTCTGCACTTCGGGCCCTTGTTCCGGTACCACCAGCTACCGCCGCCGCGGTACCGGCCGGTACCGGGGGCGTGGGAAGCCGCGACGCCAGCCCGCACCGGTGGTACCACCGGCTATCCCAGCGGTACTACCGCCAGTGCGGGCACCAGCTCGGGAAGGAACCCGTGAAACCTTATCCATTCGTCCCTTTTTGTATCTAGACTATTTAAGGCACCCCTTGGACTAGATCTAGGGTTAGACTATGATTTGAGAACTAAAATAGAGCTAGACTCCTTCTTCTCAAAGTGTCTCCTTCCTCCTTTTGGAGATGAATCAAGACCTCCACATGTGGAGATGAACCAAGGCCTCCTCTTGAGGAGAAGATCTCTGCGTGGATACCAAGGCTCCACTTGTAGTTGCGATTACTTGCTAATCTTCCTCTTAGAGTGTAGATTGGGTTGGTTGGATTGACCAATTGGACAAACAATCCTAAGAGTAAGGTGTTCTTGGGAGAGGAGGATTGGGGGCTGCCCTCGGGGATTTGTTACCAGTCAATTCTTGCCGGGTTACTACTTGCTATTTACCTTTGTGTGTTTGATTCCCCCTTTTTGTGTTCATCGTTCTTCGCGTGTTCTTCGTGTTCATCTTCCCATCCGCACAAATCCGTGAAAATCGGGACCTACCCGCATCACACGGGGGTCCAGATGGATAGGATTGTCGCACGTGCTTTAGGATGATCTTAAAGTGCTACTGATACTCCTAGATGGCTAGGAGGGGTGTACGTGGGTCAGATGACGTAAGGACGGTTCGTATAACCCTAGATGGCTAGGAGGGTTCCACGGGGGTCCAGATGGCTAGAATTGTCGCACGTGCTTTAGGATGACCTAAAAGTGCTACTGATACTCCGAAATAGCTGAGAGGGGTGCACGTGGGTCAGATGACGTAAGGAGGGTCCGTATACTCCTGGATGGCTAGTAGGGTCCACGGGGGTCCAGATGGCTAGATTGTCGCACGTGCTTTAGGATGACCTAAAAGTGCTACTAATACTCCGAAATGGCTGAGAGGGGTGCACGTGGGTCAGATGACGTATGAAGGGTCCGTATACTCCTGGATGGCTAAGAGGGGTCCATGGGTGTCCAGATGGCTAGGATTGTCGCACGTGCTTTAGGATGACCTAAAAGTGCTACTAATACTCCTAGATGGCTGGGAGGGTCAGATGACGTGCTTTAGGATGACCTAAAAGTGCTACTGATGCTCCTAGATAGCTGGGAGGGGTGCACGTGGGTCAGATGACGCAAGGAGGGGTCCGTATACTCCTAGATGGCTAGGAGGGGTCCACGGTGGTCCAGATGGCTAGGATTGTCGCACGTGCTTTAGGGTGACCTAAAAATGCTACTGATACTCTTAGATGGCTGGGAGAGGTGCACGTGGGTCAGATGACGTAAGTAGGGTCCGTATACTCCTTGATGGCTAGGAGGGGTCCACGGGGGTAAAGATGGGTAGGATTGTCGCATGTGCTTTAGGATGACCTAATGATAAGGATCAAGGGGGGATGATCCTATGATTGTCGTCCCGATCTTTCACAGCGAGTACCCGGATAGAAATCTCCCAATAACGATCGATGAACGTCACCTGAAGACGAGGAACGAATCCAGCAAGCAACGTGATGAAGATCACCACGCTTCTAACCTGAGCACGATAACACTTGATGAACACAAGCACCCTCGCAGCAACCTTTATTACAAACTGATAAACGGCATCGCCGTCCCGGTGGGATGCTTCACCAACGAGCTCAAAGTCTATGGACTGTTTTTAATCTAAACTCAAGCTAACCCTAAAACGATGCCTAGCAGCTCCTTATATGGAGGGGTGCTACAGTACCGCGCTACAGGACCGCGCTACAGTACCGCGCTACAGGACCGCCCTCTAGTGGACCCTACCTTGACTTGGTTGGACAGGCCCAAACCAAGCCCAAACTCATAATTATTAAAAGCTCTAATTATTTAAAATAGGAACACACGACTAATACATCTAGCTTGGCGGAGTCCTGAAATTGGGCTTCACCTCCTCCGTCGTGCCCGTATCATCCTCCTCCCCCTTCAAAAAGCGTTGTCCCCAACGCGTGAGGGTCTGCTCGAAAGGGTGGCGTGATGTCAACAAAATCAGCACGCGTCTTCTCCATCTTCAAGTCTTGCTTGCCTTCCTCACCACATCCTCCCGCTAGGCCTGCTCGACCTGATACAGTCTTGGACGGCTGCACCTCTTTTCTTCTCCACATGAGCTTGGACCTAGGCGCCACCATCTTTTCTTTTCAACTCTTGCTGGAACTCGTGTCGCTGAACATGAATCTGCTTTGCACGACCCTGCAAAAGAGGAGTAATGCCTGGGCCACACAAGTGACGAACATGTCCATCCTTGCCTTTGTGCACACGTACCGCTGCTCCAACAAAACGTTTCCCATGTGTTCTCACAAAACTGTGGCTGACTACCCGCGGCACCATATGCACCGGAACACGATCAGCACCACCGTCATCGGTCTGAACACCCACATCAACATGAACTGGAAGTGGAGCACATGCTGCAATATCCTTCCTCTCATCAATAAGAGGCTTTCCTTCAACCGGCGTGTCACCAACAAGAACAACTGGCTCGTCATCTACATGCACGGCTGAATCAATTTCAGTATCAACGCTCCTTGCATCATGCTCCTCTTGCTGCAATTTAACTAACCTGGGCTGTGGCTTAGCTTTATGCAACTTCTCCTTGCGAACCACCAGCACCACATCGGACTTGATTTGATCATCTCTCATAGGCTTCAAAATCCGCTGTTTACCATCATGCATAAAAGAATATGTATTTGCTCTCCCAGCATGTAAAGCATTATGATCATACTGCCATGGACGACCAAGTAACAGCCCACATACCTCCAAGGGCAACACATCACATTCCACCTCATCAACATACTCACCAACTGAAAATGGCACACGCACCTTGTGAGTAATCTTCATCATACCACAGCTATTCACCCACTCAACATGCCTCGGTTCTGGAAGACGCCATGTGGATAAACCCAAAGTCTCCACAACCGCCTTGCTAATGCCATTACAGTAACTACCACTATCAATCATCATCTTGCATGCTTTGCCTTTGATCATGCACTGCGCCTGAAATAAATTCCATCGCTGGCCTCTATCCACTGTCATGCAAGTATCATCATGTACTCTCTTGAGTTGCATATTCAGCCCACTCAATGGTACAACCTCCTCCGGAATAACCACCTTGTCCATCTCCGTGGACTTCTCCAAAAATCTAGCACGCAGAAATTGTTTGAAATCTTTCCAACTAGAAGTTATGCCCATCGCGGACCTCGCTTCACGCCATAAACTAGCCAAAGTCTCATCCACACGCCGGTAGGCAAGGACATATTCCGTATGGCCACCAAACTTGCGGTCGAGTGTACGACATCTCTCGAAACCACGGTCCATGTCTTTCTCCCAAGACTGATACTCCGTGCGTGTCGCGGAACCATCCAACCTCCATTTTATGTTTGCGGAATCAAGTGCCAAACCGATGACAACAGTAGTGTAGTCATGGTACACGTCGTCAGATTTGTCCGTCACACGATCAGACCTTGACGAAACCATTTTCTGAATGTCTTCCTCGCGATTACTGTAGCTGCTACAGTAATTTCGTGGTTTCCTTTTTTTTACCAATCCGATCAGAACTCAGCTGCAATCTCCAAACAAAATCTCACGGCCGGAACACTCTCGATTCAGCCCAACCAATCAGACCTGAGCCAACACGTAGCCAACTACTTTTTTTTTCACGTATACACACAGAATTGCTGCGCTCAGTCCGATCTGTACGTAACAAACCGTGTCAAATTATTCCTCACGTTCACCACAAAATTCGGATCTCAGCCAACCGCACCAAACCTTCCTTATTTTATTTTCTTTCCTTGTCTGCCCGTAACAGATCCAATCCGATCAGAAATATTGACTTTCCTTTCCTGTGATCCAATCAATTCTCCTCTTTCCTTTCCTAGTCCCACGTGAAGCACAAAATCGTAGTCCAACGCACCGAACGGAAAATAGCCTGGATCCAAGCAGAAAAACAAAAAAATCACCTGACGTAACTTGGAAGGAGACCGATCCGATATTTCTCTTCACATTCAGCACAAATTTCGGATCTGCACCAAATCTGTACGTTTCCTTTTCTGTCCAGAATTAATTCCGCCAAATCCGGAACAAAATAAATCCGAGATTTCGTCTTTCCTTTTCTATTTCTGATCCGAATTCTCCTGCACGTATCAATCAGATCCGATCTGGACTAGTAGGGAGCAATCTGCTCTTTCCTTTTTTTTTTCGTTGCCAAAACTCACGTAGGAATAAGGAAACTGAGATGCGCACGGTACCTTTGCAGCACACGCGCACGCCCGTATGTCCAACTCGAACCACGAAAACAGGAACAACCCCGATGGTAGGGATTTCGATCTGGAATTCGTCGAGATCGAACCAACTCATCAACCAGAAAACTTCACGATCCAACACTTCCCAGCAAAATCAATCTACAAGCTTCTTCTAACCAGCAAATCGGTCTCAATGGGACAAACTCGCGGTGATAAACCCAGTAATCTGATACCACATGATAAGGATCAAGGGGGGGGGGGGGGGGATGATCCTATGATTGTTGTCCCGATCTTTCACAGCGAGTACCCGGATAGAAATCTCCCAATAACGATCGATGAACGTCACCTGAAGACGAGGAACGAATCCAGCAAGCAACGTGATGAAGATCACCACGCCTCTAACCTGAGCACGATAACACTTGATGAACACAAGCACCCTCGCAGCAACCTTTATTACAAACTGATAAACGGCATCGCCGTCCCCGGAGGGATGCTTCACCAACGAGCTCAAAGTCTATGGACTGTTTTTAATCTAAACTCAAGCTAACCCTAAAACGATGCCTAGCAGCTCCTTATATGGAGGGGTGCTACAGTACCGCGCTACAGGACCACCCTCTAGTGGACCCTACCTTGACTTGGTTGGACAGGCCCAAACCAAGCCCAAACTCATAATTATTAAAAACTCTAATTATTTAAAATAGCAACACACGACTAATACATCTAGCTTGGCGGAGTCCTGAAATTGGGCTTCACCTCCTCCGTCGTGCCCGTATCACCTAAAAGTGCTACTGATACTCCTAGATGGCTGGGAGGGTGCACGTGGGTCAGATGACGTAAGGAGGGTCCGTATACTCCTAGATGGCGAGGAGGGGTCCACGGGGGTCCAGATGGCTAGGATTGTAGCACGTGTTTTAGGATGACCTAAAAGTGCTACTGATACTCCTAGATGGCTGGGAGGGGTGTACGTGGGTCAGATGACGTAAGGAGGGTCCGTATAACCCTAGATGGCTAGGAGGGTCCACGGGGGTCCAGATGGCTAGGATTGTTGCACGTGCTTTAGGATGACCTAAAAGTGCTACTGATACTCCGAAATGGCTGGGAGGGGTGCACGTGGGTCAGATGATGTAAGGAGGGTCCGTATACTCTTGGATGGCTAGGAGGGGTCCACGGGGGTCCAGATGGCTAGGATTGTCGCACGTGCTTTAGGATGACCTAAAAGTGCTACTGATACTCCTAGATGGCTGGGAGGGGTGTACGTGGGTCAGATGACGCAAGGAGGGGTCCCTATACTCCTAGATGCATGGCTAGGAGGGGTCCACGGGGGTCCAAATGGCTATGATTGTCGCACGTGCTTTAGGATGACCTAAAAGTGCTACTGATACTCCTAGATGGCTAGGAGGGGTGCACGTGGGCCAGATGACGTAAGGAGGGTCCGTATACTCCTAGATGGCTAGGAGGGGTCCACGGGGTCCAGATGGCTAGGATTGTCGCACGTGCTTTAGGATGACCCAAAAATGCTACTGATACTCCTAGATGGCTGGGAGGGGTGCACGTGCGTCAGATGACGTAAGGAGGGTCGTATACTCCTAGATGGCTAGGAGGGATCCTGATACGGATTGTTTGTCCGATCTTTCACCGCAAGAACCACGGATAACTATTCTCCCAACCACGTGAGCAGTACACGTAACCTGAAGAACTTGGATAGATTGTAGGCGAGCAACATGATGATGAACACCACGCCTCACGCCAAGCTCGACAACCCTTGGCAGATCCAAGAGCCTTCTCGCCACGCACGATAACTCTTGACAGATTCAAGAACACTCATGCCTCTATTTGCTGGATAAATTAATGAACGTCCAGGACGCCGTCTACACGCCGGTCCCTTGGGACGGAGGCAAACCTTGAACTTTTAGTTCTACATAATTTTCAACTCCCTAAAACCCTAGCCGCTGGCCCCTTTATATAGGAGGCCAATCAACTAGTCGGTTGGACAAACCCCAAACCGAACCTAACACGACTCCTAAACCTGGTTGGACTCGAACCGGATACAAACCGACCCATGGCAGGTTCGGCCTTAGATTTGGCACGCGGGCCTAGTTAACACCACCTTAGACTTTTACATCTCATTTAAATATGTCCTAGCATGTCAACTAACCAACATGATGCCGACGATGCCCTCATCATCCTCCCCTTCTTAGAGAGGCGTTGTCCTCAACGCCGAAAGGTCTTCTCCAGCGCTTGTGGCGTCAAATCAGCAATATCGCCACGCTTCTTCTACCACCTCAAGTCTTTGCCGGCCTGCCACACCACATCCTCCCTCTCGGCTTGCTAGACTTGTTCTTGGCGCCCTCCATGTTTGACACCACCAACCTGATTGAGACACGCAACTTTCGGACTGCACATGTATACACACCACACAAATCATCCCAGACACAATAGGACAAACTCCTACACACCAAGGATCCAAATAAGCTGAATACGCCCGCGGATGCAATCTGAAATTGTGGAGGCAAACTTAGTGCATCACCCAAAACGAACAGGACAAATTCCTGCATGCCATGGATCCAAATAAACTGAGTCTGCCATCCCTTGAAACTGAAAACTGGTGTCTCTTTTTTTACTTCTTTTCTATTTTTCTAAAACTGCGAAATATACCACTTTCTCGGTACAGTAGCTACAGTACAAAAACGTGCACACAAGACGTTCCTATTCGAGCAGCCCCTCGAGCAGAAAATATGCTAGTCTCATAGGTAAGTTCCTACACCAAATATTTGTAGAAAGGCTCTGGCTATGGTATGCAAAACGGACTGGAACAAGGACTCTATGTGGACTCGGATTGGAACAAAAACAGAAAACCAAAACGACTAGGATAACGACACGGAAAAAGGACTCGGTTTGCTTTTTTTTTATTTGGACACTGACTCGAACAAGATTGAAACACACGGAAACTAGAAGACCTAGATGAGTACGATTCGAAGAGAAAAAGCTACGCAAAAGAAGAACACGACCAACAACTAGAAGATGATAATCGATGCTATCTAGCTATGGCGAAATCTAACCCTAATCTTTTTGTGTGCCTTTTTCTGGATAGGACGAAAAATAAACTACTATTACAGGGATGGATTGCTCACCGAGTAAACCCAGAAATCTGATACCAAGATGATATGGGGTGGCCCGATCTTCTCGTGAGCGCGATGATGGTGGATGGATGATAACTTGTGTCTCGCTGAGAACTCTCCGGTTGATCCCCGTTGCCAATGCAACAGCTCGCAGCCCTATGGATATTCGCAACTCCACACACTTGCGCACGTAGCCGCCGACTACGAAGCGGTCCTGTACCTTCTGATTCCCAATGGAACAGCAGATAACACGCAGAATTTGCAGTAGGATAAACCACCAGATCGATACGAATTGGTGGGGATAAATTCAGAGGAACACTTGGTTCGAATCTGGAATTCTAGAGTTTTAGTTTTAACGTAGTCTCTTTTTTTCTTCAACTTCCCTCACGTGAAAAGCAAGCAGCACACCCACGTTTCCATGGTGAGCCCACCAATATGTCCACCAATCAAGGAAACTGCTCTTTTTTTTTATCTAGTCGGTTAAACTGATCCGATGCAATCTCCTCTCCACAAATTTCGGATCTGATTGAGCAGACTTTCCTTTTATTTCCTCGTCAAAAATTCCACCAGAATCAGATCGTACTTCAGCCAAACTGAAACCGAGTCGATCTACACATTTTTTTTCTCCTGCGCTCCACGTACCTCGGAAACCATCTGAATATTCCAACGAACCATCCTTTCTCTCCTTTTTTTACTTGCCTTTCTAGCCAACTCCTGCCAAACTCTTGCGATCTGATCCGAGTTCCTTCTGGCCTTTTTTTTCTCTCCATGGAAAACGTACCAACTTTTCCTTTCCTTGTATGCACACCCCACGAAAGAAAATCTCAACTTGCCTTTTTTTTATCCGAAATCAACGGAACGTGACATTTATTTTTCTTGGAACGCTCACAAGCTGAACAAAATCCGGATCAATCTGCTCCTTGGAAAACGGAATCTGTACCCAGTATTTCCTTTCTTTGCTGGCCGGCAAGAAAAACTAGCGTACTAATACAACACAAACTGGCCAAAACAGATTCCGATCTGAATTGATTATTTCCTTTTTTTTTAACCGATCCGAAATCTGATGTAGGTTGGTCCCGATTTTCACGGATTTGTGCGAAGGAACGATGAACACGAAGAACATGCGAAGAACGAAGAACACAAAAGTGGGGAATCACTCAAAACAAAGGTAAATAGCAAGTAGCAAGCCGGCAAGACTCAATTGGTAACAAATCCCATGGGTAGCCCCCAATTCTCCTCTCCCAAGCACACCTTACTCTTAGAATTGTTTGTCCAATTGGTCAATCCAACAACCAATAGAATCACCCGAAGATGAAAGATTGGCAAGTAATCGCAACTACAAGCGGAAGCCTTGGTATCCGCGCAGGGATCTTCTCCTCAAGAGGAGGCCTTGGTTCATCTCCACAAGGGGAGGCCTTGATTCATCTCCATAGGAGGAAAGAGACACTTTGAGAAGAAGGAGCAAGGCTCTAGTTTAGTTCCCAAATCATAGTCTAACCCTAGATCTAGAGGGGAAAGGTCTGTTTATAGTCTAACCCACGAAGTGGGGAAAGGTGGGGGGGGGTACAAGGCACATGGCCCGTCATGCACGCAGGCAGTAGGGGACCCGGTTCCTGGGCCGGTCAGGCCGGGCTGGGAGCCGGCCGGCTCTGCAGGGTAGCCGGCCTGGGAGCCGGCCAAACCGGCTGGAAGCCGGCTGCTTCTGGATGCTGGCCGGTTCGGAGCCGGTTTTGGCCGGGCTGGAGGCCGGCTGCCTCTAGCTGCAGGCGCCAGGCATTTTTGCCCACTTCTTCTCCTTCTTGTTGACCATCTTCTTGGGACCCTGGGTCATCTTCTCCATCATCTTGCGTCGCCTCTTGGCCATCTTCATAGGGGTCTTCAGGTCCACCATAGCTGAGCACACACAAGGTATCGGAATGAAGTAGCAACCATTCAAAGGAGTGTCGAGATCACACATAGATAGGAGTGAATTCACCTTATCATGGAGAGCTTTGACTCTTGCTCTTGTCATTGGGCCATTTGTGTGTTGGTGTTGTGTGCCTAGGTTGCACTACATCATCTCCCCCCCCCCTTGGAAAAGAGTCGTCCTCGACTCTTCGTCCTCATCATCACTTGGGTTTCCAAGGTAAGGTGAGATGTCGGCGACGTTGAAGGTGTCATGGACGCCGTACTTGGACTTTGGTATGTCGATCTTGTATGCATTGTCGTTGATGCGCTTGAGAACCTTGAAAGGACCATCTCCTCTTGGCGCGAGCTTAGACTTTCTTCATCGGGGAAGCGGTCCTTGCGTAGATGTAGCCAAACAAGGTCTCCTTCTTCAAAGATCATGGGGCGCTTGTTCTTGTTCATCTTCGTAGCATGGTCTTCGTTGTGCTTCTCAAGCGTGGCCCTTGTGTCTTCATGTAGTTTCTTCATGTAGCGGCGCGCTTGTCGAAGTCCATGTTGACTTGTTCTCGGAGTGGAAGTGGTAGCATGTCTAGCGCGGTGTAGGGGTTGGAGCCATAGACGACCTCGAAGGGTGTTCTCTTTGTTGCGCGATGTAGTGCTCGATTGTAGGCGAACTCGGCGTGTGGGATGCACTCTTCCCAATTCTTCAAGTTAGGCTTGATCAACACACGAAGGAGTGTGGATAGGCTTCGGTTCACCACTTCGGTTTGGCCATCGGTTTGAGGGTGGTATGCGGTGGAGAATAGTTGCTTGATTCCCATCTTGGCCATCAAAGTCTTCCAAAAATAGCTCACGAACTTGACGTCACGATCCGACACAATGGTCTTGGGCACTCCATGAAGACGGACGATTTCCCTGAAAAACAAAGTAGCAATGTGTGAAGCATCGTCGTCTTGTTGCAAGGTATAAAGTGTGCCATTTTAGAGAAGCGATCAATGACGACAAAGATGGAATCCTTGTTTGTTTTAGTGCGTGGGAGTCCTAAGACAAAATCCATAGCTATGTCGGACCATGGGTGATGTGGAATAGGCAAAGGTGTGTATAACCATGAGAGTTTAGAGTAGACTTAGCTTTGAGACATGTTGAACATCGTCGCACCAAGCGGTTCACATCCGGTACATCCTTGGCCAATAGTAGTTTGTGGAGAGCATGGCAAAGGTCTTGTCACGTCCAAAGTGTCCCATTAAGACCTCCATGAGATTCCTTCAAAAGGACCAAACGAAGCGAAGACTCGGGTATACATAGTTTGTTAGCCTTAAACAAGAAACCTTGTGCAAATAGAAATCACCAATTCCTTTGTGCTCCGAACATTGAGCGAAAATGTCTCCAAAGAAAGCATCGGTAGCATACAACTCTTTAATCTCATCCAAACCCAAGACACTAATGTCAAGACGTGTAAGTAGGTTGGCCTTGCGGGATAGAGCATCCGCGACCACATTGTCTTTACCTTTCTTGTATTTGATTACAAAGTGAAAGACTCAATGAACTCAACCCACTTAGCATGTCTTTTGTTCAAATTTGTTTGACTTTTCAAATATTTCAAGGATTCATGGTCGGAATGAATGACAAATTCCTTAGGACGAAGGTAATGTTGCCACACATCCAAAACACGAACCAAAGCAAATAACTCTTTGTCATAAATGGGGTAATTCAAGCGAGCTCCATCTAGTTTCTCACTATGGTATGCGATGGGTCTACCATTTTGCATAAGCACTCCACCAATGCCCAATCCACTTGCATCGCATTCAATCTCAAATGTCTTAGAGAAATCCGGAAGGGCAAGGAGTGGTGCTTCGGTTAATAACCGTTTGAGCTCATTGAAAGCAAAATCATGTGCATTGCCCCAAATGAAAGGTACATTTTCTTTGTAAGTTCATGGAGGGGGCAAGCAATTGTGGAAAAATCCTTGATGAAACGGCGGTAAAATCCGGCAAAACCAAGAAAACGTCTCAACTCCTCAAGTGACATCGGAAAAGGCCAAGTCCGAATTGCTTGTATCTTTGCTTCATCGACTTCAACTCCATCCGAAGAAACAACAAAACCCAAGAAAACAAGTTTGTTGGTGGCAAAAGTGCACTTAGAAAGATTTGCATAAAGCTTTTCATTGCGAAGAACCAACAAAACTTGAGCAACATGAGAAGTGTGCTCTTCCAAAGATTTGCTATAATAAGGATGTCGTCAAAGTATACCACAACAAATTTCCAATGAAAGGACGCAAAACATGATTCATGAGACGCATAAAAGTAGAAGGTGCATTGGAAAGACCAAATGGCATGACGAGCCACTCATAAAGACCAAGCTTTGTTTTAAATGCGGTCTTCCATTCATCACCTTCACACATGCGTATTTGGTGATATCCACTTTTAAGATCAATTTTGGAGAATATAGCGGAACCACAAAGCTCATCAGCATATCATCAAGTCGAGGGATAGGATGGCGATACCGAACGGTATGGCGTTGATGGGGCGACAATCCATGCAAAGGCGAAGAGTGTTGTCGTGCTTGGGTACCAAGATGACGGGCACGGCGCACGGACTCAAGCTCTCGCGGATATGTCCCATGGCAAGAAGTTCTTGTATTTGCCGCTCGATCTCCTTTGTCTCTCGGGGTTGGTGCGGTAAGGAGCGCGGTTTGGTAGCGGTGCGCCGGGAACAAGGTCGATGCGGTGCTCGATTCCGCGTAGAGGAGGTAGTCCCGGTGGCACTTCTTGAGGGAAGACATCTTCAAAGTCCTTCAAAAGAGACAACAAAGAAGGAGGAAGGTTTGTGAAAGTGTTAGTCATAGAAACTTCACCCTTGCATATGAGCACATAGTGTAGGGTGGATGGGTTCTCTCTCAACTCCCTCATCCTCTCTTTGTGGCAAATAGTGTAAGTTTTGTGGGAACTCTCTTTGAAGTGTCACACTCATTTGGCTTGTGGCTCTCACTCACTTTATGGTGGGTCTCTCGCTCACCACTCATCTCACTAGACGAACGATCTTGTTGTGCCCTTGCAATAGTCTTGGCGTTGTCGGCGATGACTTGACTTGGTGTCATGGGACGAAGGACGAAGGTCTTGTCGTTGTTCTTGAAGCTATAGTATTTGTCTTCCATCATGCATAGCACCCTTGTCAAATTGCCATGGACGCCCAAGGAGTAAGTGACAAACGTTCATAGGCACAACATCACAATCAACCGTATCTTCATAGGCTCCAATCTTGAAGGACACTTGCACCATGTGTTGAATCTTGACGGCTCCGGTATCACTCAACCATTGCACATGGTAAGGATGTGGGTGCTTCTTGAACTTCAAGTTGAGCTTATCACAAAGTTCTTTGCTCGCTAGGTTGTGGCAACTTCCACCATCTATGATGACCTTGATGGACTTTCCATTGATTCCCGCTCTTGTTTGAACAAGTTGCATCTTTGGTCTTCTTCCACTTGAACATTGGTGGTTAGAGCTCTTGCCACAACCAAGGAAGGGTTGTTGTCGCCATCACAATATATCTCACTTTCTTCTTCTTGAGCACTTTGCATTGTGGCGACCTTGTTCAAAGCATTGTACTCATCTTCACTCATAGATTCATACTCTCCCATGTCATTGATGATCATGACCTTCTTGTTGGTGCACTCAAAAGATTTGTGCCCTTGTCCGCCGCACTTGTAGCATTGCAAAGTCTTGTGCCGGACGAAGATCCTTGAGGCGCCTTGGTAGGGGAGGTACTTTCTTGAAAGGTTGAGGCGCTTGAGGTGTCGAAGTAGAGACTCTTGGAGGACCTCGAGTGTTCGCTTGAGGAAGAGCTTGTGAAGGTGTAGGAGTTGACGAAGAAGGCTTGTTGGCGTAGAATGCCTTTGTCTTGAGGTATTTGAGCTCTTCAAGCACGTGGCGCTCGGCCTTGGAAGCTTGATGTACTAGCTCAACCAAAGAGGCATATGGTTGGAACTCCACGATCTTCTTGATTGGATAGTTGAGGCCATTCATGAAACGAGCCATGGATTGCTCTTCGTACTCGTTGACATTGGCTCTCATCATGGAGATTTCCATTCCTTGTAGTACTCGTCAACCGACTTCAAACCTTGCTTCAACTCTTGCAACTTCTTGTATAAGTCTCTAGTGTAATGGCTTGGCACGAAGCGCTTGTACATTGTTTCTTTCATTTCAACCCAAGTGTCAATTGGTTGTTGGTGGTTAGCGACGCGAGCATCTTGTAGTTGTTCCCACCACAAGAGGGCATACTCTTCAAACTCCATCGAGGCTAAGGCAACCTTCTTGTTGTCGGAGAAGCGTTGCACGGAAGATCTTGTCAACCTTGAGTACCCATGAGAAGTAAGCTTCCGGATCACTTGTGCCGTAGAACTTGGGTATGTCAAAGCGGACGTTGGTCAAGTCATCATAGTCGTCACGATGGCCACCACGTGGGAATGCACGTCCACGTCTCCTTCGATTGAGTCCATCACCATTGTGTTGGCTTGACTCGTTATCACTTGACTCGGAACGTTGGTGTTGGTGACGATCATGTGGAAGCTCTTGACGAGGCGCATGTTGAGGAGGTAGCTCTTGTTGAGGAACGGGTTGTTCGACATTGTTCGCATTGTCATGATTTTGATGACGTGGCCTTGGAGGATGACGAGGGTGACGTCCTTGTTCACCAAAGTCATTCGCACCCGGAACGCCATTGTCATTAGCCAATGGGTCATGACGATCACGTTGTTGCGGTGGTGGTGATGGTATGCGTTCGTGACGTTCATCATTTTGGTGAGGTTGTTCTTGATGCGCATTGGCATTGTTCGCGTGAAGATCATGTGGTTGTTCAACGTAGGAGGAGGTCGTTCATGGGCGTCGCGCCTTGGATCATGTTGACGTTCTTGTCGAGGTTCATGACGTCCATGACGTGCTTGTGTCGACCTTGAGGTGCTTCTTGTACGGCTTGAGTGAAGAAGCTCGTTGTCGCACAAGGTTGTTGATAGCTTCGGTCAACCGCTCCATATTTGCTTCTTGAGCATGCATGCGGTCGTTGAAGTTGTTCTCTTGATTTTGAAGACGGCGCTCGTAGCGTCCTAGGTTATCACGAAGAAAGTGTCGCATGCCAACAAGCTCCGATTGTGTGACATAGCCATGATCACCGCGAACTCCACCATGGATTTCCTCATCCGAGCTTGAGCTTCCGTTTGTACTTCCCCTAAACATTTTCTCAAGACAAGTGAGATGTGGTAAGAAAAACCAAGACAAACTATATCCCAAGTATAATGTGGCTTGAGAGGAGAATCCGGTTCTAACACCCAACACACACACTTATGAGGATAGGAAGGTATGAAGTGGCAAACGAAACAAGCAAACCCGACGACAAGTATATTGTCAAAGGTAGAGAAAATCCACAATGATCAAATTACCAAAGAAACTCCAACCACAAAGTATCAAGAAACACACACAAAAGCGAATAATGGGGTTGGGCGACCAAAGGGCGAGCACTCGAAGATAGACAACCTAACGAAGACTACGTGCTCAAATGTCACCCAACACAAGAAGGACGCTAGCTCAATTGCTTTTTGTGGGCAACGGATTTGCACAAGAGTTACACACTCACTCACTTTGGCGGTTAGCTTTGTCGCAACCTACAAGAGATGAACTTGGCACCACTTGATTCTTTTCTTTTCTTTCTCTTTTTTTTTTTTTTTTTTTTGCTTTTTGACGATGATTCCTTCTCTTTTGCTAGTGCCAAGCTCTCTAACGATACACACTCGCCAATACTTGAAGACAAACACTCAACACGTGCAATGCCTCGCAATATCACCGAGCTAGTTGATGTAGTACGGGACTATTAGGGTGGCCCGATCTTCACGGATTGACGGAGGATGTGTACGAACGCACGCAAGAACACGGGGAACACGAAGAACACCAAGAAGAACGCCCCGAACACAAGAACACACACACGATACAAGAACTGTTTCCCTTACCGGTCGGTCCAACCGGCCCAATAGAACCCACACGAAGGTGGGAGATCGGCAAGTAGATACAAGATGGGATCTTGGATGGTTGTTTCTCCAACGGTCAACCGAACCTCTCCAATAAAGTCACCCGAGGATGAAAGATTGGCAAGTAGTCAAACTACAAGTAGAGGTCTTGAATCCACAAGGGGATCTTCTCCACAAGGGGAGGAACCATCCCCACAAGGGGAGGAAGGAGACAGTCTTGAGGTGGGGAGCCTAGCTCTACTCTAATCTCAAAACATAGTCTATCCCTAGATCTAGCCAAGGGTGCCTATTTATAGTCTAGGCCCAAAGGGGACAAAATACATGGGTCAACACCCAGATCTGCACACAGGCACGCGCAGGGCCGGTAGTACCGGACTAATCTGGCCGGTAGTACCAGACGTGCGAACGTCTAGTAGTACCGGGTCGATTTCCGGTACTACCGCTTAGAGCGGCGGTGAGTCCAGTAGCTCCGAGCTTCGGCGGTTGTACCGGGCTGATGGGCCCGGTAGTACCGGTGGTACTTCAGCGTCTCTTTCTTCTCCTCTTCCAAGCCACCGTCTTGTCGTCCTCCATTCCTCTTGCACCTTGGTCATCCTCTTGTGTATCCGTAGTCGTCGTGACACTCCTAGTATCAACAAGAGATAGAAGATGACATAGCATACCATCCAAAAGGGTGGGAATTGAGTTATCTAAGAGGAATGAGTTCACCTTTGAAGTCCATGGTGACTTGTGGTATGTTGGAGTGCTTGACATGGTGATGGTCCTAGGTTGGGCTACATCATCTCCCCCCTTTAAAAAGAGTCGTCCTCGACTCTTGCTCATCATCATGGCAAGGAGGTAGATGTGTAGACCTTGTCGTGTGGTTCACCATGTAGTCGATGGAAATGATGTGGCACTTCTTCAATGTCCCTTCGCCTTTCAAGTAACCTACAAAACTCACAAGGAAGACGAAACAACACTCAAAGAGTAGCCAATTCTTGAAGGTCATCGCATGAGCGATTATGTAGAAGGAAGTCACCTTAGCAAGATGCCGATGCGCTCTTCTTGCAAGATCTTCCGTCATAGGAATGCGTGGTTGAAGCAACTCATGGAGGCTCATCCAAAGGTACGACCTACACAACAAAGACCAAGCAAACCATGTGTGTGCAAGATAGAGGAGCATATCATCAATGACATGTCCATTCATGTTCATTACACATTAGCACAACACAAATATGTCAAAGTTAAATCATATGCAAGGTCAATGTTCAAGCAATTTCTCGAAATGAACTCATGACAAGACATGCACAAAATGTCATTATGGTTGCAAACAAACCATTGGAAAGAACAAGTGTTCATCATAATTGTGGCAACACATAAATCATCCATGCGAAAGAACGAGGAAACATGCTTGTCATAGGGAAGACCAAAAACACCATCATGATTGCAAACAAACCATAAGCAAGAGAAATGGTTCCACTTGTTTGATGCAAAACATGAGAAAGATTTGAGAGTTGGATTCGATCCACTACTCACATGTATGCTCTCAAGAGCACGTATTGTCAACTCATGCTCAATTGAGGTTGACATTATCATGCGTTTACCGGCACGCACAAGACACAATATGAAGAAGTTATGTGCACCGTGTATGAACACATCATCCATCATGAAGTGTCTCTTCATTTGTACATCACCAACCACACAAAAATCAATTGGAAAATATGACATATGTGGATGGTCACTATGCAAAGTGAAGGATGGAACAAAGTCCATAAGAGAAAATGAAACATCTCCAAAATTTGAGAAAGCTATGGGGGCAATCTCATTATCAAGCATTTCAACATTAGTGCAACCAACACATGTGAAAGAGAAATTGTTCAACATGTTGCATGCCACAATGGGAGAAAAATGGAAACATTCATAACAAGGCATGCTCACGCCAAAATAATCACAAATTGGTAATTCCACATGATCAACATTGGTTTCAAACAAAGTATCACATGGAAATAGAACGAATCATATGTGACATCAAAAGAATCATCCATTGCATGCAAACAATCATAGTTCATCATGTCCACTAGCGTGATCATGGTCACATCAACACCCATACCTTGGTAGTCCCGCTCATGTGAAGTAGGTGTTGAAGTAGTAGGGGCTTTGATGTAGTGCAACCTGCCCTAAGCACTCCAACATACCACAAGTCACCATTGACATCAAAGGTGAACTCATTCCTCTTGGATAACTCAATTCCCACCCTTTTGAATGGTATGCTACGTCATCCTCCGTACCTTGTTGATACTAGGTACGCCACGATGACTACGCATACACGACAGGATGACCAAGATGCAAGAGGAACGAGGCACGACAAGACGGTGGCTTGGAAGAGAAGAAGGAAGAAGAGAAAAGACCCAGGCAGCGGTAGTACCGCTGGGATAGGCGGTACTACCGCCGAGAAGCTACCGCCACCGCTACCGCCCCTGCTGCCGCTGGAACCAGCTTCGGAGCGCTTGTCCGGTACCAAGCGGTACCGCTGCCCGCCGAGGTGGGAAGCGGGCGCCCAGCCTGCACCAGCGGTACTACCGCCATACCCAGCGGTAGTACCGCCGCTGCGGGAATCAGCCCGGGTTGGAGGCCCCAATCCCTTCCCCACCTACCCCCTGTTGGTCAACACTATATATATGTACCCCTTGGATAGATCTAGGGATAGACTTGGTTTTGAGATTAGAGTAGAGCTAGACTCCTTCTTCTCAAAGGTCTCCTTCCTCCCCTTGTGGGGATGATTCCTCCTCATGTGGAGAAGATCCCTCCGTGGATTCAAGACCTCTACTTGTAGCTAGACTACTTGCCAATCTTTCATCCTCGGGTGACTTTATTGGAACGGCTCGGTTGGCCGTTGGAGAAACAACCATCCAAGATCCCTTCTTGTGTATCTTGCCAATCTCTCCCTTTGGGATTCTATTGGGCCGGTTGGACCGACCGGCAAGGGAAACGGTTCTTGTATCTTGTTTGTGTTCGAGTATTCCGCTGCGTTCTTCCTCGTGTTCTTCGTGTTCTTCGCGTTCTTGTGTGAGTTCGTCCACTCGTTCGTCAATCCGTGAAGATCGGGCCACCCTAGTAGTCCCGTACTACATCATATGGTATCAGAGCCAAGTTGCCACGGATTTGACTTTGTTTCCCCCACAAATCCCCCTAATTTTTCTTTGATTTGAGAAATTCGAAAATTTCCACCAAAAATAGCCCCAATTTGCTTTTGCACAAATGAAGACCAAGATGGCGAGAAGACGGTCGAGCATGGGATTTTCTCTTCGACCAAGGAGGCGAGCATGGAGAATGATATCACCTATGATCATGGGTCAAGTGATGATGATGCCGAGCATGGGATGTTCCTTCGGCAATGGAGTCAAGTGAGGATGATGCCGAGCATGGGATGTTCCCTTCCGCAAAGGAGTCGAGTGCTGATGCCTACACTATGGCATTAACCTTTGGAGGCGTGATGGTTGAGGAGGTTGAGCATGGGAGTTTCCCTTCAACCTTGGAGGCGTATGGAGATGAGGAAACCGAGCATATCCCTATGAGCTTGAGTTATGAGATGGTACCAATCCCATGTGAGAATGAGAGCCACTTAGCCCACTTGAGTGAGAGTGAGAGTGAGTTGAGTGCCTCCACCATATGTGAGTTTGAGTGCTTTCACTTTGAGGGAATGAGTGATACACCACTTGAGTTGAGAGAGGTAGTTGATAGGTCTTGTGAGGCCATTTCGATTTCTAACAACTTAACCTCTACCTCTAGTGTGTTTTCTCATTGTGTGCTAGGTTCCATGGATGATGAGACGCCACTCTTCGACTTGATGATGCCTCAAATGGAGAAGATGTACATGGAGGATGATGATGATGCCACCCCATGTCTACTTCATGATGAACAAGTCGGCTACATGGAAGCCCCTACCACTTCAACACCTACTTCACATGAGCGGGACTACAAAGGTATGGGTGTTGATGTGACCATGATCCCGCTAGTGGACATGATGAATGTTGATTGCTTGCATGATTTGGATGATTCTTTTCATGTCACATATGAGACATTCACATTCACTTGTGATTCCTTGCTTCAAACCAAGGTTGACCAAGTGGATTCTTCTATTTGTGATGATGCTGCCATACCCATGCTATGCAATCGATGTTTGCGCTATTCTCCCATTGTTGCTTGCAATATGTTGAACAATTTCTCTTTCACATGTGTTGCTTGCAATAATGTTGAAATGTTTGATAATGAGATTGCCCCCATAGCTTTCTCACTTGTTGGAGATTTTTCGTTCTCTCTTATGGACCTTGTTCCATCCTTCAATTTGCATAGTGACCATCCACATTTGTCACATTCCATTGACTTTGATGTGTTTGGTGATAAGCAAATGAAGAGACACTTCATGATGGATGATGTGTTCATATACCGTGCACATAACTTCGTCATATGTTGTCTTGTGTGTGCCGGTAACCGCATGATAATGTCAACCTCTCTTGAGCATGAGTTGACAAAAGAACTCTTGAGAGCATACACTTGAGTCGTGGATCGAACCCGGCTCTAATACCCTTCCCATGTTTTGCATCAAACAAGTTGAACAATTTCTCTTGGTTTGGTTTGTTTGCAAACATGTTTGTGATAATGCTTTCCCGTATGGCAAGACAAATTTCCCCATCTTTAATATGAATGATTTATGTGTTGCAACAAATATGATGAACACTTGTTCTTTCCAATGGTTTGTTTGCAACCATAATGACATTTTGTGCATGTCTTGTCATGAGTTCATTTCAAGAAATTGCTTGCACATTGACCTTGTATATGCTATAAATTTCACATATTTGTGTTGTGCTAATGGTGTAATGAACATGAATGGACATGTCTTTGATGATATGCTCCTCCATCTTGCACACACATGGTTTGTTTGGTCTTTGATGTGTAGGTCGTACCTTTGGATGAGCCTCCATGAGTTGCTTCAACCACGCATTCTTATGACGGAAGATCTTGCAAGAAGAGCTCATCGGCATTTTGCTAAGGTGACTTCCTTCTACATAAGCGCTCATGCGATCAACTTCAAGAATTGGCTACTCTTTGAGTGTTGTTTCGTCTTTCTTGTGAGTCTTGTAGGTTACTTGAAAGGCGAAGGAACATTGAAGAAGTGCCACATCATTTCCATCGACTATATGGTGAACCACACGACAAGCTCTACGCATCTACCTCCTTACCATGATGATGAAGAGCAAGAGTCGAGGACGACTCTTTTTAAAGGGGGGGGAGATGATGTAGTGCAACCTGCCCTAAGCACTCCAACATACCACAAGTCACCATTGACATCAAAGGTGAACTCATTCCTCTTGGATAACTCAATTCCCACCCTTTTGAATGGTATGCTACGTCATCCTCCGTACCTTGTTGATACTAGGTACGCCACGATGACTACGCATACACGAGAGGATGACCAAGATGCAAGAGGAACGAGGCACGACAAGACGGTGGCTTGGAAGAGAAGAAGGAAGAGGAGAAAAGACCCAGGCAGCGGTAGTACCGCTGAGATAGGCGGTACTACCGCCCGAGAAGCTACCGCCACCGCTACCGCCCCTGCTGCCGCTGGAACCAGCTTCGGAGCGCTTGTCCGGTACCAAGCGGTACCGCTGCAGCGGTACCAACCGGTACCGCCGAGGTGGGAAGCGGGCGCCCAGCCCGCACAGCGGTACTACCGCCATACCCAGCGGTAGTACCGCCGCTGCGGGAATCAGCCCGGGTTGGAGGCCCCAATCCCTTCCCCACCTACCCCCTGTTGGTCAACACTATATATGTACCCCTTGGATAGATCTAGGGATAGACTTGGTTTTGAGATTAGAGTAGAGCTAGACTCCTTCTTCTCAAAGGTCTCCTTCCTCCCCTTGTGGGGATGATTCCTCCTCATGTGGAGAAGATCCCTCCGTGGATTCAAGACCTCTACTTGTAGCTAGACTACTTGCCAATCTTTCATCCTCGGGTGACTTTATTGGAACGGCTCGGTTGGCCGTTGGAGAAACAACCGTCCAAGATCCCTTCTTGCGTATCTTGCCAATCTCTCCCTTTGGGATTCTATTGGGCCGGTTGGACCGACCGGCAAGGGAAACGGTTCTTATATCTTGTTTGTGTTCGAGTATTCCGCTGCGTTCTTCCTCGTGTTCTTCGTGTTCTTCGCGTTCTTGTGTGAGTTCGTCCACTCGTTCGTCAATCCGTGAAGATCGGGCCACCCTAGTAGTCCCGTACTACATCAGGCTTCCATGTAGCCGACTTGTCCATCATGAAGTTGACATGGGGTGGCATCATCATTATCTTCCATGTACATCTTCTCCATTTGAGGCATCATTGTGTCGAGGAGTGGCGTCTCATCATCCATGGAACCTAGCACACAATGAGAAAACACACTAGAGGTAGAGGTTAAGTTGTTAGAAATCGAAATGGCCTCACAAGACCTATCAACTACCTCTCTCAACTCAAGTGGTGTATCACTCATTCCCTCAAAGTGAAAGCACTCAAACTCACATATGGTGGAGGCACTCAACTCACTCTCACTCTCACTCAAGTGGGCTAAGTGGCTCTCATTCTCACATGGGATTGGTACCATCTCATAACTCAAACTCATAGGGATAGGCTCGGTTTCCTCATCTCCATACGCCTCCAAGGTTGAAGGGAAACTCCCATGCTCAACCTCCTCAACCATCTCGCCTCCAAAGGTCAATGCCATAGTGTAGGCATCATCACTCGACTCCTTTGCCGAAGGGAAAATCCATGCTCGGCATCATCATCACTTGACCTATGGTCATAGGTGATAGCATCATCAATGCTCGCCTCCTTGGTCGAAGGGATAATCCCATGCTCGACCATCTTGTCATCATCGTGGTCACCTTCTTGTTCACCAACTTTGCACTCCCACATCATGTGACCTCTTCTATTGCATAGTGGGCACAAGAGATTGGGACATTCTCGTGGATCATGGTCTTGGCCTTGGCAATTGTCACATAGAAGGTCTTCATTTTGCCATATGGGGGCCAATGTGGTGGTGGCACTTGGTGTACAAGCCATATCATGAGAAGTGCTTGAGAAGGGCGCCGTGTTGGTTGTGTGCTCACAAGTGTTGCCATGCTTCTTGCTGCATTGACGTGACCTTGACCGTTGCTCGAACAACTTGTCGAAGTCGGCCATGATCTCGTCAATGTAAGACTCAAACTTTGGCAATTCGCCGAAGGTGAACTTTGGATCTCTTGTTGGCGCCAATGTAGTGGTAGCACGAGTTGTCGCCTTCTTCTTCTCATGTCGACGTTGACGCTCTTGAGTGGAGGGATGTCGTCGAAAGTCATTAGGATGCTTCTCCTCATGTTGACGTCGGCGAGCTTGTTGCCTTGGCGACCTTTCCTTGGAGATTCCACTAGAGTTTGGTGACATGTTGTGGTCCACCTTGGCATCTTTCTTGTGGCGCCTTGATGAGCTAGATGAAGGATGTAGGCTCTTGGCAAACTCGTCCATGGCATCCTTGAGAATTTGGAGCTTGGCCTTGTCGATGCACTTCTTGGGGTGCCTTCTTGTTGTTGAAGGAGAATGTCGAAGCTTGTCGCTCTTGGCGACGGCCTTGTCATGGCTCCTTCTTGAAGTTGATGGCGAATGGCAACTCATGGTGATCTTCTTGTCGGAGCACCGTCTTGAGCTTGAACCATAGAAGTAGGTTGTGCCATGACGCTTGGTGGTGCCGCTCTTGAACATGGTGGTGATGGGAGTCCTCTCCTCTTGCATGTTGTCGATGTCGCCGCACATGCTACAAGAGTAGTAGTCGTAGACGTTGTCCACCATGTCATCGGAGTGGTAGTCGTAGTAGTGGCGCTCCACCATGTCGTTGTTGTCGAAGTTGGTACCATGTGATGAGGCATGTGAAGACACTTGTGCCTCATTGTCGTTGGAGCTTGTGTAGTCGGAGTCGTGGTATATTCGTACGTACTTGGAGTCGATACCATATGATGACGGTTGCTCAAAGTCGTGGTACCGCTCCATGTCGTGGACGCTCTAATAGTCGGAGTAGTTGTAGCGGAATTCTTGGTGATGATCCATAATGTCATGGGGGTCGTTGTCGGCGTAGTCGTAGTAGTCCCCCATGTCCTCAAAGTTTGAGGTATCATAGTTGTTGCGGCTCATCATGTATTCAACATCATCTTGGCCTCCATAGTAGCATTCACTCTCCCTAGACATGTTAACTCACAAGACAAGTGTATATATGTGGAGTGGAAAGGAACTAGAACACAACCTCTCACCTTGTAGATAGTATTGGACGTCGTGGACAACCAAGGGAAACGATCACAAAGTAAAATGCTTGTGTTCAAGTATCCAAATCAAACTCCAAAACACACACGGCTTCAAATTGGATAGGGAGGTATGGTAGGTGGAAAGCAAATTGAACCAACCAGAAACCAAGATATTGTCAAAGCAAGTAGAGAACCACGATGATCACAAAGCAAATACAAGTCAATCTCAAAAGATAGGAATGTAGTTCAAGCAAACACACGCGCGGAGAGATAAATGGGACTTATGCAACCAAGAAGTGAGCTAAGGAACCAATGATCCTAGCGAAGACTATAAGCTCGGTGTTGCACAGGTACAAGGAGAGCCACTAGCTCGATTGCAATTTATTTGGTGGGCTACAAGATTTGCACAACAATGCACCACCTACAAGATGTTCATCGAGCTTGCGCTTTCCTACTAGATATGGCAAGTGGTGTTTCTTCTTTTCTTTCTCTTGATTTGGCACTTTTTGCTTCTTTTCTCTTTTCTCTTTTGCTTCTTTTCTATTTTGCACACCCACTTCTTTGATGCCAACACAAGATATATGGTATATGATAACTAGCGCATGCAATTTTGCTCGGAAACTGCACGGTGCAAATGTGCAAAGCCCAAGCAATCATCAAGAGCTAGCCTCAATAGGACATGGTAATCGCAAAGATATAGTGTGGCTTTCAACGGAATGGCAAGGGGTAAAGGTTGGCGATGTTATACCTTTCGTCGATGTTCTTCACCCTTTGTTGTAAAAGTGTCGTGCTTGCCCACGGATTTTGGTGGTGGTGGATGATGGATCTTCCACAATGGTGATGAAGGCCTTGATCGTAGCTTTGAAACGAGCCAAAGAACACCAAAAACGGAGTCCGGAATCAAAAGATATGGTCAAAACCGTGTGCAGAAATTGCTGTTTTTGCGCAGCTGCGGAAGTACCGGGCCAAAACGGGCGGTAGTACCGGCCAGGGTCAACGCAGGTCCGGTAGTACCGGAAATATGGGCGGTAGTACCGCCGGGGACGCAATTCGTGCCCGAAACTCGAAATTTCACGATTTTGGGCGGAAAAAACGGCTCGAAAATCACCAAATCGGAGGGGAAATCAATGGAATTAGGCAATGGGAACGCAAAGGAAGGTAGATCAACAAGTATAGCAATAGATCTATGGATCAAAACCTGCCCAAACGCACAAGATTCACCGAATCGATCCAAAAGCTCGTGAGACTATTTTTGCAGGTTTTTCGAAATTAGGCAAAATCAAAGAAAAATTTGGTGGATTTGGGGGTGGAAACACAAATTAATCCGTGGCAACCATGCTCTGATACCATATGATGTAGTACGGGACTACTAGGGTGGCCCGATCTTCACGGATTGATGGAGGATGTGGACAAACACACGCAAGAACATGAGGAACACGAAGAACACACGAAGAACACCAAGAAGAACGCCCCGAACACAAGAACACACACACGATACAAGAACCGTTTCCCTTACCGGTCGGTCCAACTGGCCCAATAGAATCCACACGAAGGTGGGAGATCGGCAAGTAGATACAAGAAGGGATCTTGGATGGTTGTTTCTCCAACGGTCAACCGAACCGCTCCAATAAAGTCACCCGAGGATGAAAGATTGGCAAGTAGTCAAACTAGAAGTAGAGGTCTTGAATCCACAAGGGATCTTCTCCACAAGGGGAGGAACCATCCCCACAAGGGGAGGAAGGAGACAGTCTTGAGGTGGGGAGCCTAGCTCTACTCTATTCTCAAAACATAGTCTATCCCTAGATCTTGCCAAGGGGTGCCTATTTATAGTCTAGGCCCAAAGGGGACGAAATACATGGGTCAACACCCAGATTTGCACACAGGCACGCGCAGGGCCGGTAGTACCGGACGTGCGAACGTCCGGTAGTACCGGGTCGATTTCCGGTACTACCGCTTAGAGCGGCGGTGAGTCCAGTAGCTCCCGAGCTTCGGCGGTAGTACCGGGCTGATGGGCCCGGTAGTACCGGTGGTACTTCAGCGTCTCTTTCTTCTCCTCTTCCAAGCCACCGTCTTGTCGTCCTCCATTCCTCTTGCACCTTGGTCATCCTTTTGTGTATCCGTAGTCGTCGTGACACTCCTAGTATCAACAAGAGATAGAAGATGACATAGCATACCATCCAAAAGGGTGGGAATTGAGTTATCTAAGAGGAATGAGTTCATCTTTGAAGTCCATTGTGACTTGTGGTATGTTGGAGTGCTTGACATGGTGATGGTCCTAGGTTGGGCTACATCACTAGTCCAATAGGTAAGTTACGCGAAAGGAAGAAGGGCTCACAACGGCTCACAATGACGGGAAAATGTCGAGTCCTTGGTGGCGTCGTCGCTTGGCGTTGATGATGCGTGGCGAAAGCTTGTCGATGTTGTAGGCGTAGCACACACCGGAAAATGACTCAAACAACAACGAAGAATTGCCAAAACGAACCGAGGAAACAAGGGAGGAAAACTGCTTTTTCTGGGTAGCTGGCCTGGGAGCCGGTTTTGGCAGGGCTGGGCGCCGCTGGCTCTGCAGGGTGGCCGGTTTCTGGGCCGGTTTCGCCGGGCCGGAGGCCAGCCAGTCTGCAGCTCGAAATTTCTGCGATTTTGGGCGGAAAAAACGACGATAAATCCTCGATTTCGTGGGGAAATTGGCAAAATTAAGGCTAGGGAACGCAAACAAGGGTGGAGGGGGTCCTAAAGCAATAGATCCATGGACAAAAATTACCAAAAACGCAACGAATCGACAGATCGGCTCGAATCAAGGAAAGGCTATTTTTGGTGGAAATTTTCAAATTTCTCAAAAACAAAGAAAAATTTGGTGGAAACACAAAACAAATCCGTGTCAACCTAGAGCTCTGATACCATATGATGTAGGTTGGTCCCGATTTTCATGGATTTGTGCGGAGGGAACGATGAACACGAAGAACACGCAAAGAACGAAGAACACAAAAGAGGGGAATCACTGAAAACAAAGGTAAATATCAAGTAGTAACCCGGCAAGACTCAATTGGTAACAAATCGCTGAGGGTAGCCCCCAATTCTCCTCTCCCAAGCACACCTTACTCTTAGGATTGTTTGTCCAATTGGTCAATCCAACCAACCCAATAGAATCACCCGAAGATGAAAGATTGGCAAGTAATCACAACTACAAGCGGAAGCCTTGGTATCCCCGCAGGGATCTTCTCCTCAAGAGGAGGCCTTGGTTCATCTCCACAAGGGGAGGCCTTGATTCATCTCCATAGGAGGAAAGAGACACTTTGAGAAGAAGGAGCAAGGCTCTACTTTAGTTCCCAAATCATAGTCTAACCCTAGATCTGGAGAGGAAAGGTCTATTTATAGTCTAAGCCACGAAGTAGGGAAAGGTGGGGGGTACAAGGCACATGGCCCGTCATGCACGCAGGCAGCAGGGGACCCGGTTCCTGGGCCGGTCTGGCCGGGCTGGGAGCCGGCCGGCTCTGCAGGGTAGCCGGCCTGGGAGCCGGCCAAACCGGCCTAGAAGCCGGCTGCTTCTGGATGCTGGCCGGTTCGGGAGCCGGTTTTGGCCGGGCTGGAGGCCGGCTGCCTCTGGCTGCAGACCGGCCTGGGAACCGGCCAGTCCGAGCTGGCGGCCGGCCAGGCAGTTTGCCCACTTCTTCTTCTTCTTCTTCTTGACCATCTTCTTGGGTCTTTCCTGGGTCATCTTCTCCATCATCTTACGTCGCCTCTTGGCCATCTTCATAGGGGTCTTCAGGTCCACCATAGCTGAGCACTCATATGAAGTAGCAAACCATTCAAAGGAGTGTCGAGATCACACATAGATAGGAGTAAATTCACCTTATCGTGGAGAGCTTTGACCCTTGCTCTTGTCATTGGGCCATTTGGTGATGTTGGTGTTGTGTTCCTAGGTTGCACTACATCAAAATCTCCTTCCTTCGGCGCAAAAATCTGCATGCCAATCACCAATCAATCTGTCCTTTCCTTGGACGGTCCCAACTGTAATGGAAGTAATTTTCTTTCCTATCTTTGTGCTGATCCGAATCAAGCTCCTCATCTCTTTCCCTTTCCTTTACAATCTCTTCCGATCCTTCTTTTTTTTTCACGTCGCTTGGCCGGAAACAACAGTATAGCAGCCGTAACAAAACGAACATAGCTAGGCGTTCTCCTTGCGTATGTCCTGATCGGATCGCTGATTCCGATCGGTTCCTTCGCTTTGTTTCCTCGCCAACCCGACGAATTTTCTCCTCAACGCGCCGAGATGCAAAACCTTGCCAAATCGTCGCCCCAATTCCAGCTAAAACAAATCTACCAATTTTTGCAAACCTGTAGATCGATCTTCAGCTGGACGAACCTCGCGGTGATCAACCTGGCGCTCTGATACCAAGATGATACGGATTGTTTGTCCGATCTTTCACCGCAAGAACCACCGGATAAACTATTCTCCCAACCACGTGAGCAGTACATGTAACCTGAAGAACTTGGATAGATTGTAGGCGAGCAACATGATGATGAACACCACGCCTCACGCCAAGCTCGACAACCCTTGGCAGATCCAAGAGCCTTCTCGCCACGCACGATAACTCTTGACAGATTCAAGAACACTCATGCCTCTATTTGCTGGATAACTTGACGAACGTTGAAGACGCCGTCTACACGCCGGTCCCTTGGGACGGAGGCAATCTTGAACTTTTAGTTCTACATAATTTTCAACTCCCTAAAACCCTAGCCACTGGCTCCTTTATATAGGAGGCCAATCAACTAGTCGGTTGGACAAACCCCAAACCGAACCTAACACGACTCCTAAACCTGGTTGGACTCGAACCGGATACAAACCGACCCATGGCTGGTTCGGCCTTAGATTTGGCACGCAGGCCTAGTTAACACCACCTTAGACTTTTACATCTCATTTAAATATGTCCTAGCATGTCGACTAGCCAACACGATGCCGACGATGCCCTCATCAGATCCACGGGGGTCCAGATGGCTAGGATTGTCGCACGTGCTTTAGGATGACCTAAAAGTGCTACTGATACTACTAGATGGCTGGGAGGGGTGCACGTGGGTCAGATGACGTAAGGATGGTCCGTATACTTCTAGATGGCTAGGAGGGGTCCACGGGGGTCCAGATGGCTAGGATTGTCGCACGTGCTTTAGGATGACGTAAAAGTGCTACTGATACTCCTAGATGGCTGGGAGGGGTGCACGGGGGTCAAATGACGTAAGGAGAGTCCGTATACTCCAAGATGGCTCCTAGATTGCTAGGAGGGGTCCACGGGGGTCCAGATGGCTAGGATTGTCGCACGTGCTTTAGGGTGACCTAAAAGTGCTACTGATACTCCTAGATGGCTGGGAGGGGTGCACGTGGGTCAGATGACGTAAGTAGGGCCCGTATACTCCTAGATGGCTAGGAGGGGTCCACGGGGGTAAACACGGGTAGGATTGTCGCACGTGCTCTAGGATGACCTAAAAGTGCTACTGATACTCCTAGATGGCTGGGAGGGTGCATGGTGGTCCAGATGGCTAGTATTGTCGCACGTGTTTTAGGATGACCTAAAAGTGCTACTGATACTCCTAGATGGCTGGGAGGGGTGTACGTGGGTCAGATGACGTAAGGAGGGTCCGTATAACCCTAGATGGCTAGGAGGGGTCCACGGGGATCCAGATGGCTAGGATTGTCGCACGTGCTTTAGGTTGACCTAAAAGTGCTACTGATACTCCGAAATGGCTGGGAGGGGTGCACGTGGGTCAGATGACGTAAGGAGGGTCCGTATACTCCTGGATGGCTAGGAGGGGTCCACGGGGGTCCAGATGACTTGGATTGTCGCACGTGCTTTAGGATGACCTAAAAGTGCTACTGATACTCCGAAATGGCTGGGAGGGGTGCACGTGGGTCAGATGACGTAAGGAGGGTCCGTATACTCCTAAATGGCTAGGAGGGGTCCACGGTGATCCGCATGGCTAGGATTATCGCACGTGCTTTAGGATGACCTTAAAGTGCTACTGATACTCCAAGATGGCTGGGAGGGGTGCACGTGGGTCAGATGACGTAAGAAGGGTCCTTATACTCCTGGATGGCTAGGATGGGTCCACGGGGGTCCAGATGGCTAGGATAGTCGCACGTGCTTTAGGATGACCTAAAAGTGCTACTGATACTCCAAGATGGCTGGGAGGGGTGCACGTGGGTCAGATGACGTAAGGAGGGTCCGTATACTCCTAGATGGCGAGGAGGGGTCCATGGGGGTCCAGATGGCTAGTATTGTCGCACGTGTTTTAGGATGACCTAAAAGTGCTACTGATACTCCTAGATGGCTGGGAGGGGTGTACGTGGGTCAGATGACGTAAGGAGGGTCCGTATAACCCTAGATGGCTAGGAGGTGTCCACGGGGATCCAGATGGCTAGGATTGTCGCACGTGCTTTAGGTTGACCTAAAAGTGCTACTGATACTCCGAAATGGCTGGGAGGGGTGCACGTGGGTCAGATGACGTAAGGAGGGTCCGTATACTCCTGGATGGCTAGGAGGGGTCCACGGGGGTCCAGATGACTTGGATTGTCGCACGTGCTTTAGGATGACCTAAAAGTGCTACTGATACTCCGAAATGGCTGGGAGGGGTGCACGTGGGTCAGATGACGTAAGGAGTGTCCGTATGCTCCTGGATGGCTAGGAGGGGTCCACGGAGGTCCAGATGGCTAGGATTGTCGCACGTGTTTTAGGATGACCTAAAAGTGCTACTGATACTCCTATATGGCTGGGAGGGGTGTACGTGGGTCAGATGACGTAAGGAGAGTCCGTATAACCCTAGATGGCTAGGAGGGGTCCACGGGGGTCCAGATGGCTAGGATTGTCGCACGTGCTTTAGGATGACCTAAAAGTGCTACTGATACTCCGAAATAGCTGGGAGGGGTGCACGTGGGTCAGATGACGTAAGAAGGGTCCTTATACTCCTGGATGGCTAGGATGGGTCCACGGGGGTCCAGATGGCTAGGATAGTCGCACGTGCTTTAGGATGACCTAAAAGTGCTACTGATACTCCAAGATGGCTGGGAGGGGTGCACGTGGGTCAGATGACGTAGGAGGGTCCGTATACTCCTAAATGGCTAGGAGGGGTCCACGGTGATCCGCATGGCTAGGATTATCGCACGTGCTTTAGGATGACCTTAAAGTGCTACTGATACTCCAAGATGGCTGGGAGGGGTGCACGTGGGTCAGATGACGTAAGGAGGGTCCGTATACTCCTAGATGGCGAGGAGGGGTCCATGGGGGTCCAGATGGCTAGTATTGTCGCACGTGTTTTAGGATGACCTAAAAGTGCTACTGATACTCCTAGATGGCTGGGAGGGGTGTACGTGGGTCAGATGACGTAAGGAGGGTCCGTATAACCCTAGATGGCTAGGAGGTGTCCACGGGGATCCAGATGGCTAGGATTGTCGCAGGTGCTTTAGGTTGACCTAAAAGTGCTACTGATACTCCGAAATGGCTGGGAGGGGTGCACGTGGGTCAGATGACGTAAGGAGGGTCCGTATACTCCTGGATGGCTAGGAGGGGTCCACGGGGGTCCAGATGACTTGGATTGTCGCACGTGCTTTAGGATGACCTAAAAGTGCTACTGATACTCCGAAATGGCTGGGAGGGGTGCACGTGGGTCAGATGACGTAAGGAGTGTCCGTATACTCCTGGATGGCTAGGAGGGGTCCACGGAGGTCCAGATGGCTAGGATTGTCGCACGTGTTTTAGGATGACCTAAAAGTGCTACTGATACTCCTATATGGCTGGGAGGGGTGTACGTGGGTCAGATGACGTAAGGAGTCCGTATAACCCTAGATGGCTAGGAGGGGTCCACGGGGGTCCAGATGGCTAGGATTGTCGCACGTGCTTTAGGATGACCTAAAAGTGCTACTGATACTCCGAAATAGCTAGGAGGGGTGCACGTGGGTCAGATGACGTAAGAAGGGTCCTTATACTCCTGGATGGCTAGGATGGGTCCACGGGGGTCCAGATGGCTAGGATAGTCGCACGTGCTTTAGGATGACCTAAAAGTGCTACTGATACTCCAAGATGGCTGGGAGGGGTGCACGTGGGTCAGATGACGTAAGGAGGGTCCGTATACTCCTAGATGGCTAGGAGGGGTCCACGGGGGTCCAGATGACTAGGATTGTCGCACGTGCTTTTGGATGACCTAAAAGTGCTACTGATACTCCGAAATGGCTGGGAGGGGTGCACGTGGGTCAGATGACGTAAGGAGGGTCCGTATACTCCTATATGGCTAGGAGGGGTCCACGGAGGTCCAGATGGCTAGGATTGTCGCACGTGTTTTAGGATGACCTAAAAGTGCTACTGATACTCCTAGATGGCTGGAAGGGGTGTACGTGGGTCAGATGACGTAAGGAGAGTCCGTATAACCCTAGATGGCTAGGAGGGGTTCACGGGGGTCCAGATGGCTAGGATTGTCGCACGTGCTTTAGGATGACCTAAAGTGCTATTGATACTCCGAAATAGCTGGGAGGGTGCACGTGGGTCAGATGACGTAAGGAGGGCCCGTATACTCCTGGATGGCTAGGAGGGGTCCACGGGGGTCCAGATGGCTAGGATTGTCGCACGTGCTTTAGGATGACCTAAAAGTGCTACTGATACTACTAGATGGCTGGGAGGGGTGCACGTGGGTCAGATGACGTAAGGATGGTCCGTATACTTCTAGATGGCTAGGAGGGGTCCACGGGGGTCCAGATGGCTAGGATTGTCGCACGTGCTTTAGGATGACCTAAAAGTGCTACTGATACTCCTAGATGGCTGGGAGGGGTGCACGGGGTCAAATGACGTAAGGAGAGTCCGTATACTCCAAGATGGCTCCTAGATGGCTAGGAGGGGTCCACGGGGGTCCAGATGGCTAGGATTGTCGCACGTGCTTTAGGGTGACCTAAAAGTGCTACTGATACTCCTAGATGGCTGGGAGGGGTGCACGTGGGTCAGATGACGTAAGTAGGGCCCGTATACTCCTAGATGGCTAGGAGGGGTCCACGGGGGTAAACGGGTAGGATTGTCGCACGTGCTCTAGGATGACCTAAAAGTGCTACTGATACTCCTAGATGGCTGGGAGGGTGCACGTGGGTCAGATGACGTAAGGAGGGTCCGTATACTCCTAGATGGCGAGGAGGGGTCCATGGGGGTCCAGATGGCTAGTATTGTCGCACGTGTTTTAGGATGACCTAAAAGTGCTACTGATACTCCTAGATGGCTGGGAGGGGTGTACGTGGGTCAGATGACGTAAGGAGGGTCCGTATAACCCTAGATGGCTAGGAGGGGTCCACGGGGGATCCAGATGGCTAGGATTGTCGCACGTGCTTTAGGTTGACCTAAAAGTGCTACTGATACTCCGAAATGGCTGGGAGGGGTGCACGTGGGTCAGATGACGTAAGGAGGGTCCGTATACTCCTGGATGGCTAGGAGGGGTCCACGGGGGTCCAGATGACTTGGATTGTCGCACGTGCTTTAGGATGACCTAAAAGTGCTACTGATACTCCGAAATGGCTGGGAGGGGTGCACGTGGGTTAGATGACGTAAGGAGTGTCCGTATGCTCCTGGATGGCTAGGAGGGGTCCACGGAGGTCCAGATGGCTAGGATTGTCGCACGTGTTTTAGGATGACCTAAAAGTGCTGCTGATACTCCTATATGGCTGGGAGGGGTGTACGTGGGTCAGATGACGTAAGGAGAGTCCGTATAACCCTAGATGGCTAGGAGGGGTCCACGGGGGTCCAGATGGCTAGGATTGTCGCACGTGCTTTAGGATGACCTAAAAGTGCTACTGATACTCCGAAATAGCTGGGAGGGGTGCACGTGGGTCAGATGACGTAAGAAGGGTCCTTACTCCTGGATGGCTAGGATGGGTCCACGGGGGTCCAGATGGCTAGGATAGTCGCACGTGCATTAGGATGACCTAAAAGTGCTACTGATACTCCAAGATGGCTGGGAGGGGTGCACGTGGGTCAGATGACGTAAGGAGGGTCCGTATACTCCTAAAGGCTAGGAGGGGTCCACGGTGATCCGCATGGCTAGGATTATCGCACGTGCTTTAGGATGACCTTAAAGTGCTACTGATACTCCAAGATGGCTGGGAGGGCACGTGGGTCAGATGACGTAAGGAGGATCCGTATACTCCTAGATGGCGAGGAGGGGTCCATGGGGTCCAGATGGCTAGTATTGTCGCACGTGTTTAGGATGACCTAAAAGTGCTACTGATACTCCTAGATGGCTGGGAGGGGTGTACGTGGGTCAGATGACGTAAGGAGGGTCCCGTATAACCCTAGATGGCTAGGAGGTGTCCACGGGGATCCAGATGGCTAGGATTGTCGCACGTGCTTTAGGTTGACCTAAAAGTGCTACTGATACTCCGAAATGGCTGGGAGGGGTGCACGTGGGTCAGATGACGTAAGGAGGGTCCGTATACTCCTGGATGGCTAGGAGGGGTCCACGGGGTCCAGATGACTTGGATTGTCGCACGTGCTTTAGGATGACCTAAAAGTGCTACTGATACTCCGAAATGGCTGGGAGGGGTGCACGTGGGTCAGATGACGTAAAGTGTCCGATACTCCTGGATGGCTAGGAGGGGTCCACGGCGGTCCAGATGGCTAGGATTGTCGCACGTGTTTTAGGATGACCTAAAAGTGCTACTGATACTCCAATATGGCTGGGAGGGGTGTACGTGGGTCATATGACGTAAGGAGAGTCCGTATAACCCTAGATGGCTAGGAGGGGTCCACGGGGGTCCAGATGGCTAGATTGTCGCACGTGCTTTAGGATGACCTAAAAGTGCTACTGATACTCCGAAATAGCTGGGAGGGGTGCACGTGGGTCAGATGACGTAAGAAGGGTCCATACTCCTGGATGGCTAGGATGGGTCCACGGGGGTCCAGATGGCTAGGATAGTCGCACGTGCTTTAGGATGACCTAAAAGTGCTACTGATACTCCAAGATGGCTGGGAGGGGTGCACGTGGGTCAGATGACGTAAGGAGGGTCCGTATACTCCTAGATGGCTAGGAGGGTCTACGGGGGTCCAGATGACTAGGATGTCGCACGTGCTTTTGGATGACCTAAAAGTGCTACTGATACTCCGAAATGGCTGGGAGGGGTGCACGTGGGTCAGATGACGTAAGGAGGGTCCGTATACTCCTATGTGGCTAGGAGGGTCCACGGGGTCCAGATGGCTAGGATTGTCGCACGTGTTTTAGGATGACCTAAAAGTGCTACTGATACTCCTAGATGGCTGGAAGGGGTGTACGTGGGTCAGATGATTAAGGAGAGTCCGTATAACCCTAGATGGCTAGGAGGGGTTCACGGGGGTCCAGATGGCTAGGATTGTCGCACGTGCTTTATGATGACCTAAAAGTGCTATTGATACTCCGAAATAGCTGGGAGGGGTGCACGGGTCAGATGACGTAAGGAGGGCCCGTATACTCCTAGATGGCTAGGAGGGGTCCACGGGGGTCCAGATGGCTAGGATTGTCGCACGTGCTTTAGGATGACCTAAAAGTGCTACTGATACTCCTTGATGGCTGGGAGGGTGCACGTGGATCAGATGACGCAAGGAGGGTCCGTATACTCCTAGATGGCTAGGAGGGGTCCACGGGGTCCAAATGGCTAGGATTGTCGCACGTGCTTTAGGATGACCTAAAAGTGCTACTGATACTCCTAGATGGCTTGGAGGGGTGCACGTGGGTCATATGACGTAACGAGGGTCCGTATACTCCTAGATGGCTAGAGGGGTCCACGGGGGTCCAGATGGCTAGGATTGTCGCACGTGCTTTAGGATGACCTAAAAGTGCTACTGATACTCCTAGATGGCTGGGAGGGTGTACGTGGGTCAGATGACGTAAGGAGGGTCCGTATAACCCTAGATGGCTAGGAGGGGTCCACGGGGGTCCAGATGGCTAGGATTGTCGCACGTGCTTTAGGTTGACCTAAAAGTGCTACTGATACTCAAATGGCTGGGAGGGTGCACGTGGGTCAGATGACGTAAGGAGGGTCCGTATACTCCTGGATGGCTAGGAGGGGTCCACGGGGTCCAGATGACTTGATTGTGGCACGTGCTTTAGGATGACCTAAAAGTGCTACTGATACTCCGAAATGGCTGGGAGGGGTGCACGTGGGTCAGATGACGTAAGGAGTGTCCATATACTCCTGGATGGCTAGGAGGGGTCCACGAGGTCCAGATGGCTAGGATTGTCGCACGTGTTTTAGGATGACCTAAAAGTGCTACTGATACTCCTAGATGGCTGGGAGGGGTGTACGTGGGTCAGATGATGTAAGGAGAGTCCGTATAACCCTAGATGGCTAGGAGGGGTCCACGGGGGTCCAGATGGCTAGGATTGTCGCACGTGCTTTAGGATGACCTAAAAGTGCTACTGATACTCCGAAATAGCTGGGAGGGGTGCACGTGGGTCAGATGACGTAAGGAGGGTCCTATACTCCTGGATGGCTAGGATGGGTCCACGGGGGTCCAGATGGCTAGGATTGTCGCACGTGCTTTAGGATGACCTAAAAGTGCTACTGATACTCCAAGATGGCTGGGAGGGGTGCACGTGGGTCAGATGACGTAAGGAGGGTCCGTATACTCCTGGATGGCTAGGAGGGGTCCACGGGGTCCAGATGACTAGGATTGTCGCACGTGTTTTAGGATGACCTAAAAGTGCTACTGATACTCCTAGATGGCTGGAAGGGGTGCACGTGGGTCAGATGACGTAAGGAGGGGTCCGTACAATCCTAGATGGCTAGGAGGGGTTCACGGGGGTCCGTATACTCCTGGATGGCTAGGAGGGGTCCACGGGGTCCAGATGACTTGGATTGTGGCACGTGCTTTAGGATGACCTAAAAGTGCTACTGATACTCCGAAATGGCTGGGAGGGGTGCACGTGGGTCAGATGACGTAAGGAGTGTCCGTATACTCCTGGATGGCTAGGAGGGGTCCACGGAGGACCAATGGCTAGGATTGTCGCACGTGCTTTAGGATGACCTAAAAGTGCTACTGATACTCCTTGATGGCTGGGAGGGTGCACGTGGGTCAGATGACGCAAGGAGGGGTCTGTATACTCCTAGATGGCTAGGAGGGGTCCACGGGGGTCCAAATGGCTAGGATTGTCGCACGTGCTTTAGGATGACCTAAAAGTGCTACTGATACTCCTAGATGGCTGGGAGGGGTGCACGTGGGTCAGATGACATAACGAGGGTCCGTATACTCCTAGATGGCTAGGAGGGGTCCACGGGGGTCCAGATGGCTAGGATTGTCGCACGTGCTTTAGGATGACCTAAAAGTGCTACTGATACTCCTAGATGGCTGGGAGGGGTGCACGGGGTCAGATGACGTAAGGAGGGTCCGTATACTACTAAATGGCTAGGAGGGGTCCAGGTGATCCGCATGGCTAGGATTATCGCACGTGCTTTAGGATGACCTTAAAGTGCTACTGATACTCCAAGATGGCTGGGAGGGGTGCACGTGGGTCAATGACGTAAGGAGGGTCCGTATACTCCTAGATGGCGAGGAGGGGTCCATGGGGGTCCAGATGGCTAGTATTGTCGCACGTGTTTTAGGATGACCTAAAAGTGCTACTGATACTCCTAGATGGCTGGAGGGGTGTACGTGGGTCAGATGACGTAAGGAGGGTCCGTATAACCCTAGATGGCTAGGAGGGGTCCACGGGGGTCCAGATGGCTAGGATTGTCGCACGTGCTTTAGGATGACCTAAAAGTGCTACTGATACTCCTTGATGGCTGGGAGGGGTGCACGTGGATCAGATGACGCAAGGAGGGGTCCGTTACTCCTAGATGGCTAGGAGGGGTCCACGGGGGTCCAAATGGCTAGGATTGTCGCACGTGCTTTAGGATGACCTAAAAGTGCTACTGATACTCCTAGATGGCTTGGAGGGGTGCACGTGGGTCAGATGACGTAACGAGGGTCCGTATACTCCTAGATGGCTAGGAGGGGTCCACGGGGGTCCAGATGGCTAGGATTGTCGCACGTGCTTTAGGATGACCTAAAAGTGCTACTGATACTCCTAGATGGCTGGGAGGGGTGCACGTGGGTCAGATGACGTAAGGAGGGTCCGTATACTCCTAAATGGCTAGGAGGGGTCCACGGTGATCCGCATAGCTAGGATTATCGCACGTGCTTTAGGATGACCTTAATGTGCTACTGATACACCAAGATGGCTGGGAGGGGTGCACGTGGGTCAGATGACGTAAGGAGGGTCCGTATACTCCTAGATGGCGAGGAGGGGTCCATGGGGGTCCAGATGGCTAGTATTGTCGCACGTGTTTTAGGATGACCTAAAAGTGCTACTGATACTCCTAGATGGCTGGGAGGGGTGTACGTGGGTCAGATGACGTAAGGAGGGTCCGTATAACCCTAGATGGCTAGGAGGGGTCCACGGGGGTCCAGATGGCTAGGATTGTCGCACGTGCTTTAGGTTGACCTAAAAGTGCTACTGATACTCCGAAATGGCTGGGAGGGGTGGCACGTGGGTCAGATGACGTAAGGAGGGTCCGTATACTCCTGGATGGCTAGGAGGGGTCCACGGGGGTCCAGATGACTTGGATTGTGGCACGTGCTTTAGGATGACCTAAAAGTGCTACTGATACTCCGAAATGGCTGGGAGGGGTGCACGTGGGTCAGATGACGTAAGGGTGTCCGTATACTCCTGGATGGCTAGGAGGGGTCCACGGAGGTCCAGATGGCTAGGATTGTCGCACGTGTTTTAGGATGACCTAAAAGTGCTACTGATACTCCTAGATGGCTGGGAGGGGTGTACGTGGGTCAGATGATGTAAGGAGAGTCCGTATAACCCTAGATGGCTAGGAGGGGTCCACGGGGGTCCAGATGGCTAGGATTGTCGCACGTGCTTTAGGATGACCTAAAAGTGCTACTGATACTCCGAAATAGCTGGGAGGGGTGCACGTGGGAGATGACGTAAAGGAGGGTCCTTATACTCCTGGATGGCTAGGATGGGTCCACGGGGGTCCAGATGGCTAGGATTGTCGCACGTGCTTTAGGATGACCTAAAAGTGCTACTGATACTCCAAGATGGCTGGGAGGGGTGCACGTGGGTCAGATGACGTAAGGAGGGTCCGTATACTCCTGGATGGCTAGGAGGGGTCCACGGGGTCCAGATGACTAGGATTGTCGCACGTGTTTTAGGATGACCTAAAAGTGCTACTGATACTCCTAGAAGGCTGGAAGGGGTGCACGTGGGTCAGATGACGTAAGGAGGGTCCTTACAATCCTAGATGGCTAGGAGGGGTTCACGGGGGTCCGTATACTCCTGGATGGCTAGGAGGGGTCCACGGGGGTCCAGATGACTTGGATTGTGGCACGTGCTTTAGGATGACCTAAAAGTGCTACTGAACTCCGAAATGGCTGGGAGGGGTGCACGTGGGTCAGATGACGTAAGGAGTGTCCGTATACTCCTGGATGGCTAGGAGGGGTCCACGGAGGTCCAGATGGCTAGGATTGTCGCACGTGCTTTAGGATGACCTAAAAGTGCTACTGATACTCCTTGATGGCTGGGAGGGGTGCACGTGGGTCAGATGACGCAAGGAGGGGTCTGTATACTCCTAGATGGCTAGGAGGGGTCCACGGGGGTCCAAATGGCTAGGATTGTCGCACGTGCTTTAGGATGACCTAAAAGTGCTACTGATACTCCTAGATGGCTGGGAGGGGTGCACGTGGGTCAGATGACATAACGAGGGTCCGTATACTCCTAGATGGCTAGGAGGGGTCCACGGGGGTCCAGATGGCTAGGATTGTCGCACGTGCTTTAGGATGACCTAAAAGTGCTACTGATACTCCTAGATGGCTGGGAGGGGTGCACGTGGGTCAGATGACGTAAGGAGGGTCCGTATACTCCTAAATGGCTAGGAGGGGTCCACGGTGATCCGCATGGCTAGGATTATCGCACGTGCTTTAGGATGACCTTAAAGTGCTACTGATACTCAAGATGGCTGGGAGGGGTGCATGTGGGTCAGATGACGTAAGGAGGGTCCGTATACTCCTGGATGGCTGGGAGGGGTGCACGTGGGTCAGATGACGTAAGGAGGGTCCATATACTCCTGGATGGCTGGGAGGGGTGCACGTGGGTCAGATGACGTAAGGAGGGTCCATATACTCCTGGATGGCTAGAGGGGTCCACGGGGGTCCAGATGGCTAGGATTGTCGCACGTGCTTTAGGATGACCTAAAAGTGCTACTGATACTCCTAGATGGCTGGGAGGGTGCACGTGGGTCAGATGACGCAAGGAGGGGGTCCGTATACTCCTAGATGGCTAGGAGGGGTCCACGGGGGTCCAAATGGCTAGGATTGTCGCGCGTGCTTTAGGATGACCTAAAAGTGCTACTGATACTCCTAGATGGCTGGGAGGGGTGCACGTGGGTCAGATGACGTAAGGAGGGTCCGTATACTCCTAGATGGCTAGGAGGGGTCCACGGGGGTCCAGATGGCTAGGATTGTCGCACGTGCTTTAGGATAACCTAAAGTGCTACTGATACTCCTAGTTGGCTGGGAGGGGTGCACGTGGGTCAGATGACGTAAGGAGGGTCCGTATACTCCTAAATGGCTAGGAGGGGTCCACGGGGATCCACATGGCTAGGATTATCTCACGTGCTTTAGGATGACCTTAAAGTGCTACTGATACTCCAAGATGGCTGGGAGGGGTGCACGTGGGTCAGATGACATAAGGAGGGTCCATATACTCCTGGATGGCTAGGAGGGGTCCACGGGGGTCCAGATGGCTAGGATTGTCGCACGTGCTTTAGGATGACCTAAAAGTGCTACTGATACTCCTAGATGGCTGGGAGGGGTGCACGTGGGTCAGATGACGCAAGGACGGTCCGTATACTCCTAGATGGCTAGGAGGGTCCACGGGGGTCCAGATGGCTAGGATTGTCGCACGTGCTTTAGGATGACCTAAAAGTGCTACTGATACTCCTAGATGGCTGGGAGGGGTGCACGTGGGTCAGATGACGCAAGGACGGGTCTGTATACTCCTAGATGGCTAGGAGGGTCCACGGGGGTCCAGATGGCTAGGATTGTCGCACGTGCTTTAGGATGACCTAAAAGTGCTACTGATACTCCTAGATGGCTGGGAGGGGTGCACGTGGGTCAGATGACGTAAGGAGGTCCGTATACTCCTAGATGGCTAGGAGGGTTCCACGGGGGTCCAGATGGCTAGGATTGTCGCACGTGCTTTAGGATAACCTAAAAGTGCTACTGATACTCCTAGTTGGCTGGGAGGGTGCACGTGGGTCAGATGACGTAAGGAGGGTCCGTATACTCCTAAATGGCTAGGAGGGGTCCACGGGATCCGCATGGCTAGGATTATCTCACGTGCTTTAGGATGACCTTAAAGTGCTACTGATACTCCAAGATGGCTGGGAGGGGTGCACGTGGGTCAGATGACGTAAGGAGGGTCCATATACTCCTGATGGCTAGAGGGGTCCACGGGGTCCAGATGGCTAGGATTGTCGCACGTGCTTTAGGATGACCTAAAAGTGCTACTGATACTCCTAGATGGCTGGGAGGGGTGCACGTGGGTCAGATGACGCAAGGACGGTCCGTATACTCCTAGATGGCTAGGAGGGGTCCACGGGGGTCCAGATGGCTAGGATTGTCGCACGTGCTTTAGGATGACCTAAAAGTGCTACTGATACTCCTAGATGGCTGGGAGGGGTGCACGTGGGTCAGATGACGCAAGGACGGGTCCGTATACACCTAGATGGCTAGGAGGGGTCTACGGGGGTCCAGATGGCTAGGATTGTCGCACGTGCTTTAGGATGACCTAAAAGTGCTACTGATACTCCTAGATGGCTGGGAGGGTGCACGTGGGTCAGATGACGTAAGGAGGGTCCGTATACTCCTGGATGGCTAGGAGGGGTCCACAGGGTCCAGATGGCTAGGATTATCCCACGTGCTTGAGGATGACCTAAAAGTGATACTGATACTCCTAGATGGCTGGGAGGGGTGCACGTGTCGGATGACGAAAGGAGGTCCGTATACTCCTGGATGGCTAGGAGGGGTCCACGGGGGTCCAGATGGCTAGGATTGTCGCACGTGCTTTAGGATGACCTAAAAGTGCTACTGATACTCCTAGATGGCTGGGAGGGGTGCACGTGGGTCAGATGACGCAAGGAGGGGTCCGTATACTCCTAGATGGCTAGGAGGGGTCCACGGGGGTCAAATGGCTAGGATTGTCGCGCGTGCTTTAGGATGACCTAAAAGTGCTACTGATACTCCTAGATGGCTGGGAGGGGTGCACGTGGGTCAGATGACGTAAGGAGGGTCCGTATACTCCTAAATGGCTAGGAGGGGTCCACGGGGATCCGCATGGCTAGGATTATCTCACGTGCTTTAGGATGACCTTAAAGTGCTACTGATACTCCAAGATGGCTGGGAGGGGTGCACGTGGGTCAGATGACGTAAGGAGGGTCCATATACTCCTGGATGGCTAGGAGGGTCCACGGGGTCCAGATGGCTAGGATTGTCGCACGTGCTTTAGGATGACCTAAAAGTGCTACTGATACTCCTAGATGGCTGGGAGGGTGCACGTGGGTCAGATGACGCAAGGACGGGTCTGTATACTCCTAGATGGCTAGGAGGGGTCCACGGGGTCCAGATGGCTAGGATTGTCGCACGTGTTTTAGGATGACCTAAAAGTGCTACTGATACTCCTAGATGGCTGGGAGGGGTGCACGTGGGTCAGATGACGTAAGGAGGGTCCGTATACTCCTAAATGGCTAGGAGGGGTCCACGGGGATCCGCATGGCTAGGATTATTGGACGTGCTTTAGGATGACCTTAAAGTGCTACTGATACTCCTAGATGGCTGGGAGGGGTGCACGTGGGTCAGATGACGCAAAGAGGGTCCGTATACTCCTCGATGGCTAGGAGGGGTCCACAGGGGTCTAGATGGCTAGGATTATCCCCCGTGCTTGAGGATGACCTAAAAGTGCTACTGATACTCCGAAATGGCTGGGAGGGGTGCACGTGGGTCGGATGACGTAAGGAGGGTCCGTATACTCCTGGATGGCTAGGAGGGGTCGACGGGGTCCAGATGGCTAGGATTGTCGCACGTGCTTTTGGATGACCTAAAAGTGCTACTGATACTCCTAGATGGCTGGGAGGGGTGCACGTGGGTCAGATGACGCAAGGACGGGTCCGTATACTCCTAGATGGCTAGGAGGGGTCTACGGGGTCCAGATGGCTAGGATTGTCGCACGTGCTTTAGGATGACCTAAAAGTGCTACTGATACACCTAGATGGCTGGGAGGGGTGCACGTGGGTCAGATGACGTAAGGAGGGTCCGTATACTCCTAGATGGCTAGGAGGGGTCCACGGGGGTCCACATGGCTAGGATTATCGCACGTGCTTTAGTATGACCTAAAAGTGCTACTGATACTCCGAAATGGCTGAGAGGGTGCACGTGGGTCAGATGACATAAGGAGGGTTCGTATACTCCTGGATGGCTAGAAGGGGTCCATGGGGGTCCAGATGGTTAGGATTGTCGCACGTGCTTTAGGATGACCTTAAAGTGCTACTGATACTCCAAGATGGCTGGGAGGGGTGCACGTGGGTCAGATGACGTAAGGAGGGTCCGTATACTCCTGGATGGCTAGGAGGGGTCCACGGGGTCCAGATGGCTAGGATTGTCGCACGTGCTTTAGGATGACCTAAAAGTGCTACTGATACTCCAAGATGGCTGGGAGGGGTGCACGTGGGTCAGATGACGCAAGGACGGGTCCGTATACTCCTAGATGGCTAGGAGGGGTCCACGGGGTCCAGATGGCTAGGATTGTCGCACGTGCTTTAGGATGACCTAAAAGTGCTACTGATACTCCTAGATGGCTAGGAGGGGTCCACGGGGATCCGCATGGCTAGGATTATTGGACTGCTTTAGGATGACCTTAAAGTGCTACTGATACTCCTAGATGGCTGGGAGGGGTGCACGTGGTCAGATGACGCAAAGAGGGTCCGTATACTCCTCGATGGCTAGGAGGGGTCCACAGGGTCTAGATGGCTAGGATTATCCCCCATGCTTGAGGATGACCTAAAAGTGCTACTGATACTCCGAAATGGCTGGGAGGGGTGCACGTGGGTCGGATGACGTAAGGAGGGTCCGTATACTCCTGGATGGCTAGGAGGGGTCCACGGGGGTCCAGATGGCTAGGATTGTCGCACGTGCTTTTGGATGATCTAAAAGTGCTACTGATACTCCTAGATGGCTGGGAGGGGTGCACGGGGTCAGATGACGCAAGGACGGGTCCGTATACACCTAGATGGCTAGGAGGGGTCTACGGGGTCCAGATGGCTAGGATTGTCGCACGTGCTTTAGGATGACCTAAAAGTGCTACTGATACTCCTAGATGGCTGGGAGGGGTGCACGTGGGTCAGATGACGCAAGGACGGGTCTGTATACTCCTAGATGGCTAGGAGGGGTCCACGGGGTCCAGATGGCTAGGATTGTCGCACGTGCTTTAGGATGACCTAAAAGTGCTACTGATACTCCTAGATGGCTGGGAGGGGTGCACGTGGGTCAGATGACGCAAGGACGGGTCCGTATACTCCTAGATGGCTAGGAGGGGTCCACGGGGGTCCAGATGGCTAGGATTGTCGCACGTGCTTTAGGATGACCTAAAAGTGCTACTGATACTCCTAGATGGCTGGGAGGGGTGCACGTGGGTCAGATGACGCAAGGACGGGTCTGTATACTCCTAGATGGCTAGGAGGGGTCCACGGGGTCCAGATGGCTAGGATTGTCGCACGTGCTTTAGGATGACCTAAAAGTGCTACTGATACTCCTAGATGGCTGGGAGGGGTGCACGTGGTCAGATGACGCAAGGACGGGTCCGTATACTCCTAGATGGCTAGAGGGGTCCACGGGGTCCAGATGGCTAGGATTGTCGCACGTGCTTTAGGATGACCTAAAAGTGCTACTGATACTCCTAGATGGCTGGGAGGGGTGCACGTGGGTCAGATGACGCAAGGACGGGTCTGTATACTCCTAGATGGCTAGGAGGGGTCCACGGGGTCCAGATGGCTAGGATTGTCGCACGTGCTTTAGGATGACCTAAAAGTGCTACTGATACTCCTAGATGGCTGGGAGGGGTGCACGTGGGTCAGATGACGTAAGGAGGGTCCGTATACTCCTAAATGGCTAGGAGGGGTCCACGGGATCCGCATGGCTAGGATTATTGGACGTGCTTTAGGATGACCTTAAAGTGCTACTGATACTCCTAGATGGCTGGGAGGGGTGCACGTGGGTCAGATGACGCAAAGAGGGTCCGTATACTCCTCGATGGCTAGGAGGGGTCCACAGGGGTCTAGATGGCTAGGATTATCCCCCGTGCTTGAGGATGACCTAAAAGTGCTACTGATACTCCGAAATGGCTGGGAGGGGTGCACGTGGGTCGGATGACGTAAGGAGGGTCCGTATACTCCTGGATGGCTAGGAGGGGTCCACGGGGGTCCAGATGGCTAGGATTGTCGCACGTGCTTTTGGATGACCTAAAAGTGCTACTGATACTCCTAGATGGCTGGGAGGGGTGCACGTGGGTCAGATGACGCAAGGACGGGTCCGTATACACCTAGATGGCTAGGAGGGGTCTACGGGGGTCCAGATGGCTAGGATTGTCGCACGTGCTTTAGGATGACCTAAAAGTGCTACTGATACTCCTAGATGGCTGGGAGGGGTGCACGTGGGTCAGATGACGTAAGGAGGGTCCGTATACTCCTAGATGGCTAGGAGGGGTCCACGGGGGTCCACATGGCTAGGATTATCGCACGTGCTTTAGTATGACCTAAAAGTGCTACTGATACTCCGAAATGGCTGAGAGGGTGCACGTGGGTCAGATGACATAAGGAGGGTTCGTATACTCCTGGATGGCTAGAAGGGGTCCATGGGGGTCCAGATGGTTAGGATTGTCGCACGTGCTTTAGGATGACCTTAAAGTGCTACTGATACTCCAAGATGGCTGGGAGGGGTGCACGTGGGTCAGATATGACGTAAGGAGGGTCCGTATACTCCTGGATGGCTAGGAGGGGTCCACGGGTCCAGATGGCTAGGATTGTCGCACGTGCTTTAGGATGACCTAAAAGTGCTACTGATACTCCTAGATGGCTGGGAGGGGTCCACGGGGGTCCAAATGGCTAGGATTGTCGCACGTGCTTTAGGATGACCTAAAAGTGCTACTGATACTCCTAGATGGCTGGGAGGGGTGCACGTGGGTCAGATGACGTAAGGAGGGTCCGTATACTCCTAGATGGCTAGGAGGGGTCCACGGGGGTCCACTTGGTTAGGATTGTCGCACGTGCTTTAGGATGACCTAAAAGTGCTACTAATACTCCTAGTTGGCTGGGAGGGTACACGTGGGTCAGATGACGTAAGGAGGGTCCGTATACTCCTAAATGGCTAGGAGGGGTCCACGGGATCCGAATGGCTAGGATTGTCGCACGTGCTTTAGGATGACCTAAAAGTGCTACTGATACTCCTAGATGGCTGGGAGGGGTGCACGTGGGTCAGATGACGTAAGGAGTGTCCGTATACTCCTAGATGGCTAGGAGGGGTCCACATGGCTAGGATTATCGCACGTGCTTTAGTATGACCTAAAAGTGCTACTGATACTCCGAAATGGCTGAGAGGGGTGCACGTGGGTCAGATGACGTAAGGAGGGTTCGTATACTCCTGGATGGCTAGAAGGGGTCCATGGGGGTCCAGATGGCTAGGATTGTCGCACGTGCTTTAGGATGACCTTAAAGTGCTACTGATACTCCAAGATGGCTGGGAGGGGTGCACGTGGGTCAGATGACGTAAGGAGGGTCGGTATACTCCTGGATGGCTAGGAGGGGTCCATGGGGTCCAGATGGTTAGGATTGTCGCACGTGCTTTAGGATGACCTAAAAGTGCTACTGATACTCCTAGATGGCTGGGAGGGGTGCACGTGGGTCAGATGACGCAAGGAGGGGTCCGTATACTCCTAGATGGCTAGGAGGAGTCCACGGGGGTCCAAATGGCTAGGATTGTCGCACGTGCTTTAGGATGACCTAAAAGTGCTACTGATACTCCGAGATGGCTGGGAGGGGTGCACGTGGTCAGATGATGTAAGGAGGGTCCGTATACTCCTAGATGGCTAGGAGGGGTCCACGGGGGTCCACTTGGCTAGGATTGTCGCACATGCTTTAGGATGACCTAAAAGTGCTACTAATACTCCTTGTTGGCTGGGAGGGGTACACGTGGGTCAGATGACGTAAGGAGGGTCCGTATACTCCTAAATGGCTAGGAGGGGTCCACGGGGATCCGCATGGCTAGGATTATCTCACGTGCTTTAGGATGACCTTAAAGTGCTAGTGATACTCCAAGATGGCTGGGAGGGGTGCACGTGGGTCAGATGACGTAAGGAGGGTCCGTATAGTCCTGGATGGCTAGGAGGGTCCACGGGGGTCCAGATGGCTAGGATTGTCGCACGTGCTTTAGATGACCTAAAAGTGCTACTGATACTCCTAGATGGCTGGGAGGGGTGCACGTGGGTCAGATGACGCAAGGACGGGTCCGTATACTCCTAGATGGCTAGGAGGGGTCCACGGGGGTCCAGATGCTAGGATTGTCGCACGTGCTTTAGGATGACCTAAAAGTGCTACTGATACTCCTAGATGGCTGGGAGGGGTGCACGTGGGTCAGATGACGTAAGGAGGGTCCGTATACTCCTAAATGGCTAGGAGGGGTCCACGGGGATCCGCATGGCTAGGATTATCGCACGTGCTTTAGGATGACCTTAAAGTGCTACTGATACTCCTAGATGGCTGGGAGGGGTGCACGTGGGTCAGATGACGCAAAGAGGGTCCGTATACTCCTCGATGGCTAGGAGGGGTCCACAGGGTCCAGATGGCTAGGATTATCCCACGTGCTTGAGGATGACCTAAAAGTGCTACTGATACTCCGAAATGGCTGGGAGGGGTGCACGTGGGTCGATGACGTAAGGAGGTCCGTATACTCCTGGATGGCTAGGAGGGGTCCACGGGGGTCCAGATGGCTAGGATTGTCGCACGTGCTTTAGGATGACCTAAAAGTGCTACTGATACTCCTAGATGGCTGGGAGGGGTGCACGTGGGTCAGATGACGCAAGGACAGGTCCGTATACTCCTAGATGGCTAGGAGGGGTCCACGGGGGTCCAGATGCTAGGATTGTCGCACGTGCTTTAGGATGACCTAAAAGTGCTACTGATACTCCTAGATGGCTGGGAGGGGTGCACGTGGTCAGATGACGTAAGGAGGTCCGTATACTCCTAGATGGCTAGGAGGGGTCCACGGGGGTCCACATGGCTAGGATTATTGCACGTGCTTTAGTATGACCTAAAAGTGCTACTGATACTCCGAAATGGCTGAGAGGGGTGCACGTGGGTCAGATGACGTAAGGAGGGTTCGTATACTCCTGGATGGCTAGAAGGGGTCCATGGGGTTCAGATGGCTAGGATTGTCGCACGTGCTTTAGGATGACCTAAAAGTGCTACTGATACTCCTAGATGGCTGTGAGGGGTGCACATGGGTCAGATGACGTAATGAGGGTCCGTATACTCCTAGATGGCTAAGAGGGGTGATGAGGACATCCCTAGTCCTTTATTATTTTCTTCCATTGATGATGTTGTTGTTCAAGACAATCCCGATGAAGTAAGGATTGGACCAATAACAAGAGCTCGTGCCAAGCTACTTGGACAACAGGTGAACTCACTCTTAGTTGAATATGATGTTTGTGATAATGAGAATTTTATACTACCTAAATCTATGCATTTATGTATGATCAGGGTTGTTGATAACACAAACATTGACGGAGGGCTAGAGGAGCAGCAAGGATTGGAGCACGACGTCCCCAATGGCGCGAGGGAGGAGCGGGAGGCATGCGCAAGAGGGGAAGATGAAGTTGAAGCTGCGAAGAAGGAGCCAGGAAAGCCGGCTCCCAGGCCGGCCAAACCGCTGGGCACTAGACAGAGCCGGCCTCCAGCCCGGTTTCTAGCCCGGCTAAAACCGGGCATGCTCCAGAGGCGGCCGGTCTCCAGCCCGTACAAACCGGCTGGCAAACCGGCTAGGCAGCAGAGACGGCCGGTCTCCAGGCCGGTTTCTAGACCGGTTCGGCCGGCGGGTCTGCGCACCCAGATCTGGACTGAACCATTTTGGTCGGTTTGTACTCGTTTTTAGGTCAAATTGGACCCCGTTTCCAGTAGGACAAGCCCCAGGTCGGTTGACCCCCATATAAGGCCAAGGCCGGTGGCTAGATTAAGGGTGACACTACGTTTAAGACAAAACCCTAGATTGGATCTATGCATTCATCTATCGAATTTCCTTTTGTTGCGATCGGAAGTACAAACCCTCCACTTTGTTGCGATCTGGAGGTTCTTGCTACCAAAGTTTGAGTGTGATATGTTGTTCCACTGGGAATTAGTAGATTGCAGAAACCGCTTCGTGGTCGGCGGCTACGTTGCACCGGTGTGAGGCGTCGCGAATATCCATTGGGTTGAAGAGCTGTTGCATTGGCAACAGGGGAGCAGCCGGAGAGTTCGTCGGATTCTCGCAAGTTATCTTCCACCATCATCCATCTACCCGCAGCTCACTGAGAAGATCGGGCAACCCCTTATCATCTTGGTATCAGATTTCCAGCGTTTACTCGGTGAGCATCCACAAATCCATCCCCGTAGATTTACTGTTTTTCGTCCTATCCAAAAAAGCCAAAAAAATATTTAGGTTTATTTTCGCCTTAGCCCTAGATTGCATCGATTTACAAGTTTTAGTTGCTGGTCGTTTTTCCTTTGCGTAGCTTGTTCTTGTCCGAGTCGTAGAAGTCTAGGGTTTGTTCCGAGTCGTTTCCGTTTTCCTGCCGCGAGTCAGTTTTCGTCAGGTTTCGGTTGACGGATTCGTAGTTTCGTCAGTTTTTCTGCGTCGTTTCCGATTTCAGTGTTTCGTCAAGTTTCGTCAGGGTTTCGCCAGCGCGCGACACAGTTTCGTCAGTTTTTCCTGCCGTGAGTCGTATCGGAGACAGTTTCCGACAGTAACTTTGACCGGCCATAACTTTTGCATACGAACTCCGTTTTCGACGTTCGACCACTCAAAATCGTCGTGAGAAAAAAGCGCATCCAGCCACACACACTTCGGTGTACGGCTTTTCGACCGCTCAGAATTCCCAAAAGAGTAAGGGAAGGTCGACTTTTTGCCACTTCTTTCAAAAAACCTAGACACAGCCTTTCTACAGCCCGTGTTAGGAGCTTACCCACTAAGACTAGCTAACGTTTTTGCTCACAGGCTGCTCATTGTCGTGTGCTTGGTGTCTTTCACATTGCTGGCCATAGAAAATTGAAAATTAAAAAAAATATATAAAAGAGAGTATAAAAAAAAGAGAAAAGAGGCCGAAGTGCAAAAAAAATTCGTAATCATTTGTGACACTGCTAGTACTTGAGCAATCGTGTGCCTGTTAATTTGAGCTACTTGCTAGTGTCTTTCCAGTGCATTGTGACATCCTTGTTCATAGTTGCTTTGCCCCGTTTATCTCCACCGTGTGCGTTTCCAGTGTGTCATACGATCAGCACTAGGATTTGTAGATTGGTGTAGTTAGGTATCCCTACCAAGCTCCACTAAAATACCCTGGTTTTGTTGTGTGACGCTTTGAGACCCATAATATTCGCTTCACCCCCGCCGTGCACGTTTCAGTCCCTACGTGTGGTAAGCTTTACTATTCACTTTGGAACGGTAAGATCCACAATTTCTTTCGGTTTTTGAGTGAGTTGAGAGTTTTCCACCTACATATTTCTATATATACTTGTGTGCACTAATCATGTCTTCAGACGACGAGAGGGATAGCGTGGTGAGACAAAGGAAGGAAGGCACTGCAGCTGTTTCTTGGAGAGAGTATGAGGCTCTTCGTGATCACTTGTCTCGGCAGTTCAACAATCAGTGTGACAAGATACAGACAGATTTGGCGGCCACAGATGTCAAGCTTGAGAATGTTCTTCAAACAGCTAATAATTCTGCGGCTACACTCCAGACTATACAAGCAAATCTTGACACTTTGACTCGTGCTATGCGTACGTTGACACAGCGCCACGACCAGCCAGCTGATGATGCTAGTGTTCATGGTGATCACGGTGAAGACGTTGATGCTGAGGAGGAGGAGGAGCCTGCTTATGTACCTCCTGCTAGACATGGACCACAACCTCCTGCTAGAGGTAGAGGTGCCGCACCGCCTGGTAGGGGTTTTGCTCCTGTTGGTGCGCGCCGTAATTTGGGCCATAATGTTGGTCATGCGCCAATGGAGATGATGATGTTCTCGGGAAACCAAAATTCAGCATTCCAAAATTTGAAGGTTCTATTGACGTGGAAGAGTACATCAATTGGGAGCTGAAGATGGAGAAATTATGGCGTTTGCATGACTACACTGAAGATAGAAAGGTCAAGCTTGCATCTTCTGAATTTGATGGCTATGCTTTGCTATGGTGGGACGGACTTGTGACTGCTAGGCGTGATGCTAATGATGTGCCTATTCTTTCTTGGCGAGAGATGAAGGAAGAGATGCGTCACCGTTTTATTCCTCGTAATTACATCCGTTCTTTGTATGATAAGTTGCAGAATTTGAAGCAAGGCAACCAGTCCGTTGATGAGTATTACAAGGAGATGGAGATGATTATGCAGCGTGCTAAAGTGCGAGAAGAACCTGAACAAACTATGCAGCGTTTTCTTTCAGGTTTGAGCTTTCATATCAAGCGAATTGTGCGTCATCATCAATATGGCGATGTGCAAGATTTGTTGCATCAAGCACGTGAAGCTGAACTACAGTTGGCCGAAGACGCCAAGTATGCACCTCGTTCGTCCTTTGGGCGAGGAAGTTTTACACCACGGACTACACCTAGTGCGGTATCGCCTAGTCCTGCTTCTAGTTTCCGTGGTCCTGCTACACCCTCCAAATCAGTTTCGGTTGCCCCTCCAGCTAAACCGGCACCGCAGCCAGCAGCTAGTGGTACGGGTTCTTCTAGTTCTACAGCCCGCACACGTGATATGAACTGCCATACGTGTGGAGGCAAGGGTCACTTCAAGCGTGATTGTCCAAACAAAAAGGTGATGTTGATCAATGAGGACACGGGAGAATATGAGAGTGGTGATGATGCTGATCCTGATTCGCCGGAGGAGACTGAAGATGGCTTACATTATGCTGATGCTACACACTTGCCATCTATTGTTTGCACACCTAGAGCATTGAGTGTTACACCTAGTCCTGCGGAGCAGCGCTGCAATTTGTTTCAAACAAGAGCTGCTGTTGGTAATGGTAGGTCGTGCAAGGTGATCATCGATGGTGGCAGCTGCCACAATTTGGCTAGTAAAGAGCTTTGTCAAAAACTGAATCTGAAATATTTGCCGCACCCACATCCATATTATATCCAGTGGTTGACTGATAGTGGAGAGATGAAGATCAATCACATAGTGCGCATTGAGTTTCAGATTGGACCATATAAGGACACCGTGGAGTGTGATGTAGTTCCTATGACGGTGTGCCACTTGTTGTTGGGACGTCCTTGGCAGTATGATCGTGATGTACGTCACAATGGGAGATCCAACACATACCAGCTCAATTGGCAAGGCAAGGAGATTCTTTTGAGACCTTTGACACCACAAGATATTGTAAATGATTCACGTCAAAAGTTGAGGTTCACCGTGAGGATGAGAGTGAGAGATTAGCTAGTCGAGAGACTCCACCTTCGGTGAGTGAGAGCCACAAGCCAAATTCGAGTGGTAAAAAGAAAAGTGAGGGAGAGAAGAAATTAGTAATGTTAGCCACCAAATCTGATTTGAGAGAGTTTCGTGAGGATCCCACTCTAGTACCCATTGTGCTTATGTGCAAGGGGGAAATTCTTGTTTCTAACGACATGACCCCTCTCTCTATTGGTGTTTCTGATGTTTTGCAGGATTTTGGTGACGTTTTCCGGAGGAAGTGCCCGCTGGTTTGCCACCAATGCGGGGTATTGAGCATCAAATTGACTTGATTCCAGGAGCCACACTTCCAAACCGAGCTCCCTATAGGACCAACCCCGAGGAACAAAGGAGATACAGCGACAAGTACAAGAGCTTCTTGACAAAGGGTATGTTCGTTGAGCTTAAGTCCTTGTGTGTTCCTGTTATTTTGGTCCCTAAGAAAGATGGTACATGGCGCATGTGCGTAGATTGTAGAGCGATTAATAACATCACTATTCGTTATCGACACCCTATTCCACGTTTGGATGACATGTTAGATGAACTTAGTGGTGCTGTTATCTTCTCTAAAATTGATTTGCGTAGTGGTTATCATCAAATTAGGATGAAAGAAGGAGATGAATGGAAAACTGCTTTCAAAACAAAATTCGGTTTATATGAGTGGTTAGTGATGCCTTTGGTTTAACTAATGCACCTAGTACTTTCATGAGATTGATGAATCATGTTTTGAGGCATTTTATTGGTAAATTTGTGGTAGTATATTTTGATGATATTTGATCTATAGCCACAATGAATCTGAACATATGATCATATTCGACAAGTTTTGCAAGTGTTGCGTGATAATAAGCTGTATGGTAATCTTGCTAAATGCACGTTTTGCAAAGACAAGGTCATATTTCTGGGATTTGTTGTTTCTAAGCATGGTAGAGGTAGATGAATCTAAAATTAAGCTATTAAAATTGGCCTACTCCCATGAATCTAGTCAATACGAAGCTTTCTTGGTCTTGCTGGTTTTTATAGACGCTTTGTGAAGACTTTAGTACTATTGCTGCACCTTTGAATGATCTTACTAAGAAAGGTGTTGCGTTTGTGTGGGGCGCAGCCCAAGATGCTGCTTTTGATGAACTGAAACGCCGTTTGATTTCTGCACCGTTACTTATGCTTCCTAATTTCAATAAGCAATTTGATATTGAATGTGATGCTAGTGGCATTGGAATAGGAGGTGTGTTGATGCAAGAGGGTAAACCAATTGCATATTTTTCTGAAAAATTGAATGGTGCACAATTGAACTATCCTGTTTATGATAAAGAATTGTATGCTCTTGTTCGTGTTCTTGAGGTTTGGCAACATTATTTGTGGCCAAAGGAATTTATCATACATTCTGATCATGAAGCATTGAAATATTTGAAGTGCCAATCTAACTTGAATAAGCGTCATGCTAAATGGGTTGAGTTCATTGAATCCTTCCCATACATTATTAAGTATAAGAAAGGCAAAGAGAACGTGGTTGCTGATGCACTCTCTAGGAAAAGCATGCTTTTGACACACTTAGATGTTCAAGTTCCTGGTTTAGAGAGTTTGCGTGATTTATATGCTAATGATACTGATTTTTCCATGCCTTTTGCTAAGTGTTCTGATGTGAAAGCTTGGGAAAAATACCATATGCATGATGGATACTTGTTTAGAGCTAATAAATTATGTGTGCCCGAGTCGTCCGTGCGTTTGCTGTTGTTGCAGGAATCACATGGTGGCGGTTTGATGGGACACTTTGGACGTGAGAAGACGTTGCTGATGTTGGCTGATCACTTTTATTGGCCACGCATGAGGCGTGATGTGGACAGGTTTGTGAAGCGTTGCATCACTTGCAACAAGGCAAAGTCCAAACTGAAGCCTCATGGTTTGTATACTCCTCTTCCTGCACCTACAACTCCATGGGAGGACATAAGCATGGATTTTGTGTTAGGATTGCCTAGAACCAGGAGAGGACATGATTCTATTTTTGTGGTAGTGGATCGTTTTTCTAAGATGTCACATTTTATTGCCTGCCACAAAAGCGACGATGCGTCGCATATTGCTGACCTGTTTTTCAGGGAGATCGTGCGCATACATGGAGTACCCAAGACGATCGTTTCTGACCGTGATGTGAAGTTCATGAGCTACTTCTGGAAGACACTTTGGGGCAAGCTGGGAACGAAGCTGCTGTTTAGTACCACTTGTCATCCCCAAACTGATGGTCAGACGGAGGTGGTGAACCGCACACTTTCGGCGTTGCTGCGGACAATGGTCAAGAAGAATCTGCGTGTGTGGGAGGAGTGTTTGCCGCATGTGGAGTTTGCATACAACAGGGCGGTACACTCAACCACGCAATTGTGTCCGTTTGAGGTGGTGTATGGTTTCAAACCCATTACTCCGTTTGATTTGCTGCCGCTTCCGTTACATGAGAGAGTCAACATGAAGGCATCGACAATGCAGCTCGTGTAAAAAAGAAGAGAAAGGAGGTGATCTTTCAACCCGGCGACATGGTTTGGGTGCACTTTCGCAAAGACAGATTTCATGTTCAGCGCAAGTCCAAGTTGATGCCGCGTGGTGATGGTCCGTTCAAGGTTCTTGCCAAGATAAATGATAATGCATACAAGATAGATCTTCCTACTACTGAGTTTGGCGTGAGTAACACGTTCAACGTTGCTAATTTGACGCCATATGCTGAAGAGTACCTTGACGCGTCGGGGTCGACGCCTTTTCAAGAGGGGGAGGATGATGAGGACATCCCTAGTCCTTTATCATTTTCTTCCATTGATAATGTTGCTGTTCAAGACAAGCCCGATGAAGTGAGGATTGGACCAATAACAAGAGCTCGTGCCAAGCTACTTGGACAACAGGTGAACTCACTCATAGTTGAATATGATGTTTGTGATAATGAGAATTTTATACTACCTAAATCTATGCATTTATGTATGATCAGGGTTGTTGATAACACAAACATTTATGAGAGCAGCAAGGATTGGAGCACGACGTCCCCAATGGCGCGAGGGAGGAGCGGGAGGCATGCGCAAGAGGGGAAGTTGAAGTCGAAGCTGCGAAGAAGGAGCCAGGAAAGCCGGCTCCCAGGCCGGCCAAACCGGCTGGAAAACCTGCTGGGCACCAGAAGGAGCCGGCCTCCAGCCCGGTTTCCAGCCCGACTAAAACCGGGCATTCCCCAGAGGCGGCCGGTCTCCAACCCGGACAAACCGGCTGGCAAACCGGCTAGGCAGCAGAGACGGCCGGTCTCCAGGCCGATTTCCAGACCGGTTCAGCCGGCGGGTCTGCGCGCTCAGATTTGGACTGAACCATTTTGGTCGGTTTGTACTTTTTTTATGTCAAATTGGACCCCGTTTCGAGTAGGACAAGCCCCAGGTTGGTTGGCCCCCATATAGGCCAAGGCCGGCGGCTAGAATAAGGGTGAGACCACGTTTAAGACAAAACCCTAGATTGGATCTAAGCATTCATCGATCGAATTTCCTTTTGTTGCGATCGGAAGTTCAAACCCTCCACTTTGTTGCGATCTGGAGGTTCTTGCTACCGAAGTTTGAGTGTGATCTATTGTTCCACTGGGAATTAGTAGATTGCAGAAACCGCTTCGTGGTCGGCGGCTACGTTGCACCGGTCTGAGGCGTCGCGAATATCCATTGGGTTGAAGAGCTGTTGCATTGGCAACAGGGGAGCAGCCGGAGAGTTCGTCGGATTCTCGCAAGTTATCTTCCACCATCATCCATCTACCCGCAGTTCACTGAGAAGATCGGGCAACCCCTTATCAAGGGGTCCACGGGGGTCCAGATGGCTAGGATTGTCGCACGTGCTTTAGGATGATGTAAAAGTGCTACTGATACTCCTAGATGGCTGGGAGGGGTGCATGTGGGTCAGATGACGTAAGCGGGGTCCGTATACTCCTAAATGGCAAGGAGGGATCCACGGGGGTCCAGATGGCGGATGACGCAAGGAGGGTCCATATACTCCTAGATGGCTAGGAGGGGTGCACGGGGGTCCAGATGGCTAGGATTGTCGCAAGTGCTTTAGGGTGACCTAAAAGTGCTACTGATACTCCTAGATGGCTGGGAGGGGTGCACATGGGTCAGATGACGTAAGGAGGGTCCGTATACTCCTAGATGGCTAGAAGGGGTCCACGGGGGTAAATGGTGTAGTAGAGGACTACTAGGGTGACCCGATCTTCACGGATTGACAGAGGATGTGGACGAACACACGCAAGAACACGAGGAACACGAAGAACACCAAGAAGAACGCTCCGAACACAAGAACACACACACGATACAAGAACCGTTTCCCTTACCGGTCGGTCCAACCGGCCCAATAGAATCCACACGAAGGTGGGAGGGCAAGTAGATACAAGAAGGGATCTTGGGTGGTTCTTTCTCCAACGGTCAATCTCAAAACATAGTCTATCTAGATCTGGAGGGGTAGGGGTCTATTTATAGTATAGGTACAAAACGGGTACGACACGCGCAGTCGGGGAGACCGGCCTGGAGACCGGCCTGGCCGGTTGACGCAGACGGGCGCTGGAGCTGGTCCGGCCCTGGGGCCGGCCTGGGCTGGCTGGAAGGCCGGCGTCGTCGGTAGGTTGTCCGGCCTGGGCCGGCTGGAAGGCCGGCATCGTCGGTAGGTGGCCTGGCCCTGGGCCCGGCCTAGGCCGGCTGCCTCGGGTGGCCGCCCGGCCTGGGGTCCGGCCTGGGCCGGCTGGAGGGCCGACCGAGCTGCTTGCTCCGTCTTCTCCTTCTTCGTCTTGACGCTTTCTCCTCCTCTTCCAGGTGTACGCCTTGGATGGTCTTGACTCTTTGGCTTCCTCGGCATCTTCCCGGATGGCCGTACTCGTCATGTGATACCTAGCATAGCAAAGGGGTAGATGCTCAAGTAGTATACCATTCAAAGGGGCACGAAATGGGATCTCGTAGAGTAAAGAGTTCACCTTTAAGCTCAATGTCGACTTGTAAGGCGTTGGAGTGCTTGACATGGTGATGGGCCTAGGTTGCACTACATCATCTCCCCCCCTTTAAAAAGAGTCGTCCACGACTCTTGCTCGTCATCACCATGGCAAGGAGGTAGATATGTAGACCTTGTCGTGTGGTTCACCATGTAGTCGATGGAAATGATGTGCCACTTCTTCAATTTTCCTTCGCCTTTCAAGTAGCCTACAAAACTCACAAGGAAGACGAAACAACACTAAAAGAGTAGCCAATTCTTGAAGGTCATCGCATGAGCGCTTATGTAGAAGGAAGTCACCTTAGCAAGATGCCGATGTCTCCGTCTTGCAAGATCTTCCGTCATAGGAATGCGTGGTTGAAGCAACTCATGGAGGCTCATCCAACGGTACGACCTACACATCAAAGACCAAGCAAACCATGTGTGTGCAAGATAGAGGAGCATATCATCAATGACATGTCCATTCATGTTCATTACAACATTAGCACAACACAAATATGTGAAATTCAAAGCATATGCAAGGTTAATGTGCACGCAATTTCTCGAAACATCCTCAAAATGTGGGAACACAAAAACTCCATGAAAATGTGAGAAGGCAATGATAGCTATCTCATTTTGAAACATATGATCATTTTTGCACACAAGGCATTGGAAAGAACAATTTGTCATCAACCTTGATGCAACAAGAGGAGAAATCGGCAAAAACACACAATGAAGAATGTCCAAAATATCATCTTGGGTGCAAAGAAAGCACATGAAAGAGCAAGTTTTCAACATATTTGTTGCAACACCAAATTGGTAGAAACCAATAAACTCATGACAAGACATGCACAAAATGTCATTATGGTTGCAAACAACCCATTGGAAAGAACAATTGTTCATCATATTTGTGGCAACACATAAATCATCCATGTGAAAGATAAAGTAAACATGTTTGTCGTATAGGAGACCAAAAGTAACATCATGATTGCAAACAAACCATAAGCAAGAGAAATTGTTCAACTTGTTTGATGCAAAACATGAGCAAAGTATTAGAGTTGGATTCAATCCACAACTCACATGTATGCTCTCAAGAGCTCTTATTGTCAACTCATGCTCAATTGAGGTTGACAATATCATGCGGTTACCGGCACACACAAGACACCATAAGAAGAAATTATGTGCACGGTATATGAACACATCATCCATCATGAAGTGTCTCTTCATTTGCACATCACCAAACACATCAAAATCAATGGGAAAATATGATGTATGTGAGTGGTCACTATGCAAAGTGAAGGATGGAACAAGGTCCATAAGAGAACACGAAACATCTCCAAAATTTGAGAAAGCTATGGGGGCAATCTCATTATCAAGCATTTCAACATTAGTGCAAGCAACACATGTGAAAGAGAAATTGTTCAACATGTTGCATGCCACAATGGAAGAAAAATGGAAACATTCATAACAAGGCATGCTCATGGCAAAATCATCACAAATAGGCAATTCCACATGATCAACATTGTTTTCAAATAAAGTATCACAAGGGAATAAGAACGAATCATATGTGACATCAATAGAATCATCCATAGCATGCAAACAATCATAGTTCATCATGTCCACTAGCGGGAACATGGTCACATCAACACCCATACCTTTGTAGTCCCGCTCATGTGAAGTAGGTGTTGACGTAGAAGTCGCTTCCATGGAGCCGACTTGGTCATCTTGAAGTAGACATGGGGTGGCATCATCATCATCCTCCATGTACATATTCTCCATTTGAGGCACCGTCATGTTGAGGAGTGGCGTCTCTTCATCCATGGAGCCTAGCACACAATGAGAAAACACACCAGAGGTAGATGTTAAGTTGTTAGAAATCGAAATGGCCTCACAAGACCTATCAACTACCTCTCTCAACTCAAGTGGTGTATCACTCATTCCCTCAAAGTGAAAGCACTCAAACTCACATATGGTGGAGGCACTCAACTCACTCTTACTCTCACTCAAGTGGGCTAAGTGGCTCTCATTCTCACATGGGATTGGTACCATCTCATAACTCCAGCTCATAGGGATAGGCTCGGTTTCCTCATCTCCATAAGCCTCCAAGGTTGAAGGGAAACTCCCATGCTCAACCTCCTCAACCATCTCGCCTCCAAAGGTCAATGTCATAGTGCAGGCATCATCACTCGACTCCTTTGCCGAAGGGAAAATCCCATGCTCGGCATCATCATCACTTGACCCATGGTCATAGGTGATAGCATTCTCCATGCTCGCCTCCATGGTCGAAGGGAAAATCCCATGCTCGACCGTCTTGTCATCATCTTAGGCACCTTCTTGTTATGAACCTTAGCGATCACATACTGACGCCATGCCAATTTTTCAACAACAAATTATGAACCTTAGCGATCAGTGCATGCACAGAAATACATATCACATGTTCTTGCCATCCCTAAACTTGATGCTCACATACTGTTCTATACCTGAAACAAAGACATCATTAGTAATTAGTGGGCTCCATATAATTTCTGCAACGTCAAGGATGCAATGCATGTGCATAAATTCTCATCTAAATCCACCTTGTATCTCTGGTACAACATAAGAAGAAAATTGTTTTGCTTTCATCGAGCACCTAAAGAAACAAATAAGACTAAAACTTGAGAACACAACTCCATGCAATCAACTCCTAAAGGTAAGTAAGTCATGGATCATGAGTCCACCTGTAAGAAAAGAATTAACCATCACAACATAATTATGCAATGTACTAACCTGATATAGAAACCATGCCAATTGTAAATCGAAGAACCGGTTCCATGAATAATTGATTAGAAGATAACTTAAAACTATTGTATTACTGCAGGTCAAGGGGGGCACTCGGATCTCGTACCTGCTGACCCAATCGAAAAATTCGGAAGCAGGTAAGTGAAACAATTAAGGTCAAGAGATGGAAGGGCGCACCTATATAGTTTCGCCGAGACAATACATTGACTCATGTCGCCTGAGATGCAGTACATACGTATTGGATTAGTAAAAAATGGTCGATCTGTTCCCTGGGATAGCTGATGCTGGATATGCTCTTGGCCGAGTACTTTCCGGCGAGGATTTGCACAATTTAGATGCAAAGCTAGCTGCAAAGAAAGACTTGATTGATGCCTCGGTGCACCATGATGGCCTCGAGGAGAGAAGTAATGCAAAGCTACGTCTCCTATCTGTCGTGCCAGCTTGATTGATTGCCTTCGATCTGCTGGGCATCTTTCGCCTATCGTTCTGTTCTGCGGCGTCTACAATTTGGGCCGCTGGCGAAGGAAAATTTGTTTGGTTGTCGGGGCGGGGCGTCTGTGTTGTGCCGACGTGCAGGTGTGCCTCCTCCGTTCCGCCGCTTTCGTCCTCGTCGGCGTGGCCGCTGGCGCCCCTTCGCCATCTCCTTCACCGGGATGTTTTCAGGCCAAATCTGTCTGGGATTCGTCCCTTGACGCATCGTTGGCGGTGCAGTCCGCCGTGCTGCTCCATCGTGCTCACCGGCTCTCCGGCGAACGCATCCACACCGCGCGCCGCGTCGACCAAGCGTGGCTTTCTAGTCCAAATCCCGACCGGCAATCTGATCCTGCTTTTAGCTAGGCATGGCCGCTGCTGCTGTAAGACCTAGCATTGAGAATTTCCATCAGATCGAGCCGAGCAGTTGCGCCCAATCGCCGAAGCTTTTTTTCCTTATCGATCGCTAGCTCTAGCTAGCTAGGTAGCTCGCACGTGATGATTATATTGCAATAGTCCGTGACGTGCACGAACAGGAAAGACATGTCTGCTAAGTCTATGTGGCTTGATTAAAAAGAAATAATCATACGTGCCTTTTCCGTGACAGCTTTTATGTAATTGACGATGGATCTCAGCCATTAAAATATCATAACGTGAAAGTTGATAAATCTCCACGCTAATTGTTTGTTGTCTTAATAATATAATAGATTTTGTAGTGCTGGTCTAGCTCCAAGGTGAGCGAAAAGTCGTTGTATCAGTACTGGACCATACTTCTGAAATTATTCTGAGAAGACTGGGTGACTTTTCTGGGGCGCTCGAGGCGTCGCGTTCACGTAGGTACATGCTGAATCTTTTCTTCTCATGATGGTGGTTGGCATGACGTAGGTTAAATCTCTGTAACTTGCTCTTTAGAAAGCTTCTGATGTAGGTACCGGTAGGGTTCGTGTATAGACTGAGGCTGTTGTACATGTGGTACACTGCTGAAATTTCGACGGTCGCGTAGCTTTATTTCCAGATTAGCAGTGCCTTGAAAATATTCTGCCTCATACTGACATACTTGTACGGGTTGTACTTGCTGAAATCTTGATGGTGGCGTGGCTTCCATTGCAGAGCTGAGTGGAAAGAGTGATTACCTGCTTCATCGGGACCATGTGGGCATGATAACCATGATGGCACTCCCACGCTGATCCAAATATTAGAGCACAAGTATTTTTCATAGTCCTGACGGTTGCGGGAATATTGGTGATTCCAAAAATGCATCGCTGAAATTCTGGCATATCATGCCGGTGGTACGAGTTGATGTCAGACTGTCCTCGGGGCATACCTCACTTTATATTTAAGTCCATCTTGGAAAATACTTGAGCTTCATTTCTCATGGCGCGGATATTGCTGATTCTCGAGTGTATCGGTTTCAAAAGAACGGTGCCTGATGATAAATCCCATACACGGGTGTAGTATTTCTTCCAACACGAGGGCTGCTTGTTGGGGGAGAAATATTCTGTACTTGTTGTAAGATCTTTGACCTGACAAACGCTTGCTTTGTTTGAACAGAACGAGCTGGATTGGACATTATATATTTCCACTAGTTTGATGCATATGAGTGTCATCGTAATCCAGGCAACCAAGAATATTTCCATATTTGCAACCTCATTCCTGGCGTCCAGCTAATACGTGTCTGCATCAAATAAGTGAAAAGACACAATGTAAATTTCCCATATACCATACCAAATCTCCAGGTTGTTGTTGGCGTGTCCTCAAGTATATAGTTTGTGGTTGATAGACTGTCGTTGAGTATATTTTGGGAAAGGCTCGGGCTCATCAATACTGACTTTGCTTGTTCTGACTGACCGGGTGCTGGGGTCCTTATTTCTGGCAGACTGTTGAGCTGTTCTTCCTCCTGTCGGGTTTGGATTACTGAGAGCTGACACAATCTAGGAGTATACGGACCCTCCTAAAGTCGCGCACAAAGCGTCGATAAAAACCAGCAAGACCAAGAAAGCTTCGTAATTGACTCAGATTCATGGGGGTAGGCCAATTTTTAATAGCTTCAATTTTAGATTCATCTACCTCGACCCCATGCTTAGAAACAACAAATCCCAGAAATATGACCTTGTCTTTGCAAAACGTGCATTTTGACGAGAATCATTTACAATGTCTTGCGGTGTCAAAGGTCTCAAAAGAATCTCCTTGCCCTGCCAATTGAGCTGATATGTGTTAGATCTCCCATTGTGACGTACATCACGATCATACTGCCAAGGACAGCCAAACAACAAATGGCACACCGTCATAGGAACTACATCACACTCAATGGTGTCCTTATACGGTCCAATCTGAAACTCAATACGCACGATATGATTGATCTTCACTTCTCCACTATCCGTCAACCACTGAATAAAATACGGATGTGGGTGCGGTAAATATTTCAATTTCAGTTTCTGACAAAGCTCTTTACTAGCCAAATTGTGGCAGCTGCCACCATCAATGATCACCTTGCACGACCTACCATTACCAACAGCAGCTCATGTTTGAAACAAATTGCAGCGCTGCTCCGCAGGACTAGGTGTAACACTCAATGCTCTAGGTGTGCAAACAATAGATGGCAAGTGTGTAGCATCAGCATAATGTAAGCCATCTTCAGTCTCCTCCGGCGAATCAGGATCAGCCTCATCACCACTCTCATATTCTCCCGTATCCTCATTGATCAACATCACCTTTTTGTTTGGACAATCACGCTTGAAGTGACCCTTGCCTCCACACGTATGGTAGTTCATATCACGTGTGCGGGCTGTTGATGTGGGTAGGTCCCGATTTTCACGGATTTGTACGGAGGGGACGAAGAACACGAAGAACAACGGATGAACACGAAGAACACACAAAAGGGGAAACACACAAATCAAGGGTAAATAGCAAGTAGCAACCCGGCAAGACTCGATTGGTAACAAATCCCGTGGGCAGCCCCCAATCCTCCTCTCCCAAGCACACCTTACTCTTAGGATTGTTTGTCCAATTGGTCAATCCAACCAACCCGATAGAATCACCGTAAGATGAAAGATCGGCAAGTAATCGCAACTACAAGTGGAGCCTTGGTATCCACGCAGGGATCTTCTCCTCAAGAGGAGGCCTTGGTTCATCTCCACATGCGGAGGCCTTGAGTCATCTCCATAGGAGGAAAGAGACACTTTGAGAAGAAGGAGCAAGGCTCTAATTTAGTTCCCAAATCATAGTCTAACCCTAACCCTAGGCAGAGAAGTACTATTTATAGTCTAGTGGACGAAAGGGTAGGTGAGGGAGGTTACATGGGCCTTCAGCCCGAATTCCTGGTGTCACAGCGGTAGTACCGCTGGTGGTGGCGGTAGTACCGCTCCTGGCGGAGGCGGTAGTACCGCTGGAACTTGCATTTTATTTCCTCTCAGCGCTGGCGGTAGTACGTGGCCGGTACCGAACAGATACCGTTGGAGACAGTAGCTTTTGGAGACGCGCCGGTAGCGTGGGCGGTACCTCCAGCGGTACTACCGGTCCTGGAGCTGGCGGTAGTACCGCTGGTGGCGGCGGTAGTACCGCCGCCTGGAGCTTCTCTCGCTTCAGCTTCATCGCCAGGTGCCTGGCGGTAGTACCGGCCTTCTCGGCGGTAGTACCGCTGCTCTGCTCCTTCATCTTCCTCTTGACCCGTCTCTTGGCCATCTTCGACACTTTCTTGGAGATCTTCATGGTAGTTTTTCCTGAGTATGCACAACGTATCCGAATGAAGTAGCAACCCATTCAAAGGAGTGTCGAGATCACACATGGATAGGAGCGAGTTCACCTTATCATGAAGTGCCCTGACTCTTGCTCTTGTCATTGGGCCACTTGTTGTAGGAGACGTAGGTCGGGCTACATCATCTCCCCCCCCCCCCCCTTGGAAAAGAGTCGTCCTCGACTCTTGGTCGTCCTCATCGCTTGATGTTCCAAGGTATGGCGATAGGTCGGCGACGTTGAAGGTGTCATGGACCAAGTGTTTGGTGTGGGAGATGTGATGTAGCCCGACCTACGTCTCCTACAACAAGTGGCCCAATGACAAGAGCAAGAATCAAAGCTCTCCATGATAAGGTGAATTCGCTCCTATCTATGTGTGATCTCGACACTCCTTTGAATGGGTTGCTACTCCATTCGGATACGTTGTGCATACTCAGGAACAACTACCAAGAAGATCACCAAGCAAGTGCAGAAGTTGGACAAGAAACGAGTTAAGAGGAAGATGAAGAAGATGAAGCATCAGCTCGGCGGTACTACCGCCAGGAGGGCCGGTACTACCGCCAGGACCCAGGCAGCTGCACCAGACGTACTACCGCTGAAGATGAAGACCTGCGTGGAGTTCCAGGCAGCGGTACTACCCCTGCCCCAGCGGTACTACCGCCAGGCCCAGATCACGGTACTACCGCCAGAGGTACCGCTGGAGGTACCGGCACGCCCGAAAACGCCACTGGATACCCCTACGGTACCTCCCGGTACCCGCTTCGTACTACCGCCAGGGAGCGCAATTAATCCCAGCGGTACTACCGCTGGCGCAGCGGTACTACCGCTGGATCTGGGAAGATTCAGGCTAAAGCCCATGTAACGGCCCACAACTTACCCCTTCGCCTCTTGGACTATAAATACTCCTCCTCAGCCTAGGGTTAGGGTTAGACTATGATTTGGGAACTAAAGTAGAGCCTTGCTCCTTCTACTCAAAGTGTCTCCTTCCTCCTATGGAGATGAATCAAGACCTCCGCATGTGGAGATGAACCAAGGCCTCCTCTTGAGGAGAAGATCCCTGCGTGGATACCAAGGCTCCGCTTGTAGTTGCGATTACTTGCCGATCTTTCATCTTACGGTGATTCTATCGGGTTGGTTGGATTGACCAATTGGACAAACAATCCTAAGAGTAAGGTGTGCTTGGGAGAGGAGGATTGGGGGCTGCCCTCGGGGATTTGTTACCAGTCGATTCTTGCCGGGTTGCTACTTGCTATTTACCCTTGTGTGTTTGATTTCCCCTCTTGTGTTCATCGTTCTTCGCGTGTTCTTCGTGTTCATCCTTTCCTCCGCACAAATCCATGAAAATCGGGACCTACCCGCATCATATGGTATCAGAGCTCTAGGTTGACACGGATTTGTTTTGTGTTTCCACCAAAATCCACCAAATTTTTCTTCGTTTTTGAGAAATTCGAAAATTTCACCAAAAATAGCCTTGCCTAGATTCGAGCCGATCTGTCGATTCGTTGCGTTTTTGGTAGTTTTTGTCCATGGATCTGTTGCTTTAGGACCCCCTCCACCTTTGTTTGCGTTCCCTAGCCTTAATTTTGCCAATTTCCACGAATTCGAGGATTTTCGAGCCCAATTTCCGCCCCAAATTCGAGTCAAATCGCGCAGATTCGTGCGCAGCGGTACTACCGCCGCAGCGGTACTACCGGGCGGACCAGCGGTACTACCGCCAGGGTCAGATTTTTCAGCAAATTTTTCTTTTCCTCGGTTCGTTTTTGGCATTTCCTCTTTGGTTTGAGTCCTTTCTTGGTGTGCTTACGTCTACAACACTGATAAGCTTCCGCAGCAACGCATCATCAACGCCAAGCGACGACGCCACCAAGGACTCGACATTCCCCCACCATCATTTCCGTTGTGAGCCCTTCTTCCTTTCGCGCAACTTAACCTATTGGACTAGCTCGGTGATATTGCGAGGCATTGCACGTGTTGAGTGTTTGTCTTCAAGTATTGGCGAGTGTGTATCGTTAGAGAGCTTGGCACTAGCAAAAGAGAAGGAATCATCGTCAAAAGCAAAAATCAAAAAAAAAAAGAGAAAAGAAAAGAATCAAGTGGTGCCAAGTTTCATCTCTTGTAGGTTGCGACAAAGCTAAGACCGCCAAAGTGAGTGTGAGTGTTAACTCTTGTGCAAATCCGTTGCCCACAAAAAGCAATTGAGCTAGCGTCCTTCTTGTGTTGGGTGACATTTGAGCACGTAGTCTTCGTTAGGTTGCCTATCTTCGAGTGCTCGCCCTCTTGGTTGCCCAACCCCATCATTCGCTTTTGTGTGTGTTTCTTGATACTTTGTGGTTGGAGTTTCTTTGGTAATTTGATCATTGTGGATTTTCTCTACCTTTGACAATATACTTGTCGTCGGGTTTGTTTGTTTCGTTTGCCACTTCATACCTTCCTATCCTCATAAGTGTGTGTGTTGGGTGTTAGAACCGGATACTCTCCTCTCAAGCCACATTATACTTGGGATATAGTTTGTCTTGGTTTTTCCTTACCACATATCTCACTTGTTCTTGACAAGATGTTTAGGGGAAGTACAAACGGAAGCTCAAGCTCGGATGAGGAAATCCATGGTGGAGTTCGCGGTGATCATGGCTATGTCACCCAATCCGAGTTCGTCGGTCTTCGACACCTTGTTCGTGATGGCTTAGGCCGCTACGAGCGCCGTCTCCAAACTCATGATGCCAACTTCACGAAATCAATGCGAACATGGAGCGGATGACCGAAGCTATCAACAACCTTGCGCGACAACGAGCTCCTTCACGCTCAAGCCGTACAAGAAGCACCTCAAGGTCGACACAAGCACATCATGGACGTCATGAACCTCGACAAGAACGTCATCATGATTCAAGGAGCGACGCCCATGAACGACCTCCTCCTATCGTTGAACAACCACATGATCTTCACGCGAACAATGCCAATGCGCATCAAGAACAACCTCACCAAAATGATGATCGTCGCGCACGCATACCATCACCACCACCGCCACAACGTGTCGTCATGACCCATTGGCTAATGACAATGGCGTTCCGGGTGCGAATGACTTTGGTGAACAAGGACGTCACCCTCGTCATCCTCCAAGGCCACGTCATCAAAACCATGACAATGCGAACAATGTCGAACAACCCGTTCCTCAACAAGAGCTACCTCCTCAACATGCGCCTCGTCAAGAGCTTCCTCATGATCGTCACCAACACCAACGTTCAGTCAAGTGATAACGAGTCAAGCCAACACAATGGTGATGGACTCAACGAAGGAGACGTGGACGTGCATTCCCACGTGGTGCCATGTGACAACTATGATGACTTGACCAACGTCCGCTTTGACATACCCAAGTTCTACGGCACAAGTGATCCGGAAGCTTACTTCTCATGGGTACTCAAGGTTGACAAGATCTTCCGCGTGCAACGCTTCTCCGACAACAAGAAGGTTGCCTTAGCCTCGATGGAGTTTGAAGAGTATGCCTCTTGTGGTGGGAACAACTACAAGATGCTCGCGTCGCTAACCACCAACAACCAATTGACACTTGGGTTGAAATGAAAGAAACCATGTACAAGCGCTTCGTGCCAAGCCATTACACTAGAGACTTATACAAGAAGTTGCAAGAGTTGAAGCAAGGTTTGAAGTCGGTTGACGAGTACTACAAGGAAATGGAAATCTCCATGATGAGAGCCAATGTCAACGAGTACGAAGAGCAATCCATGGCTCGTTTCATGAATGGCCTCAACTATCCCATCAAGAAGATCGTGGAGTTCCAACCATATGCCTCTTTGGTAGAGCTAGTACATCAAGCTTCCAAGGCCGAGCGCCACGTGCTTGAAGAGCTCAAATACCTCAAGACAAAGGCATTCTACGCCAACAAGCCTTCTTCGTCAACTCCTACACCTTCACAAGCTCTTCCTCAAGCGAACACTCGAGGTCCTCCAAGAGTCTCTACTTCGACACCTCAAGCGCCTCAAGGATCTTCGTCCGGCACAAGACTCTTGCAATGTTACAAGTGCGGCGGACAAGGGCACAAATCTTTTGAGTGCACCAACAAGAAGGTCATGATCATCAATGACATGGGAGAGTATGAATCTATGAGTGAAGATGAGTACAATGCTTTGAACAAGGTCGCCACAATGCAAAGTGCTCAAGAAGAAGAAATGAGATATATTGTGATGGCGACAACAAAGACCCTTCCTTGGTTGTGGCAAGAGCTCTAACCACCAATGTTCAAGTAGAAGAAGACCAAAGATGCAACTTGTTTCATACTAGAGCGGGAGTCAATGGCAAGTCCATCAAGGTCATCATAGATGGTGGAAGTTGCCACAACCTAGCGAGCAAAGAACTTTGTGATAAGCTCAACTTGAAGTTCAAGAAGCACCCACATCCTTACCATGTGCAATGGTTGAGTGATACCGGAGCCGTCAAGATTCAACACATGGTGCAAGTGTCCTTCAAGATTGGAGCCTATGAAGATACGGTTGATTGTGATGTTGTGCCTATGAACGTTTGTCACTTACTCCTTGGGCGTCCGTGGCAATTTGACAAGGGTGCTATGCATGATGGAAGGACAAACTACTATAGCTTCAAGAACAACGACAAGACCTTCGTCCTTCGTCCCATGACACCAAGTCAAGTCATCGCCGACAACGCCAAGACTATTGCAAGGGCACAACAAGATCGTTCGTCTAGTGAGATGAGTGGTGAGCGAGAGACCCACCATAAAGTGAGTGAGAGCCACAAGCCAAATGAGTGTGACACTTCAAAGAGAGTTCCCACAAAACTTACACTATTTGCCACAAAGGAGAGATGAGGGAGTTGAGAGAAAACCCATCCACCCTACACTATGTGCTCATATGCAAGGGTGAAGTTTCTATGACTAACGACTTCACAAACCTTCCTCCTTCTTTGTTGTCTCTTTTGAAGGACTTTGAAGATGTCTTCCCTCAAGAAGTGCCACCGGGACTACCCCTCTACGTGGAATCGAGCACCGCATCGACCTTGTTCCCGGCGCACCGCTACCAAACCGCGCTCCTTACCGCACCAACCCCGAAGAAACAAAGGAGATCGAGCGGCAAATACAAGAACTTCTTGCCATGGGACACATCCGCGAGAGCTTGAGTCCGTGTGCCGTGCCCGTCATCTTGGTACCCAAGCACGACAACACTCTTCGCCTTTGCATGGATTGTCGCCCCATCAACGCCATAACCGTTCGGTATCGCCATCCTATCCCTCGCCTTGATGATATGCTCGATGAGCTTTGTGGTTCCGCTATATTCTCCAAAATTGATCTTAAAAGTGGATATCACCAAATACGCATGTGTGAAGGTGATGAATGGAAGACCGCATTTAAAACAAAGCTTGGTCTTTATGAGTGGCTCGTCATGCCATTTGGTCTTTCCAATGCACCTTCTACTTTATGCGTCTCATGAATCATGTTTTGCGTCCTTTCATTGGCAAATTTGTTGTGGTATACTTTGACGACATCCTTATCTATAGCAAGTCTTTGGAAGAGCACACTTCTCATGTTGCTCAAGTTTTGTTGGTTCTTCGCAATGAAAAGCTTTATGCAAACTTTCTAAGTGCACTTTTGCCACCAACAAACTTGTTTTCTTGGGTTTTGTTGTTTCTTCGGATGGAGTTGAAGTTGATGATGCCAAGATACAAGCAATTCGGACTTGGCCTTTTCCGACATCACTTGAGGAGTTGAGACGTTTTCTTGGTTTTGCCGGATTTTATCGCCGTTTCATCAAGGATTTTTCCACAATTGCTTGCCCCCTCCATGAACTTACAAAGAAGAATGTACCTTTCATTTGGGGCAATGCACATGATTTTGCTTTCAATGAGCTCAAACGGTTATTAACCGAAGCACCACTCCTTGCCCTTCCGGATTTTCTAAGACATTTGAGATTGAATGCGATGCAAGTGGATTGGGCATTGGTGGAGTGCTTATGCAAAATGGTAGACCCATCGCATACCATAGTGAGAAACTAGATGGAGCTCGCTTGAATTACCCCATTTATGACAAAGAGTTATTTGCTTTGGTTCGTGTTTTGGATGTGTGGCAACATTACCTTCGTCCTAAGGAATTTGTCATTCATTCCGACCATGAATCCTTGAAATATTTGAAAAGTCAAACAAATTTGAACAAAAGACATGCTAAGTGGGTTGAGTTATTGAGTCTTTCACTTTTGTAATCAAATACAAGAAAGGTAAAGACAATGTGGTCGCGGATGCTCTATCCCGCAAGGCCAACCTACTTACACGTCTTGACATTAGTGTCTTGGGTTTGGATGAGATTAAAGAGTTGTATGCTACCGATGCTTTCTTTGGAGACATTTTCGCTCAATGTTCGGAGCACAAAGGAATTGGTGATTTCTATTTGCACAAAGGTTTCTTGTTTAAGGCTAACAAACTATGTATACCCGAGTCTTCGCTTCGTTTGGTCCTTTTGAAGGAATCTCATGGAGGAACACTCATGGGTCACTTTGGATGCGACAAGACCTACGCCATGCTCGACACCAACTACTATTGGCCTCGAATGAAGCGTGATGTGGAACGCCTAGTTCGACGATGTTCTACATGTCTCAAAGCTAAGTCTACTCTAAACTCTCATGGGTTATACACACCATTGCCTATTCCACATCACCCATGGTCCGATATAGCTATGGATTTTGTCTTAGGACTCCCACGCACTAAAACAAACAAGGATTCCATCTTTGTCGTCATTGATCGCTTCTCTAAAATGGCACACTTTATACCTTGCAACAAGAGCGACGATGCTTCACACATTGCTACTTTGTTTTTCAGGGAAATCGTCCGTCTTCATGGAGTGCCCAAGACCATACGAGTTCGTGACACCAAGTTCGTGAGCTATTTTTGGAAGACTTTGATGGCCAAGATGGGAATCAAGCAACTATTCTCCACCGCATACCACCCTCAAACCGATGGCCAAACCGAAGTGGTGAACCGAAGCCTATCTACACTCCTTCGTGTGTTGATCAAGCCTAACTTGAAGAATTGGGAAGAGTGCATCCCACACGCCGAGTTCGCCTACAATCGAGCACTTCACCGCGCAACAAAGAGAACACCCTTCGAGGTCGTTATGGTGCCAACCCCTACACCGCGCTCGACATGCTACCACTTCCACTCCGTGAGCAAGTTAACATGGACTTCGACAAGCGAGCCGCGTACATGAAGAAGCTCCATGAGGAAACAAGAACTACTCTCGAGAAGCACAACAAAGACCATGCTACGAAGATGAACAAACACAAGCGCGCCATGATATTTGAAGAAGGAGATCTTGTGTGGCTACACCTTCAACGTCGCCGACCTATCGCCATACCTTGGAACATCAAGCGATGAGGATGACCAAGAGTCGAGGACGACTCTTTTCCAAGGGGGGAGATGATGTAGCCTGACCTACGTCTCCTACAACAAGTGGCCCAATGACAAGAGCAAGAATCAAAGCTCTCCATGATAAGGTGAATTCGCTCCTATCTATGTGTGATCTCGACACTCCTTTGAATGGGTTGCTACTTCATTCGGATACGTTGTGCATACTCAGGAACAACTACCAAGAAGATCACCAAGCAAGTGCAGAAGTTGGACAAGAAACGAGTCAAGAGGAAGATGAAGAAGACGAAGCATCAGCTCGGCGGTACTACCGCCAGGAGGGCCGGTACTACCGCCAGGACCCAGGCAGCTGCACCAGACGTACTACCGCTGAAGATGAAGACCTGCGTGGAGTTCCAGGCAGCGGTACTACCGCTGCCCCAGCGGTACTACCGCCAGGCCCAGATCACGGTACTACCGCCAGAGGTACCGCTGGAGGTACCGGCACGCCCGAAAACGCCACTGGATACCCCTACGGTACCTCCCGGTACCCGCTTCGTACTACCGGCAGGAGCGCAATTAATCCCAGCGGTACTACCGCTGGCGCAGCGGTACTACCGCTGGATCTGGGAAGATTCGGGCTGAAGCCCATGTAACGGCCCACAACTTACCCCTTCGCCTCTTGGACTATAAATACTCCTCCTCAGCCTAGGGTTAGGGTTAGACTATGATTTGGGAACTAAAGTAGAGCCTTGCTCCTTCTTCTCAAAGTGTCTCCTTCCTCCTATGGAGATGAATCAAGACCTCCGCATGTGGAGATGAACCAAGGCCTCCTCTTGAGGAGAAGATCCCTGCGTGGACACCAAGGCTCCGCTTGTAGTTGCGATTACTTGCCGATCTTTCATCTTTCGGTGATTCTATCGGGTTGGTTGGATTGACCAATTGGACAAACAATCCTAAGAGTAAGGTGTGCTTGGGAGAGGAGGATTGGGGCTGCCCTCAGGGATTTGTTACCAGTCGATTCTTGCCGGTTGCTACTTGCTATTTACCCTTGTGTGTTTGATTTCCCCTCTTGGTGTTCATCGTTCTTCCCGTGTTCTTCGTGTTCATCCTTTCCTCCGCACAAATCCGTGAAAATCGGACCTACCCGCATCAAGATGTCGATCTTGTATGCATTGTCGTTGATGCGCTTGAGAACCTTGAAAGGTCCATCTCCACGAGGGTGAAGCTTAGACTTCCTTGCATCCTGAAAGCGATCCTTGCGAAGGTGAAGCCACACAAGGTCTCCTTCTTCAAATATCATGGCGCGCTTGTGTTTGTTCATCTTTGTAGCATGGTCTTTGTTGTGCTTCTCAAGCGTAGTTCTTGTTTCCTCATGGAGCTTCTTCATGTACGCGGCTCGCTTGTCGAAGTCCATGTTAACTTGCTCACGTAGTGGAAGTGGAAGCATGTCGAGCGCGGTGTAGGGGTTGGAGCCATAGACGATCTCGAAGGGTGTTCTCTTTGTTGCGCGGTGAAGTGCTCGATTGTAGGCGAACTCGGCGTGTGGGATGCACTCTTCCCAATTCTTCAAGTTGGGCTTGATCAACACACGAAGGAGTGTAGATAGGCTTCGGTTCACCACTTCGGTTTGGCCATCGGTTTGAGGGTGGTATGCGGTGGAGAATAGTTGCTTGATTCCCATCTTGGCCATCAAAGTCTTCCAAAAATAGCTCACGAACTTGGTGTCACGATCCGACACAATGGTCTTGGCACTCCATGAAGACGGACGATTTCCCTGAAAAACAAAGTAGCAATGTGTGAAGCATCGTCGCTCTTGTTGCAAGGTATAAAGTGTGCCATTTTAGAGAAGCGATCAATGACGACAAAGATGGAATCCTTGTTTGTTTTAGTGCGTGGGAGTCCTAAGACAAAATCCATAGCTATATCGGACCATGGGTGATGTGGAATAGGCAAAGGTGTGTATAACCATGAGAGTTTAGAGTAGACTTAGCTTTGAGACATGTAGAACATCGTCGAACATCACGCTTCATTCTTGGCCAATAGTAGTTGGTGGAGAGCATGGCGTAGGTCTTGTCGCGGCCAAAATGACCCATGAGTGTCCTCCATGAGATTCCTTCAAAAGGACCAAACGAAGCGAAGACTCGGGTATACATAGTTTGTTAGCCTTAAACAAGAAACCTTTGTGCAAATAGAAATCACCAATTCCTTTGCTCCGAACATTGAGCGAAAATGTCTCCAAAGAAAGCATCGGTAGCATACAACTCTTTAATCTCATCCAAACCCAAGACACTAATGTCAAGACGTGTAAGTAGGTTGGCCTTGCGGGATAGAGCATCCGCGACCACATTGTCTTTACCTTTCTTGTATTTGATTACAAAGTGAAAGACTCAATGAACTCAACCCACTTAGCATGTCTTTTGTTCAAATTTGTTTGACTTTTCAAATATTTCAAGGATTCATGGTCGGAATGAATGACAAATTCCTTAGGACGAAGGTAATGTTGCCACACATCCAAAACACGAACCAAAGCAAATAACTCTTTGTCATAAATGGGGTAATTCAAGCGAGCTCCATCTAGTTTCTCACTATGGTATGCGATGGGTCTACCATTTTGCATAAGCACTCCACCAATGCCCAATCCACTTGCATCGCATTCAATCTCAAATGTCTTAGAGAAATCCGGAAGGGCAAGGAGTGGTGCTTCGGTTAATAACCGTTTGAGCTCATTGAAAGCAAAATCATGTGCATTGCCCCAAATGAAAGGTACATTCTTCTTTGTAAGTTCATGGAGGGGGCAAGCAATTGTGGAAAAATCCTTGATGAAACGGCGGTAAAATCCGGCAAAACCAAGAAAACGTCTCAACTCCTCAAGTGATGTCGGAAAAGGCCAAGTCCGAATTGCTTGTATCTTTCTCATCACTTCACTCCATCCGAAGAAACAACAAAACCCAAGAAAACAAGTTTGTTGGTGGCAAAAGTGCACTTAGAAAGATTTGCATAAAGCTTTTCATTGCGAAGAACCAACAAAACTTGAGCAACATGAGAAGTGTGCTCTTCCAAAGACTTGCTATAATAAGGATGTCGTCAAAGTATACCACAACAAATTTCCAATGAAAGGACGCAAAACATGATTCATGAGACGCATAAAAGTAGAAGGTGCATTGGAAAGACCAAATGGCATGACGAGCCACTCATAAAGACCAAGCTTAGTTTTAAATGCGGTCTTCCATTCATCACCTTCACACATGCGTATTTGGTGATATCCACTTTTAAGATCAATTTTGGAGAATATAGCGGAACCACAAAGCTCATCGAGCATATCATCAAGGCGAGGGATAGGATGGCGATACCGAACGGTGATGGCGTTGATGGGGCGACAATCCATGCAAAGGCGAAGAGTGTTGTCGTGCTTGGGTACCAAGATGACGGGCACGGCACGGACTCAAGCTCTCGCGGATGTGTCCCATGGCAAGAAGTTCTTGTATTTGCCGCTCGATCTCCTTTGTCTCTTCGGGGTTGGTGCGGTAAGGAGCGCGGTTTGGTAGCGGTGCGCCGGGAACAAGGTCGATGCGGTGCTCGATTCCGCGTAGAGGAGGTAGTCCCGGTGGCACTCTTGAGGGAAGACATCTTCAAAGTCCTTCAAAAGAGACAACAAAGAAGGAGGAAGGTTTGTGAAAGTGTTAGTCATAGAAACTTCACCCTTGCATATGAGCACATAGTGTAGGGTGGATGGGTTTCTCTCAACTCCCTCATCTCTCTCTTTGTGGCAAATAGTGTAAGTTTTGTGGGAACTCTCTTTGAAGTGTCACACTCATTTGGCTTGTGGCTCTCACTCACTTTATGGTGGGTCTCTCGCTCACCACTCATCTCACTAGACGAACGATCTTGTTGTGCCCTTGCAATGTCTTGGCGTTGTCGGCGATGACTTGACTTGGTGTCATGGGACGAAGGACGAAGGTCTTGTCGTTGTTCTTGAAGCTATAGTAGTTTGTTCGTCCATCATGCATAGCACCCTTGTCAAATTGCCATGGACGCCCAAGGAGTAAGTGACAAACGTTCATAGGCACAACATCACAATCAACCGTATCTTCATAGGCTCCAATCTTGAAGGACACTTGCACCATGTGTTGAATCTTGACGGCTCCGGTATCACTCAACCATTGCACATGGTAAGGATGTGGGTGCTTCTTGAACTTCAAGTTGAGCTTATCACAAAGTTCTTTGCTCGCTAGGTTGTGGCAACTTCCACCATCTATGATGACCTTGATGGACTTTCCATTGATTCCCGCTCTTGTTGAAACAAGTTGCATCTTTGGTCTTCTTCTACTTGAACATTGGTGGTTAAGCTCTTGCCACAACCAAGGAAGGGTTTTGTCGCCATCACAATAGATCTCACTTTCTTCTTCTTGAGCACTTTGCATTGTGGCGACCTTGTTCAAAGCATTGTACTCATCTTCACTCATAGATTCATACTCTCCCATGTCATTGATGATCATGACCTTCTTGTTGGTGCACTCAAAAGATTTGTGCCCTTGTCCGCCGCACTTGTAGCATTGCAAAGTCTTGTGCCGGACGAAGATCCTTGAGGCGCCTTGGAGGGGAGGTACTTTCTTGAAAGGTTGAGGCGCTTGAGGTGTCGAAGTAGAGACTCTTGGAGGACCTCGAGTGTTCGCTTGAGGAAGAGCTTGTGAAGGTGTAGGAGTTGACGAAGAAGGCTTGTTGGCGAGAATGCCTTTGTCTTGAGGTATTTGAGCTCTTCAAGCACGTGGCGCTCGGCCTTGGAAGCTTGATGTACTAGCTCAACCAAAGAGGCATATGGTTGGAACTCCACGATCTTCTTGATGGGATAGTTGAGGCCATTCATGAAACGAGCCATGGATTGCTCTTCGTACTCGTTGACATTGGCTCTCATCATGGAGATTTCCATTTCCTTGTAGTACTCGTCAACCGACTTCAAACCTTGCTTCAACTCTTGCAACTTCTTGTATAAGTCTCTAGTGTAATGGCTTGGCACGAAGCGCTTGTACATGGTTTCTTTCATTTCAACCCAAGTGTCAATTGGTTGTTGGTGGTTAGCGACGCGAGCATCTTGTAGTTGTTCCCACCACAAGAGAGCATACTCTTCAAACTCCATCGAGGCTAAGGCAACCTTCTTTGTCGGAGAAGCGTTGCACACGGAAGATCTTGTCAACCTTGAGTACCCATGAGAAGTAAGCTTCCGGATCACTTGTGCCGTAGAACTTGGGTATGTCAAAGCGGACGTTGGTCAAGTCATCATAGTCGTCACGTGGCCACCACGTGGGAATGCACGTCCACGTCTCCTTCGGTTGAGTCCATCACCATTGTGTTGGCTTGACTCGTTATCACTTGACTCGGAACGTTGGTGTTGGTGACGATCATGAGGAAGCTCTTGACGAGGCGCATGTTGAGGAGGTAGCTCTTGTTGAGGAACGGGTTGCTCGACATTGTTCGCATTGTCATGGTTTTGATGACGTGGCCTTGGAGGATGACGAGGGTGACGTCCTTGTTCACCAAAGTCATTCGCACCCGGAACGCCATTGTCATTAGCCAATGGGTCATGACGATCACGTCGTGGCGGTGGTGGTGATGGTATGCGTGCGCGACGATCATCATTTTGGTGAGGTTGTTCTTGATGCGCATTGGCATTGTTCGCGTGAAGATCATGTGGTTGTTCAACGATAGGAGGAGGTCGTTCATGGGCGTCGCTCCTTGAATCATGTTGACGTTCTTGTCGAGGTTCATGACGTCCATGATGTGCTTGTGTCGACCTTGAGGTGCTTCTTGTACGGCTTGAGCGTGAAGGAGCTCGTTGTCGCGCAAGGTTGTTGATAGCTTCGGTCATCCGCTCCATGTTCGCATTGATTCGTTGAAGTTGGCATCATGAGTTTGGAGACGGCGCTCGTAGCGGCCTAAGCCATCACGAACAAGGTGTCGAAGACCGACGAACTCGGATTGGTGACATAGCCATGATCACCGCGAACTCCACCATGGATTTCCTCATCCGAGCTTGAGCTTCCGTTTGTACTTCCCCTAAACATTTTCAAGAACAAGTGAGATATGTGGTAAGGAAAAACCAAGACAAACTATATCCCAAGTATAATGTGGCTTGAGAGGAGAGTATCCGGTTCTAACACCCAACACACACACTTATGAGGATAGGAAGGTATGAAGTGGCAAACGAAACAAGCAAACCCGCGACAAGTATATTGTCAAAGGTAGAGAAAATCCACAATGATCAAATTACCAAAGAAACTCCAACCACAAAGTATCAAGAAACACACACAAAAGCGAATATGGGGTTGGGCACCAAAGGGCGAGCACTCGAAGATAGACAACCTAACGAAGACTACGTGCTCAAATGTCACCCAACACAAGAAGGACGCTAGCTCAATTGCTTTTTGTGGGCAACGGATTTGCACAAGAGTTAACACTCACACTCACTTTGGCGGTCTTAGCTTTGTCGCAACCTACAAGAGATGAACTTGGCACCACTTGATTCTTTTCTTTTCTCTTTTTTTTTTTTGATTTTTGCTTTTTGACGATGATTCCTTCTCTTTTGCTAGTGCCAAGCTCTCTAACGATACACACTCGCCAATACTTGAAGACAAACACTCAACACGTGCAATGCCTCGCAATATCACCGAGCTAGTCCAATAGGTTAAGTTGCGCGAAAGGAAGAAGGGCTCACAACGGAAATGATGGTGGGGGAATGTCGAGTCCTTGGTGGCGTCGTCGCTTGGCGTTGATGATGCGTTGCTGCGGAAGCTTGTCGATGTCGTAGACGTAGCACACCAAGAAAGGACTCAAACCAAAGAGGAAATGCCAAAACGAACCGAGGAAAAGAAAAATTTCTGCAAAAATTGGCCCTGGCGGTAGTACCGCTGGTCCGCCCGGTAGTACCGCTCTAGCGGTAGTACCGCTGTTCTGGAGGGTAGTACCGTTGCGCACGGATCTGCGCGATTTGACTCGATTTTGGGCGGAAATTGGGCTCGAAAATCCTCGAATTCGTGGGAAATTGGCAAAATTAAGGCTAGGGAACGCAAACAAAGGTGGAGGGGGTCCTAAAGCAACAGATCCATGGACAAAAACTACCAAAAACGCAACGAATCGACAGATCGGCTCGAATCAAGGCAAGGCTATTTTTGGTGGAAATTTTCGAATTTCTCAAAAACGAAGAAAAATTTGGTGGATTTTGGTGGAAACACAAATCAAATCCGTGTCAACCTAGAGCTCTGATACCATATGATGCGGGTAGGTCCCGATTTTCACGGATTTGTGCGGAGGGAAAGAACACGAAGAACACGCGAAGAACGAAGAACACAAAAGGGGAAATCAAAACACAAGGGTAAATAGCAAGTAGCAACCCGGCAAGAATCGATGGTAACAAATCCCCGAGGGCAGCCCCCAATCCTCCTCTCCCAAGCACACCTTACTCTTAGGATTGTTTGTCCAATTGGTCAATCCAACCAACCCATAGAATCACCTAAGATGAAGATTAGCAAGTAATCGCAACTACAAGCGGAGCCTTGGTATCCACGCAGGGATCTTCTCCTCAAGAGGAGGCCTTGGTTCATCTCCACATGTGGAGGTCTTGATTCATCTCCATAGGAGGAAAGAGACACTTTGAGAAGAAGGAGCAAGGCTCTACTTTAGTTCCCAAATCATAGTCTAACCCTAACCCTAGGCAGAGAAGTCCTATTTATAGTCTAGTGGACGAAAGGGTAGGTGAGGGAGGTTACATGGGCCTTCAGCCCGAATTCCTGGTGTCACAGCGGTAGTACCGCTGGTGGTGGCGGTAGTACCGCTCCTGGCGGAGGCGGTAGTACCGCTGGCCGTAGTACCGCTGGAACTTGCATTTTATTTCCTCTCAGCGCTGGCGGTAGTACGTGGCCGGTACCGGACAGATACCGTTGGAGACAGTAGCTTTTGGAGATGCGCCGGTAGCGTGGGCGGTACCTCCAGCGGTACTACCGTCCTGGAGCTGGCGGTAGTACCGCTGGTGGCGGTACCGCCGCCTGGAGCTTCTCTCGCTTCAGCTTCATCACCAGGTGCCTGGCGGTAGTACCGGCCTTCTCGGTGGTAGTACCGCTGCTCTGCTCCTTCATCTTCCTCTTGACCCGTCTCTTGGCCATCTTTGACATTTTCTTGGAAATCTTCATGGTAGTTGTTCCTGAGTATGCACAACGTATCCGAATGAAGTAGCAACCCATTCAAAGGAGTGTCGAGATCACACACGGATAGGAGCGAGTTCACCTTATCATGAAGTGCCCTGACTCTTGCTCTTGTCATTGGGCCACTTGTTGTAGGAGACGTAGGTCGGGCTACATCAGCTGTAGAACTAGAAGAACCCGTACCACTAGCTGCTGGCTGCGGTGCCGGTTTAGCTTTAGGGGCAACCGAAACTGATTTGGAGGGTGTAGCAGGACCACGGGAACTAGCAACAGGACTAGGCGATACCGCACTAGGTGTAGTCCGTGGTGTAAAACTTCCTCGCCAATAGGAAGAACGAGGTGCATATTTGGCATCTTCGGCCAACTACAACTCAGCTTCACGTGCTTGATGCAACAAATCTTGTACATCGCCATATTGATGATGACGCACAATTCGCTTGATAGTAACACTTAAACCTGATAAGAAACGCTGCATGGTTTGTTCAGGTTCTTCTCGCACTTTAGCACGCTGCATGATCATCTCCATCTCCTTGTAGTACTCATCGACGGACAGGGTGCCTTGCTTCAAATTCTGCAACTTGTCATATAAAGAACGGATATAATTACGAGGGATAAAACGATGACGCATCTCGGCCTTCATCTCGCGCCAAGAAAGAATGGGCACGTCATTAGCATCACGCTAGCATTCACAAGTCCGTCCCACCACAGCAAAGCATACCCATCAAACTCAGAAGATGCGAGCTTGATTTTTCTATCTTCAGTACAGTCATGCAAACGCCATAATTTTTCCATCTTCAGCTCCCAATTGATGTATTCTTCCACGTCAATAGAACCTTCAAATTTAGGAATGCTGAATTTTGGTTTGCTCAGCACATCATCATCACCATGGGCTGCATGACCAAGATTACGGCGTGCACCAAGAGGCGCAAAGCCTCGACCAAGAGGTACAACAGCTCTACCGACGCCACGCCCAACATTAGCATGTGGCATCCGCGCAGGATCATCCTCCGCAAACTCCTCAGCATCAATGTCATCTCAGGGATTACCATGAACACTTGCATCATTCGCAGGCTGGTTCTGACGCTGCGTCAACCCCTGCACGGCATGAGTCAAAGTAGCAAGATTCGCCTGTATGGTAGTCAACGTAGCCGCAGAATCATTAGCTGTTTGTAGCACAGTCTCAAGCTTCACATCCGTGGCAGTGAAATCAGATTGTATCTTATCACACTGGTTACTGAACTGCCGGGATAAGTGATCACGAAGAGCCTCATACTCTCTCCAAGAAACAGTCGTTGTTCCAGCCTTCGTTTGCCTCACCACACTATCTATTTCCTCATCTGAAGACATGATTAGTGCACACAAGAATATATGTAGATATGTGGAAAACTCTCAACTCACTCAAAACCGAAAGAAATAATGGATCTTACCGTTCCAAAGTGAATTAGGATAGCTTACCAACTTGTATGAGCAGTACGTGCACGGATGTGATGCAGCGAATATTATGGGTATCAAAGTGTCACACAACAAAACCAGGGTATTTTAGTGGAGCTGGGTAGGGATACCTAACTACACCAATTTACAAATCCTAGTGCTGATCGTTTGGCACACTGGAAACGCACACGGTGGAGATAAACGGGGCAAAGCAACTATGAACAAGGATGTCACAATGCACTGGAAAGACACTAGCAAGTGGCTCAAATTAACAGCACACGATTGCTCAAGTACTAGCAGTGTCACAAATGAGTACAAATTTTTTTTGCACTTCAGCCTCTTTTGATACTCTCTTTTTTTTATACTCTCTTTTGATATTTTTTTAATTTTCAATTTTCTATGGCCAGCAACTTGAAAGACACCAAGACACACGATAATGAGCAGCCTGTGAGCATAAAACGTTAGCTAGTCTTATCTGGGTAAGCTCCTAACACGGGCTGTAGAGAGGTTGTGTCTATGTTTTTCAAACAAGTGGCAAAAACTTGACCTTCCCTTACTCTTTTGGGAATTCTGAACGATCGAAAAGCCGTAAACGGAGTGAGTTTGGCTGGAACCGCTTTTTTCTCACGACGATTTTGAGTGGTCGAACGTCGAAAACGGAGTTCGTATGCAAAAGTTATGGCCAGTCAAAGTTACTGTCGGAAAACTGTCGGAAACTGTCCCCGATACCGACTCTCGGCAGGAAAAACTGACGAAAACTGTGTCGCGCGTTGGCGAAAACCTGACGAAACTCGACGAAACACTGAAATCGTAACCGCGGCAGAAAAACTGACGAAACCTGTGCCACGGCCGAAACTCGTAAACGACTCGGAAAACAAGACCTAGACTGCTACGACTTGGACAAGAACAAGCTACGCAAAGGAAAAACGACCAGCAACTAAAACTTGTAAATCGATGCAATCTAGGGCTAAGGCGAAAACTAAACCTAAATATTTTTTTGGGCTTTTTCTGGATTGGACGAAAAATAGTAAATCTATGGGGATGGATTTGTGGATGCTCACCGAGTAAACGCTGGAAATCTGATACCAAGATGATAAGGGGTTGCCCGATCTTCTCAGTGAGCCGATGATGGATGGATGATGGATGTGTAGATAACTCGCGAGATGCTCTCGAACTCTCCGGCTGCTCCCCTGTTGCCAATGCAACAGCTCTTCAACCCAATGGATATTCGCAACACCACACGCTTGCGCAACGTAGCCGCCGACCACGAGCAGTTCTGCAATCTCCCAATTACCAGTGGAACGACAGATCACACTCAAACTTCGGTAACAATAATCTCCAGAGCGCAACACAGTGGAGAGGTTGAATTCCTGAGCGCAACACAGAGGAACTCGAAGATAGATGAAAGCTTCAAGCAATTCAATCTAGGGTTTATCTTTAAACGTGGTCTAGGGTTTACAAAGAGGTTCCTAAGTATATATGGGGGCTGGGGGATCAATCCCACGCCAAAAACACGACCTAGTTCGACTCAAACCGGATACAAACCGACCTAAAATGGTTCGGTCTCGAAAAAGGCACGCAGGCCTGTTTTCACTAAATCGGATAATCCGAGTGTCGGGTAAATCGGATAATCCGATTGGCTACAGTACCTCTGGACGTAAGTCATGACTTAAATCGGATAATCCGTGTCGGGCAAAATCAGATATTCCGACGCAAATCGGATAATCCGAGTCGGCAAAATCGGATATTCCGACTGACTCCAGTACCTCCGTGCGTAGTCCACGACTCAAATCGGATATTCTGAATCGGGGTGAATCGGATATTCCGATGGACTCCAGAACTCATTTTCTCCATCTTCCCCTCTTGCGCATGCCTCCCGCTCCTCCCTCGCGCCATTGGGGACGTCGTGCTCCAATCCTTGGTGCTCCTCTAGCCCTCCGTCAACGCTTGTGTTACAAATAACCCTGATCACACGCAAGTGCATAGATTTAGGCAGTATAAAGTTCTCATTATCACAAACATCGAATTCAACTAAGAGTGAGTTCACCTGTTGTCCAAGTAGCTTGGCACGAGCTCTTGTCATTGGTCCAATCCTCACTTCATTGGGCTTGTCTTGAACAGCAACATCATCAGTGGAAGAAAATGGTAAAGGACTAGGGATGTCCTCATCAGAAGGTGTAGCCACACAAGGTCTCCTTCTTCAAATATCATGGCGCGCTTGTGTTTGTTCATCTTCGTAGCATGGTCTTTGTTGTGCTTCTCAAGCATAGTTCTTGTTTCCTCATGGAGCTTCTTCATGTACGTGGCTCGCTTGTCGAAGTCCATGTTAACTTGCTCACGGAGTGGAAGTGGTAGCATGTCGAGCGCGGTGTAGGGGTTGGAGGCATAGACGACCTCGAAGGGTGTTCTCTTCGTTGCGCGATGTAGTGCTCGATTGTAGGCGAACTCGGCGTGTGGGATGCATTCGTCCCAATTCTTCAAGTTAGGCTTGATCAACACACGAAGGAGTGTAGATAAGCTTCGGTTCACTACTTCGGTTTGGCCATCAGTTTGAGGGTGGTATGCGGTGGAGAATAGTTGCTTGATTCCCATCTTGGCCATCAAAGTCTTCCAAAAATAGCTCACGAACTTGACGTCACGATCCGACACAATGGTCTTGGGCACTCCATGAAGACGGACGATTTCCCTGAAAAACAAAGTAGCAACGTGTGAAGCATCGTCGCTCTTGTTGCAAGGTATAAAGATGGAATCCTTGTTTGTTTTAGTGCGTGGGAGTCCTAAGACAAAATCCATAGCTATATCGGACCATGGACGATGTGGAATAGGTAAAGGAGTATATAAGCCATGAGAGTTTAGAGTAGACTTAGCTATGAGACATGTAGAACATCGTCGAACTAGGCGTTCCACGTCACGCTTCATTCGTGGCCAATAGTAGTTGGTGGCGAGCATGGCGTAGGTCTTGTCGCGGCCAAAGTGGCCCATTAGTGTTCCTCCATGAGATTCCTTCAAAAGGACCAAACGGAGCGAAGACTCGGGTATGCATAGTTTGTTAGCCTTAAACAAGAAACCTTGGTGCAAATAGAAATCACCAATTCCTTTGTGCTCCGAACTGATAAGGATCACAAGGATGATCCTATGATGGTTGTCCCGGTCTTTCACAGTGAGTAACACGGATAGAATTCCTTCCAACAACGTCGATGAACATCACCTGAAGGTGAGGACGAATCCAGCGAGCAACGTGATGAAGATCACCACGCCTCTAACCTGAGCACGATAACACTTGATTAACACAAGCACCCTCGCAGCAATCTTTATTACAAACTGATAAACGGCATCGCCGTCCCCGAAGGGATGCTTCACCAACGAGCTCAAAGTCTATGGACTGTTTTTAATCTAAACTCAAAGCTAACCCTAAAACGATGCCTAGCTGCTCCTTATATGAGGGCTGGGGTGCCCCACTAATGGGCCTAACTGGTTCGTTTGGACAGGCCCAAAACGACACTTATTAAAAATAATACGCAACTTGGATATTCCGATTCAAGGATAAATCGGATATTCCGATTTATTACAGTAGACATGCCTAGCTTGGTGGAGTCCTGAAATTGGGCTGCACCTCCTCCGTCGTGCCCATATCACTTCAAAGTCTCATGAACAGAATCTATGATAAATTCTTTTGGCCTCAAATAATGTTGCCAAACCTCAAGAACACGAACAAGAGCATATAATTCTTTATCATAAACAGGATAGTTCAATTGTGCACCATTTAATTTTTCAAAGAAAAATGCAATTGGTTTACCCTCTTGCATCAACACACCACCTATTCCAATACCACTAGCATCACATTCTATATCAAAGTGCTTATTGAAATCATGAAGTACAAGCAAAGGTGCAGTAATCAAACGACGTTTCAGCTCCTCAAATGCAGAATCTTGGGCTGCGCCCCACACAAACTCAACACCTTTTTTAGTTAGATCATTTAAAGGTGCAGCAATGGTACTGAAATCTTTCACAAAACGTCTATAGAAACCAGCAAGACCATGAAAGCTGCGTACTTGACTAACATTCACAGGAGTAGGCCAATTTTTAATAGCTTCAATTTTCGTTTCATCTACCTCTACTCCATGCTTCGAAACAACAAATCCCAGAAATATGACCTTATCTTTGCAAAACGTGCATTTATCAAGATTACCATAAAGCTTATTTTCACGCAACACTTGCAAAACTTGTCTAATATGATCACTATGTTCAGATTCATTGTGGTTGTAAATCAATATATCATCAAAGTACACAACCACAAACTTGCCAATGAAATGCCTTAAAACATGATTCATTAATCTCATGAAGGTACTAGGTGCATTAGTTAACCCAAAAGGCATGACTAACCACTCGTACAACCCAAATTTCGTTTTAAAGGCAGTTTTCCACTCATCCCCTTCTTTCATCCTAATTTGATGATAACCACTACGCAAATCAATTTTAGAGAACACAGCAGCACCACTTAATTAATCTAGCATGTCTTCCAAACGTGGAATAGGATGGCGATAACGAATAGTGATGTTGTTAATGGCTCTACAATCTACACACATGCGCCAAGTACCATCTTTCTTAGGAACTAAAATAACAGGAACAGTACAAGGGCTTAAGCTCACACGAATATACCATTTATCAAGAAGCTCTTGCACTTGTCGCTGAATTTCCTTCGTTTCTTCAGGGTTGGTTCTGTAGGGGGCTCGGTTTGGTAATGTTGCTCCTGGAATCAAATCAATTTGATGCTCAATACCACGCAATGGTGGCAAACCAGCAGGTACTTCATCCGGAAACACATCGCCAAATTCCTGTAACACATTAGAAACACCAAGAGATAGAGGGGTCATGTCATTAGAAACAAGAATTTCTCCCTTGCACATGAGCACAAGAGGTACTAGAGTGGGATCCTCACGAAACTCTCTCAAATCAGATTTGGTGGCTAATATGACTAAGGATTTCACTCCCTCACTTTTCTTTTTACCACTCATTTTGGGCTGGTGGCTCTCACTCACCGAAGTAGTAGTCTCTCGTCTATCTACTCTCTCATTTTCTTGCTCAAGGTTCACTTCAGTTTTTTGACGAGATTCATTTACAATATAATGCGGTGTCATAGGCCGCAAAGTAATCTCTCTTCCCAGCCACGTCAAGTGATATGTGTTGGCCTTGCCACGGTGTACCACATCTCTATCGTACTGCCATGGACGTTGATGTGGGTTGGTCCCGATTTTCACGGATTTGTGCGAAGAGCAAGATGAACACGAAGAACACGCGATGAACGAAGAACACAAAAGAGGGGAAAATCAACACACAAAGGTAAATAGCAAGTAGCAACCCGGCAAGACTCGATTGGTAACAAATCCCCGTGGGCAGCTCCCAATCCTCCTCTCCCAAGCACACCTTACTCTTAGGATTGTTTGTCCAATTGGTCAATCCAACCAACCCGATAGAATCACCGTAAGATGAAAGATCGGCAAGTAATCGCAACTACAAGCGGAGCCTTGGTATCCACGCAGGGATCTTCTCCTCAAGAGGAGGCCCTGATTCATCTCTACATGTGGAGGCCTTGATTCATCTCCATAGGAGGAAAGAGACACTTTGAGAAGAAGGAGCAAGGCTCTACTTTAGTTCCCAATTCATAGTCTAACCCTAGATCTAGATGGAGAGCTCCTATTTATAGTCCAAAGTCAAAGGGGAACGAGGTAGGTGGGTAGGTGACGCGCAGGAGGCTCACAGGCCTGAGCTGTGCCCGCAGCAGCGGTAGTACCGCTGATCAGGCGGCGGTAGTACCGCCGGTGCGGGTCTGAACTTGAGTCGCTCCACCACGGCGGTAGTACCGCTCGTCAGCGGTAGTACCGCTACTGCGCACAGAGGCCCTTTAAGCGGATGTGGCGGCGGTAGTTCCGCCGGTGCGGATCTGGTCTCCACCTCGGCGGTAGTACCGCTGATGGTGCCCGAAGTTCGTCTTAGGCGGAGGTGGCGGCGGTAGTTCCGGCGATGTGGGGGCTTCAGTGACGGGGCGGTAGTACCGCTGGGAATCCGGCGGTAGTACCGCTTCAGGCAGTTTCTTCTCTTCTTCCTCTTTCTCTTGTCCATCTTCCGTCCGTCTTCTTGTCCAACCTCGACACGTCCTTGGTGATCTTCATGAGGGTCATACCTGAGGATACACAAAGTGGTGGAATGAAGTAGCATGCCATCCAAAGGAGTGTCGAAATCACACATAGATAGGAGTGAGTTCACCTTATCATGTAGCGCCTTGACTCTTGCTCTTGTCATTGGTCCACTTGTTGTAGGAGCCATAGGTTGGGCTACATCATCTCCCCCCCCCTTGGAAAAGAGTCGTCCTCGACTCTTGGTCCTCCTCATCGCTTGATGTTCCAAGGAATGGCGATAGGTCGGCGACGTTGAAGGTGTCATGGACCAAGTGTTTGGAGTTGGAGATGTCGATCTTGTAGGCATTGTCGTTGATGCGCTTGATGACCTTGAAAGGTCCGTCTCCACGAGGTTGAAGCTTGGACTTCCTTGCATCCGGAAAGCGATCTTTGCGAAGGTGTAGCCAAACAAGGTCTCCTTCTTCAAATATCATGGCGCGCTTGTTTTTGTTCATCTTCGTAGCATGGTCTTTGTTGTGCTTCTCAAGCGTGGCCCTTGTGTCTTCGTGTAGTTTCTCATGTACGCGGCGCGCTTGTCGAAGTCCATGTTGACTTGCTCACTAGTGGAAGTGGAAGCATGTCTAGCGCGGTGTAGGGGTTGGAGCCATAGACGATCTCGAAGGGTGTTCTCTTTGTTGCGCGATGTAGTGCTCGATTGTAGGCGAACTCGGCGTGTGGAATGCACTCTTCCCAATTCTTCAAGTTGGGCTTGATCAACACACGAAGGAGTGTGGATAGGCTTCGGTTCACCACTTCGGTTTGGCCATCGGTTTGAGGGTGGTATGCGGTGGAGAATAGTTGCTTGATTCCCATCTTGGCCATCAAAGTCTTCCAAAAATAGCTCACGAACTTGACGTCACGATCCGACACAATGGTCTTTGGCACGCCATGAAGACGGACGATTTCCCTGAAAAACAAAGTAGCAATATGTGAAGCATCGTCGGTCTTGTTGCATGGTATGAAGTGTGCCATCTTAGAGAATCTATCAATGACGACAAAGATGGAATCCTTGTTTGTTTTAGTGCGTGGTAGTCCTAAGACAAAATCCATAGCTATATCGGACCATGGGTGATGTGGAATAGGCAAAGGAGTATATAAGCCATGAGAGTTTAGAGTAGACTTAGCTTTGAGACATGTAGAACATCGTCGAACTAGGCGTTCCACATCACGCTTCATTCGTGGCCAATAGTAGTTGGTGGCGAGCATGGCGTAGGTCTTGTCGCGGCCAAAGTGACCCATGAGTGTTCCTCCATGAGATTCCTTCAAAAGGACCAAACGAAGCGAAGACTCGGGTATGCATAGTTTGTTAGCCTTAAACAAGAAACCTTGGTGCAAATAGAAATCACCAATTCCTTTGTGCTCCGAACATTGAGCGAAAATGTCTCCAAAGAAAGCATCGGTAGCATACAACTCCTTTATCTCATCCAAACCCAAGACACTAATGTCAAGACGTGTAAGTAGGTTGGCCTTGCGGGATAGAGCATCCGCGACCACATTGTCTTTACCTTTCTTGTATTTGATTACAAAGGTAAAAGACTCAATGAACTCAACCCACTTAGCATGTCTTTTGTTCAAATTTGTTTGACTTTTCAAATATTTCAAGGATTCATGGTCGGAATGAATGACAAATTCCTTAGGACGAAGGTAATGTTGCCACACATCCAAAACACGAACCAAAGCAAATAACTCTTTGTCATAAATGGGGTAATTCAAGCGAGCTCCATCTAATTTCTCACTATGGTATGCGATGGGTCTACCATTTTGCATAAGCACTCCACCAATGCCCAATCCACTTGCATCGCATTCAATCTCAAATGTCTTAGAGAAATCCGGAAGGGCAAGGAGTGGTGCTTCGGTTAATAACCGTTTGAGCTCATTGAAAGCAAAATCATGTGCATTGCCCCAAATGAAAGGTACATTTTCTTTGTAAGTTCATGGAGGGGGCAAGCAATTGTGGAAAAATCCTTGATGAAACGGCGGTAAAATCCGGCAAAACCAAGAAAACGTCTCAACTCCTCAAGTGACATCGGAAAAGGCCAAGTCCGAATTGCTTGTATCTTGGCATCATCAACTTCAACACCATCCGAAGAAACAACAAAACCCAAAAAACAAGTTTGTTGGTGGCAAAAGTGCACTTAGAAAGTTTGCATAAAGCTTTTCATTGCGAAGAACCAACAAAACTTGAGCAACATGAGAAGTGTGCTCGTCCAAAGACTTGCTATAGATAAGGATGTCGTCAAAGTATACCACAACAAATTTCCCAATGAAAGGACGCAAAACATGATTCATGAGACGCATAAAAGTAGAAGGTGCATTGGAAAGACCAAATGGCATGACAAGCCATTCATAAAGACCAAGCTTTGTTTTAAATGCGGTCTTCCATTCATCACCTTCACACATCCTTATTTGTTGGTATCCACTTTTAAGATCAATTTTGGAGAATATAGCGGAACCACAATGATATGGGGTTGCCCGATCTTCTCGTTGAGCACTTCGTCGGATGGTGGATAACTTGGTGTCACCGATGAACTCTCCTCGCTAGAACCCTGATGCCAATGCAGCAGCACTCTACCCTTTGGATATTCACGACTTCACACACTTGCGCACGTAGCCGTCGACCACGAAACGGTATAATTGCAATCTACTAATTCCCAGTGGAAAGAACAGATCACACTTCTCTCCAGATCGATACGAATTGGAGATGTGTACTTTCAGAGGAAAGTTTCCGCTGTTCAACTCGAACTAGGGTTTTATCTAAACGTGGTCTAAACTCATCTATGGCGGCTGGACTAGCATATAAAGGGATGGGGCGTACTGTAGCGTCGTACTGTAGCACGCTACAGTACCGACCTAGGGCAACCCCATCTGACTCGGACTCAAACCGGTTCGACCCAAACTAGATACAAACTGACCCAAAGGGTTGGGTTCAGCCTTAAGGCACGCAGGCCTGATGTGGCGCCTGCCCATGTGTGGCGTGGTGGCCTCCCTGCCCCTTGGACGCTGCCTCCCTCTCCTCCCTCGCGTCCTCTTCAGCTTGTGTACTCCACGCCTTGCTCCTCTTGTTCCAGATGCTGCAGCTCCTCGCTCCCTCGTGCTATGCCTTCTTGTTCAACAAACCTGAGTATGCATACAAACAAAGACTTAGGCAGTAAACAATTCTCATGAACGAAATATTCAGATTCTATTAGGAGTGAGTTCACCTGTTGTTCTAATAGCTTTGCACGAGCTCTTGTAATAGGACCAATTCTGATTTCATCATTGGACTTCTTTGCAGCAGCTTGCTGATCATCATCATGAGGTGAAGATGTGTCAAGTGTATGGATGTCCTCATCATCTCCCCCCCCTTCAAAAGGCGTCGACCTCGACGCTCCAAGGTCTTCTCCATCATATGGTGACAAATCAGCAACGTTGAAGCTATTGCTAACAGCACCAAACTCAGACATAGGAATATCAATCGAGTAAGCATTGTCATTTATCTTTGCAAGAACTTTATAAGGACCAGCACCACGTGGCTTTAATTTGGAACTCCTCAAGTGTGGAAATCTGTCCTTGCGCAAATGCACCCAAACCATGTCTCCAGGCTGAAACAATACTTGCTTGCGTGATTGATTTCTTGCAGCAGCAATGTTCTTGCCTTTCTTCTCAATTGCCTCTCGTGTCTTCTCATGAATCTTCCTCACATAATCTGCTCTTTTTGATGCCTCCATATTAACTCTCTCATGCAAAGGAAGAGGCAGCAAATCTAGCGGTGTAATTGGTTTGAAGCCATACACCACCTCAAAAGGACAAAGCTGAGTAGTAGTGTGCACCGCTCGATTATAAGCAAACTCAACATGGGGCAAACACTCCTCCCATTCGCGCAGATTTTTCTTGATCATAGCTCGCAGCAATTGTGACAAAGTTCTATTCACCACCTCCGTTTGACCATCTGTTTGAGGATGACATGTGGTGCTGAACAGCAGCTTCGTTCCTAGCTTGCCCCACAATGTCTTCCAGAAGTAGCTCATGAACTTCACATCACGATCAGAAACAATCGTCTTAGGTACTCCATGTATGCGTACGATGTCCCTGAAAAACAGATTAGCAACATGCGACGCATCGTCGCTCTTGTGGCATGCAATAAAATGGGCCATCTTAGAGAATCGATCCACTACCACAAAAATACTATCATGTCCTCTTTTAGTGCGTGGTAAACCTAACACAAAATCCATACTAATATCTGCCCATGGCGTGCTAGGTGTAGGTAGTGGGGTATACAAACCGTGAGGCTTCAGCTTGGACTTGGACGTATTGCATGTAACACAGCGCCTAACAAATCTGTCCACGTCACGCCTCATCTTGGGCCAATAAAAGTGATCAGCGAGCATGAGTAACGTCTTCTCACGCCCAAAGTGACCCATCAATCCACCAGCATGTGATTCCTGCAACAACAACAAACGCACCGACGAATCTGGAACACATAGTTTGTTAGCCCTAAACAAAAATCTATCATGGATGTGGAACTTATCCCATGCTTGTTTGAGCATACACAAACGAAATGGTTCAGCAAAATCATGATCAGTTGCATATAAATCACACAAACTCTCTAAACCAGGAATTTTAACATCTAAATGTGTCAATAACATGTTCTTCCTAGAGAGAGCATCAGCAACAACGTTTTCTTTCCCTTTCTTATGCTTAATGATGTAGGGAAACGACTCAATGAACTCAACCCACTTAGCAAGACGTCTATGCAAGTTAGATTGAGCTTTCAGATATTTCAACGCCTCATGATCAGAATGTATGATAAATTCTTTTGGCCATAAATAATGTTGCCAAACCTCAAGAACTCGAACAAGCGCATATAATTCTTTATCATAAACAGCATAATTCAATCTAGCACCAGAAAGTTTCTCGCTGTTCAACTCGAACTAGGGTTTTATCTAAACGTGGTCTAAACTCATCTATGGCGGCTGGACTAGCATATAAAGGGATGGGGCGTACCCCATCTGACTCGGACTCAAACCGGTTCGACCCAAACTAGATACAAACTGACCCAAAGGGTTGGGTTCAGCCTTAAGGCACGCAGGCCTGATGTGGCGCCTACCCATGTGTGGCGTGGTGCCCTCCCTGCCCCTTGGACGCTGCCTCCCTCTCCTCCCTCGCGTCCTCTTCAGCTTGTGTACTCCACGCCTTGCTCCTCTTGTTCCAGATGCTGCAGCTCCTCGCTCCCTCGTGCTATGCCTTCTTGTTCAACAAACCTGAGTATAAATACAAACAAAGACTTAGGCAGTAAACAATTCTCATGAACGAAATATTCAGATTCTATTAGGAGTGAGTTCACCTGTTGTTCTAATAGCTTTGCACGAGCTCTTGTAATAGGACCAATTCTGATTTCATCATTGGACTTCTTTGCAGCAGCTTGCTGATCATCATCATGAGGTGAAGATGTGTCAAGTGTATGGATGTCCTCATCACACAAAGCTCATCAAGCATGTCATCAAGTCGAGGGATAGGATGGCGATACCGAACGGTTATGGCATTGATGGGGCGACAATCCATGCAAAGGCGAAGAGTGTTGTCGTGCTTGGGTACCAAGATGACGGGCACGGCACACTGATTCAAGCTCTCGCGGATGTGTCCCATGGCAAGAAGTTCTTGTATTTGGCGCTCGATCTCCTTTGTCTCCTCGGGGTTGGTGCGGTAAGGAGCGCGGTTTGGAAGCGGTGCGCCGGGAACAAGGTCGATGCGGTGCTCGATTTCGCGTAGAAGAGGTAGTCCCGGTGGCACGTCTTGAGGGAAGACATCTTTAAAGTCCTTCAAAAGAGACAAGAACGGAGGAGGAAGGTTTGTGAAAGTGTTAGTCATAGAAACTTCACCCTTGCATATGAGCACATAGTGGAGGGTGGATGGGTTCTCTCTCAACTCCCTCATCTTTCTCTTTGTGGCAAATAGTGTAAGTTTTGTGGGAACTCTCTTTGAAGTATCACACTCATTTGGCTTGTGGCTCTCACTCACTTTATGGTGGGTCTCTCGCTCACCACTCATCTCACTAGACGAATGATCTTGTTGTGCCCTTGCAATAGTCTTGGCGTTTTCGGCGATGACTTGACTTGGGGTCATAGGGCGAAGGACGAATGTCTTGTCGTTGTTCTTGAAGCTATAGTAGTTTGTTCGTCCATCATGCATAGCACTCTTATCAAATTGCCAAGGACGTCCAAGAAGTAAGTGACAAACGGGCATAGGCACAACATCACAATCAACCGTATCTTCATAGGCTCCAATCTGGAAGGACACTTGCACCATGTGTTGAATCTTGACGGCTCCGGTATCACTCAACCATTGCACATGGTAAGGATGTGGGTGCTTCTGAAACTTCAAGTTGAGCTTGTCACAAAGTTCTTTGCTCGCTAGGCTGTGGCAACTTCCACCATCTATGATGACCTTGACGGACTTGCCATTGATTCCCGCCCTAGTGTGAAATAAGTTGCATCTTTGGTCTTCTTCCACTTGAACATTGGTGGTTAAAGCTCTTGCCACAACCAAGGAAGGATTGTTGTCGCCATCACAATAGATCTCACTTTCTTCTTCTTTAGCACTTTGCATTGTGGCGACCTTGTTCAAAGCATTGTACTCATCTTCACTCATAGATTTATACTCTCCCAAGTCATTGATGATCATGACCTTCTTGTTGGTGCACTCAAAAGATTTGTGCCCTTGTCCGCCGCACTTGTAGCATTGCAATAGTCTTGTGCCGGACGAAGATCCTTGAGGCGCCTTGGTAGAGGGAGGTACTTTCTTGAAAGGTTGAGGCTCTTGAGGTGTCGAAGTAGAGACTCTTGGAGGACCTCGTGTGTTCGCTTGAGGAAGAGCTTGTGAAGGTGTAGGAGTTGACGAAGAAGGCTTGTTGGCGTAGAATGTCTTTGTCTTGAGGTATTTGAGCTCTTCAAGCACGTGGCGCTCGGCCTTGGAAGCTTGATGTACTAGCTCAACCAAAGAGTCATATGGTTGGAACTCCACGATCTTCTTGATTGGATAGTTGAGTCCATTCATGAAACGAGCCATGGATTGCTCTTCGTACTCGTTGACATTGGCTCTCATCATGGAGATTTCCATCTCCTTGTAGTACTCATCAACCGACTTCAAACCTTGCTTCAACTCTTGCAAGTTCTTGTATAAGTCTCTAGTGTAATGGCTTGGCACGAAGCGCTTGTGCATTGTTTCTTTCATTTCAACCCAAGTGTCAATTGGTTGTTGGTGGTTAGCGACGCGAGCATCTTGTAGTTGTTCCCACCACAAGAGAGCATACTCTTCAAACTCCATCGAGGCTAAGGCAACCTTCTTGTTGTCGGAGAAGCGTTGCACATGGAAGATCTTGTCAACCTTGAGTACCCATGAGAAGTAAGCTTCCGAATCACTTGTGCCATAGAACTTGGGTATGTCAAAGCGGACGTTGGTCAAGTCATCATAGTCATCACGATGGCCACCACGTGGAAATGCACGTCCACGTCTCCTCGGTTGAGGCCATCACCATTGTGTTGGCTTGACTCGCTATCACTTGACTCGGAACGTTGGTGTTGGTGACGATCATGAGGAAGCTCTTGACGAGGCGTGATGTAGCCCGACATACGACCATCACCATGTCAAGTACTCCAACGCTCCACAAGTCACCATGGACATCAAAGGTGAACTCCTTCCTCTATGTGAACCTTGATATGACACCTTGGAATGGTATACTACTTGACCATCGTCACTTTGTATTGCTAGTCATGACGAGTACGAGCCCACGGGAAGATGGCCAAGGCGCACGAGGAATGAGGTCCGACAAGACGGTGGCTTGGAAGAGGAGAAGGAAGAGGAGCCAGCAGCTCCAGGAGCGGTACTACCGCTGCATGCAGCGGTACTACCGCCAGGCGCCAGACGACCCAGGCTGAAGAAGCGGAAGTTCCAGCAGCGGTACTACCGCCCGTTCCGAGCGGTACTACCACCAAGACCCAGGAGCGGTACTACCGCTGCAGATACCGCCACCTCTACCGCGCACCCGGAAATGCGTACTGTATCGCCAACGGTACTTGGCCGGTACAGGCCACGTACTACCGCTGGAGAAGAGCATCCTTTTATTCGTGCGAGTACACCGGTACTACCGCGGGTGCAGCGGTACTACCGCCCCCTTAACAGGAACGGTACTACCGATGTATCCCAACGGTACTACCGCTGCCTGCGTGCAGTGAACGGGCTGAAGCCCTTGTATCCCTCTCCCACCTACCCCTTTGGGTCAAACCTATATATAGGCACCTACCCCCTCCAGATCTAGATAGACTATGTTTTGAGATTAGAGTAGAGCTAGACTCCTTCTTCTCAAAGGTCTCCTTCCTCCCCTTGTGGGGATGGTTCCTCCCCTTGTGGAGAAGATCCCTTCGTGGATTCAAGACCTCTACTTGTAGCTAGACTACTTGCCAATCTTTCATCTTCGGGTGACTTTATTGGAACGGCTCGGTTGGCCGTTGGAGAAACAACCATCCAAGATCCCTTCTTGTGTATCTTGCCAATCTCTCCCTTTGGGATTCTATTGGGCCGGTTGGACCGACCGGTAAGGGAAACGGTTCTTGTATCTTGTTTGTGTTCGAGTATTCCGCTGTGTTTTTCCTCGTGTTCTTCGTGTTCTTGCGTGAGTTCGTCCCCTCGTTCGTCAATCCGTGAAGATTGGGCCACCCTAGAGGAACCCGTTTCCTCATCATATGGTATCAGAGCATGGTTGCCACGGATTTGACTTTGTTTCCCCACAAATCCCCCAAATTTTTCTTTGATTTTGAGAAATTCCAAAATTTCCACCAAAAATAGCCCCAAATTGCTTTTTGATCGATCTGAGATTTGAGTGCATTTTTGCAAGTTTTGATCCATAGATCTATTGCTAAACTTGTTGATCTAACTTCCCTTGTGTTCCCATAGCCTAATTCCATCGATTTCCCCTCCGATTTGGCCATTTTCGGGTCGTTTTTCCGCCCAAAATCGCGAAAAATCGCGTTCTCGGGCAAAATCTGAGTTCCGTAGCGGTACTACCGCCCCCCTAGCGGTACTACCGCCGCTACCGGTACTACCGCCAGCGGTACCACCGAAAACGGCTCTCTGGTGCTCCCAGCGGTAACTCCAGCGGTACTACCGCCCCCACCAGCGGTACCTGCAGAAAACTGAAATTTTCAGAAAATTGTTTTGGCCATATCTTTTGAATCCGGGCTCCGTTTTTGGTGTTCTTCGGCTCGTTTCGAAGCTACGATCAAGGCCTTTATCACCATTGCGGAAGATCCATCATCTACCACCACCAAAATCCATGGGCAAGCACGAAGCTTCTACAACAAAGGGTGAAGAACATCGACGAAAGGTATAACATTGCCAATCTTTACCCCTTGCCATTCCGTTGAAAGCCACACTATATCGTTGTGATTACCATGTCCTATTGAGGCTAGCTCTTGATGATTGCTTGGGCTTTGCACATTTGCACCGTGTAGTTTTCGAGCAAAATTGCATGCGCTAGTTATCATATATCATATATCTTGTTGTTGGCATAAAAAGAAGTGAGTGTGCAAAAGTGAAAAGAAGCAAAAAGAGAAAAGAAGCAAAAAGTGCCAAGTCAAAAGAGAAAAATAAAAGAAAGAAATACCACTTGCCATATCTTGTAGGAAAGCGCAAGCTCGATGAACATCTAGTAGGTGGTGCATTGTTGTGCAAATCTTGTAGCCCACCAAATAAATTGCAATCGAGCTAGTAGCTCTCCTTGTACTTGTGCAACACCGAGCTTATAGTCTTCGCTAGGATCATATGGTTCTCTAGCTCACTTCTTGGTTGCACGAGTCCCATTTATCTTTCCGCGCGTGTGTTTCCTTGCACTACATTCCTATCTTTGAGATTGACTTGTTTTGCTTTGTGATCATCGTGGTTCTCTACTTGTTTTGACAATATCTTGGTTTCCGGTTGGTTCAATTTGCTTGCCACCTACCATACCTTCCTACCAACTTTTAAGCCGTGTGTCTTTTGGAGTTTGCTTTGGATACTTGAACACAAGCATTTTACTTTGTGATCGTTTCCTTTGGTTGTCCACGACGTCCAATACTATCTACAAGGTGAGAGGTTGTGTTCTAGTTCTTTTCCACTCCACATATATACACTTGTCTTGTGAGTTGACATGTCTAGGGAGAGTGAATGCCACTATGGAGGCCAAGATGATGTTGAGTACATGATGAGCCACAACAACTATGATGCCTCAAACTTTGAGGACATGGGGGACTACTACGACTACACTGACAATGACCCCCATGACATGATGGATCATCACCAAGACTTCCGCTACAACGACTCCGACTACATGAGCTCCAACGACAATGAGGCGCAAGTGTCTTCACATGCCTCATCACATGGTACCAACATCGACTACAACGACATGGTGGAGCGCCACTACTACGACTACCACTCCGATGACATGGTGGAGAACGTCTACGACTACTACTCTTGTAGCATGTGCGACTTCGACAACATGCAAGAGGAGAGGACCCCCATCACCACCATGTTCAAGAGCGGCACCACCAAACATCATGGCACAACCTTCTATGGTTCAAGCTCAAGACGGTGCTCCGACAAGAAGGCCACCATGAGTTCATCCTATGGAGCTCCATCTATGTCCAAGAGTGCCAAGTTTCGCCATTCACCATCAACTTCAAGAAGGAGCCATGACAAGGCCATCGCCAAGAGCGACAAGCTTCGACATTCGCCTTCCACTTCAAGAAGGCGCCATGAGAAGGACAACGGCAAGAGTGCCAAGCCTAGACGCTCTACGACAATAAGAAGGCGCCCCACGAAGTGCATCGACAAGGCCAAGCCAAGCCAAGGCCCATCTAGCTCATCATGGCGACACATGAAAGATGCCAAGGTGGACCACAACATATCTCCAAGCTCTAGTGGAAGCTCCAAGGAAAGGTCGCCAAGGCAACAAGAACGCCGACGTCAACATGAAGAGAAACATCCAAATGACTTTCGGCGACACCCTCCACTCAAGAGCGCCAACGTCGACGTGAGAAGAAGACGGCGACAAAGGCGCAACCTATGGTGTCCCTTCGTGCTAACACTACATCGGCGCCAAACAAGACCTACAAGTTCCATGTTTGATGAGATCATGGCCGGCATCGACAACTTCTTCGAGAAATTCCAACGTCGACGCCGGAAGAAACATGGTCACAAACGTGAGGCCACAACCAAGACGGCGCCCTTCTCAAGCACTTCTCTTGATATGACGTCTACACCAAGTGCCACCACCACATTGGCCCCCATATGGCAAGAGGAAGACCTCACATGCTACATTTGCCAAGGCCAAGACCATGATCCACGAGAATGTCCCAATCTCTTGTGCCCCCTATGCAATGTCCATGGTCACATGATGTGGGATTGCGAAGTTGGTGACCAAGATGGTGAGAAGACGGTCGAGCATGGGATTTTCCCTTCGACCAAGGAGGCGAGCATTGATTATGCTATCATTTTTGACCATGAGTCAAGTGATGAAGCCGAGCATGGGATTTTCCCTTCCGCAAAGGAGTCGAGTGATGATGTCTACTCTATGGCATTGACCTTTGGAGGCGAGATGGTTGAGGAGGTTGAGCATGGGAGTTTCCCATCAACCTTGGAGGCGTATGGAGATGAGGAAACCGAGCCTATCCCTATGAGCTTGAGTTATGAGATGATACCAATCCCATGTGAGCATGAGAGCCACTTAGCCCACTTGAGTGAGGGTGAGAGTGAGTTGAGTGCCTCCACCATATGTGAGTTTGAGTGCTTTCACTTTGAGGGAATGAGTGATACACCACTTGAGTTGAGAGAGGTAGTTGATAGGTCTTGTGAGGCCATTTCGATTTCTAACAACTTAACCTCTACCTCTAGTGTGTTTTCTCATTGTGTGCTAGGTTCCATGGATGATAATGATGCCACCCCATGTCTACTTCAAGATGAACAAGTCGGCTACATGGAAGCCACTACTACTTCAACACCTACTTCACATGAGTGGGACTACAAAGGTATGGGTGTTGATGTGACCATGATCCCACTAGTGGACATGATGAACTATGATTGCTTGCATGCTATTAATGATTCTTGTGAGGTCACATATGATTCGTTTTTATTCCCTTGTGATACTTTGTTTGAAACCAATGTTGATCATGTGGAATTCCCTATTTGTGATGATGTTGCCATGAGCATGCCGTGTTATGAATGTTTTCATTTTTCTACCATTGGAGCATGCAACATGTTGAACAATTTCTCTTTCACATGTGTTGCTTGCAATGATAATGAACTTCTTGATAATGAGATTGCCCCCATAGCTTTCTCAAATTTTGGAGATGTTTCGTTTTCTCTTATGGATCTTGTTCCATCCTTCACTTTGCATAGTGACCATTCACATACATCATATTTTCCAATTGATTTTGATGTGTTTGGTGATGTGCAAATGAAGAGACACTTCATGATGGATGATGTGTTCATATACCATGCACACAATTTGTTTCTTTGGCTTTTCGTGTGCATTGAGCCTCATGCTATAATGTCAACCTCAATTGAACATGAGTTGACAATAAGAGCTCTTGAGAGCATACATGTGAGTTGTGAAACAAATCCAACTCTAGAATCTTTCTCATGTTTTGCATCAAACAAGTTGAACAATTTCTCTTGGTTTTGGTTTGTTTGCAAACATGCTTGTGATGTTGGTTTCTCCTTTGGCAAGAATGTATCCTTGATCTTTCATATGAATGATTTATGTGTTGCCACAAATATGATGAACAATTCTTCTTTCCAATGGCTTGTTGGCAACCATAATGACATTTTGTGCATGTCTTGTCGTGAGTTTATTGGCTTCTACCAATTTGGTGTTGCAACAAATATGTTGAAAACTTGCTCTTTCATGTGTTTTGTTTGCACCCATGATGATAATTTGGACATTCTTCATTGTGTGTTTTTCATGGAGTTTTGGTGTGCCTACATTTTGAAGATGTTCCATTGGATTGCTTGCACTTTGACCTTGCACTTGCACTATATTTTTATATTATTGTGTTGTGCTAACGGTGCTATGACAAAGAATGGACATGTCATTGTTGATATGCTCCTCTTTCTTGCACACACATGGTTTGCTTGGTCTTTAGTGTATGTAGGCATGGTGAATCCCAATTCTTCGACAACACATCTACCTCCTTTGGATGGTGATGAAGAGCAAGAGTCGAGGACGACTCTTTTTAAAGGGGGCGGGAGATGATGTAGCCCGACATACGACCATCACCGTGTCAAGTACTCCAACGCTCCACAAGTCACCATGGACATCAAAGGTGAACTCCTTCCTCTATGTGAACCTCGATATGACACCTTGGAATGGTATACTACTTGACCATCGTCACTTTGTATTGCTAGTCATGACGAGTACGAGCCCACGGGAAGATGGCCAAGGCGCACGAGGAATGAGGTCCGACAAGACGGTGGCTTGGAAGAGGAGAAGGAAGAGGAGCCAGCAGCTCCAGGAGCGGTACTACCGCTGCATGCAGCGGTACTACCGCCAGGCGCCAGACGACCCAGGCTGAAGAAGCGGAAGTTCCAGCAGCGGTACTACCGCCCGTTCCGAGCGGTACTACCGCCAAGTCCCAGGAGCGGTACTACCGCTGCAGATACCGCCACCTCTACCGCGCACCGGAAATGCGTACTGTATCGCCAACGGTACTTGGCCGGCACAGGCCACGTACTACCGCTGGAGAAGAGCATCCTTTTATTCGTGCGAGTACACCGGTACTACCGCCGGGTGCAGCGGTACTACCGCCCCCTTAACAGGAACGGTACTACCGCTGTATCCCAACGGTACTACCGCTGCCTGCGTGCAGTGAACGGGCTGAAGCCCTTGTATCCCTCTCCCACCTACCCCTTTGGGTCAAACCTATATATAGGCACCTACCCCTCCAGATCTAGATAGACTATGTTTTGAGATTAGAGTAGAGCTAGACTCCTTCTTCTCAAAGGTCTCCTTCCTCCCCTTGTGGGGATGGTTCCTCCCCTTGTGGAGAAGATCCCTTCGTGGATTCAAGACCTCTACTTGTAGCTAGACTACTTGCCAATCTTTCATCTTCGGGTGACTTTATTGGAACGGCTCGGTTGGCCGTTGGAGAAACAACCATCCAAGATCCCTTCTTGTGTATCATGCCAATCTCTCCCTTTGGGATTCTATTGGGCCGGTTGGACCGACCGGTAAGGGAAACGGTTCTTGTATCTTGTTTGTGTTCGAGTATTCCGCTGTGTTCTTCCTCGTGTTCTTCGTGTTCTTGCGTGAGTTCGTCCCTCGTTCGTCAATCCGTGAAGATTGGGCCACCCTAGAGGAACCCGTTTCCTCATCAAGGCGCATGTTGAGGAGGTAGCTCTTGTTGAGGAACGGGTTGTTCGACATTGTTCGCATTGTCATGATTTTGATAACGTGGCCTTGGAGGATGACGAGGGTGACGTCCTTGTTCACCAAAGTCATTCGCACCCGGAATGCCATGGTCATTAGCCAATGGGTCATGACGATCACGTTGTTGTGGTGGTGGTGATGGTATGCGTTCACGATGATCATCATTTTGGTGAGGTTGTTCTTGATGCGCATTGGCATTGTTCGCGTGAAGATCATGTGGTTGTTCAACGTGAGGAGGAGGTCGTTCATGGGCGTCGCGCCTTGGATCATGTTGACGTTCTTGTCGAGGTTCATGACGTCCATGACGTGCGTGTGTCGACCTTGAGGAGCTTCTTGTACGGCTTGAGTGTGAAGACGCTCGTTGTCGCGCAAGGTTGTTGATAGCTTCGGTCAACCGCTCCTTATTTGCTTCTTGAGCATGCATGCGGTCGTTGAAGGTGTTATCTTGATTTTGAAGACGGCGCTCGAAGCGTCCTAGGTTATCACGAAGAAAGTGTCGCATGCCCACAAGCTCCGATTGTGTGACATAGCCATGATCACCGCGAACTCCACCATGGATTTCCTCTTCCGAGCTTGAGCTTCCGTTTGTACTTCCCCTAAACATTTTCTCAAGATCAAGTGAGATATGTGGTAACGAAAAACCAAGACAAACTATATCCCAAGAATAATGTAGCTTGAGAGGAGAGAATCCGGTTCTCACACCCAACACACACACTTATGAGGATAGGAAGGTATGAAGTGGCAAACGAAACAATCAAACCTGACGACAAGTATATTGTCAAAGGTAGAGAAAATCCACAATGATCAAATTACCAAAGAAACTCCAACCACAAATTAGCAAGAAACACACACAAAAGCGAATGATGGGGTTGGGCGACCAAAGGGCGAGCACTCGAAGATAAACAACCTAACGAAGACTACGTGCTCAAATGTCACCCAACACAAGATGATAAGGATCAAGGGGATGATCCTATGATTTTGTCCCAATCTTTCACAGCGAGTAACCCGAACGATAAATCCTTCCAACAACACCAATGGCGTCACCTGAAGGTGGGGAATAAATCCAGCAAGCAACGTGATGGAGATCACCACGCCTCGAACCAAAGCACGACAATCCTTGATGAACACAAGAACCTCCGCAGCAATCTTTATTGATAACACGGCAACGCCGTTTCCCCGCAGGGATGATACACCTCGAACACGAGATAGTTTTTAACCTAATTTTCTGAACCCCTTCTAACTCGCAGCACCTAGCCTTATATGGAGGGGCGCTACAGTACCGCGCTACAGTACCGCGCTACAGGACCGCGCTACAGTACCGCCCCACTAATGGGCCCTATGTTGACTTGGTTGGACAGGCCCAAACCAAGCCCAAACTCATAATTATTAAAAACTCTAATTATTTAAAATAGCAACACACGACGAATACATCTAACTTGGTGGAGTCCTGAAATTGGGCTTCACCTCCTCCGTCATGCCCGTATCATCCTCCCCCCCTTCAAAAAGCGTTGTCCCCAACGCGTGAGGGTCTGCTCGAAAAGGTGGTGGGATATAAACAATAGCACCACGCATGTTCGCCGTCTTCAAGTCTTGCTTGCCTACCACACCACATCCTCCCTCTCGGCCTGCTTGACTTGACACAACACTTGACGCCTCCTTTCTTCGCCACATGAGCTTGGACTTCGGCGCCACCACCTTCTTCTTCTCAACACTTGATAAAGCTCTTTGCTGCTGAACATGAACCTGCTTAGCACGACCCTGCAAAGTAGTAATGCCCGGGCCACACAACTGACGAACACGTCCATCCTTGCCTCGATGCACACACACTGCTGCTCCAACAAAACGTCTCCGAGGTGTTCTCACAAAACTGTGGCTGACTACCCGCGGCACCATATGCACCGGAACACGATCAGCACCACTGTCATCGGTCTGAACACCCATGTCAACACGAACTGGAACACTCGCTGCAATACCCTTCGTCTCCCCAATAAGAGGTTTGTCTTCAACTAGCTTGTCACCAACAAACACAGTCTTGTCATCTACATGCATAGTTGAATCAATTTCTGTACCAACGCTCCTTGCATCATGCTCCACTTGCTGAAACTTAGCTAACCGCTGTTTTGGTTCAGCTTTATGCAACCTCTCCTTGTGTATCACCAGCACCACATCGGACTTGATTTGATCATCGCTCATAGGCCTCAAAGTCCGCTGCTTACCATCATGCACAAAAGAATATGTATTTGCTCGCCCAGCATGGTTAACATTGCGATCATACTGCCATGGACGACCAAGTAACAGCCCACATACCTCCAATGGCAACACATCGCACTCAACCTCATCAACATAGTCACCAACTGTAAATGGCACACGCACCTTATGAGTAACCTTCAGCATACCACAATTATTTATCCACTCCAAATGCTTAGGTTCAGGAATACGCCAAGTAGACAACCCTAATGCTGCCACCATTGCCTTGCTTATGCCATTAGTACAGCTACCACCATCAATCATGAGCTTGCAGTGTTTGCCTTTTATCATGCATTGAGTCTGAAATAAACTCCATCGCTGACACTTGTCAACTATTTTGCAAGCCTCATCATGTACCCTTTTGAGTTGCATATTCAGCCCACTCAAAGGTTCAACCTCTTCAGGTATAATCACCTTGTCCAGCTCCGTGGACTGCTGCATAAATCTAGTACGCAGAAATTGTTTGAAGTCTCCCCAACTAGATGTTCCACCGGTGATATCCTGCGCGGACCTCTCATCATTCCACCAGCCAGCCACAGTCTCATCCACACGACGATAGGCAAGAGCATGTTCAAGACGTCCACAAAAAGTGCTATTCAGTTCACGACATCTTGCAAAACCTTGGTCCATAATCGATTCCCAAATCTGAAATTCTGAATATGTAGCTGAATTCTCTAACCTCCAGTCTATGGGTGCGGAATCAAGTGCCAAACCTATCACAATAGTAGTGTAATCATTATATACATCCTCATATTTTGGAGCCTTCACACGAACAGGTCTGGATGAAACCATATCTGAATAATAGCAGCAAGCGGCAGCGATCAGCTAGCGATCAGAGATCAGTGAGCGATCAGCTTGCGCGGCCGGAACGCACGCGGACGGAACGTGCGTGCTGCTCCTTCCCTCGATGCAAAACTCAGACCACTAGCTGCAACTCGGCCAAACCGATGGCAAGGAAAACGTGTAGCTGTAGGACTCCAATAGAACTCGGACAAACTGTTGCAGGGAAAACGTAGAACAGAAGGACTCCCACACCACGAGAACGCCGCTGCAGCAAACCAGCAATCAAGCAATACAACCCCACCTCGGAGCTCTCCCTCAACTCGGACAGAACACCAATTCGCCCAATTCTGGTGCAGGGAAAATCGGATCTCTGCCAACTCGGACAGACAGGAGTTCTGAATTTAAAACGGATGCAACACCTTCATACGAGATCCAAACGTGGCAAATAAGGACTCTTTGGAAAGATAATTTCGTGACCTTTCCAATGGGTATGCGCACAGCCCCCGGTTCGTCTCCTACATGCCGTGTTGTCTAAGACAAATCAACGATCGTTTCTGGACTGCAGGCAGCGATCGAACCAAGCTGCCTTGTTTTTTTTTCCGGTACTGTAGCTACAGTAGATCACGAATTTGCCAATCTGCACGTATCTTCCTTTTCTCTTGCGTTGAATCCCCTAGCAGCCTCCACACAAATCGATCTAACCAGAAACCAATCTGCACAAACACAACAGCAGTCTGCAGCCTCAATGCACGATCTCCTCCAAGCAAATCAATCTGCGCAAGAGCCTCCAATCAAACTCCTCCAGTCAACCGATCTAGATGAGATCGATCAACACAACCTCACTGTGAGCAACCCAGAAATCTGATACCACATGATAAGGATCAAGGGGATGATCCTATGATTTTGTCCCAATCTTTCACAGCGAGTAACCCGAACGATAAATCCTTCCAACAACACCAATGGCGTCACCTGAAGGTGGGGAATAAATCCAGCAAGCAACGTGATGGAGATCACCACGCCTCAAACCAAAGCACGACAATCCTTGATGAACACAAGAACCTCCGCAGCAATCTTTATTGATAACACGGCAACGCCGTTTCCCCGCAGGGATGATACACCTCGAACACGAGATAGTTTTTAACCTAATTTTCTGAACCCCTTCTAACTCGCAACACCTAGCTTTATATGGAGGGGCGCTACAGTACCGCGCTACAGTACCGCCCCACTAATGGGCCCTATGTTGACTTGGTTGGATAGGCCCAAACCAAGCCCAAACTCATAATTATTAAAAACTCTAATTATTTAAAATAGCAACACACGACGAATACATCTAACTTGGTGGAGTCCTGAAATTGGGCTTCACCTCCTCCGTCATGCCCGTATCACAAGATGGACGCTAGCTCAATTGCTTTTGATGGGCAACGGATTTGCACAAGAGTTACACACTCGCTCACTTTGGCGGTTCAAGCTTTGTCGCAACCTACAAGAGATGATACTTGGCACCACTTGATTCTTTTCTTTTCTCGTCTCTTTTTTTTTGATTTTTTCTTTTTGACGATGATTCCTTCAACTTTTGCTTGTGCCAAGCTCTTTAACGATACACACTCGCCAATACTTGAAGACAAACACTCAACACGTGCAATGCCTCGCAATATCACCGAGCTAGTCCAATAGGTCAAGTTGCGCGAAAGGAAGAAGGGTTCACAACGGATTCCGATGACGGGGAAATGCCGAGTCCTTGGTGACGTCTTTGCTTGGCGTTGATGATACGTTGCGGAAGCTTGTCGATGTTGTAGACGTTGCACACACCGGAAAAGAACTCAAACAACCAAGGAGAAATGCCAAAACGAACCCGAAGAAAAGAAAAATTTCTAGAAATTTCGGCCGGTAGTACCGCTGCGGCGGTAGTACCGCTTCTCCGGCGGTAGTACCGCTCCCTGGAGATCTGATTTTTCTGCTTGCGATTTGGCCGGAAATTGGGCTCGAAAATCCTCGAATTCGCGGGAAATTGGCAAAATTAGGGCTAGGGAACGCAAACAAGGGTGGAGGGGGTCCTAAAGAAACAGATCCATGGACAAAACTACCAAAAACGCAACGAATCGACAGATCATCTCGAATCAAGGAAAGGCTATTTTTGGTGGAAATTTTCGAATTTCTCAAAACCGAAGAAAAATTTGGTGGATTTTGGTGGAAACACAAATCAAATCCGTGTCAAACTAGAGCTCTGATACCATATGATGTGGGTTGGTCCCGATTTTCACGGATTTGTGCGGAGAGCAAGATGAACACGAAGAACACGCGATGAACGAAGAACACAAAAGAGGGGAAAATCAACACACAAAGGTAAATAGCAAGTAGCAACCCGGCAGGACTCGATTGGTAACAAATCCCCGTGGGCAGCCCCCAATCCTCCTCTCCCAAGCACACCTTACTCTTAGAATTGTTTGTCCAATTGGTCAATCCAACCAACCCGATAGAATCAGCGTAAGATGAAAGATCGGCAAGTAATCGCAACTACAAGCGGAGCCTTGGTATCCACGCAGGGATCTTCTCCTCAAGAGGAGGCCTTGATTCATCTCCACATGTGGAGGCCTTGATTCATCTCCATAGGAGGAAAGAGACACTTTGAGAAGAAGGAGCAAGGCTCTACTTTAGTTCCCAATTCAGAGTCTAACCCTAGATCTAGATGGAGAGCTCCTATTTATAGTCCAAAGTCAAAGGGGAACAAGGTAGGTGGGTAGGTGACGCGCAGGAGGCTCACAGGCCTGAGCTGTGCCCGCAGCAGCGGTAGTACCGCTGATCAGGCGGCGGTAGTACCGCTGGTGCGGGTCTGAACTTGAGTCGCTCCACCACGGCGGTGTACCGTTCGTCAGCGGTAGTACCGCTACTGCGCACAGAGGCCCTCTTAAGCGGATGTGGTGGCGGTAGTTCCGCCGGTGTGGATCTGGTCTCCACCTCGGCGGTAGTACCGGCGGCTCGGCGGCAGTACCGCTGATGGTGCCCGAAGTTCGTCTTAGGCGGAGGTGGCGGCGGTAGTTCCGGCGATGCGGGGGCTTCAGTGACGGGGCGGTAGTACCGCTGGGAATCCGGCGGTAGTACAGCTTCAGGCAGTTTCTTCTCTTCTTCCTCTTTCTCTTGTCCATCTTCCCGTCCGTCTTCTCGTCCAACCTCGACACGTCCTTGGTGATCTTCATGAGGGTCATACCTGAGGATACACAAAGTGGTGGAATGAAGTAGCATGCCATCCAAAGGAGTGTCGAAATCACACATAGATAGGAGTGAGTTCACCTTATCATGTAGCGCCTTCACTCTTGCTCTTGTCATTGGTCCACTTGTTGTAGGAGCCATAGGTTGGGCTACATCAGACGTCCCAATAATAAGTGACACACGGACATGGGAACAACGTCACACTACACCGTGTCCTTATATGGTCCAATCTGAAATTCTACTCGCACCATGTAACTTACTTTCATCTCCCCATTGTCACTCAGCCACTGTATAAAATATGGGTGCGGATGTGGAATATACTTCAGCTTCAACTTGGTACAAAGCTCCTTACTAGCCAAATTACGACAGCTACCTCCATCAATAATTACTTTGCACGCCATCTTAGGACCCACCACTGCCTTGGTTTGAAACAAATTGCAGCGCTGATTTTCAGAACTGGGCGTAACATGCAGAACTTTCTCCGTGCAAACAATGGTAGGATAATGTGTCGCATATGCATCAAGAGCACCATCACTTGAGTAACCATCTTCATCCAAAGCTTCAGAATCAGGATCAGCGTCATCACCGGTCTCATACTCATTGTCCTCATTAACTAGCATAACCTTCTTGTTTGGACATTCCCTCTTGAAGTGCCCTTTGCCACCACAAGTATGGCAATTCATGTCTCTATTGTGGGCTGTAGATATAGAGGAACCAGCGGCACTAGCAGCAGGTTGCGCCACCTTCTTTGCTTGAGAAACTCCAGAATCTTCTTGCTTGAAGAAGTACCACGAAAATTAGATTGTGTAGGCTGTGAAGGCGTGGAAACAGCAGGTCGTGGTATGAAACGACTACGAGCTGCTGTACGTGCTGTCATTTGAGCTTCTTCCGCCAACTGAGCTTCAGCTTCACGTGCATGATGTAGCAAATCATTCATGTCCACATATTGGTGATGCCGAACAATGCTCTTTATTTTAAATGTCAAACCCGAAAGGAAACGCTGCAAGGTTTGTTCTGGCTGTTCACGAACTCGAGCACGCTGCATTATCACCTCCATCTCCTGAAAATATTCAGTCACGGTTTTTGAACCTTGCCTCAATTGCTGCAGCTGATCATATAGAGAACGTATGTAATTTCGTGGAACAAATCTGTCCCGCATGACTTCCTTCATAGTCCTCCAAGTAACAATTGGTAGCTCACCATCTTCTTCCCTAGAACGAACGAGGTGATCCCACCAACGCAATGCATAGCCATCAAATTCAGAGGATGCCAACTTGATTTTTCTGTCCTCCGTGTAATCATGCAACCTCCATAATTTTTCTATCTTGAGCTCCCAAGTAAGGTATTCTTCAACATCAGGAGAGCCCTCAAATTTTGGAATAGAGAACTTTGGCTTACCCAGCCCATCATCCTCTCGGTTCTGCGGTACAACATCAAAATAGAGAGCACGACGTGCACCAATAGGGTGAAATCCACGTCCTACTCCAGGCATGGCACCAGCACGGCCAAGCCCACGTCCACGATCACCGCGGCCTCCACGACCAAGATGCTCCTGAGGTTGCTGTAGGTGGTCATGTTGTGCATGTGCAGCAGCCGCCGCAGCACCATTCACACTAAGATCATCATCAACGGGCTCATGTTGTTGCTCAACAACCGTCCGGAGATCAGCAATTTGACGTGACAATGCATCAATGGATGTTTGTAAGGCAGTCACTTGCGTTTGTGTAGTGGTAGCCGTGTTGACAGCATTATCTACGGCTAACCCCACACGTTGCAACTCTTCTTCTATTGGTTCAGCAGCCTTGTTAAGTTTCAGTGTCATGTGATCACGCAAGGCTTCATATTCGTTCGAATGCACCAATTCTGTAGGGTCATTTTTCTGCTGCACATCAACACTCTCAAAAGACATGATTAGTATGTTAGTGCAAACAAAAATTGGATCTGTGATGTAGCCCAACCTATGGCTCCTACAACAAGTGGCCCAATGACAAGAGCTAGAGTCAAAGCTCTCCATGATAAGGTGAATTCACTCCTATCTATGTGTGATCTCGACACTCCTTTGAATGGGTTGCTACTTCATACGGAAACTTTGTGCATACTCAGGAACCACCTTGACGACGCCCACAATGGAGTGGAGGAGATGACCAAGAGAAGACCCAAGAAGATGGCCAAGAGAGCAGCCAAGAAGAAGAAGAAGAAGCCCAAACTGCTTCGGGCGGTACTACCGGCTCCGACCCGGTACTACCCCCCGCCTGACGTGTCACCTGCTGAAGATACTACCGGGGCCGGTACTACCGCGTCTCGCCGCCCCGGTACTACCGCCACACGCCGGCGCGGTACTACCGCGCCAACTACCGGGTCTACTACCGGATCTCCCGGGAGCCTCGGGTGTCCTCGGGTTCCATCCCGGTAGTGGCCCCGGTACTGGCCCGGTACTACGCGCACCCGGTACTACCGGGTTCAGTCCGGTACTACCGCTGCGGGCGGGTCTGCGCGCTGAAAGGCTCCCGTGCCTTGTAATCTTATCCCTTTGGATCTAGAGTATAAATAGTTCGTCCCCTTCCTAGGGTTAGGGTTAGACTATGATTTGGGAACTAAAGTAGAGCCTTGCTCCTTCTTCTCAAAGTGTCTCTTTCCTCCTATGGAGATGAATCAAGGCCTCCCCTTGTGGAGATGAACCAAGGCCTCCTCTTGAGGAGAAGATCCCTGCGTGGATACCAAGGCTTCCGCTTGTAGTTGCGATTACTTGCTAATCTTCCCTCTTTGAGTGGCTAGATTGGGTTGGTTGGATTGACCAATTGGACAAACAATCCTAAGAGTAAGGTGTGCTTGGGAGAGGAGAATTGGGGGCTACCCTCGGGGATTTGTTACCAATTGAGTCTTGCCGGGTTGCTACTTGCTATTTACCCTTGTTTGAGTGATTCCCCTCTTTTGTGTTCTTCGTTCTTCGCGTGTTCTTCGTGTTCATCTTCCCTCCGCACAAATCCGTGAAAATCGGGACCAACCTACATCATATGGTATCAGAGCTCTAGGTTGACACGGATTTGATTTGTGTTTCCACCAAAATCCACCAAATTTTTCTTCGTTTTTGAGAAATTCGAAAATTTCCACCAAAAATAGCCTTGCCTTGATTCGAGCCGATCTGTCGATTCGTTGCGTTTTTGGTAGTTTTTGTCCATGGATCTGTTGCTTTAGGACCCCCTCCACCTTTGTTTGCGTTCCCTAGCCTTAATTTTGCCAATTTCCCACGAATTTGAGGATTTCTCGGGTCCAATTTCCGCCCAAAATCGAAAGTCAACCATCAGAAATCGGGCAGGCCGGTACTACCGGGTTTTCAAAATTTGGCCGAATTTTTTTCTTTTTCCTCGGTTCGTTTTGGCATTTCCTCTTTGGTTTGAGTCCTTTTGGTGTGCCTTACGTCTTCGACATCGACAAGCTTCCGCAGCAACGCATCATCAACGCCAAGCGACGACGCCACCAAGGACTCGACATTTCCCCACCACCATAATCCGTTGTGAGCCCTTCTTCCTTTCGTGTACCTTGACCTATCGGACTAGCTCTTTGATATTGCGGGCATTGCACTTGTTCGAGTGATTGTCTTAAAGTATTGGCGAGTGTGTATCGTTAGAGATCTTGGCACTAGCAAAAGAGAAGGAATCATCGTCAAAAAGCAAAAATCAAAAAAAAAGAGAAAAGAGAAAAGAAAAGAACATGAGTGGTGCCAAGTATCATCTCTTGTAGGTTGCGACAAAGCTTGAACCGCCAAAGTGAGTGAGTGTGTAACTCTTGTGCAAATCCGTTGCCCATCAAAAAGCAATTGAGCTAGCGTCCATCTTGTGTTGGGTGACATTGAGCACGTAGTCTTCGTTAGGTTGTCTATCTTCGAGTGCTCGCCCTTTGGTCGCCCAACCCCATTATTCGCTTTTGTGTGTGTTTCTTGATATTTGTGGTTGGAGTTTCTTTGGTAATTTGATCATTGTGGATTTTCTCTACCTTTGACAATATACTTGTCGTCGGGTTTGCTTGTTTCGTTTGCCACTTCATACCTTCCTATCCTCATAAGTGTGTGTGTTGGGTGTTAGAACCGGATTTTCTCCTCTCAAGCCACATTATACTTGGGATATAGTTTGTCTTGGTTTTTCTTTATCACACATCTCACTTGATCTTGAGAAAATGTTTAGGGGAAGTACAAACGGAAGCTCAAGCTCGGATGAGGAAATCCATGGTGGAGTTCGCGGTGATCATGGCTATGTCACACAATCGGAGCTTGTTGGCATGCGACACTTTCTTCGTGATAACCTAGGACGCTACGAGCGCCGTCTTCAAAATCAAGAGAACACCTTCAACGACCGCATGCATGCTCAAGAAGCAAATATGGAGCGGTTGACCGAAGCTATCAACAACCTTGTGCGACAACGAGCGTCTTCACACTCAAGCCGTACAAGAAGCACCTCAAGGTCGACACAAGCACGTCATGGTCGTCATGAACCTCGACAAGAACGTCAACATGATCCAAGGCGCGACGCCCATGAACGACCTCCTCTCACGTTGAACAACCACATGATCTTCACGCGAACAATGCCAATGCGCATCAAGAGCAACCTCACCAAAATGTTGAACGTCATGAACGCATGCCATCACCACCACCGCAACAACGTGATCGTCATGACCCATTGGCTAATGACAATGGCGTTCCGGGTGCGAATGACTTTGATGAACAAGGACGTCACCCACGTCATCCTCCAAGGCCACGTCATCACAATCATGTCAATGCGAACAATAACGAACAACCCGTACATCAACAAGAGCACCAACCCAACATGATCCTCGTCCTCGTCAAGAGCTTCCACATGATCGCCAACAACACCATCGCGCCGAGTCAAGTGATAACGAGTCAAGCCAACACAATGGTGATGGACTCAATCGAAGGAGACGTGGACGTGCATTCCCACGTGGTGCTCATGGTGACAACTATGATGACTTGACCAACGTCCGCTTTGACATACCCAAGTTCTACGGCACAAGTGATCCGGAAGCTTACTTCTCATGGGTACTCAAGGTTGACAAGATCTTCCGCGTGCAACGCTTCTCCGACAACAAGAAGGTTGCCTTAGCCTCGATGGAGTTTGAAGATTATGCCCTCTTGTGGTGGGAACAACTACAAGATGCACGCGTCGCTAACCACCAACAACCAATCGACACTTGGGTTGAAATGAAAGAAACAATGTACAAGCGCTTCGTGCCAAGCCATTACACTAGAGACTTGTACAAGAAGTTGCAAGAGTTGAAGCAAGGGTTGAAGTCGGTTGACGAGTACTACAAGGAGATGGAAATCTCCATGATGAGAGCCAAGACAAACTATATCCCAAGTATAATGTGGCTTGAGAGGAGAAAATCCGGTTCTTACACCCACACACACTTATGAGGATAGGAAGGTATGAAGTGGCAACGGAAATCAAGCAAACTCGGCGAAAAGCATATTGTCAAAGGTAGAGAAAATCCACAATGATGAAATTACCAAAGAAACTCCAACCACAAAGTATCAAGAAACACACACAAAAGCGTCCTAGGTTATCACGAAGAAAGTGTCGCATGCCAACAAGCTCCGATTGTGTGACATAGCCATGATCACCACGAACTCCACCATGGATTTCCTCTTCCGAGCTTGAGCTTCCGTTTGTACTTCCCCTAAACATTTTCTCAAGATCAAGTGAGATATGTGGTAACGAAAAACCAAGACAAACTATATCCCAAGAATAATGTAGCTTGAGAGGAGAGAATCCGGTTCTCACACCCAACACACACACTTATGAGGATAGGAAGGTATGAAGTGGCAAACGAAACAAGCAAACCCGACGACAAGTATATTGTCAAAGGTAGAGAAAATCCACAATGATCAAATTACCAAAAAAAACTCCAAGCACAAATGATGAAGAAACACACGCAAAAGCGAATAATGGGGTTGGGCGACCAAAGGGCGAGCACTCGAAGATAGACGACCTAACAAAGACTACGTGCTCAAATGTCACCCAATACAAGAGGGACGCTAGCTCAATTGCTTTTGGTGGGCAACGGATTTGCACAAGAGTTACACACTCACTCACTTTGGCGGATCAATATTTGTCGCAACCTACAAGAGATGATACTTGGCACCACTTGATTCTTTTCTTTTCTCTTCTTTTTTTTTTTTGATTTTTGGCGATGATTCCTTCTCTTTTGCTAGTGTCAAGCTCTCGAACGATACACACTCGCCAATACTTGAAGACAAACACTCAACACGTGCATTGCCTCGCAATATCACCGAGCTAGTCCAATAGGTCAAGTTACGCGAAAGGAAGAAGGGTTCACAACGGATTCCGATGACGGGGAAATGCCGAGTCCTTGGTGTCGTCTTTGCTTGGCGTTGATGACGCGTTGTTGCGGAAGCTTGGATGTTGTAAACGTTGCACATACCGGAAAAGGACTCCAACAAAAAAGGATAATTGCCAAAACGAACCGAGGACAAAGGAGGAAAAGAAAAAAAATTGGGCAAACCGGCCCTGGGGCCGGTCTGGGGCCGGACGCGTCGGTTGGCTGGCCGGCCTGTGGCCCGGCTGTGGGGCCGGCCTGTCTGGATCTCGAAACTCCGCGGATTTTGGGCGGAAAAACAACGCGAAAAACCTCGATTTCGTGGGAAATTGGCAAAATTAAGTCTAGGGAACGCAAACAAGGGTGGAGGGGGTCCTAAAGCAACAGATCCATGGATCAAAACTACCAAAAACTCATCAAATCGACCGAATCGCTCGAATCCCAAAATGGCTATTTTTGGTGGAAATTTTCGAATTTCTCAAAAACGAAGAAAAATTTGGTGGATTTTAGTGGAAACACAAAACAAATCCGTGTCAACCTAGAGCTCTGATACCATATGATGTAGGTTGGTCCCGATTTTCACGGATTTGAACGGAGGGATCGATGAACACGAAGAACACACGAAGAACGAAGAACACAAAAGAGGGGAACCAACGCACAAGGGTAAATAGCAAGTAACAACTCGGCAAGACTCAATTGGTAACAAATCCCCGAGAGTAGCCCCCAATTCTCCTCTCCCAAGCACACCTTACTCTTAGGATTGTTTGTCCAATTGGTCAATCCAACCAACCCAATCTAGCCACTCAAAGAGGGAAGATTAGTAAGTAATCGCAACTACAAGCGGAAGCCTTGGTATCCGCGCAGGGATCTTCTCCTCAAGAGGAGGCCTTTGTTCATCTCCACAAGGGGAGGCCTTGATTCATCTCCATAGGAGGGAAGAGACACTTTGAGAAGAAGGAGCAAGGCTCTACTTTAGTTCCCAAATCATAGTCTAACCCTAACCCTAGGCAGCAAAGGGGGTATATATAGTCTGGGTACAAAACGGGGAAAAGACACGTTGAAAAGTGGAGATGCGTGCGAGCTGGCGGGCGGGCGATCCGGCCGTGGATCCGGTTTAAGCGGGACTGGAGGCCAGGTGCGGGTGGTCCGGTCTTGGATCTGGCTGAGACCGACTGGACAGCCGGCTGTCTCGGCCAGTGGCCCGGTCTTGGGTCCGGTCGTGGCCGGCTGGGCGACCGGCGGTGTCGGGAGGTGGTCCGGTCCTGGGCCCGGCCGAAGCCGGCTGGAGGTCCGGCTGCCTCGGGTTGCAGCCCTGATAAGGGGTGGCCCGATCTTCCCAGTGAGCCGATGATGGTTGGATGATGGATATGAAGATAACTCGCGAGATGCTCTCGAACTCTCCGGCTGCTCCCCTGTTGCCAATGCAACAGCTCTTCAACCCAATGGATATTCGCAACACCACACGCTTGCGCAACGTAGCCGCCGACCATGAGTGGTTCTGCAATCTCCCAATTCCCAGTGGAACGACGGATCACACTCAAACTTCGGTAACAATAATCTCCAGAGCGCAACCCAGTGGAGAGGTTGAATTCCTGAGCGCAACACAGAGGAACTCGAAGATAGATGAAAGCTTCAAGCAATTCAATCTAGGGTTTATCTTTAAACGTGGTCTAGGGTTTACAAAGAGGTTTCTAAGTATATATGGGGGCTGGGGGATCAATCCCACGCCCAAAAACACGACCTAGTTCGACTCAAACCAGATACAAACCGAGCTAAAACGGTTCGGTCTCGAAAAAGGCACGCAAGCATGTTTTCACTAAATCGGATAATCCGAGTGTCGGGAAAATCGGATAATCCGATTGGCTACAGTACCTCCGGACGTAATTCATGACTTAAACCGGATAATCCGAGTCGGGCAAAAATCGGATATTCTGACTGACTCCAGTACCTCCGTGCGTAGTCCATGACTCAAATCGGATATTCCGAATCGGGGTGAATCGGATATTCCGATGGACTCCAGAACTCATTTTCTCCATCTTCCCCTCTTGCGCATGCCTCCCGCTTCTCCCTCGCGCCATTGGGGACGTCGTGCTCCAATCCTTGCTGCTCCTCTAGCCCTCCGTCAACGCTTGTGTTATCAATAACCCTGATCATACACAAGTGCATAGATTTAGGCAGTATAAAGTTCTCATTATCACAAACATCGAATTCAACTAAGAGTGAGTTCACCTGTTGTCCAAGTAGCTTGGCACGAGGTCTTGTCATTGGTCCAATCCTCACTTCATTGGGCTTGTCTTGAACAGCAACATCATCAATGGAAGAAAATGGTAAAGGACTAGGGATGTCCTCATCATCCTCCCCCCTTGAAAAGGCGTCGACCCCGACGCGTCAAGGTACTCTTCAGCATATGGCGTCAAATCAGCAACGTTGAACGTATTACTCACATCAAACTCAGTAGTAGGAAGATCTATCTTGTATGCATTATCATTTATCTTGGCAAGAACCTTGAACGGACCATCACCACGCGGCATCAACTTTTTCTTGCGCTGAACAGGAAATCTGTCTTTGCGAAAGTGCACCCAAACCATGTCGCCGGGTTGAAAGATCACCTCCTTTCTCTTCTTTTTTACACGAGCTGCATTGTACTTGCCTTTCTTTTCAATAGCTTCTTTAGTCTTCTCATGTATCTTCCTCACAAAATCTGCACGCTTCGATGCCTCCATGTTGACTCTCTCATGTAACGGAAGCGGCAGCAAATCAAGCGGAGTAATGGGTTTGAAACCATACACCACCTCAAACGGACACAATTGCGTGGTTGAGTGTACCGCCCTGTTGTATACAAACTCCACATGCGGCAAACACTCCTCCCACACACGCAGATTCTTCTTAACCATTGTGCGGTTCACCACCTCCGTCTGACCATCAGTGTGGGGATGACAAGTGGTACTAAACAGCAGCTTTGTTCCCAGCTTGCCCCAAAGTGTCTTCCAGATGAACTAAAAGTGCTACTGATACTCCTAGATGGCTGGGAGGGGTGCACGTGGGTCAGATGACGTGAGGAGGGTCCGTATACTCTTGATGGCTAGGAGGGGTCCACGGGGGTCTGGATGGCTAGGATTGTCACACGTCCTTTAGGATGACCTAAAAGTGCTACTGATACTCCGAAATGGCTGGGAGGGGTGCACGTGGGTCAGATGACGTAAGGAGGGTCCGTATACTCCTAGATGGCTAGGAGGGGTCCACGGGGGTCCAGATGGCTACGATTGTCTCACGTGCTTTACGATGACGTAAAAGTGCTACCGATACTCCTAGATGGTTGGGAGGGGTGCACGTGGGTCAGATGACGTAAGGAGGGTCCGTATAGTCCTAGATGGCTAGGAGGGATCCACGGCGGTCCAGATGGCTAGGATAGTCGCACATGCTTTAGAATGACCTAAAAGTGCTACTGATACCCCTAGATGGCTGGGTGGGGTGCACGTGGGTCAGATGACGTAAGGAGGGTCCGTATACTCTAGATGGCTAGGAGGGGTCCACGGGGGTCCAGATGGCTAGGATTGTCGCACGTGCTTTAGGATGACCTAAAAATGCTACTGATACTCCTTGATGGCTTGGAGGGTGCACGTGGGTCAGATGACGGAAGGAGGGTCCGTATACTCCTAGATGACAAGGAGGGGTCCACGGGGGTCCAGATGGCTAGGATTGTCGCACGTGCTTTAGGATGACAAGAAAGTGCTACTGATACTCCTAGATGGCTGGGAGGGTGCACGTGGGTCAGATGATGTAAGGAGGGTCCGTATACTCCTAGATGACAAGGAGGGGTCCACGGGGGTCCAGATTGCTAGGATTGTCGCATGTGCTTTAGGATGAACTAAAAGTGCTACTGATACTCCTAGATGGCTGGGAGGGTGCACATGGGTCAGATGACGTAAGGAGGGTTCGTATACTCCTAGATGGCTAGGAGGGGTCCAGGGCCGGATCTAGAGCAAAAATAAACCGATGTCGCCATATCAATCAAGCATATTTTTCACCTAAGTTTGGGGTGTCACACACTGTGAATGTATAAAATTTATCATAGAAATCTATTGTGACCCGGTGTCATGTGACCCCTGGTGGCATAACTTGGGTACGCCCCTGGAGGGGTCCACGGGCGTCTAGATGGTTAGGATTGTCGCACGTGCTTTAGGATAACTTAAAAGTGCTACTGATACTCCTAGATTGCAGGTTGCGGTGCACGTGGGTCAGATGATGTAAGGAGGGTCCGTATACTCCTATATGGCTAGGAGGGGTCCACGGGGATCCAGATGGCTAGGATTGTCGCACGTGTTTTAGGATGAACTAAAACTGCTACTGATACTCTTAGATGGCTGGGAGGGGTGCACGTGGGTCAGATGACGTAAGAAGGGTCCGCATACTCTAGATGGCTAGGAGGGGTCCACGGGGGTCCATATGGCTAGGATTGTCACACGTGCTTTAGGATAACCTAAAAGTGCTACGGATACTCCTAGATGGCTGGGAGGGGTGCACGTGGGTCAGATGACGTAAGGAGATTCCGTATACTCTAGATGGCTAGGAGGGGTCTACAGGGGTCCAGATGGCTAGGATTGTCACACGTGCTTTAGGATGACCTAAAAGTGCTACTGATACTCCTAGATGGCGGGGAGGGTGTGGTGTAGTACGGGACTACTAGGGTGGCCCGATCTTCACGGATTGACGAACGAGTGGACGAACTCACACAAGAACGCGAAGAACACGAAGAACACGAGGAAGAACGCAGCGGAATACTCGAACACAAACAAGATACAAGAACCGTTTCCCTTGCCGGTCGGTCCAACCGGCCCAATAGAATCCCAAAGGGAGAGATTGGCAAGATACACAAGAAGGGATCTTGGATGGTTGTTTCTCCAACGGCCAACCGAGCCGTTCCAATAAAGTCACCCGAGGATGAAAGATTGGCAAGTAGTCTAGCTACAAGTAGAGGTCTTGAATCCACGGAGGGATCTTCTCCACATGAGGAGGAATCATCCCCACAAGGGGAGGAAGGAGACCTTTGAGAAGAAGGAGTCTAGCTCTACTCTAATCTCAAAACCAAGTCTGACCGGATCTGAGATGGGGAACTCCTATTTATAGTGTTGACCAAAAGGGGTAGGTGGGGGAGGTAACATGGGCCTCCAACCCGTGCTGGACCCGCAGCGGCGGTACTACCGCTGGGTCAAGCGGTAGTACCGCTGGTGCGGGACGGTTCGGCGCTCTTCCCACCTCGACGGTACCGGTTGGTACCGCTGAAGCGCTTCAGACGCTGCTTCTGGCGGTAGCTGCAGCGGTAGCGGCGGCGGTAGCTCGCTGGCGGTAGTACTGCTTAACCCAGCGGTACTACCGCTGCCTGGGTATTTTCGCCTCTTCCTTCTTCTCTTCCAAGCCACCGTCTTGTCGGGCCTCGTTCCTCTTGCATCTTGGTCATCCTCTCGTGTATGCGTAGTCATCGTGGCGAACCTAGTATCAACAAGGTACAGAGGATGACGTAGCATACCATTCAAAAGGGTGGGAATTGAGTTATCCAAGAGGAATGAGTTCACCTTTGTTGTCAATGGTGACTTGTGGTATGTTGGAGTGCTTAGGGCAAGTTGCACTACATCATCTCCCCCCCCTTTAAAAAGTGTCGTCCTCGACTCTTGCTCGTCATCATCATGGCAAGGAGGTAGATGCGTAGAGCTTGTCGTGTGGTTCACCATATAGTCGATGGAAATGATGTGGCACTTCTTCAATGTTCCTTCGCCTTTCAAGTAACCTACAAGACTCACAAGAAAGACGAAACATCACTCAAAGAGTAGCCAATTCTTGAAGGTGATCGCATGAGCGCTTATGTAGAAGGAAGTCACCTTAGCAAGATGCCGATGTGCTCTTCTTGCAAGATCTTCCGTCATAGGAATGCGTGGTTGAAGCAACTCATGGAGGCTCATCCAAAGGTACGACGTACACATCAAAGACCAAACAAACCATGTGTGTGCAAGATAGAGGAGCATATCATCAATGACATGCCCATTCATGTTCATTACACCATTAGCACAACACAAATATGTGAAATTTATAGCATATGCAAGGTCAATGTGCAAGCAACTTCTTGAAATGAACTCATGACAAGACATGCACAAAATGTCATTATGGTTGCAAACAAACCATTGGAAAGAACAAGTGTTCATCATATTTGTTGCAACACATAAATCATTCATATGAAAGATGGGGAAATTTGTCTTGCCATACGGGAAAGCATTATCACAAACATGTTTGCAAACAAACCAAAACCAAGAGAAATTGTTCAACTTGTTTGATGCAAAACATGGGAAGGGTATTAGAGCCGGGTTCGATCCACGTCTCAAGTGTATGCTCTCAAGAGCTCTTTTTGTCAACTCATGCTCAAGAGAGGTTGACATTATCATGCGGTTACCGGCACACACAAGACAACATATGAAGAAGTTATGTGCACGGTATATGAACACATCATCCACCATGAAGTGTCTCTTCATTTGCACATCACCAACCACACAAAAATCAACTGGAAAATATGACATATGTGGATGGTCACAATACAAAGTGAAGGATGGAACAAGGTCCATAAGAGAAAACGAAACATCTCCAAAAAGTGAGAAAGCTATGGGGGCAATTTCGTTATCAAGCATTTCAACATTAGTGCAAGCAACACATGTGAAAGAGAAATTGTTCAACATGTTGCAAGCCACAATGGGGGAAAAATAGAAACATTCATAACAAGGCATGCTCATGGCAAAATCATCACAATTATGTAATTCCACATGATCAACGTTGGTTTCAAACAAAGTATCACATGGGAATAAGAACGAATCATATGTGACATCAATAGAATCATCCATAGCATGCAAGTAATCATAGTTCATCATGTCCACTAGCGGGATCATGGTCACATCAACACCCATACCTTTGTAGTCCCACTCATGTGAAGTAGGTGTTGAAGTAGAAGTCGCTTTCATGTAGCCGACTTGTTCATCTTGATGTAGACATGGGGTGGCATCATCATCATCCTTCATGTACATCTTCTCCATTTGAGGCATCATCAAGTCGAGGATTGGCGTCTCACATCCATGGAACCTAGCACACAATGAGAAAACACACTAGAGGTAGAGGTTAAGTTGTTAGAAATCAAATGGCCTCACAAGACCTATCAACTACCTCTCTCAACTCAAGTGGTGTATCACTCATTCCCTCAAAGTGAAAGCACTCAAACTCACATATGGTGGAGGCACTCAACTCACTCTCACTCTCACTCAAGTGGGCTAAGTGGCTCTCATTCTCACATGGGATTGGTACCATCTCATAACACAAGCTTATAGGGATATGCTCGGTTTCCTCATCTCCATACGCCTCCAAGGTTGAAGGGAAACTCCCATGCTCAACCTTCTCGACCTCGTCGCCTCCAAAGGTCAATGCCATAGTGTAGTTATCATCACTCGACTCCTTTGCGGAAGGGAAACTCCCATGCTCCGCTTCATCACTTGACTCCATTGCCGAAGGGAACATCCCATGCTCGGCATCATCATCACTTGACCCATGGTCATAGGTGATAGCATTCTCCATGCTCGCCTCCTTGGTCGAAGGGAAAATCCCATGCTCGACCGTCTTCTCGCCATCTTGGTCTTCATTTGTGCACTCCCACATCATGTGACCTCTTCCATTGCATAGTGGGCACAAGAGATTGGGACATTCTCGTGGGTCATGGTCTTGGCCTTGGCAATTGTCGCATATGAGGTCTTCATCGTGCCATATGGGGGCCAATGTAGTGGTGGCTCTTGTTGGCGCACTTGGAGTGGTAGCACTAGGGGACACCATAGGATGCGCCTTTGTCGCCGTCTTCTTCTCATGTCGACGTTGACGCTCTTGAGTGGTGGGGTGTCGCCGAAAGTCATTCGGATGCTTCTCCTCATGTTGGCGTCGGCGTGCTTGTTGCCTTGGTGACCTTGACTTGGAGCTCCCACTCGAGCTTGGTGATATGTTCCGAAGCTTGGCGAGTGAAGAGATGTCGTCTTGGAGCTTGGACATGTTGTGGTCAACCTTGGCATCTTTCTTGTGGCGCCTTCTTGAGCGTGATGAAGAATGTAGACGCTTGGCAAGGTTGTCGATGGCGTCCATGAGGTTTTGGAACACACGGTTATTGTCGCCGAACTTGTCCAAGGGTGCATCAACCTTGTTCACTTGGTCATCTCTCATTTTGGTGTCGTTCTTGTGGCGCCTTGATGAGCTAGATGGGCCTTGACTTAGCTTGGCCTTGTCGATGCACTTCTTGGGGTGCCGCCTTTGGGTTGATGTAGAGTGTCGAGGCTTGGCACTCTTGGCGTTGTCCTTCTCGTGGCGCCTTCTTGAAGTTGAAGGAGAATGTCGAAGCTTGTCGCTCTTGGCGATGTCCTCGTCATGGCTCCTTCTTGAAGTTGATGGAGAATGGCGAAGCTTGGCACTCTTGGAAGTAGATGGAGCTCCATAAGATGAACTCATGGTGGCCTTCTTGTCGGAGCACCGTCTTGAGCTTGAACCATAGAAGTAGGTTGTGCCATGATCCTTGGTGGTGCCGCTCTTGAACATGGTGGTGATGGGGGTCCTCTCCTCTTGCATGTTGTCGAAGTCTCCGCACATGCTACAAGAGTTGTAGTCGTAGACGTTCTCCACCATGTCATCGGAGTGGTAGTCGTAGTAGTGGCGCTCCACCATGTCGTTGTAGTCGATGTTGGTACCATGTGATGAGGCATGTGAAGACACTTGCGCCTCATTGTCGTTGGAGCTCATGTAGTCGGAGTCGTGGTAGATTCGCACGTACTTGGAGTCGATACAATTTGATGAAGGTTGCTCGACGGCATGGTACCGCTCCTTGTCGTGGACGCTCGAATAGTCGGAGTCGTAGTCGGAGTAGTTGTAGCGGAAGTCTTGGTGATGATCCATCATGTCATGGGGGTCGTTGTCGGTGTAGTCGTCGTAGTAGTCCCCCATGTCCTCAATGTTTGAGGCATGATAGTTCATGTGACTCATCATGTAGTCGTTATCATCTTGACCTCCATAGTCGTATTCGCTCTCCCTAGACATGTCAACTCACAAGACAAGTGTATATATGTGGAGTGGAAAGGAACTAGAACACAACCTCTCATCTTGTAGATAGTATTGGACGTCGTGGACAACCAAGGGAAACGATCACAAAGTAAAATGCTTGTGTTCAAGTATCCAAAGCAAACTCCAAAACACAAACGGCTTAAAAGTTGGTAGGAAGGTATGGTAGGTGGAAAGCAAATTGAACCAACCGGAAACCAAGATATTGTCAAAGCAAGTAGAGAACCACGATGATCACAAAGCAAAACAAGTCAATCTCAAAAGATAGGAAACACACGCGCGGAGAGATAAATGGGACTCGTGCAACCAAGAAGTGAGCTAAAGAACCATATGATCCTAGCGAAGACTATAAGCTCGTCTTGCACAAGTACAAGGAGAGCTACTAGCTCGATTGCAATTTATTTGGTGGGCTACAAGATTTGCACAACAATGCACCACCTACTAGATGTTCATCGAGCTTGCGCTTTCTTACAAGATATGGCAAGTGGTGTTTCTTTCTTTTCTTTCTTTTGATTTGGCACTTTTTGCTTCTTTTCTCTTTTCTCTTTTGCTCACGCACTTCTTTTTATGCCAACAACAAGATATACGACATATGATAACTAGCGCATGCAATTTTGCTCGGAAACTACACGGTGCAAATGTGCAAAGCCCAAGCAATCATCAAGAGCTAGCCTCAATAGGACAAGATAAACACAATGGTATGATGGCTATCAAAGGAATGGCAAGGGGTGAAGGTTGGCAATGTTATACCTTTCGTCGATGTTCTTCACCCGTTGATGTAGAAGCTTCGTGCTTGCCCACGAATTTTGGTGGTGGTAGATGATGGATCTTCCGCAATGGTGATAAAGGCCTTGATCGTAGCTTCGAAACGAGCCGAAGAACACCAAAAACGGAGTCCGGAATCAAAAGATATGGCCAAAACAATTTTCAGAATTTTCAGTTTTTCTGGAGGTACCGCTTAACCCAGCGGTGGTACCGCTCGAGCGGTCCAAAGGGCAGTTTTGGCGGTACCGAGGGGCGGCAGCACTGTATGGGGCGGTAGTACCGCTAGGTATGGCGGTAGTACCGCTGGAGGTCGCTGGACACGCCCGAGAACGCGATTTTGGCGGAAATTCTCACCGAAAAGCCTCAAATCGAAGGGGCAAATGATGGAATTAGGCCATGGGAACGCAAAGGAAGGTAGATCAACTCGTATAGCAATAGATCTATGGATCAAAACTTGCAAAAACGCACTCAAATCTCAGATCGATCCAAAAGCAAATTGGGGCTATTTTTGGTGGAAATTTTCGAATTTCTCAAAATCAAAGAAAATTTTGGGGGATTTGTGGAGGAAACAAAGTCAAATCCGTGGCAACCATGCTCTGATACCATATGGTGTAGTACGGGACTACTAGGGTGGCCCGATCTTCACGGATTGACGAACGAGTGGACGAACTCACACAAGAACGCGAAGAACACGAAGAACACGAGGAAGAACGCAGCGGAATACTCGAACACAAACAAGATACAAGAACCGTTTCCCTTGCCGGTCGGTCCAACCGGCCCAATAGAATCCCAAAGGGAGAGATTGGCAAGATACACAAGAAGGGATCTTGTATGGTTGTTTCTCCAACGGCCAACCGAGCCGTTCCAATAAAGTCACCCGAGGATGAAAGATTGGCAAGTAGTCTAGCTACAAGTAGAGGTCTTGAATCCACGGAGGGATCTTCTCCACATGAGGAGGAATCATCCCCACAAGGGGAGGAAGGAGACCTTTGAGAAGAAGGAGTCTAGCTCTACTCTAATCTCAAAACCAAGTCTGACCGGATCTGAGATGGCGAACTCCTATTTATAGTGTTGACCAAAAGGGGTAGGTGGGGGAGGTAACATGGGCCTCCAACCCGTGCTGGACCCGCAGCGGCGGTACTACCGCTGGGTCAAGCGGTAGTACTGCTGGTGCGGGACGGTTCGACGCTCTTCCCACCTCGACGGTACCGGTTGGTACCGCTGCAGCGGTACCAGTTGGTACCGCTGAAGCGCTTCAGACGCTGCTTCTGGCGGTAGCTGCAGCGGTAGCGGCGGCGGTAGCTCGCTGGCGGTAGTACCGCTTAACCCAGCGGTACTACCGCTGCCTGGGTATTTTCTACTCTTCCTTCTTCTCTTCCAAGCCACCGTCTTGTCGTGCCTCGTTCCTCTTGCATCTTGGTCATCCTCTCGTGTATGCGTAGTCATCGTGGCAAACCTAGTATCAACAAGGTACGGAGGATGACGTAGCATACCATTCAAAAGGGTGGGAATTGAGTTATCCAAGAGGAATGAGTTCACCTTTGGTGTCAATGGTGACTTGTGGTATGTTGGAGTGCTTAGGGCAGGTTGCACTACATCAGGGTGCAAATGGGTCAGATGACGTAAGGAGGGTCCGTATACTCCTAGATGGCTAGGAGGGGTTCACGGGGGTCCAGATTGCTAGGATTGTTGCACGTGCTTTAGGATGACCTAAAAGTGCTACTGATACTCCTAGATTGCAGGGAGGGGTGCACGTGGGTCAGATAATGTAAGGAGGGTCTGTATACTCCTAGATGGCTAGGAGGAGTCCACGGGGGTCCAGATGGCTAGGATTGTCGCACGTGCTTTAGGATGAACTAAAAGTGCTACTGATACTCCTTGATGGCTGGGAGGGGTGCACGTGGGTCAGATGACGTAAGGAGGGTCTGTATACTCTAGATGGCTAGGAGGGGTCCACGGGGGGTCCAGATGGCTAAGATTGTCGCACGTGCTTTAGGATGACCTAAAAGTGCTACTGATACTCCTAGATGGCTGGGAGGGGTGCACGTGGGTCAGATGACGTAAGGAGGGTCCGTATACTCTAGATGGGTAGGAGGGGTCCACGGGGGTCCAGATGGCAAGGATTGTCACACGTGCTTTAGGATGACGTAAAAGTGCTACCGATACTCCTAGATGGCTGGGAGGGTGCACATGGGTCAGATGATGAATGGAGGGTCCGTATACTCCTAGATGGCTAGGAGGGGTCCACGGGGGTCCAGATGGCAAGGATTGTCGCACGTGCTTTAGGATGACCTAAAAGTGCTACTGATACTCCTAGATTGCAGGGAGGGCGCACCTGGGTCAGATAATGTAAGGAGGGTCTGTATACTCCTAGATGGCTAGGAGGGGTCCACGGGGGTCCAGATGGCTAGGATTGTCGCACGTGCTTTAGGATGAACTAAAAGTGCTACTGATACCCCCTAGATGTCTGGGAGGGGTGCACGTGGGTCAGATGACGTAAGGAGGGTCCGTATACTCTAGATGGCTAGGAGGGGTCCACGGGGGTCCAGATGGCTAGGATTGTCACATGTGCTTTAGGATGTCCTAAAAGTGCTACTGATACTCCGAAATGGTGGGAGGGGTGCACGTGGGCCAGGTGACGTAAAGAGGGTCACTCCTGGATGGCTTGGAGGGGTCCACGGGGGTCCAGATGGCTAGGATTGTCGCACGTGCTTTTGGATGAACTAAAAGTGCAATTGATACTCCTAGATGGATGGGAGGGGTCCACGTGGGTCAGATGACGTAACGAGGGTCCGTATACTCCTAGATGGCTAGGAGGGGTCCACGGGGGTCCAGATGGCTAGGATTGTCGCACGTGCTTTAGGATGACCTAAAAATGCTACTGATACTCCTTGATGGCTTGGAGGGTGCACGTGGGTCAGATGACGTAAGGAGGGTCCGTATACTCCTAGATGACAAGGAGGGGTCCACGGGGGTCCTGATGGCTAGGATTGTCGCACGTGCTTTTGGATGAACTAAAAGTGCTATTGATACTCCTAGATGGATGGGAGGGGTCCACGTGGGTCAGATGACGTAACGAGGGTCCGTATACTCCTAGATGGCTAGGAGGGGTCCACGGGGGTCCAGATGGCTAGGATTGTCGCACGTGCTTTAGGATGACCTAAAAATGCTACTGATACTCCTTGATGGCTTGGAGGGTGCACGTGGGTCAGATGACGTAAGGAGGGTCCGTATACTCCTAGATGACAAGGAGGGGTCCACGGGGGTCCTGATGGCTAGGATTGTCGCACATGCTTTAGGATGACCTAAAAGTGCTACTGATACTCCTAGACGGCTGGGAGGGTGCACGTGGGTCAGATGATGTAAGGAGGGTCCGTATACTCCTAGATGGCAAGGAGGGGTCCACGGGGGTCCAGATGGCTAGGAGTGTCGCACGTGCTTTAGGATGACCTAAAAGCGCTACTAATACTCCTTGATGGCTGGGAGGGTGCACATGGGTCAGATGACATAAGGAGGGTTCGTATACTCCTAGATGGCTAGGAGGGGTCCACGGCCGGAGCTAGAGCAAAAATAAACCGGTGTCACCGTATCAATCAAGCATATTTTTCACCTATGTTTGGGGTGTCACGCACTGTGAATGTATAAAATTTATCAAAGAAATCAATTGTGACCCGGTGTCATGTGACCCCTGGTGGCATAACTTGGGTATGCCCCTGGAGGGGTCCACGGGCATCCAGATGGCTAGGATTGTCGCACGTGCTTTAGGATAACTTAAAAGTGCTACTGATACTCCTAGATTGCAAGGAGGGGTGCACGTGGGTCAGATGACGTAAGGAGGGTCCGTATACTTCTCGATGGCTAGCAGGGGTCCACGGGGGTCTAGATGGCTAGGATTATCGCACGTGCTTTAGGATGAACTAAAAGTGCTACTGATACTCCTAGATGGCTGGAGGGGTGCACGTGGGTCAGATGACGTAAGGAGGGTCCGTATACTTCTCGATGGCTAGCAGGGGTCCACGGGGGTCTAGATGGCTAGGATTATCGCACGTGCTTTAGGATGAACTAAAAGTGCTACTGATACTCCTTGATGGCTGGGAGGGGTGCACGTGGGTCAGATGACGTAAGGAGGGTCTGTATACTCTAGATGGCTAGGAGGGGTCCACGGGGTCCAGATGGCTACGATTGTCGCACGTGCTTTAGGATGACCTAAAAATGCTACGGATACTCCTAGATGGCTGGGAGGGGTGCACGTGGGTCAGATGACGTAAGGAGGGTCCGTATACTCTAGATGGCTAGGAGGGGTCCACGGGGGTCCAGATGGATAGGATTGTCACACGTGCTTTAGGATGACGTAAAAGTGCTACCGATACTCCTAGATGGCTGGGAGGGTGCACATGGGTCAGATGACGAATGGAGGGTTCGTATACTCCTAGATGGCAAGGAGGGGTCCAGATGGCAAGGATTGTCGCACGTGCTTTAGGATGACCTAAAAGTGCTACTGATACTCCTAGATTGCTGGGAGGGTGCACGTGGGTCAGATAATGTAAGGAGGGTCTGTATACTCCTAGATGGCTAGGAGGGGTCCACGGGGGTCCAGATGGCTAGGATTGTCGCACGTGCTTTAGGATGAACTAAAAGTGCTACTGATACCCCCTAGATGTCTGGGAGGGGTGCCTGTGGGTCAGATGACATAAGGAGGGTCCGTATACTCTAGATGGCTAGGAGGGGTCCACGGGGGTCCAGATGGCTAGGATTGTCACACGTGCTTTAGGATGTCCTAAAAGTGCTACTGATACTCCGAAATGGTGGGAGGGGTGCACGTGGGCCAGGTGACGTAAAGAGGGTCACTCCTGGATGGCTTGGAGGGGTCCACGGGGGGTCCAGATGGCTAGGATTGTCGCACGTGCTTTTGGATGAACTAAAAGTGCAATTGATACTCCTAGATGGATGGGAGGGGTCCACGTGGGTCAGATGACGTAACGAGGGTCCGTATACTCCTAGATGGCTAGGAGGGGTCCACGGGGGTCCAGATGGCTAGGATTGTCGCACGTGCTTTAGGATGACCTAAAAATGCTACTGATACTCCTTGATAGCTTGGAGGGTGCACGTGGGTCTGATGACGTAAGGAGGGTCCGTATACTCCTAGATGACAAGGAGGGGTCCACGGGGGTCCTGATGGCTAGGATTGTCGCACGTGCTTTAGGATGACCTAAAAGTGCTACTGATACTCCTAGACGGCTGGGAGGGTGCACGTGGGTCAGATGATGTAAGGAGGGTCCGTATACTCCTAGATGGCAAGGAGGGGTCCACGGGGGTCCAGATGGCTAGGAGTGTCGCACGTGCTTTAGGATGACCTAAAAGCACTACTAATACTCCTTGATGGCTGGGAGGGTGCACATGGGTCAGATGACGTAAGGAGGGTTCGTATACTCCTAGATGGCTAGGAGGGGTCCAGGGCCGGAGCTAGAGCAAAAATAAACCGGTGTCACCGTATCAATCAAGCATATTTTTCACCTATGTTTGGGGTGTCACGCACTGTGAATGTATAAAATTTATCAAAGAAATCAATTGTGACCCGGTGTCATGTGACCCCTGGTGGCATAACTTGGGTACGCCCCTGGACGGGTCCACGGGCGTCCAGATGGCTAGGATTGTCGCACGTGCTTTAGGATAACTTAAAAGTGCTACTGATACTCCTAGATTGCAAGGAGGGTTGCACGTGGGTCAGATGACGTAAGGAGGGTCCGTATACTCCTCGATGGCTAGGAGGGGTCCACGGGGTCTAGATGGCTAGGATTATCGCACGTGCTTTAGGATGAACTAAAAGTGCTACTGATACTCCTAGATGGCTGGGAGGGGTGCACGTGGGTCAGATGACGTTAGGAGGGTCCGTATACTCTAGATGGCTAGGAGGGGTCCACGGGGGTCCAGATGGCTAGGATTGTCGCACGTGCTTTAGGATAACCTAAAAGTGCTACGGATACTCCTAGATGGCTGGGAGGGGTGCACGTGGGTCAGATGACGTAAGGAGATTCCGTATACTCTAGATGGCTAGGAGGGGTCTACAGGGGTCCAGATGGCTAGGATTGTCACACGTGCTTTAGGATGACCTAAAAGTGCTACTGATACTCCTAGATGGCGGGGAGGGTGCAAATGGGTCAGATGACGTAAGGAGGGTCCGTATACTCCTAGATGGCTAGGAGGGGTTCACGGGGGTCCAGATGGCTAGGATTGTCGCACGTGCTTTAGGATGACCTAAAAGTGCTACTGATACACCTAGATCGCAGGGAGGGGTGCACGTGGGTCAGATGATGTAAGGAGGGTTCGTATACTCCTAGATGGCTAGGAGGAGTCCACGGGGGTCCAGATGGCTAGGATTGTCGCACGTGCTTTAGGATGAACTAAAAGTGCTACTGATACTCCTTGATGGCTGGGAGGGGTGCACGTGGGTCAGATGACGTAAGGAGGGTCTGTATACTCTAGATGGCTAGGAGGGGTCCACGGAGGTCCAGATGGCTACGATTGTCGCACGTGCTTTAGGATGACCTAAAAGTGCTACTGATACACCTAGATCGCAGGGAGGGGTGCACGTGGGTCAGATGATGTAAGGAGGGTTCGTATACTCCTAGATGGCTAGGAGGAGTCCACGGGGGTCCAGATGGCTAGGATTGTCGCACGTGCTTTAGGATGAACTAAAAGTGCTACTGATACTCCTTGATGGCTGGGAGGGGTGCACGTGGGTCAGATGACGTAAGGAGGGTCTGTATACTCTAGATGGCTAGGAGGGGTCCACGGAGGTCCAGATGGCTACGATTGTCGCACGTGCTTTAGGATGACCTAAAAGTGCTACGGATACTCCTAGATGGCTGGGAGGGGTGCACGTGGGTCAGATGACGTAAGGAGGGTCCGTATACTCTAGATGGCTAGGAGGGTCCACGGGGGTCCAGATGGCTAGGATTGTCACACGTGCTTTAGGATGACGTAAAAGTGCTACCGATACTCCTAGATGGCTGGGAGGGTGCACATGGGTCAGATGACGAATGGAGGGTCCGTATACTCCTAGATGGCTAGGAGGGGTCCACGGGGGTCCAGATGGCAAGGATTGTCGCACGTGCTTTAGGATGGCCTAAAAGTGCTATTGATACTCCTAGATTGCTGGGAGGGTGCACGTGGGTCAGATAATGTAAGGAGGGTCTGTATACTCCTAGATGGCTAGGAGGGGTCCACGGGGGTCCAGATGGCTAGGATTGTCACACGTGCTTTAGGATGTCCTAAAAGTGCTACTGATACTCCGAAATGGTGGGAGGGGTGCACGTGGGCCAGGTGACGTAAAGAGGGTCACTCCTGGATGGCTTGGAGGGGTCCACGGGGGTCCAGATGGCTAGGATTGTCGCACGTGCTTTTGGATGAACTAAAAGTGCTATTGATACTCCTAGATGGATGGGAGGGGTCCACGTGGGTCAGATGACGTAACGAGGGTCCGTATACTCCTAGATGGCTAGGAGGGGTCCACGGGGGTCCAGATGGCTAGGATTGTCGCACGTGCTTTAGGATGACCTAAAAATGCTACTGATACTCCTTGATAGCTTGGAGGGTGCACGTGGGTCTGATGACGTAAGGAGGGTCCGTATACTCCTAGATGACAAGGAGGGGTCCACGGGGGTCCTGATGGCTAGGATTGTCGCACGTGCTTTAGGATGACCTAAAAGTGCTACTGATACTCCTAGACGGCTGGGAGGGTGCACGTGGGTCAGATGATGTAAGGAGGGTCCGTATACTCCTAGATGGCAAGGAGGGGTCCACGGGGGTCTAGATGGCTAGGAGTGTCGCACGTGCTTTAGGATGACCTAAAAGCGCTACTAATACTCCTTGATGGCTGGGAGGGTGCACATGGGTCAGATGACGTAAGGAGGGTTCGTATACTCCTAGATGGCTAGGAGGGGTCCAGGGCCGGAGCTAGAGCAAAAATAAACCGGTGTCACCGTATCAATCAAGCATATTTTTCACCTATGTTTGGGGTGTCACGCACTGTGAATGTATAAAATTTATCAAAGAAATCAATTGTGACCCGGTGTCATGTGACCCCTGGTGGCATAACTTGGGTACGCCCCTGGAGGGGTCCACGGGCGTCCAGATGGCTAGGATTGTCGCACGTGCTTTAGGATAACTTAAAAGTGCTACTGATACTCCTAGATTGCAAGGAGGGGTGCCCGTGGGTCAGATGACGTAAGGAGGGTCCGTATACTCCTCGATGGCTAGGAGGGGTCCACGGGGGTCTAGATGGCTAGGATTATCGCACGTGCTTTAGGATGAACTAAAAGTGCTACTGATACTCCTAGATGGCTGGGAGGGGTGCACGTGGGTCAGATGACGTAAGGAGGGTCCGTATACTCTAGATGGCTAGGAGGGGTCCACGGGGGTCCAGATGGCTAGGATTGTCGCACGTGCTTTAGGATGACCTAAAAGTGCTACAGATACTCCTAGATGGCTGTGAGGGGTGCACGTGTGATGTGGGTTGGTCCCGATTTTCACGGATTTGTGCGGAGGGAAAGATGAACACGAAGAACACGCGATGAACAAAGAACACAAAAAAGGGGAAAATCAACACACAAGGGTAAATAGCAAGTAGCAACCCGGCAAGACTCGATTGGTAACAAATCCCCGTGGGCAGCCCCTAATCCTCCTCTCCCAAGCACACCTTACTCTTAGGATTGTTTGTCCAATTGGTCAATCCAACCAATCCAATCTAGCCACTCACAGAGGGAAAATTAGCAAGTAATCGCAACTACAAGCGGAGCCTTGGTATCCACGCAGGGATCTTCTCCTCAAGAGGAGGCCTTGGTTAATCTCCACAGGTGGAGGCCTTGATTCATCTCCATAGGAGGAAAGAGACACTTTGAGAAGAAGGAGCAAGGCTCTACTTTAGTTCTCAAATCTTTGTCTAACCCTAGATCTAGATAGAGGGGTCCTATTTATAGTCTAGGCCCAAAGGGGTCGAATTACATGGGTCAACACCCAGATCTGCTCGCAGGCACGCGCCAGGCCGGTAGTACCGGCCAGATTTGGCCGGTAGTACCGGACGCGCGGAAGTCCGGTAGTACCGGAATTAATTCTGGTAGTTCCGCTTAAGGTGGCCTCTGATCCAGTACCGATTGGCGTTTCGGCGGTAGTACTGGCCTTGCTGGCCCGGTAGTACCAGCCGGCAACTCTTCAGGAATTCCAGCTTCTTCTCCTCGCTCTTCTTCTTGGCCATCTTCTTGGGTCTTCTCTTGGTCATCATCTTCACTCCATTGAGGGTCGTCATCAAGGTGGTTCCTGAGTATGCACAAAGTATCCGAATGAAGTAGCAAACCATTCAAAGGAGTGTCGAGATCACACATAGATAGGAGTGAATTCACCTTATCATGGAGAGCTTTGACTCTTGCTCTTGTCATTGGGCCACTTGGTGTTGTGTGCCTTTGTTGCACTACATCATCTCCCCCCCTTGGAAAAGAGTCGTCCTCGACTCTTCGTCCTCATCATCACTTGGGTCACCAAGGTAAGGCGAGATGTCGGCGACGTTGAAGGTGTTATGAACGCCGTACTTGGACTTTGGTATGTCGATCTTGTATGCGTTGTCGTTGATGCGCTTGAGAACCTTGAAAGGACCATCTCCTCTTGGCGCGAGCTTAGACTTTCTCTCATCGGGGAAGCGGTCTTTGCGTAGATGTAGCCAAACAAGGTCTCCTTCTTCAAAGATCATGGGGCGCTTGTTCTTGTTCATCTTCGTAGCATGGTCTTCCTTATGCTTCTCTAGCGTGGCCCTTGTGTCTTCATGTAGTTTCTTCATGTAGCGGCGCGCTTGTCGAAGTCCATGTTACTTGTTCTCGGAGTGGAAGTGGTAGCATGTCTAGCGCGGTGTAGGGGTTGGAGCCATAGACAACCTCGAAGGGTGTTCTCTTTGTTGCGCGGTGTAGTGCTCGATTGTAGGCGAACTCGGCGTGTGGGATGCACTCTTCCCAATTCTTCAAGTTAGGCTTGATCAACACACGAAGGAGTGTGGATAGGCTTCGGTTCACCACTTCGGTTTGGCCATCGGTTTGAGGGTGGTATGCGGTGGAGAATAGTTGCTTGATTCCCATCTTGGCCATCAAAGTCTTCCAAAAATAGCTCACGAACTTGGTGTCACGATCCGACACAATGGTCTTGGGCACTCCATGAAGACGGACGATTTCCCTGAAAAACAAAGTAGCAATGTGTGAAGCATCGTCGCTCTTGTTGCAAGGTATAAAGTGTGCCATTTTAGAGAAGCGATCAATGACGACAAAGATGGAATCCTTGTTTGTTTTAGTGCGTGGGAGTCCTAAGACAAAATCCATAGCTATATCGGACCATGGGTGATGTGGAATAGGCAAAGGTGTGTATAACCATGAGAGTTTAGAGTAGACTTAGCTTTGAGACATGTTGAACATCGTCGCACCAAGCGGTTCACATCACGTACATCTTGGCCAATAGTAGTTGGTGGCGAGCATGGGTAGGTCTTGTCGCGTCCAAAGTGACCCATGAGTGATCCTCCATGAGATTCCTTCAAAAGGACCAAACGAAGCGAAGACTCGGGTATACATAGTTTGTTAGCCTTAAACAAGAAACCTTTGTGCAAATAGAAATCACCAATTCCTTTGTGCTCCGAACATTGAGCGAAAATGTCTCCAAAGAAAGCATCGGTAGCATACAACTCTTTAATCTCATCCAAACCCAAGACACTAATGTCAAGACGTGTAAGTAGGTTGGCCTTGCGGGATAGAGCATCCGCGACCACATTGTCTTTACCTTTCTTGTATTTGATTACAAAGTGAAAGACTCAATGAACTCAACCCACTTAGCATGTCTTTTGTTCAAATTTGTTTGACTTTTCAAATATTTCAAGGATTCATGGTCGGAATGAATGACAAATTCCTTAGGACGAAGGTAATGTTGCCACACATCCAAAACACGAACCAAAGCAAATAACTCTTTGTCATAAATGGGGTAATTCAAGCGAGCTCCATCTAGTTTCTCACTATGGTATGCGATGGGTCTACCATTTTGCATAAGCACTCCACCAATGCCCAATCCACTTGCATCGCATTCAATCTCAAATGTCTTAGAGAAATCCGGAAGGGCAAGGAGTGGTGCTTCGGTTAATAACCGTTTGAGCTCATTGAAAGCAAAATCATGTGCATTGCCCCAAATGAAAGGTACATTCTTCTTTGTAAGTTCATGGAGGGGGCAAGCAATTGTGGAAAAATCCTTGATGAAACGGCGGTAAAATCCGGCAAAACCAAGAAAACGTCTCAACTCCTCAAGTGATCGGAAAAGGCCAAGTCCGAATTGCTTGTATCTTTGCTTCATCGACTTCGACTCCATCCGAAGAAACAACAAAACCCAAGAAAACAAGTTTGTTGGTGGCAAAAGTGCACTTAGAAAGATTTGCATAAAGCTTTTCATTGCGAAGAACCAACAAAACTTGAGCAACATGAGAAGTGTGCTCTTCCAAAGACTTGCTATAGATAAGGATGTCGTCAAAGTATACCACAACAAATTTCCAATGAAAGGACGCAAAACATGATTCATGAGACGCATAAAAGTAGAAGGTGCATTGGAAAGACCAAATGGCATGACGAGCCACTCATAAAGACCAAGCTTAGTTTTAAATGCGGTCTTCCATTCATCACCTTCACACATGCGTATTTGGTGATATCCACTTTTAAGATCAATTTTGGAGAATATAGCGGAACCACAAAGCTCATCAAGCATATCATCAAGTCGAGGGATAGGATGGCGATACCGAACGGTTATGGCGTTGATGGGGCGACAATCCATGCAAAGGCGAAGAGTGTTGTCGTGCTTGGGTACCAAGATGACGGGCACGGCACAGGACTCAAGCTCTCGCGGATGTGTCCCATGGCAAGAAGTTCTTGTATTTGCCGCTCGATCTCCTTTGTCTCTTCGGGGTTGGTGCGGTAAGGAGCGCGGTTTGGTAGCGGTGCGCCGGGAACAAGGTCGATGCGGTGCTCGATTCCGCGTAGAGGAGGTAGTCCCGGTGGCACTCTTGAGGGAAGACATCTTCAAAGTCCTTCAAAAGAGACAACAAAGAAGGAGGAAGGTTTGTGAAAGTGTTAGTCATAGAAACTTCACCCTTGCATATGAGCACATAGTGTAGGGTGGATGGGTTCTCTCTCAACTCCCTCATCTCTCTTTTGTGGCAAATAGTGTAAGTTTTGTGGGAACTCTCTTTGAAGTGTCACACTCATTTGGCTTGTGGCTCTCACTCACTTTATGGTGGGTCTCTCGCTCACCACTCATCTCACTAGACGAACGATCTTGTTGTGCCCTTGCAATGGTCTTGGCGTTGTCGGCGATGACTTGACTTGGTGTCATGGGACGAAGGACGAAGGTCTTGTCGTTGTTCTTGAAGCTATAGTATTTGTCCTTCCATCATGCATAGCACCCTTGTCAAATTGCCATGGACGCCCAAGGAGTAAGTGACAAACGTTCATAGGCACAACATCACAATCAACCGTATCTTCATAGGCTCCAATCTTGAAGGACACTTGCACCATGTGTTGAATCTTGACGGCTCCGGTATCACTCAACCATTGCACATGGTAAGGATGTGGGTGCTTCTTGAACTTCAAGTTGAGCTTATCACAAAGTTCTTTGCTCGCTAGGTTGTGGCAACTTCCACCATCTATGATGACCTTGATGGACTTTCCATTGATTCCCGCTCTTGTTTGAAACAAGTTGCATCTTTGGTCTTCTTCTACTTGAACATTGGTGGTTAGAGCTCTTGCCACAACCAAGGAAGGGTTGTTGTCGCCATCACAATAGATCTCACTTTCTTCTTCTTGAGCACTTTGCATTGTGGCGACCTTGTTCAAAGCATTGTACTCATCTTCACTCATAGATTCATACTCTCCCATGTCATTGATGATCATGACCTTCTTGTTGGTGCACTCAAAAGATTTGTGCCCTTGTCCGCCGCACTTGTAGCATTGCAAAGTCTTGTGCCGGACGAAGATCCTTGAGGCGCCTTGGTAGGGGAGGTACTTTCTTGAAAGGTTGAGGCGCTTGAGGTGTCGAAGTAGAGACTCTTGGAGGACCTCGAGTGTTCGCTTGAGGAAGAGCTTGTGAAGGTGTAGGAGTTGACGAAGAAGGCTTGTTGGCGTAGAATGCCTTTGTCTTGAGGTATTTGAGCTCTTCAAGCACGTGGCGCTCGGCCTTGGAAGCTTGATGTACTAGCTCAACCAAAGAGGCATATGGTTGGAACTCCACGATCTTCTTGATGGATAGTTGAGGCCATTCATGAAACGAGCCATGGATTGCTCTTCGTACTCGTTGACATTGGCTCTCATCATGGAGATTTCCATTCCTTGTAGTACTCGTCAACCGACTTCAAACCTTGCTTCAACTCTTGCAACTTCTTGTATAATGGCTTGGCACGAAGCGCTTGTACATGGTTTCTTTCATTTCAACCCAAGTGTCAATTGGTTGTTGGTGGTTAGCGACGCGAGCATCTTGTAGTTGTTCCCACCACAAGAGGGCATACTCTTCAAACTCCATCGAGGCTAAGGCAACCTTCTTGTTGTCGGAGAAGCGTTGCACACGGAAGATCTTGTCAACCTTGAGTACCCATGAGAAGTAAGTGATGCGGGTAGGTCCCGATTTTCACGGATTTGTACGGAGGGAAGGATGAACACGAAGAACACGCGAAGAACGAAGAACACAAAAGTGGGGAAAACAAACACACAAGGGTAAATAGCAAGTAGCAACCCGGCAAGACTCGATTGGTAACAAATCCCCGAGGGCAGCCCCCAATCCTCCTCTCCCAAGCACACCTTACTCTTAGGATTGTTTGTCCAATTGGTCGATCCAACCAACCCAACCTAGCCACCTAAAGATGGAAGATTAGCAAGTAATCGCAACTACAAGTGGAGCCTTGGTATCCACGCAGGGATCTTCTCCTCAAGAGGAGGCCTTGGTTTATCTCCACATGTGGAGGTCTTGATTCATCTCCATAGGAGGAAAGAGACACTTTGAGAAGAAGGAGTCTAGCTCTACTTTAGTTCTCAAATCATTGTCTAACCCTAGATCTAGTCCAAGGAGTGCTATTTATAGTCTAGATCCAAAACGAGGCGAAGGGATAAGGTTTCACGGGTCCCTTCCCGAGCTGGTGCCCGCACTGGCGGTAGTACCGCTGGGTTAGCCGGTGGTACCGCCGGTGCGGGCGGGCGTCGCGGCTTCCCACCTCCCCGGTACCGGTTGGTACCGCCGCGGCGGTAGCTGGAGGTACCGGAAGAAGGATCAGACGGAGGGTTTCGGCGGTAGCGGCGGCGGTGGTACCGCTGGCGTGGAAGCGTCCATCCCTCGTCCCCGGTACCGGTCGGTACCGCTGCCGGTGCCGCTGTCGGTACCGCCGGCGTGGGGTGTGGCCGTGCTGACTAGGCCAGGGGCGGTAGTACCGCTTAAGCCAGCGGTAGTACCGCCACCTGGGAAGTTCTTCTCCCTTCTTGTCTTCTTCTTCCTCATCGTCTTGGCGCTTCCTCCTCCTCTTCCATGCGTACACCTTGGATGAACTTGAGTCTTGGGCTTTCTTGGCATCTTCCCGGTTGTCCGTACTCGTCGTATCAAACCTAGCATAACAAAAGGGTAGATGCTCAAGTAGTATACAATCCAAAGGGACACGAAGTGGGTTCTCGTAGAGGAATGAGTTCACCTTTGAGTTCGATGACGACATGGGATGTGTTGAGGGTCTTGACATGGTGATGGTCATGACCAGGGCTACATCATCTCCCCTCCCTTTAAAAAGAGTCGTCCTCGACTCTTGCTCTTCATTCTCATGCAAAGGAGGTAGATGTGTTGTCGAAGAATTTGAATTCACCATGCCTACAAACACTAAAGACCAAGCAAAACATGTGTGTGCAAGAAAGAGGAGCATATCAAAAATGACATGTCCTTTCTTTGTCATAGCACCGTTAGCACAACACAAGAATATGAAAATGTAGTGCAAGTGCAAGGTCAAAGTGCAAGCAATCCAATGAAACATCTTCAAAATGTGAGAACACAAAAACTCCATAAAAATATGAGGAAGCCAACGAGGTAACTCATTTTGAATCATATGAACATTATTGCACACAAGGCATTGGAAAGAACAATTTGTCATCATCCTTGATACAATAAGCGAAGAGTTTGGCAAAAACACACAATGAAGAATGTCCAAAGTATCATTAAGGGTGCAAACAAAGCACATGAAAGAGCAAGTTTTCAACATATTTGTTGCAACACCAAATTGGTAGAAACCAATAAACTCATGACAAGACAAGCACAAAATGTCATTATGGTTGCAAACAAGCCATTGGAAAGAACAATTGTTCATCATATTTATTGCAACACATAAATCATTCACATAAAAGATGGGACAATTTGTCTTGCCATAGGAGAAACCAACATCACAAACATGTTTGCAAACAAACCAAATGCAAGAGAAATTGATCAACTTGTTTGATGCAAAACATGGGAAAGGTATTAGAGCCGGGTTCGATCCACGACTCAAGTGTATGCTCTCAAGAGCTCGCATTGTCAACTCATGCTCAATGGCGGTTGACATTATTATGCGCTTACCGGCAAACACAAGACACCATGTGAAGAAATGATGTGCACGGTATATGAATTCGTCATCCATCATGACGCGTCTCTTCATTTGCACAACACCAACCACACCAAAATCAAATGGAAAATATGACATATGTGGATGGTTACTATGCAAATTGAAGGATGGAACAAGGTCCATAAAAGATAATGAAAAGTCTCCAAAAGGTGAGAAAGCTATGTGGGCAATCTCATAGGCCAATATATCAACATTATTGCAAACCAAGCATTTAAAAGAACAATTGTTCAATATTTTGGATGCAACAATGGGATAGTAGCGCAAACATCGATTGCAAAACATGGGTATGGCAAAGTCATCACCAATAAGTTGTTCCACATGATCAACATTAGAAGTATCACATGGAAATAAAAATGTATCATATGATGGGGCAAGGAAATCATCCATAGCATGTAAGCAATCATCATTCATCATGTCCATGGGAGGGAACATGGTCACATCAACACCCATACTTTGATAGTCCCGCTCATGTGAAGTAGGTGTTGAAGTAGTAGTCGCTTCCATGTAGCCGACTTGATCATTTTGAAATAAACATGGGGTGGCATCGACATCCTCCATGTACATCGTCACCATGTGAGGCATCATTGTGTCGAAGAGGGGCGTCTCATCGTTCATGGAACCTGGCACACAATGAGCGAACACACTAGAGGTAGAGGGTAAGTTGTTAGCATTCGAAATGGTCTCACAAGACCTATCAACTACCTCTCCCAACTCATGTGGTGTATCCTCATTCCCTCAAAATAGAAACACTCAAACTCACATATGGTGGAGGCACTCAACTCACTCTCACACAAGTGGGCTAAGTGGCTCTCAAACTCACATGGGATTGGTGTTATCTCATCATTCAAGCACATGAGGGTAGGCTCGGTTTCCTCATCTCCACACGCCTCCAAGGTTGAAGGGACACTCCCATGCTCAACCTTCTCGACCTCATCGCCTCCAAAGATGCATTCCATAGTTTGGCCATCCTCATTCAACGCATCCACCAATGTGATAGCATTGCACATGCTCGCCTCCGTGGTCGAAGGGAAAATCCCATTCTTGACGATCTTCTTGTCGCCCTCATCTCCATTTGGGCACTCCCACATCATGTGACCATTGCCATCGCATATTGGACACGAGAGATTGGGACATTCTCGTGGACCATGGTCTTGGCCTTGGCAATTGTCGCATATGCGTTCTTCCTCATGCCATATGGGAGTCCAAGTGTCTCGGCGATCTCTAGGGTGAGGTGGTGGCTAAGGAGTGCGTTCATGGCATCCACCATTTGAGCGATGAAGCTCTTGATTTTCATTCTTTTGGTACGCTCGAGGTGAGTGTTGAAGTTCTTGTCGAGGTTCATGACGTCCATGACGATCGCGTTATTGTGGTGGTGGTGATGGTAGGCGGTCATGATGTTCCCCATTTGGGCGTTGACGCTCTTGAGGCGCGTTGGCATTGTTCACGCTAGGAGAACGTGGATGTTCCACGTGAAGACGATGTCGTTCATGACCGTCGCGCCTTGGGTTATCTTGAAGATCTTGTTGTGGTTCACCTTGACGAGGACCATGACGCGTATGCCTTGATTGTGACGACCTTGAAGTGCTTCTTGTACGGCTTGAGCGTGATGAAGAAGAGGCTCGTTGTTGCACAAGGGTGTTGAGAGCTTCGGTCATCCGCTCCATAGATGCTTCTTGCGCATGCATGCGTTCGTTGAAGTTGTTCTCTCGAGCTTGAAGACGGTGCTCGTATCGTCCTAGGCCATCACGAAGAAGGTGTCGAAGACCAACAAACTCCGTTTGTGTGAAATAGTCATGATCACCGCGAACTCCACCATGTATGTCCTCTTCCGAGCTTGAGCTTCCGTTTGTACTTCCCCTAAACATTTTCTCAAGATCAAGTGAGATATGTGGTAAAGAAAAACCAAGACAAACTATATCCCAAGTATAATGTGGCTTGAGAGGAGAGTATCTGGTTCTAACACCCAACACACACACTTATGAGGATAGGAAGGTATGAAGTGGCAAACGAAACAAGCAAACCCGCCGACAAGTATATTGTCAAAGGTAGAGAAAATCCACAATGATCAAATTACCAAAGAAACTCCAACCACAAAGTAGCAAGAAACACACACAAAAGCGAATAATGAGGTTGGGCGACCAAAGGGCGAGCACTCGAAGATAGGCGGCCTAACGAAGACTACGTGCTCAAATGTCGGCCAACAGAAGAAGGACGCTAGCTCAATTGCTTTTTGTGGGCAACGGATTTGCACAAGAGTTAACACTCACACTCACTTTGGCGGTATTAGCTTGGTCGCAACCTACAAGAGATGAAACCTGGCACCACTTGATTCTTATCTTTTTTTTTTTTTTTGATTTTTGCTTTTTGACGATGATTCCTTCTCTTTTGCTAGTGCCAAGCTCTCTAACGATACACACTCGCCAATATTTGAAGACAAACACTCAACACGTGCAATGCCTCGCAATATCACCGAGCTAGTCCAATAGGTTAAGTTGCGCGAAAGGAAGAAGGGCTCACAACGGAAATGATGGTGGGGGAAAAGTCGAGTCCTTGGCGGCGTCGTCACTTGGCGTTGATGAAGTCGCTGCGGAAGCTTGTCGATGTCGTAGACGTGTGGTACACACCAGCGAAGGACCCAAACAACAAAGGAGAATTGCCAAAACGAACCGAGGAAAAGAAAAATTCCTGAAAAATTTGGCCCTGGCGGTAGTACCGCTGTCGACTTTCCTGCTCGAATTTTGTGCGATTTTGGGCTCCAAAACTTCCTCGAATCCATGGGAAAATGGCAAAATTAAGGCTAGGGAACGCAAACAAAGGTGGAGGGGGTCCTAAAGCAACAGATCCATGGACAAAAACTACCAAAAACGCAACGAATCGACAGATCGGCTCGAATCAAGGCAAGGCTATTTTTGGTGGAAATTTTCGAATTTCTCAAAAACGAAGAAAAATTTGGTGGATTTTGATGGAAACACAAAACAAATCCGTGTCAACCTAGAGCTCTGATACCATATGATGCGGGTAGGTCCCGATTTTCACGGATTTGTACGGAGGGAAGGATGAACACGAAGAACACGCGAAGAACGGAGAACACAAAAGTGGGGAAAACAAACACACAAGGGTAAATAGCAAGTAGCAACCCGACAAGACTCGATTGGTAACAAATCCCCGAGGGCAGCCCCCAATCCTCCTCTCCCAAGCACACCTTACTCTTAGGATTGTTTGTATAATTGGTCAATCCAACCAACCCAACCTAGCCACCTAAAGATGGAAGATTAGCAAGTAATCGCAACTACAAGTGGAGCCCTGGTATCCACGCAGGGATCTTCTCCTCAAGAGGAGGCCTTGGTTTATCTCCACATGTGGAGGTCTTGATTCATCTCCATAGGAGGAAAGAGACACTTTGAGAAGAAGGAGTCTAGCTCTACTTTAGTTCTCAAATCATTGTCTAACCCTAGATCTAGTCCAGGGAGTGCTATTTATAGTCTAGATCCAAAACGAGGCGAAGGGATAAGGTTTCACGGGTCCCTTCCCGAGCTGGTGCCCGCACTGGCGGTAGTACCGCTGGGTTAGCCGGTGGTACTGCCGGTGCGGGCGGGCGTCGCGGCTTCCCACCTCCCCGGTACCGGTTGGTACCGCCGCGGCGGTAGCTGGAGGTACCGGAAGAAGGATCAGACGGAGGGTTTCAGCGGTAGCGGCGGCGGTGGTACCGCTGGCGTGGAAGCGTCCATCCCACGTCCCCGGTACCGGTCGGTACCGCTGCCGGTGCCGCTGTCGGTACCGCCGGCGTGGGGTGTGGCCGTGCTGACTGGGCCAGGGGCGGTAGTACCGCTTAAGCCAGCGGTAGTACCGCCGCCTGGGAAGTTCTTCTCCCTTCTTGTCTTCTTCTTCCTCATCGTCTTGGCGCTTCCTCCTCCTCTTTAATGCGTACACCTTGGATGAACTTGAGTCTTGGGCTTCCTTGGCATCTTCCCGGTTGTCCGTACTCGTCGTATCAAACCTAGCATAACAAAAGGGTAGATGCTCAAGTAGTATACCATCCAAAGGGACACGAAGTGGGTTCTCATAGAGGAATGAGTTCACCTTTGAGTTCGATGACGACATGGGATGTGTTGAGGGTCTTGACATGGTGATGGTCGTGACCAGGACTACATCAGTAAGCTTCCGGATCACTTGTGCCGTAGAACATGGGTATGTCAAAGCGGACGTTGGTCAAGTCATCATAGTCGTCACGATGGCCACCACGTGGGAATGCACGTCCACGTCTCCTTCGGTTGAGTCCATCACCATTGTGTTGGCTTGACTCGTTATCACTTGACTCGGAACGTTGGTGTTGGTGACGATCATGAGGAAGCTCTTGACGAGGACCATGTTGAGGAGGTAGCTCTTGTTGATGAACGGGTTGCTCGACATTGTTCACATTGTCCTGATTTTGATGACGTGGCCTTGGAGGATGACGAGGGTGACGTCCTTGTTCACCAAAATCATTCGCACCCGACACGCCATTGTCATTTGCCAATGGGTCATGACGATCACGTTGTTGCGGTGGTGGTGATGGTATGCGTTCGCGACATTCAACATTTTGGCGCATTGGCATTGTTCGCGTGAAGATCATGTGGTTGTTCAACGTGAGGAGGAGGTCGTTCATGGGTGTCGCGCCTTGTGTCGCCTTGACGTTCTTGTCGAGGTTCATGACGTCCATGACGTGCTTGTGTCGACCTTGAGGTGCTTCTTGAATGGCTTGAGTGTGAAGAAGCTCGTTGTCGCGCAAGGTTATTGATAGCTTCGGTCAACCGCTCCATATTTGCTTCTTGAGCTTGCATGCGGCCGTTGAAGGTGTTATCTTGATTTTGAAGACGGCGCTCGAAGCGTCCTAGGTTATCATGAAGAAAGTGTCGCATGCCAACAAGCTCCGATTGTGTGACATAGCCATGATCACCGCGAACTCCACCATGGATTTCCTCTTCCGAGTTTGAGCTTCCGTTTGTACTTCCCCTAAACATTTTCTCAAGATCAAGTGAGATATATGTGGTAACGAAAAACCAAGACAAACTATATCCCAAGAATAATGTAGCTTGAGAGGAGACATTCCGGTTCTCACACCCAACACACACACTTATGAGGATAGGAAGGTATGAAGTGGCAAACGAAATAAGCAAACCCGACGACAAGTATATTGTCAAAGGTAGAGAAAATCCACAATGATCAAATTACCAAAGAAACTCCAACCACAAATGATGAAGAAACACACGCAAAAGCGAATAATGGGGTTGGGCGACCAAAGGGCGAGCACTCGAAGATAGGCAACCTAACGAAGACTACGTGCTCAAATGTCACCCAACACAAGATGGACACTAGCTCAATTGCTTTTGGTGGGCAACGGATTTGCACAAGAGTTACAAACTCACTCACTTTGGCGGTTCAAGCTTTGTCGCAACCTATGAGAGATGATACTTGGCACCACTTGATTCATTTCTTTTCACTTTTTTTTTTTGCTTTTTGACGATGATTCCTTCTCTTTTGCTAGTGCCAAGCTCTCTAACGATACACACTCGCCAATACTTTGTGATGAGGATATCTGATGCGGGGGTGCCTGATCTTCACGAAGGATCTGCTTGATGATAGAATCAACGCCACCTGAAGGGTACGAAGGAAACCCTCGATCCCAGCCAACAACGTTGTCGGGTAATGGAGAAGTAGTGCAACCTGACAAAACCGAAGCTAACTATTGCAATGCAACAACCAGCAACAAGTATTCGCCCAACCACACTCTCAGTTTCCAATCCACACAACCACGCACGAAGTTGGAAGCACGAACTGGTCGCCGCCTCAACGGCTGCTGTTGTAAATCACAAAGTGAGTTTACCCTCTCACAAGGCAAGTTTACAAGAGCTAAGGAGGAAGTGAACTCTCAAACAATATTCTGGTTGCACTTAGCTAACCTATGCTGAAAATAAATTGCCAAAGAGTTGTGCTTGAAGTGGGGAAAGGGGTACTTATACTAGGAACAACCCTCCTAGCTTAGGTGGGAAGCCAGTTCGTGGTTATTTGGGTGGTTGGGGAGTAGAAGTGTGGAGCCTCGCGCAGCAATAAATGTCTTGACAGCTTTGCATTGGAAATCACATATCTTTTGACTTGGGTCTTCAATGATGCACGGTTTGTTTTGCTGGAAAGTAGACTTGATTTCCTGTCCAATGTGACCCTCCAAACATGTTACACACGAACATGTTCATGTGTCATGGTCCAGCAAGATCAGCGATGAAATCTGGAGCTGCGCTTGCGATGTTTGTTGATTGGAACAACTTGGTGGATTCCTTGGTGTAATCCTCCAACTCCTTCTCATCCCACTGGACCCATGGAGTATCAGGTGAGGTCCTCAAGCAATGTACGCCGTTGATGAAGTCTTGTTCGTTGCACTTTTCTCCATAGGCTTGAATTATTTCCATAGGTAAAAACCTGAGTAAAAGCAACACACAAGACTTAGGCAGTATATAATTCTCATTCATATCAATATTAGAATCAGCTAGGAGCGCATTCACCTCTTGTTGTATATGTTTAGCACGACTCCTTGTCATGGGACCCAAGTGTGTCTTCTTTGTAGAGGTTTCAGCTTGTATTTTTGTAGCTTCATCTTGTGGACATGATGATGGATGAGATGAACCAGGGATGTCCTCATCAATATCCCTAGCTTTACTACACATTCTCCACTATTAAATCAGCAGGTGAATTCACTCTTATTAGATTGTACTGTTTGTGATTATGAGAATGTTATACTACCTAAGCCTATGCATTATGTATTAGCAGGGTTATTGATAACACAAACATGGATGGAGGAAGATCTCAAGACATGCTGGAAACCAAGAGGGAATACATGGATGATAAACTTCAGAATATACATTGCAAGTGCTCGAGGGAGGAGAGGGAGGCAGGAGCACAGGGAGAGAGACATAGAGGTGGCACAACACAATGTTGATGCATCCAAGATGGAGCTTTACACGCCTAAGGAGAGGGACCTGCGAGTCCATTGGGCTGAACCCATGTTGGGTTCGGTTTGTAATATTATGGTTGCACCAAACCGAGTAGGAATAGGTTAGGGTTGCACCACGGCGGTACTGTAGTTATCGTGAGAGTTCATCCAGGAGAGTTGTCAGTGAATCACTAGTTATCTATCAAGTTATCGTGAGAGTTCATCGAGAAGATCGGGCCACCCCATATCATCTTGGTATCAGAGTTACAGGTTGCCTCGGTGAGCTATTTTTCTTCCCTTAGATTCGAGTGTTTTTCCACCTATCCAGAAAAAGCCCCACAAAAATAGTGAGATTTCGAGTTTGCCATAGCCCTAGATCAACACCGAATTGCTTCTTCTAGTTGCTGTTTCTTGTTGATTTTGTGTTTCTGTTTTGTTTTTGTGTCTTGCGTCTATCTAGGTTTAGGGTTCTTCGAGTTCATCTTTATTTCGAGTTGTGTCCTGTTTTCTATTCGAGTCCTATCAGAAAATCTCCACAAAAAAATTCCCTACCAATTCGTGTGTTATTCCCAATCCGAGCATAATCCCAAGTTGGGTTGGTTCGGGTAGGATTAGGGTTTAGGTCGTTTCCGAGTAGAGTCCTTGTTTCCTTTTCTGTTTCGAGTCAATCCATAAAAATACCAAAAAAGAAATCAGTATCGAGTTGGTTTTCCTTCTTGAATCCGAGTTGGGGTGTGTTTCAATCTTGCTCGGGAAAACAATTGTTTCCTACCCGAGATCAGTTTTAGTACCACAAGAAATCCCCATGGGCATTGAGTTGTTTTCCTATTTTTCTGCCGTGGATTTGTGCTTTTCATAGCTGCGGATCCTCTTTTTGGCCGCCACAACAAATTCCATCAAGTTTGGCCGAGGGTTCCTTGCTCCTATCGGTTTCCACTCCGAGCCCTGTCCGGCAGAGAATTGCTGCGTTTTCTGCCGCGGATCCGTTTCCTAGCTGTACTCAGAATCCTACCGCCGGCAGCGTTTTGGTGATTTTCTCTGCCGCGCCCACATACTCGCTTCATAAGCACACGCGCGCCACCTCCTGCCCGGCACGGTTTTGCTGTTTTCTCTGCCGTGAGTCTATTAGGTTTCGGTTTTGTTTTCATGCCGATTTCTTACTGATTCCAATCCGTGTCTTTGTGAACCATAGCCACGGCCTATCTACACATATAATTAGGAGCCTACACATAAGACTAGCTCTTTTATTGCTCACAGGCTGCTCAATAGGTTATTTGCACGGCATTGTGTTTTCTGACAAAAAAATTTTGCTCCGCGGTGCGACATATAGTGGCCGAAAGAGAAGTGCTACAGTGAGAAAGTATAAAAATACGAGAGTATACAAAAGAAGAGAAAAAAAAAAGAGAAAAGAGGCCTGAAAATTATTGAGAGTTGCTACAAGTTTGGAGCTGTTTTACATTGCTGTTTGCACTAGTATTTTGAGCAATCTTGTGCCTGCTTTCATTGACCTACTTGCTAGTGTCTTTCTCGTGCATTGCAACAAATTCATCCATATAGTTGCTTGCCACATTTTTCTCCACGAGTGTGTGTGTTTCCTTAGTGAAATTTTTATCACATTAGACAGTAAATAGGAGTTGCTATTTTGGTGTTGTTAGGATTCCCAACCAAGCCCCACCAAATACCCTATTTGTCTTGTGACACTTGATATCCCGGTTATTCTCTTCTCACACTTGGTACACTTTTCATTGATCCTTGTTGGTAAGTACATCCTATTCACTTTGGAACGGTGAGATACCTTTTCTTTGCTGGTTCGAGTGAGTTGTGAGAGTTACACCATATACATACTGCCATATATTTATATATACTAACAATGGTTGATCCTTTCATGGAGAAGCCATTACCATATTTATATATACCAACACATGCATTGGAGGAGCCTACTATTGTGCCTACTATTGTTTCTTGTGATATGCAGGTTACTCTGAAGAAAGGGAGCCCTCACTAGTACAACCTGCATCACCACTTGAGATAGATGAATCAGTACCTACTACTTCTGAGGAGGATGTCATTGATATTGGTGCTGATTTGGAGCTGCAACATGCAAATTCAAATTTTGTGAGCCTACTACTTTCATACATGATAATTCAGATTTGCATGATACACATATTAAAGAACCATGTGCTGATTTAACAACTACAAATTTTGAGCATGTGGTAATTACACATAAAGAAGTGCTTGCTAAAATAACACCTGTTAATGTTGTGTCTTCTATCATGTTAGATGAACCAATTTCTGTGCAATGTGCTATGAATAGGATTTCTGAAATTTCATATGTTAATTCTAGCACCTATGTTCCTGGTTTCACTTTTCATCTAGTTGGTGACTATAACATGAATGAAATTTTTATGGTGGATCACATATGTATTACTTGTGATAGCATTGCTGAATTGAACATTGTGTTACCTCGGTTGGATTGTTTACAATTTGCTAAATCTGAACATGATTTTACACATATGTTTGATTTGCAACAAAATTTGATGAATACATATGCTACTGATTTGGACTTCACTTATATTTGCAAATTGAGTTGCATCTTACATAATAGAAATAATGAACATGATAGTATCCTTGAGTGTAATACTTTCTGGTCATTACTTTGTTCTAAATATCTTAGTACCACATTTCAAGCATGGTATCCAATATCTACTGAATTATATTGTTTGGATTGGTTTTACCTTGCTACCATGAAATTTGATTATAAATCTTCTGTGAGAACACTTGGCCTGATACTAAACAATAAGAATTTATATGTGGTTGTTTATCATCTTGATTATGATTATATGAGCTTCACTTATACCTGCAATTGTGATTGCTATTTGATGAGATGCTATTTGTTTTCATGTGACAATTATGTGATACATACATGCAAATTTCGTTGCTTCATGTCATGTGAGAATTTTTATCATGTCCACAAAGCTAATGCACCCCATTATAGATACATATATTCTGCATACACGTTGTTCTTTTTGTTTCTTCCACGTTCAGCTTACCACAAGCCGAGGACGTCTTGTCTTGAAGAAAGGGAGTATGATGAGGACATCCCTAGCTTTACTACACATTCTCCACTATTAAATCAGCAGGTGAATTCACTCTTATTAGATTGTACTGTTTGTGATTATGACAATGTTATACTACCTAAGCCTATGCATTATGTATTAGCAGGGTTATTGATAACACAAACATGGATGGAGGAAGATCTCAAGACATGCTGGAAACCAAGAGGGAATACATGGATGATAAACTTCAGAATATACATTGCAAGTGCTCGAGGGAGGAGAGGGAGGCAGGAGCACAGGGAGAGAGAGACATAGAGGTGGCGCAACACAATGTTGATGCATCCAAGATGGAGATTTACACGCCTAAGGAGGGGGACCTGCGAGTCCATTGGGCTGAACCCATGTTGGGTTCGGTTTGTAATATTATGGTTGCACCAAACCGAGTAGGAATAGGTTAGGGTTGCACCACGTCGGTACTGTAGCTACAGTACGCTCGTGCTACAGTACGCTCCCCCCCCCCCACCTATTCATAGAGGCCTAGCCGCCATAGATCAGGTCAGACTTCGTTAAAATTAAACCCTAGATTTCCAGACTTGAACAATGTTCATCTGAAATTATCCTCACCAATTTGGTGATTGTTATTGCTTGAAAAGTTTACGTGTTATCTGCTGTTCCATTGGGAATAAGGGGATACAGGACCACTCGTAGTCTTTGATTACGTTGTGCAAGAGTGTGTAGTTGAGAATATCCAAAGGGATTGAGGGCTGTTGCATTGCCATCAGGGTTCATCCAGAAGAGTTGTCAGTGAAGCACTAGTTATCTATCAAGTTATCGTGAGAGTTCATCGAGAAGATCGGGCCACCCCATATCAATGCGAGCAATCAAAATTCGTCATGTCCACTAGCGGGATCATGGTCACATCAACACCCATACCTTGATAGTCCTTCTCATGTGAAGTAGGTGCTGAAGTAGGGGCCTCTATGTGACCGACTCGTTCATCTTGATGTAGGCATGTGGTGGCATCATCATCATCCATGAAACCTAGCACACGATGAGAGAACACGCTAGAGGAAGATGGTAAGTTGTTAGAAAGCAAAGTGGCCTCACTTGCCCTATCAACTACCTCTCTCAACTCAAATGGTGTATCACTCATTCCCTCAAAGCGAAAACACTCAAACTCACATATGGTGGGGCACTCAACTCACTCTCGCTCTCGCTCAAGTGGGCTAAGTGGCTCTCATTCTCACATGGGATTGGTGCTATCTCCTCATTCAAGCACATGAGGGTAGGCTCGGTTTCCTCATCTCCACACGCCTCCAAGGTTGAAGGGCAACTCCCATGCTCAACCTTCTCGAGCTCATCGCCTCCAAAGATGCATGCCATAGTTTGGCCATCCTCATTCAACGCATCCACCAATGTGATAGCATTGCTCATGCTTGCCTCCGTGGTCGAAGGGGGAATCCCATTCTCGACCATCTTCTTGTCGCCCTCATCTCGATTTGGGCACTCCCACATCATGTGACCATTGCCATCGCATATTGGACACGAGAGATTGGGACATTCTCGTGGACCATGGTCTTGGCCTTGGCAATTGTCGCATATGCGTTCTTCCTCATGCCATATGGGAGTCCAAGTGTCTCGGCGATCTCTAGGGTGAGGTGGTGGCGAAGGAGTGCGTTCATGGCATCCACCATTTGAGCGATGAAGCTCTTGATGTTCATTCTTTTGGTACGCTCGAGGTGAGTGTTGAAGTTCTTGTCGAGGTTCATGACGTCCATGACGATCGCGTTGTTGTGGTGGTGGTGATGGTAGGCGGTCATGATGTTCCCCATTTGGGCGTTGACGCTCTTGAGGCGCGTTGGCATTGTTCACTGATGTATTGCAACCTAGGCACACAACACCAAGTGGCCCAATGACAAGAGCAAGAGTCAAAGCTCTACATGATAAGGTGAATTCACTCCTATCTATGTGTGATCTCGACACTCCTTTGAATGGTTTGCTACTTCAGTCGGATACGTTGTGCATACTCAGGAACAACTACCAAGAAGATCACCAAGCAAGTGCAGAAGTTGGACAAGGAACGAGTCAAGAGGAAGATGAAGAAGACGAAGCATCAGCCCGGCGGTACTACCGCCAGGAGGGCCGGTACTACCGCCAGGACCCAGGCAGCGGCACCAGGCGTACTACCGCTGAAGATGCAGACCTGCGTGGAGTTCCAGGCAGCGGTACTACCGCCGCCCCAGCGGTACTACCGCCAGGCCCAGATCACGGTACTACCGCCAGAGGTACCGCTGGAGGTACCGGCACGTCCGAAAACGCCACTGGATACCCCTACGGTACCTCCCGGTACCCGCTTCGTACTACCGCCAGCGAGCGCAATTAATCCCAGCGGTACTACCGCTGGCGCAGCGGTACTACCGCTGGACCTGGAAAGATTCGGGCTGAAGCCCATGTAACGGCCCACAACTTACCCCTTCGCCTCGTGGACTATAAATACTCCTCCTCAGCCTAGGGTTAGGGTTAGACTATGTTTTGAGATTAGAGTAGAGCTAGACTCCTTCTTCTCAAAGGTCTCCTTCCTCCCCTTGTGGGGATGATTCCTCCTCATCTGGAGAAGATCCCTCCGTGGATTCAAGACCTCTACTTGTAGCTAGACTACTTGCCAATCTTTCATCCTCGGGTGACTTTATTGGAACGGCTCGGTTGGCCGTTGGAGAAACAACCATCCAAGATCCCTTCTTGTGTATCTTGCCAATCTCTCCCTTTGGGATTCTATTGGGCCGGTTGGACCGACCGGTAAGGGAAACGGTTCTTGTATCTTGTTGGTGTTCGAGTATTCCGCTGCGTTCTTCCTCGTGTTCTTCGTGTTCTTCGCATTCTTGTGTGAGTTCGTCCACTCGTTCGTCAATCCGTGAAGATCGGGCCACCCTAGTAGTCCCGTACTACATCATATGGTATCAGAGCTCTAGGTTGACACGGATTTGTTTTGTGTTTCCACCGAAATCCACCAAATTTTTCTTCGTTTTTGAGAAATTCGAAAATTTCCACCAAAAATAGCCTTGCCTTGATTCGAGCCGATCTGTCGATTCGTTGCGTTTTTGGTAGTTTTTGTCCATGGATCTGTTGCTTTAGGACCCTCTCCACCTTTGTTTGCGTTCCCTAGCCTTAATTTTGCCAATTTCCCACGAATTCGAGGATTTTCGAGCCCAATTTCCGCCCCAAATTCGAGTCAAAATCGAGCAGATTCGTGCGCAGCGGTACTACCGCCAGTGCAGCGGTACTACCTCCGCAGCGGTACTACCGGGCGGACCAGCGGTACTACCGCCAGGGCCAGATTTTTCAGCAAATTTTTCTTTTCCTCGGTTCGTTTTTGGCATTTCCTCTTTGGTTTGAGTCCTTCTTGGTGTGCTTTACGTCTACAACACTGATAAGCTTCCGCAGCAACGCATCATCAACGCCAAGCGACGACGCCACCAAGGACTCGACATTTCTCCACCATCATATTCCGTTGTGAGCCCTTCTTCCTTTCGCGCAACTTAACCTATTGGACTAGCTCGGTGATATTGCGAGGCATTGCACGTGTTGAGTGTTTGTCTTCAAGTGTTGGCGAGTGTGTATCGTTAGAGAGCTTGGCACTAGCAAAAGAGAAGGAATCATCGTCAAAAAGCAAAAATCAAAAAAAAAGGGAGAAAAGAAAAGAATCAAGTGGTGCCAAGTCTCATCTCTTGTAGGTTGCGACGAAGCTAAGACCGCCAAAGTGAGTGTGAGTGTTAACTCTTGTGCAAATCCGTTGCCCACAAAAAGCAATTGAGCTAGCGTCCTTCTTGTGTTGGGTGACATTTGAGCACGTAGTCTTCGTTAGGTTGTCTACCTTCGAGTGCTCGCCCTCTTGGTTGCCCAACCCCATTATACGCCTTGTGTGTGTTTCTTCATCATTTGTGGTTGGAGTTTCTTTGGTAATTTGATCATTGTGGATTTTCTCTACCTTTGACAATATACTTGTCGGCGGGTTTGCTTGTTTCGTTTGCCACTTCATACCTTCCTATCCTCATAAGTGTGTTTGTTGGGTGTTAGAACCGGATACTCTCTTCTCAAGCCACATTATACTTGGGATATAGTTTGTCTTGGTTTTTCCTTACCACATATCTCACTTGTTCTTGACAAGATGTTTAGGGGAAGTACAAACGGAAGCTTAAGCTCGGATGAGGAAATCCATGGTGGAGTTCGCGGTGATCATGGCTATGTCACCCAATCCGAGTTCGTCGGTCTTCGACACCTTGTTCGTGATGGCTTAGGCCGCTACGAGCGCCGTCTCCAAAATCATGATGCCAACTTCCACGAAATCAATGCGAACATGGAGCGGATGACCGAAGCTATCAACAACCTTGCGCGACAACGAGCTCCTTCACGCTCAAGCCGTACAAGAAGCACCTCAAGGTCGACACAAGCACATCATGGACGTCATGAACCTCGACAAGAACGTCATCGTGATTCAAGGAGCGACGCACATGAACGACCTCCTCCTATCATTGAACAACCACATGATCTTCACGCGAACAATGCCAATGCGCATCAAGAACAACCTCACCAAAATGTTGATCGTCGCGAACGCATACCATCACCACCACCGCCACAACGTGATCGCCCTGACCCATTGGCTAATGACAATGGCGCTCCAGGTGCGCATGACTTTGGTGAACAAGGACGTCACCCTCGACATCCTCCAAGGCCACGTCATCAAAACCATGACAATGCGAACAATGTCGCGCAACCCGTTCCTCAACAAGAGCTACCTCCTCAACATGCGCCTCGTCAAGAGCTTCCTCATGATCGTCACCAACACCAACGTTCCGAGTCAAGTGATAACGAGTCAAGCCAACTCAATGGTGATGGACTCAACCGAAGGAGACGTGGACGTGCATTCCCACGTGGTGGCCACCGTGACGACTATGATGACTTGACCAACGTCCGCTTTGACATACCCAAGTTCTACGGCACAAGTGACCCGGAAGCTTACTTCTCATGGGTACTCAAGGTTGACAAGATCTTCCGCGTGCAACGCTACTCCGACATCAACAAGGTTGATTTAGCTTCGATGGAGTTTGAAGAGTATGCCCTCTTGTGGTGGGAACAACTACAAGATGCTCGCGTCGCTAACCACCAACAACCAATTGACACTTGGGTTGAGATGAAAGAAACAATGCACAAGCGCTTCGTGCCAAGCCATTACACTAGAGACTTATACAAGAAGTTGTAAGAGTTGAAGCAAGGTTTGAAGTCGGTTGACGAGTACTACAAGGAGATGGAAATCTCCATGATGAGAGCCAATGTCAACGAGTACGAAGAGCAATCCATGGCTCGTTTCATGAATGGCCTCAACTATCCCATCAAAAAGATCGTGGAGTTCCAAGCATATGCCTTTATACCTTTGTCGTCATTGATCGCTTCTCTAAAATGGCAGACTTTATACCTTGCAACAAGAGCGACAATGCTTCACACATTGCTACTTTGTTTTTCAGGGAAATCGTCCGTCTTCATGGAGTGCCCAAGACCATTGTGTCGGATCGTGACGTCAAGTTCGTGAGCTATTTTTGGAAGACTTTGATGGCCAAGATGGGGATCAAGCACCTATTCTCCACTGCATACCACGCTCAAACCGATGGCCAAACCGAAGTGGTGAACCGGAGCCTATCCACACTCCTTCGTGTGTTGATCAAGCCTAACTTGAAGAATTGGGAAGAGTGCATCCCACACACCGAGTTCGCCTACAATCGAGCACTACACCGCGCAACAAAGAGAACACCCTTCGAGGTTGTCTATGGCTCCAACCCCTACACCGCGCTAGACATGCTACCACTTCCACTTCGAGAACAAGTAAACATGGACTTCGACAAGCGCGCCGCCTACATGAAGAAACTACATGAAGACACAAGGGCCCGCTAGAGAAGCATAAGGAAGACCATGCTACGAAGATGAACAAGAACAAGCGCCCCATGATCTTTGAAGAAGGAGACCTTGTTGGGCTACATCTACGCAAGGACCGCTTCCCCGATGAAAGAAAGTCTAAGCTCGCGCCAAGAGGAGATGGTCCTTTCAAGGTTCTCAAGCACATCAACGACAACGCATACAAGATCGACATACCAAAGTCCAAGTACGGCGTTCACAACACCTTCAACGTCGCCGACATCTCGCCTTACCTTGGTGACCCAAGTGATGATGAGGACGAAGAGTCGAGGACGACTCTTTTCCAAGGGGTGGGAGATGATGTAGTGCAACCTAGGCACACAACACCAAGTGGCCCAATGACAAGAGCAAGAGTCAACGCTCTACATGATAAGGTGAATTCACTCCTATCTATGTGTGATCTCGACACTCCTTTGAATGGTTTGCTACTTCAGTCGGATACGTTGTGCATACTCAGGAACAACTACCAAGAAGATCACCAAGCAAGTGCAGAAGTTGGACAAGGAACGAGTCAAGAGGAAGATGAAGAAGACGAAGCATCAGCCCGGCGGTACTACCGCCAGGAGGGCCGGTACTACCGCCAGGACCCAGGCAGCGGCACCAGGCCTGCGTGGAGTTCCAGGCAGCGGTACTACCGCCGCCCCAGCGGTACTACCGCCAGGCCCAGATCACGGTACTACCGCCAGAGGTACCGGCACGTCCGAAAACGCCACTGGATACCCCTACGGTACCTCCCGGTACCCGCTTCGTACTACCGCCAGCGAGCGCAATTAATCCCAGCGGTACTACCGCTGGCGCAGCGGTACTACCGCTGGACCTGGGAAGATTCGGGCTGAAGCCCATGTAACGGCCCACAACTTACCCCTTCGCCTCGTGGACTATAAATACTCCTCCTCAGCCTAGGGTTAGGGTTAGACTATGTTTTGAGATTAGAGTAGAGCTAGACTCCTTCTTCTCAAAGGTCTCCTTCCTCCCCTTGTGGGGATGATTCCTCCTCATGTGGAGAAGATCCCTCCGTGGATTCAAGACCTCTAATTGTAGCTAGACTACTTGCCAATCTTTCATCCTCGGGTGACTTTATTGGAACGGCTCGGTTGGCCGTTGGAGAAACAACCATCCAAGATCCCTTCTTGTGTATCTTGCCAATCTCTCCCTTTGGGATTCTATTGGGCCGGTTGGACCGACCGGTAAGGGAAACGGTTCTTGTATCTAGTTGGTGTTCGAGTATTCCGCTGCGTTCTTCCTCGTGTTCTTCGTGTTCTTCGCGTTCTTGTGTGAGTTCGTCCACTCGTTCGCCAATCCGTGAAGATCGGGCCACCCTATTAGTCCCGTACTACATCATTCATGCTAGGAGAACGTGGATGTTCCACGTGAAGACGATGTCGTTCATGACCGTCGCGCCTTGGGTTATCTTGAAGATCTTGTTGTGGTTCACCTTGACGAGGACCATGACGCGTATGCCTTGATTGTGACGACCTTGAAGTGCTTCCTGTACGGCTTGAGCGTGATGAAGAAGAGGCTCGTTGTTGCACAAGGGTGTTGAGAGCTTCGGTCATCCGCTCCATAGATGCTTCTTGCGCATGCATGCGTTCGTTGAAGTTGTTCTCTCGAGCTTGAAGACGGTGCTCGTATCGTCCTAGGCCATCACGAAGAAGGTGTCGAAGACCAACAAACTCCGTTTGTGTGAAATAGTCATGATCACCGCGAACTCCACCATGTATGTCCTCTTCCGAGTTTGAGCTTCCGTTTGTACTTCCCCTAAACATTTTCTCAAGAACAAGTGAGATGTGCGGTAAGGAAAAACCAAAACAAACTATATCCCAAGTATAATGTGGCTTGAGAGAAGAGTATCCGGTTCTAACACCCAACACACACACTTATGAGGATAGGAAGGTATGAAGTGGCAAACGAAACAAGCAAACCCGACCACAAATGATCAAATTACCCAAGAAACTCCAACCACAAATGATGAAGAAACACACACAAAAGCGAATGATGGGGTTGGGCGACCAAAGAGCAAGCACTCGAAGATAGACAACCTAACGAAGACTACGTGCTCAATTGTCACCCAACACAAGAAGGACGCTAGCTCAATTGCTTTTTGTGGGCAGCGGATTTGCACAAGAGTTAACACTCACACTCACTTTGGCGGTTTTCGCTTTGTCGCAACCTACAAGAGATGAAACTTGGCACCACTTGATTCTTTTCTTTTCTCTCTTTTTTTTTTGATTTTTGCTTTTAGATGATGATTCCTTCTCTTTTGCTAGTGCCAAGCTCTCTAACGATACACACTCGCCAATACTTGAAGACAAACACTCAACACGTGCAATGCCTCGCAATATCACTGAGCTAGTCCAATAGGTTAAGTTGCGCGAAAGGAAGAAGGGCTCACAACGGAAATGATGGTGGGGAAAATGTCGAGTCCTTGGTGGCGTCGTCGCTTGGCGTTGATGAAGTCGCTGCGGAAGCTTGTCGATGTCGTAGACGTGTAGTACACACCAGCGAATGACTCAAACAAACAAGAGGAAATGCCAAAACGAACCGAGGAAAAGAAAATTTTCTGAAAATTTGGGCCCTGGCGGTAGTACCGCTTAAGCCGGCGGTAGTACCGCTCTGATACCATATGATGCGGGTAGGTCCCGATTTTCACGGATTTGTACGGAGGAAGGATGAACACGAAGAACACGCGAAGAACGAAGAACACAAAAGTGGGGAAAACAAACACGCAAGGGTAAATAGCAAGTAGCAACCCGGCAAGACTCGATTGGTAACAAATCCCCGAGGGCAGCCCCCAATCCTCCTCTCCCAAGCACACCTTACTCTTAGGATTGTTTGTCCAATTGGTCAATCCAACCAACCCGATAGAATCACCGTAAGATGAAAGATCGGCAAGTAATCGCAACTACAAGCGGAGCCTTGGTATCCATGCAGGGATCTTCTCCTCAAGAGGAGGCCTTGGTTCATCTCCACATGTGGAGGCCTTGAATCATCTTCAAAGGAGGAAGGAGACACTTTGAGAAGAAGGAGCAAGGCTCTACTTTAGTTCCCAAATCATTGTCTAACCCTAGATCTAGTCCAAGGAGTGCTATTTATAGTCTAGATCCAAAACGAGGCGAAGGGATAAGGTTTCACGGGTCCCTTCCCGAGCTGGTGCCCGCACTGGTGGTAGTACCGCTGGGTTAGCCGGTGGTACCGCCGGTGCGGGCTGGTGTCGCGGCTTCCCACCTTCCCGGTACCGGTTGGTACCGCCGCGGCGGTAGCTGGAGGTACCGGAAGAAGGATCAGACGGAGGGTTTCGGCGGTAGCGGCGGCGGTGGTACCGCTGGCGTGGAAGCGTCCATCCCACGTCCCCGGTACCGGTCGGTACCGCTGCCGGTGCCGCTGGCGGTACCGCCGGCGTGGGGTGTGGCCGTGCTGACTGGGCCAGGGGCGGTAGTACCGCTTAAGCCAGCGGTAGTACCGCCGCCTGGGAAGTTCTTCTCCCTTCTTGTCTTCTTCTTCCTCATCGTCTTGGCGCTTCCTCCTCCTCTTCCATGCATACACCTTGGATGAACTTGAGTCTTGGGCTTCCTAGGCATGTTCCCGGTTGTCCGTACTCGTCGTATCAAACCTAGCATAACAAAAGGGTAGATGCTCAAGTAGTATACCATCCAAAGGGACACGAAGTGGGTTCTCGTAGAGGAATGAGTTCACCTTTGAGTTCGATGACGACATGGGATGTGTTGAGGGTCTTGACATGGTGATGGTCGTGACCAGGGCTACATCATTACACGGGTCCATTCCCGAGCTGGTTCCCGCACTGGCGGTAGTACCGCTGGTTTAGCCGGTGGTACCGCCGGTGCGGGCCTGCGTTGCGGATTCCCACGCCCCCGGTATCGACTGGTACCGCGGCGGCGGTATCTAGAGGTACCGGAAGAAGGCCCCGATGTGCCGTTTCAGCGGTAGCAGTGGCGGTAGCACCGCCGGCGTGGTGCGCTCCCATCCCACGTCCCCGGTACCGGTAGGTACCGCTTCCGGTGCCGCTGGCGGTACCGCCGACGTGAGTTGAGTTCCCGCTGAATGGGCCATGGGCGGTAGTACCGCTTGACCCAGCGGTAGTACCGCCACCTGGGGTTTCTTCTCCCTCCTTGTCTTCTTCTTCTTCATCGTATTGGCTCGACTCTTGTCCATCTTCATGCGTCGCCTCTTGGCCATCTTCATAGGGGTCTTCAGGTCCACCATAGCTGAGCACACACAAGGTATCGGAATGAAGTAGCAACCCATTCAAAGGAGTGTCGAGATCACACATAGATAGGAGTGAATTCACCTTATCATGGAGAGCTTTGACTCTTGCTCTTGTCAATGGGCCATTTGATGGTGTTGGTGTTGTGTGCCTATGTTGCACTACATCATCTCCCCCCTTGGAAAAGAGTCGTCCTCGACTCTTCGTCCTCATCATCACTTGGGTTTTCAAAGTAAGGTGAGATGTCGGCAACGTTGAAGGTGTCATGAACGCCGTACTTGGACTTGGATATGTCGATCTTGTATGCATTGTCGTTGATGCGCTTGATAACCTTGAAAGGGCCATCTCCTCTTGGCGCGAGCTTAGACTTTCTCTCATCGGGGATGCGGTCCTTGCGTAGATGTAGCCAAACAAGGTCTCCTTCTTTAAAGATCATGGGGCGCTTGTTCTTGTTCATCTTCGTAGTATGGTCTTCGTTGTGCTTCTCAAGCGTGGCCCTTGTGTCTTCGTGTAGTTTCTTCATGTAAGCGGCACGCTTGTCGAAGTCCATGTTGACTTGCTCACGGAGTGGAAGTGGTAGCATGTCGAGCGCGGTGTAGGGGTTGTAGCCATAGACGACCTCAAAGGGTGTTCTCTTTGTTGCGCGATGTAGTGCTCGATTGTAGGCGAACTCGGCGTGTGGGATGCACTCTTCCCAATTCTTCAAGTTGGGCTTGATCAACACACGAAGGAGTGTGTAAAGGCTTCGGTTCACCACTTCGGTTTGGCCATCGGTTTGAGGGTGGTATGCGGTGGAGAATAGTTGCTTGATTCCCATCTTGGCCATCAAAGTCTTCCAAAAATAGCTCACGAACTTGGTGTCACGATCCGACACAATGGTCTTGGGCACTCCATGAAGACGGACGATTGATGTAGCCCGAGTCACGTCCATCACCATGTCAAGTACTCCAACACTCCACAAGTCACCATGGACATCAAAGGTGAACTCCTTCCTCTATGTGAACCTCGATATGACACTTTGGAATGGTATACTACTTGACCATCGTCACTTTGTATTGCTAGTCAGGACGAGTTCGACTCCTCGGGAAGATGGCCAAGGCGCACGAGGAATGGAGTCCGACAAGACGGTGGCTTGGAAGAGGAGAAGGAAGAGGAGCCAAACAGCTCCAGCGGTACTACCGCCAGGCATAGCGGTACTACCGCCAGGCATAGCGGTACTACCGCCGCAGTGGTACTACCACCAGCGGTACCGCCCAGATTGGCTCTCTGGAGGACCCGGCGGCATCTCCAGCGGCACCGCAGCGGTACTACCGCCACCCAGCGGTACTACCGCCAGGCGCAGCGGTACTACCGTTGCGGGACGCCAGGCGCTTCAGAAAGCCCCCAGCGGTACTACCGCCAGGAGTAGCGGTACTACCGCTGCGGAGCCAGTCCAGCTCGGGTTGGAGGCCCTTATCCTCTCCCCACCTACCCCCTTGGTGGTCAAACCTATAAATAGGCACCTACCCCCTCCAGATCTAGATAGACTATGTTTTGAGATTAGAGTAGAGCTAGACTCCTTCTTCTCAAAGGTCTCCTTCCTCCCCTTGTGGGGATGATTCCTCCCCTTGTGGAGAAGATCCCCTTGTGGATTCAAGACCTCTACTTGTAGCTAGACTACTTGCCAATCTTTCATCTTCGGGTGACTTTATTGGAACGGCTCGGTTGGCCGTTGGAGAAACAACCATCCAAGATCCCTTCTTGTGTATCTTGCCAATCTCTCCCTTTGGGATTCTATTGGGCCGGTTGGACCGACCGGTAAGGGAAACGGTTCTTGTATCTTGTTTGTGTTCGAGTATTCCGCTGCGTTCTTCCTTGTGTTCTTCGTGTTCTTCGCGTTCTTGCGTGCGTTCGTCCCCTCGTTCGTCAATCCGTGAAGATTGGGCCACCCTAGAGGAAACTTTTCCTCATCATATGGTATCAGAGCATGGTTGCCACGGATTTGACATGTGTTTCCACCCCCAAATCCACCTAATTTTTCTTTGATTTTGAGAAATTCGAAAATTTCCACAAAAAATAACCCCAAATTGCTTTTGGATCGATCTGAGATTTGAGTGCGTTTTTGCAAGTTTTGATCCGTGGATCTATTGCTATACTAGTTGATCTTGCTTCCTTTGTGTTCCCATGGCCTAATTCCATCGATTTCCCACCGATTTGGCCATTTTCGGGTCGTTTTTCCGCCTAAATCGCGAAAAAGCAAAATCTGGGTTCCGTAGCGGTACTACCGTCCCTCCTAGCGGTACTACCGCCCCCTAGCGGTACCACCGCTCCCGCTACCGCCAAAAATGGCTCTCTGGATGACCCAGCGGTACCTGTAGCGGTACTACCGCCCCTCCCAGCGGTACCTCGAAAAACTGCATTTTCTGAAAAATTGTTTTGGCCATATCTTTTGATTCCGGACTCCGTTTTTGGTGTTCTTCGGCTCGTTTCGAAGCTACGATCAAGGCCTTTATCACCATTGCGGAAGATCCATCATCTACCACCACCAAAATTCGTGGGCAAGCACGAAGCTTCTACAACAAAGGGTGAAGAACATCGACGAAAGGTATAACATCGCCAATCTTTACCCCTTGCCATTCCGTTGAAAGCCACACTATATCTTTGCGATTACCATGTCCTATTGAGGCTAGCTCTTGATGATTGCTTGGGCTTTGCACATTTGCACCGTGTAGTTTCCGAGCAAAATTGCATGCGCTAGTTATCATATATCATATATCTTGTTGTTGGCATAAAAAGAAGTGAGTGTGCAAAAAGTGAAAAGAAGCAAAAAGAGACAAGAAGCAAAAAGTGCCAAATCAAAAGAAAGAAAAGAAGAAACACCACTTGCCATATCTTGTAGGAAAGCGCAAGCTCGATGAACATCTAGTAGGTGGTGCATTGTTGTGCAAATCTTGTAGCCCACCAAATAAATTGCAATCGAGCTAGTAGCTCTCCTTGTACTTGTGCAACACGAGCTTATAGTCTTCGCTAGGATCATATGGTTCTTAGCTCACTTCTTGGTTGCACGAGTCCCATTTATCTCTCCGCGCGTGTGTTTCCTTGAACTACATTCCTATCTTTTGAGATTGACTTGTTTTGCTTTGTGATCATCGTGGTTCTCTACTTGCTTTGACAATATCTTGGTTTCCGGTTGGTTCAATTTGCTTTCCACCTACCATACCTTCCTACCAACTTTTAAGCCGTGTGTGTTTTGGAGTTTGCTTTGGATACTTGAACACAAGCATTTTACTTTGTGATCGTTTCCCTTGGTTGTCCACGACGTCCAATACTATCTACAAGGTGAGAGGTTGTGTTCTAGTTCCTTTCCACTCCACATATATACACTTGTCTTGTGAGTTACATGTCTAGGGAGAGTGAATGCCACTATGGAGGCCAAGATGATAATGAGTACATGATGAGCCACAACAACTATGATGCCTCAAACTTTGAGGACATGGGGGACTACTACACAATGACCCCCATGACATGATGGATCATCACCAAGACTTCCGCTACAACTACTCCGACTACGACTCCGACTATTCGAGCGTCCACGACAAGGAGCGGTACCATGACGTCGAGCAACCTTCATCAAATTGTATCGACTCCAAGTACGTGCGAATCTACCACGACTCCGACTACATGAGCTCCAACGACAATGAGGCGCAAGTGTCTTCACATGCCTCATCACATGGTACCAACTTCGACTACAACGACATGGTGGAGCGCCACCACTACGACTACCACTCCGATGACATGGTGGAGAACGTCTACGACTACTACTCTTGTAGCATGTGCGGCGACTTCGACAACATGCAAGAGGAGAGGACCCCCATCACCACCATGTTCAAGAGCGGCACCACCAAGCGTCATGGCACAACCTACTTCTATGGTTCAAGCTCAAGACGGTGCTCCGACAAGAAGGCCACCATGAGTTCACCCTATGGAGCTCCATCTACTTCCAAGAGTGCCAAGCTTCGCCATTCGCCATCAACTTCAAGAAGGCGTCATGAGAAGGACATAGCCAAGAGCGCCAAGCATCGGCATTCGACATCAACCCAAGACGGCGCCCCAAGAAGTGCATTGACAAGGCCAAGCCAAGCCAAGGCCCATCTAGCTCATCATGGCGACACATGAAAGATGCCAACATGAGGGATGACCAAGTGAACAAGGTTGATGCACCCTTGGACAAGTTTGGCGACACTAATCGAACGTTCAAGAACCTCATGGACGCCATCGACAAGCTTGCCAAGCGTCTACATTCTTCATCACGCTCAAGAAGGCGCCACAAGAAAGATGCCAAGGTGGACCACAACATGTCTAAGCTTCAAGACGACATCGACACACTCGCCAAGCTTCGGAACATGTCACCAAGCTCTAGTGGAAGCTCCAAGACAAGGTCGCCAAGGCAACAAGCACGCCGACGTCAACATGAGGAGAAGCATCCAAATGACTTTCGGCGACACCCTACACTCAAGAGCGTCAACGTCGACATGAGAAGAAGACGGCGCCCTTCTCAAGCACTTCTCATGATATGGCCCCTACACCAAGTGCCACCACCACATTGGCCCCCATATGGCAAGATGAAGACCTCCTATGCGACAATTGCCAAGGCCAAGACCATGATCCACGAGAATGTCCCAATCTCTTGTGCCCACTATGCAATGGAAGAGGTCACATGATGTGGGAATGCCAAGATGGTGAGAAGATGGTCGAGCATGGGATTTTCCCTTCGACCAAGGAGGCGAGCATGGAGATGCTATCACCTATGACCATGGGTCAAGTGATGATGATGCCGAGCATGGGATGTTCCCTTCGGCAATGGAGTCAAGTGATGAAGCGGAGCATGGGATTTTCCCTTCCGCAAAGGAGTCGAGTGATGATGCCTACACTATGGCATTGACCTTTGGAGGCGAGATGGTTGAGGAGGTTGAGCATGGGAGTTTCCCTTCAACCTTGGAGGCGTATGGAGATGAGGAAACCGAGCCTATCCCTATGAGCTTGAGTTATGAGATGGTACCAATCCCATGTGAGCATGAGAGCCACTTAGCCCACTTGAGTGAGAGTGAGAGTGAGTTGAGTGCCTCCACCATATGTGAGTTTGAGTGCTTTCACTTTGAGGGAATGAGTGATACACCACTTGAGTTGAGAGAGGTAGTTGATAGGTCTTGTGAGGCCATTTCGATTTCTAACAACTTAACCTCTACCTCTAGTGTGTTTTCTCATTGTGTGCTAGGTTCCTTGGATGATGAGACGCCTATCTTCGACATTGCGGTGCCTCAAATGGAGAAGATGTACATGGAGGATGATGATGATGCCACCCCATGTTTACTTCAAGATGGACAAGTCGGCTACATGGAAGCCCCTACTACTTCAACACCTACTTCACATGAGCGGGACTCTCAAGGTATGGGTGTTGATGTGACCATGATCCCGCTAGTGGACATGATGAGCTATGATTGCTGGCATGTTATGGATGATTCTATTGATGTCACATATGATTCGTTCTTATTCCCTTGTGATACTTTGTTTGAAACCAATGTTGAGCATGTGGAATTGCCTATTTGTGATGATTTTGCCATGAGCATGCCTTGTTATGAATGTTTCTATTTTTCTCCCATTGTGGCTTGCAACATGTTGAACAATTTCTCTTTCACATGTGTTGCTTGCACTAATGTTGAAATGCTTGATAATGAGATTGCCCCCATAGCTTTCTCACATTTTGGAGATGTTTCGTTTTCTCTTATGGACCTTGTTCCATCCTTCACTTTGCGTAGTGACCATTCACATACATCATATTTTCCAATTGATTTTGATGTGTTTGGTGATGTGCAAATGAAGAGACACTTCATGATGGATGATGTGTTCATATACCATGCACACAATTTGTTTCTTTGGCTTTTCGTGTGCACTGAGCCTCATGATAATGTCAACCTCAATTGAACATGAGTTGACAATAAGAGCTCTTGAGAGCATACATGTGATTTGTGAAACAAATCCAACTCTAGAATCTTTCCATGTTTTGCATCAAACAAGTTGAACAATTTCTCTTGTTTTGGTTTGTTTGCAAACATGCTTGTGATGTTGGTTTCTCCTATGGCAAGACAAATTTCCCCATCTTTTATGTGAATGATTTATGTGTTGCAACAAATATGATGAACAATTGTTCTTTCCAATGGCTTGTTTGCAACCATAATGACATTTTGTGCATGTCTTGTCATGAGTATAATGGTTTCTACCAAATTGGTGTTGCAACAAATATGTTGAAAACTTGCTCTTTCATGTGCTTTGTTTGCCACCATGATGATATTTTGAAGATGTTCCATTAGATTGATTGCACATTGACCTTGCACTTGCACTACATTTTATATTCTTGTGTTGTGCTAACGGTGCTATGACAAAGAATGGGCATGTCATTGTGATATGCTCCGCTTTCTTGCACACACATGGTTTGCTTGGTCTTTGATGTTTGTAGGCATGGTGAATTCCAATTCTTCGACAACACATCTACCTCCTTCGCATGGTGATGAAGAGCAAGAGTCGAGGACGACTCTTTTTAAAGGGGGGGGGGGGAGATGATGTAGCCCGAGTCACGTCCATCACTATGTCAAGTACTCCAACACTCCACAAGTCACCATGGACATCAAAAGGACCAAACGAAGCGAAGACTCGGGTACACATAGTTTCTTAGCCTTAAACAAGAAATCTTTGTGCAAATAGAAATCACCGATTCCTTTGTGCACCGAACATTGAGCGAAAATGTCTCCAAAGAAAGCATCGGCAGCATACAACTCTTTAATCTCATCCAAACCCAAGACACTAATGTCAAGACGTGTAAGTAGGTTAGCCTTGCGGGATAGAGCATCCGCGACCACATTGTCTTTACCTTTCTTGTATTTGATTACAAAAGTGAAAGACTCAATAAACTCAACCCACTTAGCATATCTTTTGTTCAAGTCTGTTTGACTTTTCAAATATTTCAAGGATTCATGGTCGGAATGAATGACAAATTCCTTAGGACGAAGGTAATGTTGCCACACATCCAAAACACGAACCAAAGCAAATAACTCTTTGTCATAAATGGGGTAATTCAAGCGAGCTCCATCTAGTTTCTCACTATGGTATGCGATGGGTCTACCATTTTGCATAAGCACTCCACCAATGCCCAATCCACTTGCATCGCATTCAATCTCAAATGTCTTAGAGAAATCCGGAAGGGCAAGGAGTGGTGCTTCGGTTAATAACCGTTTGAGCTCATTGAAAGCAAAATCATGTGCATTGCCCCAAATGAAAGGTACATTCTTCTTTGTAAGTTCATGGAGGGGGCAAGCAATTGTGGAAAAATCCTTGATGAAACGGCGGTAAAATCCGGCAAAACCAAGAAAACGTCTCAACTCCTCAAGTGATGTCGGAAAAGGCCAAGTCCGAATTGCTTGTATCTTTGCTTCATCGACTTCGACTCCATCCGAAGAAACAACAAAGCCCAAGAAAATAAGTTTGTTGGTGGCAAAAGTGCACTTAGAAAGATTTGCATAAAGCTTTTCATTGCGAAGAACCAACAAAACTTGAGCAACATGAGAAGTGTGCTCTTCCAAAGACTTGCTATAAATAAGGATGTCGTCAAGTATACCACAACAAATTTCCCAATGAAAGGACGCAAAACATGATTCATGAGACGCATAAAAGTAGAAGGTGCATTGGAAAGACCAAATGGCATGACGAGCCACTCATAAAGACCAAGCTTAGTTTTAAATGCGGTCTTCCATTCATCACCTTCACACATGCGTATTTGGTGATATCCACTTTTAAGATCAATTTTGGAGAATATAGCGGAACCACAAAGCTCATCGAGCATATCATCAAGGCGAGGGATAGGATGGCGATACCGAACGGTGATTGCGTTGATGGGGCGACAATCCATGCAAAGGCGAAGAGTGTTGTTGTGCTTGGGTACCAAGATGACGGGCACGGCGTACGGACTCAAGCTCTCGCGGATATGTCCCATGGCAAGAAGTTCTTGTATTTGCCGTTCGATCTCCTTTGTCTCCTCGGGGTTGGTGCGGTAAGGAGCGCGGTTTGGTAGCGGTGCGCCGGGAACAAGGTCGATGCGGTGCTCGTTTCCACGTGGAGGAGGAAGTCCCGGTGGCACATCTTGAGGGAAAACATCTTCAAAGTCCTTCAAAAGAGACAACAAAGAAGGAGGAAGGTTTGTGAAACAACGCGACTTTTTGCCAAATTAATAGTATAAACAAGCAGTCAATTAGATTAAAAAAAAAACAAGCAGTCGATTTACAAAATTGTAATTCAATATATACCTTTTGTATGTGCACGATTCCAATACATACATTTTTCATAAATGCCCATACTGTACCTAGCTAGCACTGAGACATGCGTGTCATACATAGGAGCCTCAGTCAAAAAGAAAAACTAAATCGATGTAGTTCGCTTCTAGGATCTCAGCTAGAGACTTGCACGTCGTAGGTCCAAATCTCATCAAACACATGTTTTCTTAGATTTTTTTGAGCAAAACGGTCTTATAGATTTGCACGTTCTTAATGGGCCAAGCCCATATTCGTTCGGAAACGAGAGCAGGGTCGCGCAGGAGTTAAATCTTCCAACTCGCTAGGCGTGATACAGAGGACCTACCCATCGTTCGACTCAAAAGAAAAATGAGCTCTACCCATCGTATGTGGGGGGTAAAAAAAATTCGCCAAAAATCTGGGTGGGCCACGGCCCCCCCGGCGCACCCGCTGGATACGCCAGTGCCTGCCGGGAACTCGGGCTCTCGGGTCCTTCCTGGCCTTCTTGCTTGATTCGGGGACCCGGAAGTTCCCCAGGACCGGAGCCCTTAGTCGTCGTTGGCCATGTGTGTCTTGACGGTGAACCCGCCAGCTTGACTTGAGTCTTGGTCTTGTCCATCTTCATCTTGGGCCCACATGGGGTGGACCCACTTTGGCAGTACTAGGGGAACCCCATGTTCCACTGTTGCGACAAAGACCTCTACTTGTAGTTTGACTACTTGCCAATCTTTCATCTTCGGGTGACTTTATTGGAGCGGTTCGGTTGACCGTTGGAGAAACAACCATCCAAGATCCCTTGTTGTATCTACTTGCCGATCTCCCACCTTCGTGTGGATTCTATTGGGCCGGTTGGACCGACCGGTGAGGGAAACGGTTCTTGTATCTTGTGCGTGTTCTTGTGTTCTTGGTGTTCTTCCTCGTGTTCTTCGTGTTCTTGCGTGAGTTCGTCCACTCGTTCGTCAATCCGTGAAGATCGGGCCACCCTAGAGGTCCTACTCCTCATCAGAGGGGGTCCTAAAGCAACAGATCCATGGACAAAAACTACCAAAAACGCAACAAATCGACAGATCGGCTCGAATCAAGGAAAGGCTATTTTTGGTGGAAATTTTCGAATTTCTCAAAAACAAAGAAAAATTTGGTGGATTTTGGTGGAAACACACAACAAATCCGTGGCAACCAAGAGCTCTGATATCATATGATGTAGGTTGGTCCCGATTTTCATGGATTTGTGCGAAGAGAACGATGAACACGAAGAACAAGTGATGAACACAAGAACACAAAGAGGGGAGAACTCTCAAATCAAAGATAACTAGCAAGTAGCAACTCAGCAAGATTCAATTGGTAACAAATACCCTAGGGCAGCCCCCAATTCTCCTCTCCCAAGCACACCTTACTCTTAGGATTGTTTGTCCAATTGGTCAATCCAACCAACCCAATAGAATCACCCTAGGATGAAAGATTGGCAAGTAATCGCAACTACAAGAGGAAGCCTTGGTATCCACGCAGGGAACTTCTCCACAAGGGGAGGCCTTGGTTCATCTCCACAAGGGGAGGCCTTGATTCATCTCCATAGGAGGAAAGAGACACTTTGAGAAGAAGGAGCAAGGCTCTACTCTAATCCCAAATCATAATCTAACCCTAACCCTAGAGGGGAGGCAACTATTTATAGTCTAGATGCGAAATATGGATGAGTGGCTAGGATTACATGGCTCAAGGGCCATCTCAGCACACAGGCTCGCGCAGGTCCGGTAGTACCGGCCAGGGTTTGCCGGTAGTACCGGCCGGGTCGGTAGTACCGGAATTAATTCCGGTAGTACCGCTTAGGGTGGCATCGGATCCAGTAGCGTCTGGCGTCTCGACGGTAGTACCGGCCACGAGGGTTCGGTAGTACCGGCCAGCACTTCTTCAGGATTTCCAGCTTCTTTTCCCGCTCTTCTTCTTCTTCTTCTTGGCCATCTTCTTGGGTCTTCTCTTGGTCATCTTCTCCATCATCTTGGACCTTCTCTTGCTCATCTCCTCCACTCCATTGTGGGTCATCATCAAGGTGGTTCCTGAGTATGCACAAAGTATCCGAATGAAGTAGCAAACCATTCAAAGGAGTGTCGAGATCACACGTAGATAGGAGTGAGGTCACCTTATCATGGAGAGCCTTGACTCTTGATCTTGTCATTGGGCCATTTGGTGATGTTGGTGTTGTGTGCCTAGGTTGCACTACATCACCCTCTGATGTAGGTTGGTCCCGATTTTCACGGATTTGTGCGGAGGGAACGATGAACACGAATAACACGGGATGAACTCGGGCTCTCGGGTCCTTCCTGGCCTTCTTGCTTGATTCGGGGACCCGGAAGTTCCCCAGGACCGGAGCCCTTAGTCGTCGTTGGCCATGTGTGTCTTGACGGTGAACCCGCCAGCTTGACTTGAGTCTTGGTCTTGTCCATCTTCATCTTGGGCCCACATGGGGTGGACCCACTTTGGCAGTACTAGGGGAACCCCATGTTCCACTGTTGCGACAAAGACCTCTACTTGTAGTTTGACTACTTGCCAATCTTTCATCTTCGGGTGACTTTATTGGAGCGGTTCGGTTGACCGTTGGAGAAACAACCATCCAAGATCCCTTGTTGTATCTACTTGCCGATCTCCCACCTTCGTGTGGATTCTATTGGGCCGGTTGGACCGACCGGTGAGGGAAACGGTTCTTGTATCTTGTGCGTGTTCTTGTGTTCTTGGTGTTCTTCCTCGTGTTCTTCGTGTTCTTGCGTGAGTTCGTCCACTCGTTCGTCAATCCGTGAAGATCGGGCCACCCTAGAGGTCCTACTCCTCATCAGAGGGGGTCCTAAAGCAACAGATCCATGGACAAAAACTACCAAAAACGCAACAAATCGACAGATCGGCTCGAATCAAGGAAAGGCTATTTTTGGTGGAAATTTTCGAATTTCTCAAAAACAAAGAAAAATTTGGTGGATTTTGGTGGAAACACACAACAAATCCGTGGCAACCAAGAGCTCTGATATCATATGATGTAGGTTGGTCCCGATTTTCATGGATTTGTGCGAAGAGAACGATGAACACGAAGAACAAGTGATGAACACAAGAACACAAAGAGGGGAGAACTCTCAAATCAAAGATAACTAGCAAGTAGCAACTCAGCAAGATTCAATTGGTAACAAATCCCCTAGGGCAGCCCCCAATTCTCCTCTCCCAAGCACACCTTACTCTTAGGATTGTTTGTCCAATTGGTCAATCCAACCAACCCAATAGAATCACCCTAGGATGAAAGATTGGCAAGTAATCGCAACTACAAGAGGAAGCCTTGGTATCCACGTAGGGAACTTCTCCACAAGGGGAGGCCTTGGTTCATCTCCACAAGGGGAGGCCTTGATTCATCTCCATAGGAGGAAAGAGACACTTTGAGAAGAAGGAGCAAGGCTCTACTCTAATCCCAAATCATAATCTAACCCTAACCCTAGAGGGGAGGCAACTATTTATAGTCTAGATGCGAAATATGGATGAGTGGCTAGGATTACATGGCTCAAGGGCCATCTCAGCACACAGGCTCGCGTAGGTCCGGTAGTACCGGCCAGGGTTTGCCGGTAGTACCGGCCGGGTCGGTAGTACCGGAATTAATTCCGGTAGTACCGCTTAGGGTGGCATCGGATCCAGTAGCGTCTGGCGTCTCGACGGTAGTACCGGCCACGAGGGTTCGGTAGTACCGGCCGGCACTTCTTCAGGATTTCCAGCTTCTTTTCCCCGCTCTTCTTCTTCTTCTTCTTGGCCATCTTCTTGGGTCTTCTCTTGGTCATCTTCTCCATCATCTTGGACCTTCTCTTGCTCATCTCCTCCACTCCATTGTGGGTCATCATCAAGGTGGTTCCTGAGTATGCACAAAGTATCCGAATGAAGTAGCAAACCCTTCAAAGGAGTGTCGAGATCACACATAGATAGGAGTGAGGTCACCTTATCATGGAGAGCCTTGACTCTTGATCTTGTCATTGGGCCATTTGGTGATGTTGGTGTTGTGTGCCTAGGTTGCACTACATCACCCTCTGATGTAGGTTGGTCCCGATTTTCACGGATTTGTGCGGAGGGAACGATGAACACGAATAACACGGGATGAACTCGGGCTCTCGGGTCCTTCCTGGCCTTCTTGCTTGATTCGGGGACCCGGAAGTTCCCCAGGACCGGAGCCCTTAGTCGTCGTTGGCCATGTGTGTCTTGACGGTGAACCCGCCAGCTTGACTTGAGTCTTGGTCTTGTCCATCTTCATCTTGGGCCCACATGGGGTGGACCCACTTTGGCAGTACTAGGGGAACCCCATGTTCCACTGTTGCGACAAAGACCTCTACTTGTAGTTTGACTACTTGCCAATCTTTCATCTTCGGGTGACTTTATTGGAGCGGTTCGGTTGACCGTTGGAGAAACAACCATCCAAGATCCCTTGTTGTATCTACTTGCCGATCTCCCACCTTCGTGTGGATTCTATTGGGCCGGTTGGACCGACCGGTGAGGGAAACGGTTCTTGTATCTTGTGCGTGTTCTTGTGTTCTTGGTGTTCTTCCTCGTGTTCTTCGTGTTCTTGCGTGAGTTCGTCCACTCGTTCGTCAATCCGTGAAGATCGGGCCACCCTAGAGGTCCTACTCCTCATCAGAGGGGGTCCTAAAGCAACAGATCCATGGACAAAAACTACCAAAAACGCAACAAATCGACAGATCGGCTCGAATCAAGGAAAGGCTATTTTTGGTGGAAATTTTCGAATTTCTCAAAAACAAAGAAAAATTTGGTGGATTTTGGTGGAAACACACAACAAATCCGTGGCAACCAAGAGCTCTGATACATATGATGTAGGTTGGTCCCGATTTTCATGGATTTGTGCGAAGAGAACGATGAACACGAAGAACAAGTGATGAACACAAGAACACAAAGAGGGGAGAACTCTCAAATCAAAGATAACTAGCAAGTAGCAACTCAGCAAGATTCAATTGGTAACAAATCCCCTAGGGCAGCCCCCAATTCTCCTCTCCCAAGCACACCTTACTCTTAGGATTGTTTGTCCAATTGGTCAATCCAACCAACCCAATAGAATCACCCTAGGATGAAAGATTGGCAAGTAATCGCAACTACAAGAGGAAGCCTTGGTATCCACGTAGGGAACTTCTCCACAAGGGGAGGCCTTGGTTCATCTCCACAAGGGGAGGCCTTGATTCATCTCCATAGGAGGAAAGAGACACTTTGAGAAGAAGGAGCAAGGCTCTACTCTAATCCCAAATCATAATCTAACCCTAACCCTAGAGGGGAGGCAGCTATTTATAGTCTAGATGCGAAATATGGATGAGTGGCTAGGATTACATGGCTCAAGGGCCATCTCAGCACACAGGCTCGCGTAGGTCCGGTAGTACCGGCCAGGGTTTGCCGGTAGTACCGGCCGGGTCGGTAGTACCGGAATTAATTCCGGTAGTACCGCTTAGGGTGGCATCGGATCCAGTAGCGTCTGGCGTCTCGACGGTAGTACCGGCCACGAGGGTTCGGTAGTACCGGCCGGCACTTCTTCAGGATTTCCAGCTTCTTTTCCCCGCTCTTCTTCTTCTTCTTCTTGGCCATCTTCTTGGGTCTTCTCTTGGTCATCTTCTCCATCATCTTGGACCTTCTCTTGCTCATCTCCTCCACTCCATTGTGGGTCATCATCAAGGTGGTTCCTGAGTATGCACAAAGTATCCGAATGAAGTAGCAAACCCTTCAAAGGAGTGTCGAGATCACACATAGATAGGAGTGAGGTCACCTTATCATGGAGAGCCTTGACTCTTGATCTTGTCATTGGGCCATTTGGTGATGTTGGTGTTGTGTGCCTAGGTTGCACTACATCACCCTCTGATGTAGGTTGGTCCCGATTTTCACGGATTTGTGCGGAGGGAACGATGAACACGAATAACACGGGATGAACTCGGGCTCTCGGGTCCTTCCTGGCCTTCTTGCTTGATTCGGGGACCCGGAAGTTCCCCAGGACCGGAGCCCTTAGTCGTCGTTGGCCATGTGTGTCTTGACGGTGAACCCGCCAGCTTGACTTGAGTCTTGGTCTTGTCCATCTTCATCTTGGGCCCACATGGGGTGGACCCACTTTGGCAGTACTAGGGGAACCCCATGTTCCACTGTTGCGACAAAGACCTCTACTTGTAGTTTGACTACTTGCCAATCTTTCATCTTCGGGTGACTTTATTGGAGCGGTTCGGTTGACCGTTGGAGAAACAACCATCCAAGATCCCTTGTTGTATCTACTTGCCGATCTCCCACCTTCGTGTGGATTCTATTGGGCCGGTTGGACCGACCGGTGAGGGAAACGGTTCTTGTATCTTGTGCGTGTTCTTGTGTTCTTGGTGTTCTTCCTCGTGTTCTTCGTGTTCTTGCGTGAGTTCGTCCACTCGTTCGTCAATCCGTGAAGATCGGGCCACCCTAGAGATCCTACTCCTCATCAGAGGGGGTCCTAAAGCAACAGATCCATGGACAAAAACTACCAAAAACGCAACAAATCGACAGATCGGCTCGAATCAAGGAAAGGCTATTTTTGGTGGAAATTTTCGAATTTCTCAAAAACAAAGAAAAATTTGGTGGATTTTGGTGGAAACACACAACAAATCCGTGGCAACCAAGAGCTCTGATACATATGATGTAGGTTGGTCCCGATTTTCATGGATTTGTGCGAAGAGAACGATGAACACGAAGAACAAGTGATGAACACAAGAACACAAAGAGGGGAGAACTCTCAAATCAAAGATAACTAGCAAGTAGCAACTCAGCAAGATTCAATTGGTAACAAATCCCCTAGGGCAGCCCCCAATTCTCCTCTCCCAAGCACACCTTACTCTTAGGATTGTTTGTCCAATTGGTCAATCCAACCAACCCAATAGAATCACCCTAGGATGAAAGATTGGCAAGTAATCGCAACTACAAGAGGAAGCCTTGGTATCCACGCAGGGAACTTCTCCACAAGGGGAGGCCTTGGTTCATCTCCACAAGGGGAGGCCTTGATTCATCTCCATAGGAGAAAGAGACACTTTGAGAAGAAGGAGCAAGGCTCTACTCTAATCCCAAATCATAATCTAACCCTAACCCTAGAGGGGAGGCAGCTATTTATAGTCTAGATGCGAAATATGGATGAGTGGCTAGGATTACATGGCTCAAGGGCCATCTCAGCACACAGGCTCGCGCAGGTCCGGTAGTACCGGCCAGGGTTTGCCGGTAGTACCGGCCGGGTCGGTAGTACCGGAATTAATTCCGGTAGTACCGCTTAGGGTGGCATCGGATCCAGTAGCGTCTGGCGTCTCGACGGTAGTACCGGCCACGAGGGTTCGGTAGTACCGGCCGGCACTTCTTCAGGATTTCCAGCTTCTTTTCCCCGCTTTTCTTCTTCTTCTTCTTGGCCATCTTCTTGGCTCTTCTCTTGGTCATCTTCTCCATCATCTTGGACCTTCTCTTGCTCATCTCCTCCACTCCATTGTGGGTCATCATCAAGGTGGTTCCTGAGTATGCACAAAGTATCCGAATGAAGTAGCAAACCATTCAAAGGAGTGTCGAGATCACACATAGATAGGAGTGAGGTCACCTTATCATGGAGAGCCTTGACTCTTGATCTTGTCATTGGGCCATTTGGTGATGTTGGTGTTGTGTGCCTAGGTTGCCCTACATCACCCTCTGATGTAGGTTGGTCCCGATTTTCACGGATTTGTGCGGAGGGAACGATGAACACGAATAACACGGGATGAACTCGGGCTCTCGGGTCCTTCCTGGCCTTCTTGCTTGATTCGGGGACCCGGAAGTTCCCCAGGACCGGAGCCCTTAGTCGTCGTTGGCCATGTGTGTCTTGACGGTGAACCCGCCAGCTTGACTTGAGTCTTGGTCTTGTCCATCTTCATCTTGGGCCCACATGGGGTGGACCCACTTTGGCAGTACTAGGGGAACCCCATGTTCCACTGTTGCGACAAAGACCTCTACTTGTAGTTTGACTACTTGCCAATCTTTCATCTTCGGGTGACTTTATTGGAGCGGTTCGGTTGACCGTTGGAGAAACAACCATCCAAGATCCCTTGTTGTATCTACTTGCCGATCTCCCACCTTCGTGTGGATTCTATTGGGCCGGTTGGACCGACCGGTGAGGGAAACGGTTCTTGTATCTTGTGCGTGTTCTTGTGTTCTTGGTGTTCTTCCTCGTCTTCTTCGTGTTCTTGCGTGAGTTCGTCCACTCGTTCGTCAATCCGTGAAGATCGGGCCACCCTAGAGATCCTACTCCTCATCAGAGGGGGTCCTAAAGCAACAGATCCATGGACAAAAACTACCAAAAACGCAACAAATCGACAGATCGGCTCGAATCAAGGAAAGGCTATTTTTGGTGGAAATTTTCGAATTTCTCAAAAACAAAGAAAAATTTGGTGGATTTTGGTGGAAACACACAACAAATCCGTGGCAACCAAGAGCTCTGATACCATATGATGTAGGTTGGTCCCGATTTTCATGGATTTGTGCGAAGAGAACGATGAACACGAAGAACAAGTGATGAACACAAGAACACAAAGAGGGGAGAACTCTCAAATCAAAGATAACTAGCAAGTAGCAACTCAGCAAGATTCAATTGGTAACAAATCCCCTAGGGCAGCCCCAATTCTCCTCTCCCAAGCACACCTTACTCTTAGGATTGTTTGTCCAATTGGTCAATCCAACCAACCCAACAGAATCACCCTAGATGAAAGATTGGCAAGTAATCGCAACTACAAGAGGAAGCCTTGGTATCCACGCAGGGAACTTCTCCACAAGGGGAGGCCTTGGTTCATCTCCACAAGGGGAGGCCTTGATTCATCTCCATGGGAGGAAAGAGACACTTTGCAACACGAGCTTATAGTCTTCGCTAGGATCATTTGGTTCTTTAGCTCACTTCTTGGTTGCATGAGTCCCATTTATCTCTCCGCGCGTGTGTTTCCTTGAACTTCATTCCTATCTTTTGAGATTGACTTGTATTTGCTTTGTGATCATCGTGGTTCTCTACTTGCTTTGACAATATCTTGGTTTCCGATTGGTTCAATTTGCTTTCCACCTACCATACCTTCCTACCAACTTTTAAGCCGTGTGTGTTTTGGAGTTTGCTTTGGATACTTGAACACAAGCATTTTACTTTGTGATCGTTTCCCTTGGTTGTCCACGACGTCCAATACTATCTACAAGGTGAGAGGTTGTGTTCTAGTTCCTTTCCACTCCACATATATACACTTGTCTTGTGAGTTGACATGTCTAGGGAGAGTGAATGCCACTATGGAGGCCAAGATGATGTTGAGTACACGATGAGCCACAACAACTATGATGACTCAAACTTGGAGGACATGGGGGACTACACCGACAATGACCCCCATGACATGATGGATCATCACCAAGACTTCCGCTACAACTACTCCGACTACGACTCTGACTATTCGAGCGTCCACGACAAGGAGCGGTACCATGACGTCGAGCAACCTTCATCAAATTTTATCGACTCCAAGTACGTGCGCATCTACCACGACTCCGACTACACAAGCTTCAACGACAATGAGGCGCAAGTGTCTTCACACGCCTCATCACATGGTACCAACTTCGACAACAACGACATGGTGGAGCGCCACTCCTACGACTACAACTCCGATGACATGGTGGAGAACGTCTACGACTACTACTCTTGTAGCATGTGCGGCGACTTCGACAACATGCAAGAGGAGAGGACCCCCATCACCACCATGTTCAAGAGCGGCACCACCAAGCGTCATGGCACAACCTACTTCTATGGTTCAAGCTCAAGACGGTGCTCCGACAAGAAGACCACCATGAGTTCATCTTATGGAGCTCCATCTACAGCCAAGAGTGCCAAGCCTCGACACTCTACGTCGACAACAAGAAGGCGTCCCAAGAAGTGCATCGACAAGGCCAAGCTACAAATTCTCAAGGATGCCATGGACAAGTATGCCAAGAGCCTACGTCCTTTATCTAGCTCATCAAGGCGCCACAAGAAAGATGCCAAGGTGGACCACAACATGTCACCAAGCTCTAGTGGGAGCTCCAAGACAAGGTCACCAAGGCAACAAGCACGCCGACGCCAACATGAGGAGAAGCATCCAAATGACTTTCGGCGACACCCCACCACTCAAGAGCGTCAACGTCGACATGAGAAGAAGACGGCGACAAAGGCGCATCCTATGGTGTCCCCTAGTGCTACCACTCCAAGTGCGCCAACAAGAGCTAAAAGTCCCATCTTTGACGAGATCATGGCCGACATCGACAACTTCTTCGAGAATCTCATACGTCGACGTCGGAAGAAACATGGTCACAAACGTGAGGCCACAACATGGCGCCCTTCTCAAGCACTTCTCATGATACGGTCTACACCAAGTGCCACCACCACATTGGTCCCCATATGGCAAGAAGAAGACCTTATATGTGACAATTGCCAAGGCCAAGACCATGATCCACGAGAATGTCCCAATCTCTTGTGCCCACTATGCAATAGAAGAGGTCACATGATGTGGGAGTGCCAAGTTGGTGAACAAGATGGTGACCAAGGAGATGACAAGATGGTCGAGCATGGGATTTTCCCTTCGACCAAGGAGGCGAGCATGGAGAATGCTATCACCTTTGACCATGGGTCAAGTGATGATGATGCCGAGCATGGGATTTTCCCTTCCGCAAAGGAGTCGAGTGATGATGCCTACACTATGGCATTGACCTTTGGAGGCGTGATGGTTGAGGAGGTTGAGCATGGGAGTTTCCCTTCAACCTTGGAGGCGTATGGAGATGAGGAAACCGAGCCTATCCCTATGAGCTTGAGTTATGAGATGGTACCAATCCCATGTGAGAATGAGAGCCACTTAGCCCACTTGAGTGAGAGTGAGAGTGAGTTGAGTGCCTCCACCATATGTGAGTTTGAGTGCTTTCACTTTGAGGGAATGAGTGATACACCACTTGAGTTGAGAGAGGTAGTTGATAGGTCTTGTGAGGCCATTTCGATTTCTAACAACTTAACCTCTACCTCTAGTGTGTTTTCTCATTGTGTGCTAGGTTCCATGGATGATGAGACGCCACTCTCGACTTGATGTGCCTCAAATGGAGAAGATGTACATGGAGGATGATGATGATGCCACCCCATGTCTACTTCAAGATGGACAAGTCGGCTACATGGAAGCCCCTACTACTTCAACACCTACTTCACATGAGCGGGACTAAAAGGTATGGGTGTTGATGTGACCATGATCCCGCTAGTGGACATGATGAACTATGATTGCTTGCATGCTATGGATGATTCTATTGATGTCACATATGATTCGTTCTTATTCCCTTGTGATACTTTGTTTGAAACCAATGTTGATCATGTGGAATTACCTATTTGTGATGATTTTGCCATGAGCATGCCTTGTTATGAATGTTTCTATTTTTCTCCCATTGTGGCTTGCAACATGTTGAACAATTTCTCTTTCACATGTGTTGCTTGCACTAATGTTGAAATGCTTGATAATGAGATTGCCCCCATAGCTTTCTCACATTTTGGAGATGTTTCATTTCTCTTATGGACCTTGTTCCATCCTTCACTTTGCATAGTGACCATCCACATATGTCATATTTTCCAATTGATTTTTGTGTGGTTGGTGATGTGCAAATGAAGAGACACTTCATGATGGATGATGTGTTCATATACCGTGCACATAACTTCTTCATATGGTGTCTTGTGTGTGCCGGTAACCGCATGATAATGTCAACCTCAATTGAGCATGAGTTGACAATAAGAGCTCTTGAGAGCATACATTGAGTTGTGGATTGAATCCAACTCGAAATCTTTCCATGTTTTGCATCAAACAAGTTGAACAATTTCTCTTGCTTTTGGTTTGTTTGCAAACATGTTTGTGATATTGGTTTCCCCTATGGCAAGAATGTATCCTTCATCTTTCATATGAATGATTTATGTGTTGCACCAAGTATGATGAACAATTGTTTTTTCCAATGGCTTGTTTGCAACCATAATGACATTTTAAGCATGTCTTGTCATGAGTTTATTGGTTTCTACCAATTTGGTGTTGCAACAAATATGTTGAAAACTTGCTCTTTCATGTGCTTTGTTTGCCACCATGATGATATTTTGGACATTCTTCATTGTGTGTTTTTGCCAAACTCTTCGCTTTTGCATCAAGGTGATGACAAATTGTTCTTCCCAATGCCTTGTGTGCAATAATGCCATATGATTCAAATGAGATGCTAGATGGCATCCTCATATTTTCATGGAGTTTTTGTGTTCTCACATTTTGAAGATGTTGCATTGGATTGCTTGCACTTTGACCTTGCACTTGCACTACATTTCATATTTTGTGTGTGCTAACGGTGCTATGACAAAGAATGGACATGTCATTGTTGATATGTTCCTCTTTCTTGCACACACATGGTTTGCTTGGTCTTTGGTGTTTGTAGGCATGGTGAATTCCAATTCTTCGACAACACATCTACCTCCTTTACATGGTGATGAAGAGCAAGAGTCGAGGACGACTCTTTTTAAAGGGAGGGGAGATGATGTAGTGCAACCTACCCTAAGCAACCCAACATATCCCAAGTCACCATGGACATCAAAGGTGAACTCCTTCCTCTTTGTGAACCTCGATATGACACTTTGGAATGGTATACTACTTGACCATCGTCACTTTGTATTGCTAGTCATGACGAGTACGAGTCCACGGGAAGATGGCCAAGACGCAAGAGGAATGGAGTCCGACAAGACGGTGGCTTGGAAACGGAGAAGGAAGAAGAAACTGCATCAGGCGGTACTACCGGACTCGCCCCGGTACTACCGCCACAGCCGGCCGGTACTACCGCGCCACTACCGCGCCAACTACCGGATCTCCCAGGAGCTACGGGTGTCGTCGAGTTTCATCCCGGTAGTGACCCCGGTACTGGCCCGGTACTACCGCACGGCCGGTACTACCGGGCTCCAGCCGGTACTACCGCTGCGGGCGAGCCTGCGTGCTGAAAAGGCCCTGTGCCTTGTAATCTTATCCACCCACCTACCCCTTTGGTCAACACTATAAATAGGCACCCCTTGGCTAGATCTAGGGATAGACTATGTTTTGAGATTAGAGTAGAGCTAGGCTCCCCACCTCAAGACGGTCTCCTTCCTCCCCTTGCGGGGATGGTTCCTCCTCTTTGGAGAAGATCCCTTGTGGATTCAAGACCTCTACTTGTAGTTTGACTACTTGCCAATCTTTCATCTCGGGTGACTTTATTGGATCGGTTGGTTGGCCGTTGGAGAAACAACCGTCGAAGATCCCTTCTTGTATCTACTTGCCGATCTCCCACCTTCGTGTGGATTCTATTGGGCCGGTTGGACCGACCGGTAAGTGAAACGGTTCTTGTATCTTGTGTGTGTTCTTGTGTTTGGGGCGTTCTTCTTGGTGTTCTTCGTGTTCCTCGTGTTCTTGCGTGCGTTCGTCCCCATCCCCCGTCAATCCGTGAAGATTGGGCCACCCTAGAGGAATTTTCCTCATCATATGGTATCAGAGCATGGTTGACACGGATTTGACTTTGTTTCCCCCACAAATCCCCCAAATTTTTCTTTGATTTTGAGAAATTCGAAAATTTCCACCAAAAATAGCCCCAAATTGCTTTTGGATCGATCTGTGAATATTGTGCGTTTTTGCAAGTTTTGATCCGTGGATCTGTTGCTATACTAGTTGATCTTGCTTCCTTTGTGTTCCCATGGCCTAATTCCATCGATTTGGCCATTTTCGGTCCGTTTTTCCGCCAAAATCGCGCATTTTCGCGTCTCGGGCACGAACTGCGTCCCGACCCGTACTACGGGGACACGGGCGGTACTACCGCCCCTCCCAGAAACTGAAATGGCTAGGAGGGGTGCACGTGGGTCAGATGACGTAAGGAGGGTCCGTATACTCCTAGATGGCTAGGAGGGGTCCACGGGGGTCCAGATGGCTAGGATTGTCGCATGTGCTTTAGGATGACCTAAAAGTGCTACTGATACTGCTAGATGGCTGGGAGGGTGCACGTGGGTCAGATGACGTAAGGAGGGTCCGTATACTCCTAGATGGCGAGGAGGGGTCCACGGGGGTCTAGATGGCTAGGATTGTCGCACGTGTTTTAGGATGACCTAAAAGTGCTATTGATACTCCTAGATGGCTGGGAGGGGTGTACGTGGGTCAGATGACGTAAGGAGGGTCCGTATAACCCTAGATGGCTAGGAGGGGTCCACGGGGGTCCAGATGGCTAGGATTGTCGCACGTGCGTTAGGATGACCTAAAAGTGCTACAGATACTCCGAAATGGCTGGGAGGGGTGCACGTGGGTCAGATGACGTAAGGAGGGTCCGTATACTACTGGATGGCTAGGAGGGGTCCACGGGGGTCCAGATGGCTAGGATTGTCGCACGTGCTTTAGGTGACCTAAAAGTGCTACTGATACTACTAGATGGCTAGGAAGGTGCACGTGGGTCAGATGACGTAAGGAGGATCCCTATACTCCTAGATGGCAAGGAGGGGTCCACGGGGGTCCAGATGGCTAGGATTGTCGCACGTGCTTTAGGATGACCTAAAAGTGCTACTGATACTCTTGGATGGCTGGGAGGGTGCACGTGGGTCAGATGACGTAAGGAGGGTCCGTATACTCCTAGATGGCTAGGAGGGGTCCACGGAGGTCCAGATGGCTAGGATTGTCGCACGTGTTTTAGGATGACCTAAAAGTGCTACTGATACTCCTAGATGGCTGGGAGGGGTGTACGTGGGTCAGATGACGTTAGGAGAGTCCGGATAACCCTAGATGGCTGGGAGGGGTGCACGTGGGTCAGATGACGCAAGGGGGGTCCGTATACTCCTAGATGGCTAGGAGGGGTCCACGGGGGTCCAGATGGCTAGGATTGTCGCACGTGCTTTAGGGTGACCTAAAAGTGCTACTGATACTCCTAGATGGCTAGGAGGGGTGCACGTGGGTCAGATAACGTAAGTAGGGTCCGTATACTCCTAGATGGCTAGGAGGGGTCCACGGGGGTCCAGATGGCTAGGATTGTCGCACGTGCTTTAGGATGACCTAAAAGTGCTACTGATACTCCTAGATGGCTGGGAGGGGTGCACGGGGGTCAGATGACGCAAGGAGGGTCCGTATACTCCTAGATGGCTAGGAGGGGTCCACGGGGGTCCAGATGGCTAGGATTGTCGCACGTGCTTCAGGATCACCTAAAAGTGCTACTGATACTCCGAAATGGCTGGGAGGGGTGCACGTGGGTCAGATGACGTAAGGCAGGTCCGTATACTCCTGGATGGATAGGAGGGGTCCACGGGGGTTCAGATGGCGTAAGGAGGGTCCGTATACTCCTGGATGGCTAGGAGGGGTGCACGTGGGTCAGATGACGTAAGGAGGGTCCGTATACTCCTAGATGGCTAGGAGGGGTCCACGGAGGTCCAGATGGCTAGGATTGTCGCACGTGTTTTAGGATGACCTAAAAGTGCTACTGATACTCCTAGATGGCTGGGAGGGGTGTACGTGGGTCAGATGACGTAAGGAGAGTCCGTATAACCCTACATGGCTAGGAGGGGTCCACGGGGGTCCAGATGGTTAGGATTGTCGCACGTGCTTTAGGATGACCTAAAAGTGCTACTGATACTCCTAGATGGCTGGGAGGGGTGCACGTGGGTCAGATGACGTAAGGAGGGTCCGTATACTTCTAGATGGCTAGGAGGGTTCCACGGGGTCCAGATGGCTAGGATTGTCACACGTGCTTTAGGATGACCCAAAAATGCTACTGATACTCCTAGATGGCTGGGAGGGGTGCACGTGCGTTAGATGACGTAAGGAGGGTCCGTATACTCCTAGATGGCTAGGAGGGGTCCACGGAGGTCCAGATGGCTAGGATTGTCGCACGTGTTTTAGGATGACCTAAAAGTGCTACTGATACTCCTAGATGGCTGGGAGGGGTGCACGTGGGTCAGATGACGTAAGGAGGGTCCGTATACTCCTAGATGGCTAGGAGGGGTCCAGGGAGGTCCAGATGGCTAGGATTGTCGCATGTGTTTTAGGATGACCTAAAAGTGCTACTGATACTCCTAGATGGCTGGGAGGGGTGTACGTGGGTCAGATGACGTAAGGAGAGTCCGTATAACCCTACATGGCTAGGAGGGGTCCACGGGGGTCCAGATGGTTAGGATTGTCGCACGTGCTTTAGGATGACCTAAAAGTGCTACTGATACTCCTAGATGGCTGGGAGGGGTGCACGTGGGTCAGATGACGTAAGGAGGGTCCGTATACTTCTAGATGGCTAGGAGGGTTCCACGGGGGTCCAGATGGCTAGGATTGTCACACGTGTTTTAGGATGACCCAAAAATGCTACTGATACTCCTAGATGGCTGGGAGGGGTGCACGTGCGTTAGATGACGTAAGGAGGGTCCGTATACTCCTAGATGGCTAGGAGGGGTCCACGGAGGTCCAGATGGCTAGGATTGTCGCACGTGTTTTAGGATGACCTAAAAGTGCTACTGATACTCCTAGATGGCTGGGAGGGGGGTGCGTGGGTCAGATCACGTAAGGAGAGTCCGTATAACCCTAGATCGCTAGGAGGGGTCCACGGGGGTCCAGATGGCTAGGATTGTCGCACGTGCTTTAGGATGACCTAAAAGTGCTACTATTACTCCAAAATGGCTGGGAGGGGTGCACGTGGGTCAGATGACGTAAGGAGGGTCCGTATACTCCTGGATGGCTAGGAGGGGTCCACGGGGGTTCAGATGGCTAGGATTGTCGCACGTGCTTTAGGATGACCTAAAAGTGCTACTGATACTCCTAGATGGCTGGGAGGGGTGCACGTGGGTCAGATAATGTAAGGAGGGTCCGTATACTCCTAGGTTGCTAGGAGGGGTCCACGGGGGTCCAAATGGCTAGGATTGCCGCACGTGCTTTAGGATGACCTAAAAGTGCTACTGATACTCCTAGATGGCTGGGAGGGGTGCACGTGGGTCAGATGACGTAAGGAGGATCCGTATACTCCTAGATGGCTAGGAGGGATCCACGGGGTCCAGATGGCTAGGATTGTCACACGTGCTTTGGGATGACATAAAAGTGCTACTGATACTCCTAGATGGCTGGGAGGGGTGCACGGGGGTCAGATGACGCAACGAGGGTCCGTATACTCCTAGATGGCTCCTAGATGGCTAGGAGGGGTCCACGGGGGTCCAGATGGCTATGATTGTCGCACGTGCTTTAGAATGACGTAAAAGTGCTACTGATACTCCTAGATGGCTGGGAGGGGTCCACGGAGGTCCAGATGGCTAGGAGGGGTCCACGGGGGTCCAGATGGCTAGGATTGTCGCACGTGCTTTAGGGTGACCTAAAAGTGCTACTGATACTACTAGATGGCTAGGAAGGGTACACGTGGGTCAGATGACGTAAGGAGGATCCCTATACTACTAGATGGCAAGGAGGGGTCCACGGGGGTCCAGATGGTTAGGATTGTCGCACGTGCTTTAGGATGACCTAAAAGTGCTACTGATACTCCTAGATGGCTGGGAGGGGTGCACGTGGGTCAGATGACGCAAGGAGGGTCCGTATACTCCTAGATGGCTAGGAGGGGTCCACGGGGGTTCAAATGGCTACGATTGTCGCACGTGCTTTAGGATGACCTAAAAGTGCTACTGATACTCCTAGATGGCTGGGAGGGGTGCACGTGGGTCAGATGACGCAAGGGGGGTCCGTATACTCCTAGATGGCTAGGAGGGGTCCACGGGGGTCCAGATGGCTAGGATTGTCGCACGTGCTTTAGGGTGACCTAAAAGTGCTACTGATACTCCTAGATGGCTAGGAGGGGTGCACGTGGGTCAGATAACGTAAGTAGGGTCCGTATACTCCTAGATGGCTAGGAGGGGTCCACGGGGGTCCAGATGGCTAGGATTGTCGCACGTGCTTTAGGGTGACCTAAAAGTGCTACTGATACTACTAGATGGCTAGGAAGGGTGAACGTGGGTCAGATGACGTAAGGAGGATCCGTATACTACTAGATGGCAAGGAGGGGTCCACGGGGCTCCAGATGGCTAGGATTGTCGCACGTGATTTAGGATGACCTAAAAGTGCTACTGATACTCCTAGATGGCTAGGAAGGGTGCACGTGGGTCAGATGACGTAAGGAGGGTCCGTATACTACTAGATGGCAAGGAGGGTCCACGGGGGTCCAGATGGCTAGGATTGTCGCACGTGCTTTATTATGACCTAAAAGTGCTACTGATACTCCTAGATGGCTGGGAGGGGTGCACGTGGGTCAGATGACGTAAGGAGGGTCCGTATAGTCCTAGATGGCTTGGAGGGGTCCACGGAGGTCCAGATGGCTAGGATTGTCGCACGTGTTTTAGGATGACCTAAAAGTGCTACTGATACTCCTAGATGGCTGGGCGGGGGGTACATGGGTCAGATGACGTAAGGAGAGTCCGTATAACCCTAGATGGCTAGGAGGGGTCCACGGGGGTCCAGATGGCTAGGATTGTCGCACGTGCTTTAGGATGAACTAAAAGTGCTACTGATACTCCGAAATGGCTGGGAGGGGTGCACGTGGGTCAGATGACGTAAGGAGGGTCCGTATAGTCCTAGATGGCTTGGAGGGGTCCACGGAGGTCCAGATGGCTAGGATTGTCGCACGTGTTTAGGATGACCTAAAAGTGCTACTGATACTCCTAGATGGCTGGGCGGGGGGTACGTGGGTCAGATGACGTAAGGAGAGTCCGTATAACCCTAGATGGCTAGGAGGGGTCCACGGGGGTCCAGATGGCTAGGATTGTCGCACATGCGTTAGGATGAACTAAAAGTGCTACTGATACTCCGAAATGGCTGGGAGGGGTGCACGTGGGTCAGATGACGTAAGGAGGGTCCATATACTCCTGGATGGCTAGGAGGGGTCCACGGGGGTTCAAATGGCTAGGATTGTCGCACGTGCTTTAGGATGACCTAAAAGTGCTACTGATACTCCTAGATGGCTGGGAGGGGTGCACGTGGGTCAGATGACGCAAGGAGGGGTCCGTATACTCCTAGATGGCTAGGAGGGGTCCACGGGGGTCCAAATCGCTAGGATTGTCGCACGTGCTTTAGGATGACCTAAAAGTGCTACTGATACTCCTAGATGGCTGGGAGGGGTGCACGTGGGTCAGATGACGCAAGGAGGGTCCGTATACTCCTAGATGGCTAGGAGGGGTCCACGGGGGTCCAAATGGCTAGGATTGTCGCACGTGCTTTAGGATGACCTAAAAGTGCTACTGATACTCCTAGATGGCTGGGAGGGGTGCACGTGGGTCAGATGACGTAAGGAGGGTCCGTAAACTCCTAGATGGCGAGGAGGGTTCCACGGGGGTCCAGATGGCTAGGATTGTTGCATGTGCTTTATGTTCCAAGGTATGGCGATAGGTCGGCGACGTTGAAGGTGTCATGGACCAAGTGTTTGGAGTTGGAGATGTCGATCTTGTAGGCATTGTCGTTGATGCGCTTGATAACCTTGAAAGGTCCATCTCCACGAGGGTGAAGCTTGGACTTCCTTGCATCCGGAAAGTGATCCTTGCGAAGGTGTAGCCACACAAGATCTCCTTCTTCAAATATCATGGCGCGCTTGTGTTTGTTCATCTTCGTAGCATGGTCTTTGTTGTGCTTCTCGAGAGTAATTCTTGTTTCCTCATGGAGCTTCTTCATGTAAGCGGCTCGCTTGTCGAAGTCCATGTTAGCTTGCTCACGGAGTGGAAGTGGTAGCATGTCTTGCGCGGTGTAGGGGTTGGAGCCATAGACGACCTCGAAGGGTGTTTTCCTTGTTGCGCGGTGTAGTACTCGATTGTAGGCGAACTCGGCGTGTGGGATGCACTCCTCCCAATTCTTCAAGTTAGGCTTGATCAACACACGAAGGAGTGTAGATAGGCTTCGGTTCACCACTTCGGTTTGGCCATCGGTTTGAGGGTGATATGTGGTGGAGAATAGTTGCTTGATTCCCATCTTAGCCATCAAAGTCTTCCAAAAATAGCTCACGAACTTGGTGTCACGATCCGACACAATGGTCTTGGGCACACCATGAAGACGGACGATTTCCCTGAAAAACAAAGTAGCAATGTGTGAAGCATCGTTGCTCTTGTTGGAAGGTATGAAGTGTGCCATTTTAGAGAAGCGATCAATGACGACAAAGATGGAATCCTTGTTTGTTTTAGTGCGTGGGAGTCCTAAGACAAAATCCATAGCTATATCGTGATGAGGGCATCGTCGGCAGCGTCTTGGTTGGTTGACACGCTAGGACATATTTAAATGAGATGTAAAAGTCTAAGGTAGTGTTAACTAGGCCTGCGTGCCAAATCTAAGGCCGAACCCGCCATGGGTCGGTTTGTATCTAGGTCGAGTCCAACTAGGTTTAGGAGTCAATTAGGTTTCGGTTTGGGCCTGTCCAACCGACTAGGTGTTTGGCCTCCTATATAAAGGAGCCAGCGGCTAGGGTTTTAGGAGAGTTGAAAATTATGTAGAACATTGTGTTCAAGGTTGCCTCCGTCCTAAGGGACCGGCGTGTAGACGGCGTCTCGGACGTTCGTCAGTTATCTTTGAAATAAAGGCATGAGTGTTCTTGAATCTGTCAAGAGTTATCGTGCGTGGCGAGAAGGCTCTTGGATCTGCCAAGGGTTGTCGAGCTTGGCGTGAGGCGTGGTGTTCATCATCTCGTTGCTCGCCGTGTGGGATTCGTTCTCTCGTTCTTCAGGTTGCGCGGATTGCTCCCGTGATTGGAAGAATAGTTATCCGGCGGTTCTTGCGGTGAAAGATCGGGCAAACAATCCGTATCATCTGGTATCAGAGCGCCAGGTTGATCACCGCGAGGGAGTTCGTCCAGTCGATTTGCAGGTCCGTATAGATTGGTAGATCTATTTTTCTGAAATTGTTGGTGGAGTTCTGCTGGTTCGACTTTGTTGCTGTTCGTCGAATCATCAGCAGATTGGATCGAATATTCTGGTTGCGTGATGCTGGCAGCTGGATCGCACGAAGAGGTCTCGTTGGTTCAGCTAAGGAAAGGTAGTTTTGATCGGATTCCTGGAGGTTTCCATGTACGTGAAGTTCCGGCCGGAAAGGAAAGCACCCAAAAAAAAATCAAGTTGTGATTTCCTTCCGTGTGCTGTGCATGCAAGGAAAGGAAAAGTTGGTATCGTTTTGCTTAGAACGATCAGATTGTTTTCCTTCGTACGAGTGCAGGCAGCAACCAAAAAAAAAAAACGTGAAGGAAGGAAATACAGAGGAAAGATCGAGGAGATTTCGGATCGGATTAAAAAAGGAAGGAAACAGAAAAGTATAGACGAGATCTCGGATTTTTATTTGTTCCTGATTTTGTGGGATTAATTTCGGGCAGGAAAGGAAAGAAATAAAAAAAAATAGGAGATCTGATCGGTTGCTACAGCTTTTTGCGTAAGCTAACAGAGCAAATCAAGGAGAAAAAAAAGGTACCGATTGGTTTCTGTTTGGCATGGGCTGATGTCAAAGAGCAGATTGTTTCAGCTTGCACGTACAACGAAATTTGTGGCATCGGTCAGGGTGGTCATATTACAGTGATGGGAAAGAAAGTACAGTAAAATAGACACTCGTTTTTAGTTGTAAACGGAGGTGCACTCAGTTCATTTGGATCCATGGCGTGCAGCAATTTGTGCTGTTAGTTTTGGGTGATGTGCCAAGTTTGCCTCCACAATTTCAGATTGCATTCGCAGGTGTATTCATAGCTTATTTGGACCCTTGGTGTGCAGGAATTTGTCCTGTTGTGTTTGGGGTGATTTGCGTGGTTCGTTTACACGTGCAGTCCGAAAGTATTGTGTCTCAATCTGGTTGGTGGCGCCAAACATGGAGGGCGCCAAGAGCAAGTCTAGCTAGCCGAGAGGGAGGATGTGGTGTGGCAGGCCGGCGAAGACTTGAGGATGGAGAAGAAGCGTGGCGATTATGCATAATTGACGCCACAAGCGCTGGAGAAGACCTTCAGGCGTTGAGGACAACGCCTCTCTAAGAAGGGGAGGATGATGAGGGCATCGTCGGCAGCGTCTTGGTTGGTTGACACGCTAGGACATATTTAAATGAGATGTAAAAGTCTAAGGTAGTGTTAACTAGGCCTGCGTGCCAAATCTAAGGCCGAACCCGCCATGGGTCGGTTTGTATCTAGGTCGAGTCCAACTAGGTTTAGGAGTCAATTAGGTTTCGGTTTGGGCCTGTCCAACCGACTAGGTGTTTGGCCTCCTATATAAAGGAGCCAGCGGCTAGGGTTTTAGGAGAGTTGAAAATTATGTAGAACATTGTGTTCAAGGTTGCCTCCGTCCTAAGGGACCGGCGTGTAGACGGCGTCTCGGACGTTCGTCAGTTATCTTTGAAATAAAGGCATGAGTGTTCTTGAATCTGTCAAGAGTTATCGTGCGTGGCGAGAAGGCTCTTGGATCTGCCAAGGGTTGTCGAGCTTGGCGTGAGGCGTGGTGTTCATCATCTCGTTGCTCGCCGTGTGGGATTCGTTCTCTCGTTCTTCAGGTTGCGCGGATTGCTCCCGTGATTGGAAGAATAGTTATCCGGCGGTTCTTGCGTGAAAGACGAGGGGGATGTGGTGTGGCAGGCCTGCGAAGACTTGAGGATGAAGAAGGATCGTGGCGATATGCAGATTTGACGCCACAAGCGCTGGAGAAGACCTTCCGGTGTTGAGGACAACGCCTTTCTAAGAAGGGGAGGATGATACGGGCATCGTCGGCATTATATTGGTCCGTTGACACGCTAGGACATATGTAATAGTAATATAAGTCTAAGGTGTTGTTAATTAGGGTCTGCGTGCCAAACATGGCCGAACCCAACCATGGGTCGGTTTGTATCAGTTTGAGTCCAATTAGGTTTAGGTATCTGAGTCGAACCAGTTTAGGTTTCAGCCGCTCCTACCCCTTTGGCCTTTATAACCAGAGGGGGTGCCTCAATATTAGGGGAGTTGAAAATTATGTAGAACATTGTGTTCAAGGTTGCCTCCGTCCTAAGGGACCGGCGTGTAGACGGCGTCTCGGACGTTCGTCAGTTATCTTTGAAATAAAGGCATGAGTGTTCTTGAATCTGTCAAGAGTTATCGTGCGTGGCGAGAAGGCTCTTGGATCTGCCAAGGGTTGTCGAGCTTGGCGTGAGGCGTGGTGTTCATCATCTCGTTGCTCGCCGTGGGATTCGTTCTCTCGTTCTTCAGGTTGCGCGGATTGCTCCCGTGATTGGAAGAATAGTTATCCGGCGGTTCTTGCGGTGAAAGATCGGGCAAACAATCCGTATCATATCGGATCATGGGTGATGTGGAATAGGGAATGGTGTGTATAACCCATGAGAGTTTAGGGTAGACTTAGCTTTGAGACATGTAGAACATCGTCGAACTAGGCGTTCCACATCACGCTTCATTCTAGGCCAATAGTAGTTGGTGGCGAGCATGGTGTAGGTCTTGTCGCGGCCAAAGTGACCCATGAGTGTTCCTCCATGAGATTCCTTCAAAAGGACCAAACGAAGCGAAGACTCGGGTATACATAGTTTGTTAGCCTTAAACAAGAAACCTTGGTGCAAATAGAAATCACCAATTCCTTTGTGCTCCGAACATTGGGTGAAAATGTCTCCAAAGAAAGCATCGGTAGCGTACAACTCTTTAATCTCATCCAAACCCAAGACACTAATGTCAAGACGTGTAAGTAGGTTGGCCTTGCGGGATAGAGCATCCGCTACCACATTGTCTTTACCTTTCTTGTATTTGATTACAAATGTGAAAGACTCAATGAACTCAACCCAGTTCGCATGTCTTTTGTTCAAATTTGTTTATGGGCCTTCAGCCCGAATTCCTGGTGTCACAGCGGTAGTACCGCTCCTGGCGGAGGCGGTAGTACCGCTGGCCGCTGGCGGTAGTACCGCTGGAACTTGCATTTTATTTCCTCTCAGCGCTGGCGGTAGTACGTGGCCGGTACCGACAGATACCGTTGGAGACAGTAGCTTTTGGAGACGCGCCGGTAGCGTGGGCGGTACCTCCAGCGGTACTACCGTCCTGGAGCTGGCGGTAGTACCGCTGGTGGCGGCGGTAGTACCGCCGCCTGGAGCTTCTCTCGCTTCAGCTTCATCGCTCGGTGCCTGGCGGTAGTACCGGCCTTCTCGGCGGTAGTACCGCTGCTCTGCTCCTTCATCTTCCTCTTGACCCGTCTCTTGGCCATCTTCGACACTTTCTTGGAGATCTTCATGGCAGTTGTTCCTGAGTATGCACAACGTATCCGAATGAAGTAGCAACCCATTCAAAGGAGTGTCGAGATCACACATGGATAGGAGCGAATTCACCTTATCATGAAGTGCCCTGACTCTTGCTCTTGTCATTGCGCCACTTGTTGTAGGAGACGTAGGTCGGGCTACATCACTCCTAGAGGCTAGGAGGGGTCCACGGGCGTCCAGATGGCTAGGATTGTCGCACGTGCTTTAGAATGACGTAAAAGTGCTACTGATACTCTAGATGGCTGGGAGAAGTGCATGTGGGTCAGATGACGTAAGCCGTGTCCGTATACTCCTAGATGGCTAGATGGATCCACGGGGGTCCAGATGGCTAGGATTGTCGCACGTGCTTTACGATGACCTAAAAGTGCTACTGATACTCCTAGATGGCTGGGAGGGGTGCACGTGGGTCAGATGACGTAAGGAGGGTCCGTATACTCCAAGATGGCTAGGAGGGGTCCACGGGGGTCCAGATGGCTAGGATTGTCGCACGTGCTTTAGGATGACCTAAAAGTGCTACTGATACTCCTAGATGGCTGGGAGGGGTGCACGTGGGTCAGATGACGCAAGGAGGGGTCCGTATACTCCAAGATGGCTAGGAGGGGTCCACGGAGTCCAAATGGTTGGATTGTCGCACATGCTTTAGGATGACCTAAAAGTGCTACTATACTCCTAGATGGCTGGGAGGGTTGCACGTGGGTCAGATGACGTAAGGAGGGTCGTATACTCCTAGATGGCTAGGAGGGTCCACAGGGGTCCAGATGCTAGGATAGTCGCACGTGCTTTAGGATGACCCAAAAATGCTACTGATGCTCCTAGATGGCTGGGAGGGGTGCACGTGCGTAAGATGACGTAAGGAGGGTCCGTATACTCCTAGATGGCTAGGAGGGATCCACGGGGTTAGATGGCTAGGATTGTCGCACGTGCTTTAGGATGACCTAAAAGTGCTACAGATACTACTAGATGGCGAGGAGGGTGCACGTGGGTCAGATGACGTAAGGATGGTCCGTATACTCCTAGATGGCTAGGAGGGGTCCACGGGGTCCAGATGGCTAGGATTATCGCACGTGCTTTACGATGACCTAAAAGTGCTACTGATACTCCTAGATGGCTGGAGGGGTGTGCACGGGGGTCAGATGACGCAAGGAGGTTCCATATACTCCTAGATGGCTAGGAGGGATCCACGGGGGTCCAGATGGCTTGGATTGTCGCACGTGCTTTAGAATGACGTAAAAGTGCTACTGATACTCCTAGATGGCTGGGAGGAGTGCATGTGGGTCAGATGATGTAAGCAGGGTCCGTATACTCCTGGATGGCTAGGATGGGTCCTCGGGGTCCAGATGGCTAGGATTGTCGCACGTGCTTTAGGATGACCTAAAAGTGCTACTGATACTCCTAGATGGCTGGGAGGGGTGCACGAGGGTCAGATGACGTAAGGAGGGTCCGTATACTCCTAGATGGCTAGGAGGGGTCCACGGGGGTCCACAAGGCTAGGATTATCGCACGTGCTTTAGGTTGACCTAAAAGTGCTACTGATACTCCAAAATGGCTGAGAGGAGTGCACGTGGGTCAGATGACGTAAGGAGGGTCCGTATACTCCTGGATGGCTAGGAGGGGTCCATGGGGGTCCAGATGGCAAGGATTGTCGCACGTGCTTTAGGATAACCTAAAAGTGCTACTGATACTCCTAGATGGCTGGGAGGGGTGCACGTGGGTCAGATGACGTAAGGAGGGTCCGTATACTCCTGGATGGCTAGGAGGGGTCCACGGGGGTACAGATGGTTAGGATTGTCGCACGTGCTTTAGGATGACGTAAAAGTGCTACTGATACTCCTAGATGGCTCGAGGGTGCATGGGGTCAGATGACGTAAGCAGGGTCCGTATACTCGTAAATGGCTAGGAGGGATCTACGGGGGTCCAGATGGTGGATGACGCAAGGAGGGTCCGTATACTCCTAGATGCTAGGAGGGGTCCACGGGGTCCAGATGGATAGGATTGTCGCACGTGCTTTAGGATGACCCAAAAATGCTACTGACACTCCTAGATGCTGGGAGGGGTGCACGTGCGTCAGATGACGTAAGGAGGGTAAAATACTCCTAGATGGCTAGGAGGGATCAACGGGGACCAGATGGCTAGGATTGTCGCACGTGCTTTAGGATGACCTAAAAGTGCTACTGATACTACTAGATGACTGGGAGGGGTGCACGTGGGTCAGATGACGTAAGGATGGTCCGTACTACTCCTAGATGGCTAGGAGGGGTCCACGGGGGTCCAGATGGCTAGGATTGTCGCACGTGCTTTAGGATGACGTAAAAGTGCTACTGATACTCCTAGATGGCTGGGAGGAGTGCATGTGGGTCAGATGACGTAAGCATGGTCCGTATACTCCTAGATGGCTAGGATGGGTCCACGGGGTCCAGATGGCTAGGATTGTCGCACGTGCTTTAGGATGACCTAAAAGTGCTACTGATACTCCTAGATGGCTGGGAGGGGTGCACGTGGTCAGATGACGTAAGGAGGTCCGTATAACTCCAAGATGCTGGGAGGGGTCCACGGGGGTCCAGATGGCTAGGATTGTCGCACGTGCTTAGGATGACCTTAAAGTGCTACTGATACTCCTAGATGGCTGGGAGGGGTGCACGTGGGTCAAATGACGTAAGGAGGGTCCGTATACTCCTAGATGGCTAGGAGGGTCCACGGGGGTCCAGATGGCTAGGATTGTCGCATGAGCTTTAGGATGACGTAAAAGTGCTACTGATACTCCTAGATGGCTGGGAGGGGTGCACGGTGGTCAGATGACGCAAGGAGGGTCCGTATACTCCTAGATGGCTAGGAGGGGTCCACGGGGTCCAGATGGCTAGGATTGTCGCACGTGCTTTAGGGTGACCTAAAAGTGCTACTGATACTCCTAGATGGCTGGGAGGGGTGCACGTGGGTCAGATAACGTAAGTAGGGTCCGTATACTCCTAGATGGCTAGGAGGGGTCCACGGGGGTCCAGATGGCTAGGATTGTCACACGTGCTTTAGGATGACCTAAAATGCTACTGATACTCCTAGATGGTTGGGATGGGTGTACGTGCGTCAGATGACGTAAGGAGGGTCCGTATACTCCTAGATGGCTAGGAGGGATCCACGGTGATGTAGCCCCGACTACGGCGTCTACACCAAGTGGCCCAATGACACGAGCAAGGGTCAAAGCTATACATGCTAAGGTGAATTCGCTCCTATCCATGTGTGATCTCGACACACCTATGAATGGTTTGCTACTTCATTCCGATACCTTGTGTGTGCTCAGCTATGGTGGACCTGAAGACCCCTATGAAGATGGCCAAGAGGCGACTCAAGAAGATGGACAAGAGTCGAGCCAATGCGATGAAGGAGAAGAAGAGGAGATGGAGAAGAACTCCCCAGGCGGCGGTACTACCGCTGGCTTAAGCGGTACTACCGCCCCTGGTCCAGACAGGCCGAACCAGCCCCACGCCAGCGGTATCGGCAGCGGTACCGCCTGGTACCGCGAGCGTGGGAAGGATCAGCGCCCACCTCAGCGGCAGCGCTTGCTACCGCCACATGCTACCGCCAAAACAGCCTGTCGGACCCCTTACCCGGTACCGCCAGCGGTACCGGCGGCGGTACTGGACGGTACCGGGGACGTGGGATGCGTGAAGCCCTCCCGCACTGGCGGTACCACCGGCTAACCCAGTGCGGGAGCAGTTCGGGCAGCAGGCCCATGTAACCTTATCCTTTCGCCTCGTTTTGGATCTAGACTATAAATAGGACTCCTTGGACTAGATCTAGGGTTAGACTATGATTTGGGAACTAAAGTAGAGCCTTGCTCCTTCTTCTCAAAGTGTCTCTTTCCTCCTATGGAGATGAATCAAGACCTCCACATGTGGAGATGAACCAAGGCCTCCTCTTGAGGAGAAGATCCCTGCGTGGATACCAAGGCTCCGCTTGTAGTTGCGATTACTTGCTATCTTCATCTTAGGTGATTCTATGGGTTGGTTGGATTGACCAATTGGACAAACAATCCTAAGAGTAAGGTGTGCTTGGGAGAGGAGGATTGGGGGCTGCCCTCGGGGATTTGTTACCAATCGAGTCTTGCCGGGTTGCTACTTGCTATTTACCCTTGTGTGTTTGATTTCCCCTCTTTTGTGTTCTTCGTTCTTCGCGTGTTCTTCGTGTTCATCTTCCCTCCGCACAAATCCGTGAAAATCGGGACCTACCCGCATCATATGGTATCAGAGCTCTAGGTTGACACGGATTTGATTTGTGTTTCCACCAAAATCCACCAAATTTTTCTTCGTTTTTGAGAAATTCGAAAATTTCCACCAAAAATAGCCTTGCCTTGATTCGAGCCGATCTGTCGATTCGTTGCGTTTTTGGTAGTTTTTGTCCATGGATCTGTTGCTTTAGGACCCCCTCCACCTTTGTTTGCGTTCCCTAGCCTCAATTTTGCCATTTCCCACGGATTCGAGGAAGTTTTGGAGCCCAAAATCGCACAAAATTCGAGCAGAAAAGTTGACAGCGGTACTACCGCCAGCTTAAGCGGTACTACCGCCAGGGCCAAATTTTTCAGAAATTTTTCTTTTCCTCGGTTCGTTTTGGCAATTCTCCTTTGTTGTTTGGTCCTTCGCTGGTGTGTCCACACGTCTACGACATCGACAAGCTTCCGCAGCGACTTCATCAACGCCAAGCGACGACGCCACCAAGGACTCGACATTCCCCCACCATCATTTCCGTTGTGAGCCCTTCTTCCTTTCGCGCAACTTAACCTATTGGACTAGCTCGGTGATATTGCGAGGCATTGCACGTGTTGAGTGTTTGTCTTCAAGTATTGGCGAGTGTGTATCGTTAGAGAGCTTGGCACTAGCAAAAGAGAAGGAATCATCGTCAAAAAGCAAAAATCAAAAAAAAAAAAGAGAAAAGAAAAGAATCAAGTGGTGCCAAGTTTCATCTCTTGTAGGTTGCGACAAAGCTAAGACCGCCAAAGTGAGTGTGAGTGTTAACTCTTGTGCAAATCCGTTGCCCACAAAAAGCAATTGAGCTAGCGTCCTTCTTGTGTTGGGTGACATTTGAGCACGTAGTCTTCGTTAGGTTGTCTATCTTCGAGTGCTCGCCCTTTGGTGCCCAACCCCATTATTCGCTTTTGTGTGTGTTTCTTCATCTTTGTGGTTGGAGTTTCTTTGGTAATTTGATCATTGTGGATTTTCTCTACCTTTGACAATATACTTGTCGGCGGGTTTGCTTGTTTCGTTTGCCACTTCATACCTTCCTATCCTCATAAGTGTGTGTGTTGGGTGTTAGAACCGGATACTCTCCTCTCAAGCCACATTATACTTGGGATATAGTTTGTCTTGGTTTTTCCTTACCACATATCTCACTTGTTCTTGAGAAAATGTTTAGGGGAAGTACAAACGGAAGCTCAAGCTCGGATGAGGAAATCCATGGTGGAGTTCGCGGTGATCATGGCTATGTCACACAATCGGAGCTTGTGGCATGCGACACTTCTTCGTGGTAACATAGACGCTTCGAGCGCCGTCTTCAAAATCAAGACATCACCTTCAACGACCGCATGAGTGCTAACGAAGCAACTATGGAGAGGTTGACCGAAGCTATCAACAACCTTGCGCGACAACGAGCTTCTTCACACTCAAGCCGTACAAGAAGCACCTCAAGGTCGACACAAGCACGTCATGGACGTCATGAACCTCGACAAGAACGTCAACATGATCCAAGGCGCGACGCCCATGAACGACCTCCTCCTCACGTTGAACAACCACATGATCTTCACGCGAACAATGCCAATGCGCATCAAGAACAACCTCACCAAAATGATGATCGTCGTGAACGCATACCATCACCACCACCGCAACAACGTGATCGTCATGACCCATTGGCTAATGACAATGGCGTTCCGGGTGCGAATGACTTTGGTGAACAAGGACGTCACCCTCGTCATCCTCCAAGGCCACGTCATCAAAACCATGACAATGCGAACAATGTCGAGCAACCCGTTCCTCAACAAGAGCTACCTCCTCAACATGCGCCTCGTCAAGAGCTTCCTCATGATCGTCACCAACACCAACGTTCCGAGTCAAGTGATAACGAGTCAAGCCAACACAATGGTGATGGACTCAACCGAAGGAGACGTGGACGTGCATTCCCACGTGGTGGCCACCGTGACGACTATGATGACTTGACCAACGTCCGCTTTGACATACCCAAGTTCTACGGCACAAGTGATCCGGAAGCTTACTTCTCATGGGTACTCAAGGTTGACAAGATCTTCCGTGTGCAACGCTACTCCGACATCAAGAAGGTTGCTTAGCCTCGATGGAGTTTGAAGAGTATGCTCTCTTGTGGTGGGAACAACTACAAGATGCTCGCGTCGCTAACCACCAACAACCAATTGACACTTGGGTTGAAATGAAAGAAACAATGTACAAGCGCTTCGTGCCAAGCCATTACACTAGAGACTTATACAAGAAGTTGCAAGAGTTGAAGCAAGGTTTGAAGTCGGTTGACGAGTACTACAAGGAAATGGAAATCTCCATGATGAGAGCCAATGTCAACGAGTACGAAGAGCAATCCATGGCTCGTTTCATGAATGGCCTCAACTATCCCATCAAGAAGATCGTGGAGTTCCAACCATATGCCTCTTTGGTTGAGCTAGTACATCAAGCTTCCAAGGCCGAGCGCCACGTGCTTGAAGAGCTCAAATACCTCAAGACAAAGGCATTCTACGCCAACAAGCCTTCTTCGTCAACTCCTACACCTTCACAAGCTCTTCCTCAAGCGAACACTCGAGGTCCTCCAAGAGTCTCTACTTCGACACCTCAAGCGCCTCAACCTTTCAAGAAAGTACCTCCCTCCTCCAAGGCGCCTCAAGGATCTTCGTCCGGCACAAGACTTTGCAATGCTACAAGTGCGGCGGACAAGGGCACAAATCTTTTGAGTGCACCAACAAGAAGGTCATGATCATCAATGACATGGGAGAGTATGAATCTATGAGTGAAGATGAGTACAATGCTTTGAACAAGGTCGCCACAATGCAAAGTGCTCAAGAAGAAGAAAGTGAGATATATTGTGATGGCGACAACAACCCTTCCTTGGTTGTGGCAAGAGCTTAACCACCAATGTTCAAGTAGAAGAAGACCAAAGATGCAACTTGTTTCACACTAGAGCGGGAATCAATGGAAAGTCCATCAAGGTCATCATAGATGGTGGAAGTTGCCACAACCTAGCGAGCAAAGAACTTTGTGATAAGCTCAACTTGAAGTTCAAGAAGCACCCACATCCTTACCATGTGCAATGGTTGAGTGATACCGGAGCCGTCAAGATTCAACACATGGTGCAAGTGTCCTTCAAGATTGGAGCCTATGAAGATACGGTTGATTGTGATGTTGTGCCTATGAACGTTTGTCACTTACTCCTTGGGCGTCCATGGCAATTTGACAAGGGTGCTATGCATGATGGACGAACAAACTACTATAGCTTCAAGAACAACGACAAGACCTTCGTCCTTCGTCCCATGACACCAAGTCAAGTCATCGCCGACAACGCCAAGACTATTGCAAGGGCACAACAAGATCGTTCGTCTAGTGAGATGAGTGGTGAGCGAGAGACCCACCATAAAGTGAGTGAGAGCCACAAGCCAAATGAGTGTGACACTTCAAAGAGAGTTCCCACAAAACTTACACTATTTGCCACAAAGAGAGAGATGAGGGAGTTGAGAGAAAACCCATCCACCCTACACTATGTGCTCATATGCAAGGGTGAAGTTTCTATGACTAACACTTTCACAAACCTTCCTCCTTCTTTGTTGTCTCTTTTGAAGGACTTTGAAGATGTTTCCCTCAAGAGTGCCACCGGGACTACCTCCTCTACGTGGAATCGAGCACCGCATCGACCTTGTTCCCGGCGCACCGCTACCAAACCGCGCTCCTTACCGCACCAACCCCGAAGAACAAAGGAGATCGAGCGGCAAATACAAGAACTTCTTGCCATGGGACACATCCGCGAGAGCTTGAGTCCGTGTGCCGTGCCCGTCATCTTGGTACCCAAGCACGACAACACTCTTCGCCTTTGCATGGATTGTCGCCCCATCAACGCCATCACCGTTCGGTATCGCCATCCTATCCCTCGACTTGATGATATGCTCGATGAGCTTTGTGGTTCCGCTATATTCTCCAAAATTGATCTTAAAAGTGGATATCACCAAATACGCATGTGTGAAGGTGATGAATGGAAGACCGCATTTAAAACTAAGCTTGGTCTTTATGAGTGGCTCGTCATGCCATTTGGTCTTTCCAATGCACCTTCTACTTTATGCGTCTCATGAATCATGTTTTGCGTCCTTTCATTGGCAAATTTGTTGTGGTATACTTTGACGACATCCTTATTATAGCAAGTCTTTGGAAGAGCACACTTCTCATGTTGCTCAAGTTTTGTTGGTTCTTCGCAATGAAAAGCTTTATGCAAATCTTTCTAAGTGCACTTTTGCCACCAACAAACTTGTTTTCTTGGGTTTTGTTGTTTCTTCGGATGGAGTGAAGTGATGATGCAAGATACAAGCAATTCGGACTTGGCCTTTTCCGACATCACTTGAGGAGTTGAGACGTTTTCTTGGTTTTGCCGGATTTTACCGCCGTTTCATCAAGGATTTTTCCACAATTGCTTGCCCCCTCCATGAACTTACAAAGAAGAATGTACCTTTCATTTGGGGCAATGCACATGATTTTGCTTTCAATGAGCTCAAACGGTTATTAACCGAAGCACCACTCCTTGCCCTTCCGGATTTCTCTAAGACATTTGAGATTGAATGCGATGCAAGTGGATTGGGCATTGGTGGAGTGCTTATGCAAAATGGTAGACCCATCGCATACCATAGTGAGAAACTAGATGGAGCTCGCTTGAATTACCCCATTTATGACAAAGAGTTATTTGCTTTGGTTCGTGTTTTGGATGTGTGGCAACATTACCTTCGTCCTAAGGAATTTGTCATTCATTCCGACCATGAATCCTTGAAATATTTGAAAAGTCAAACAAATTTGAACAAAAGACATGCTAAGTGGGTTGAGTTCATTGAGTCTTTCACTTTTGTAATCAAATACAAGAAAGGTAAAGACAATGTGGTCGCGGATGCTCTATCCCGCAAGGCCAACCTACTTACACGTCTTGACATTAGTGTCTTGGGTTTGGATGAGATTAAAGAGTTGTATGCTACCGATGCTTTCTTTGGAGACATTTTCGCTCAATGTTCGGAGCACAAAGGAATTGGTGATTTCTATTTGCACAAAGGTTTCTTGTTTAAGGCTAACAAACTATGTATACCCGAGTCTTCGCTTCGTTTGGTCCTTTTGAAGGAATCTCATGGAGGAACACTCATGGGTCACTTTGGACGCGACAAGACCTACGCCATGCTCGCCACCAACTACTATTGGCCTAGAATGAAGCGTGATGTGGAACGCCTAGTTCGACGATGTTCTACATGTCTCAAAGCTAAGTCTACTCTAAACTCTCATGGGTTATACACACCATTGCCTATTCCACATCACCCATGGTCCGATATAGCTATGGATTTTGTCTTAGGACTCCCACGCACTAAAACAAACAAGGATTCCATCTTTGTCGTCATTGATCGCTTCTCTAAAATGGCACACTTTATACCTTGCAACAAGAGCGACGATGCTTCACACATTGCTACTTTGTTTTTCAGGGAAATCGTCCGTCTTCATGGAGTGCCAAGACCATTGTGTCGGATCGAGACGTCAAGTTTGTGAGCTATTTTTGGAAGACTTTGATGGCCAAGTTGGGAATCAAGCAACTATTCTCCACCGCATACCACCCTCAAACGATGGCCAAACCGAAGTGGTGAACCGAAGCCTATCTACACTCCTTCGTGTGTTGATCAAGCCTAACTTGAAGAATTGGGAAGAGTGCATCCCACACGCCGAGTTCGCCTACAATCGAGCACTACATCGCGCAACAAAGAGAACACCCTTCGAGATCGTCTATGGTCAACCCCTACACCGCGCTCGACATGCTACCACTTCCACTCCGTGAACAAGTTAACATGGACTTCGACAAGCGAGCCGCTTACATGAAGAAGCTCCATGAGGAAACAAGAACTACTCTCGAGAAGCACAACAAAGACCATGCTACGAAGATGAACAAACACAAGCGCGCCATGATATTTGAAGAAGGAGATCTTGTGTGGCTACACCTTCGCAAAGATCGCTTTCCGGATGCAAGGAAGTCCAAGCTTCACCCTCGTGGAGATGGACCTTTCAAGGTTATCAAGCGCATCAACAACAATGCTACAAGATCGACATCTCCAACTCCAAGCATTTGGTCCATGACACTTCAACGTCGCCGACCTCTCGCCATACTATGGGACATCAAGCGATGAAGAGGACCAAGAGTCGAGGACGACTCTTTCCCAAGGGGGGGGAGATGATGTAGCCCGCCTACGGCGTCTACACCAAGTGGCCCAATGACAGAGCAAGGTCAAAGCTATACATGCTAAGGTGAATTCGCTCCTATCCATGTGTGATCTCGACACTCCTTGAATGGTTTGCTACTTCATTCCGATACCTTGTGTGTGCTCAGCTATGGTGGACCTGAAGACCCCTATGAAGATGGCCAAGAGGCGACGCAAGAAGATGGACAAGAGTCGAGCCAATGCGATGAAGGAGAAGAAGAGGAGATGGAGAAGAACTCCCCAGGCGGCGGTACTACCGCTGGCTTAAGCGGTACTACCGCCCCTGGTCCAGACAGGCCGAACCAGCCCCACGCCAGCGGTATCGGCAGCGGTACCGCCTGGTACCGCGAGCGTGGGAAGGATCAGCGCCCACCTCAGCGGCAGCGCTTGCTACCGCCACATGCTACCGCCAAAACAGCCTGTCGGACCCCTTACCCGGTACCGCCAGCGGTACCGGCGGCGGTACTGGACGGTACCGGGGACGTGGGATGCGTGAAGCCCTCCCGCACTGGCGGTACCACCGGCTAACCCAGCGGTACTACCGCCAGTGCGGGAGCAGTTCGGGCAGCAGGCCCGTGTAACCTTATCCTTTCGCCTCGTTTTGGATCTAGACTATAAATAGGACTCCTTGGACTAGATCTAGGGTTAGACTATGATTTGGGAACTAAAGTAGAGCCTTGCTCCTTCTTCTCAAAGTGTCTCTTTCCTCCTATGGAGATGAATCAAGACCTCCACATGTGGAGATGAACCAAGGCCTCCTCTTGAGGAGAAGATCCCTGCGTGGATACCAAGGCTCCGCTTGTAGTTGCGATTACTTGCCGATCTTTCATCTTACGGTATTCTATCGGGTTGGTTGGATTGACCAATTGGACAAACAATCCTAAGAGTAAGGTGTGCTTGGGAGAGGAGGATTGGGGGCTGCCCTCGGGGATTTGTTACCATCGAGTCTTGCCGGGTTGCTACTTGCTATTTACCCTTGTGTGTTTGATTTCCCCTCTTTTGTTCTCGTTCTTCGCGTGTTCTTCGTGTTCATCTTCCCTCCGCACAAATCCGTGAAAATCGGGACCTACCCGCATCATATGGTATCAGAGCTCTAGGTTGACACGGATTTGTTTGTGTTTCCACCAAAATCCACCAAATTTTTCTTCGTTTTTGAGAAATTCGAAAATTTCCACCAAAAATAGCCTTGCCTTGATTCGAGCCGATCTGTCGATTCGTTGCGTTTTTGGTAGTTTTTGTCCATGGATCTGTTGCTTTAGGACCCCTCCACCTTTGTTTGCGTTCCCTAGCCTCAATTTTGCCATTTCCCACGGATTCGAGGAAGTTTTGGAGCCCAAAATCGCACAAAATTCGAGCAGAAAAGTTGACAGCGGTACTACCGCCAGCTTAAGCGGTACTACCGCCAGGGCCAAATTTTTCAGAAATTTTTCTTTTCCTCGGTTCGTTTTGGCAATTCTCCTTTGTTGTTTGGTCCTTCGCTGGTGTGTTCCACACGTCTACGACATCGACAAGCTTCCGCAGCGACTTCATCAACGCCAAGCGACGACGCCACCAAGGACTCGACATTTCCCCCACCATCATTTCCGTTGTGAGCCCTTCTTCCTTTCGCGCAACTTAACCTATTGGACTAGCTCGGTGATATTGCGAGGCATTGCACGTGTTGAGTGTTTGTCTTCAAGTATTGGCGAGTGTGTATCGTTAGAGAGCTTGGCACTAGCAAAAGAGAAGGAATCATCATCAAAAAGCAAAAATCAAAAAAAAAAAGAGAGAAAAGAATCAAGTGGTGCCAAGTTCATCTCTTGTAGGTTGCGACAAAGCTAAGACCGCCAAAGTGAGTGTGAGTGTTAACTCTTGTGCAAATCCGTTGCCCACAAAAAGCAATTGAGCTAGCGTCCTTCTTGTGTTGGGTGACATTTGAGCACGTAGTCTTCGTTAGGTTGTCTATCTTCGAGTGCTCGCCCTTTGGTTGCCCAACCCCATTATTCGCTTTTGTGTGTGTTTCTTCATCATTTGTGGTTGGAGTTTCTTTGGTAATTTGATCATTGTGGATTTTCTCTACCTTTGACAATATACTTGTCGGCGGGTTTGTTTGTTTCGTTTGCCACTTCATACCTTCCTATCCTCATAAGTGTGTGTGTTGGGTGTTAGAACCGGATACTCTCCTCTCAAGCCACATTATACTTGGGATATAGTTTGTCTTGGTTTTTCCTTACCACATATCTCACTTGTTCTTGAGAAAATGTTTAGGGGAAGTACAAACGGAAGCTCAAGCTCGGATGAGGAAATCCATGGTGGAGTTCGCGGTGATCATGGCTATGTCACACAATCGGAGCTTGTGGGCATGCGACACTTCCTTCGTGGTAACATAGACGCTTCGAGCGCCGTCTTCAAAATCAAGACATCACCTTCAACGACCGCATGAGTGCTAACGAAGCAACTATGGAGAGGTTGACCGAAGCTATCAACAACCTTGCGCGACAACGAGCTTCTTCACACTCAAGCCGTACAAGAAGCACCTCAAGGTCGACACAAGCACGTCATGGACGTCATGAACCTCGACAAGAACGTCAACATGATCCAAGGCGCGACGCCCATGAACGACCTCCTCCTCACGTTGAACAACCACATGATCTTCACGCGAACAATGCCAATGCGCATCAAGAACAACCTCACCAAAATGATGATCGTCGTGAACGCATACCATCACCACCACCGCAACAACGTGATCGTCATGACCCATTGGCTAATGACAATGGCGTTCCGGGTGCGAATGACTTTGGTGAACAAGGACGTCACCCTCGTCATCCTCCAAGGCCACGTCATCAAAACCATGACAATGCGAACAATGTCGAGCAACCCGTTCCTCAACAAGAGCTACCTCCTCAACATGCGCCTCGTCAAGAGCTTCCTCATGATCGTCACCAACACCAACGTTCCGAGTCAAGTGATAACGAGTCAAGCCAACACAATGGTGATGGACTCAACCGAAGGAGACGTGGACGTGCATTCCCACGTGGTGGCCACCGTGACGACTATGATGACTTGACCAACGTCCGCTTTGACATACCCAAGTTCTACGGCACAAGTGATCCGGAAGCTTACTTCTCATGGGTACTCAAGGTTGACAAGATCTTCCGCGTGCAACGCTACTCCGACATCAAGAAGGTTGCCTTAGCCTCGATGGAGTTTGAAGAGTATGCTCTCTTGTGGTGGGAACAACTACAAGATGCTCGCGTCGCTAACCACCAACAACCAATTGACACTTGGGTTGAAATGAAAGAAACAATGTACAAGCGCTTCGTGCCAAGCCATTACACTAGAGACTTATACAAGAAGTTGCAAGAGTTGAAGCAAGGTTTGAAGTCGGTTGACGAGTACTACAAGGAAATGGAAATCTCCATGATGAGAGCCAATGTCAACGAGTACGAAGAGCAATCCATGGCTCGTTTCATGAATGGCCTCAACTATCCCATCAAGAAGATCGTGGAGTTCCAACCATATGCCTCTTTGGTTGAGCTAGTACATCAAGCTTCCAAGGCCGAGCGCCACGTGCTTGAAGAGCTCAAATACCTCAAGACAAAGGCATTCTACGCCAACAAGCCTTCTTCGTCAACTCCTACACCTTCACAAGCTCTTCCTCAAGCGAACACTCGAGGTCCTCCAAGAGTCTCTACTCGACACCTCAAGCGCCTCAACCTTTCAAGAAAGTACCTCCCTCCTCCAAGGCGCCTCAAGGATCTTCGTCCGGCACAAGACTTTGCAATGTTACAAGTGCGGCGGACAAGGGCACAAATCTTTTGAGTGCACCAACAAGAAGGTCATGATCATCAATGACATGGGAGAGTATGAATCTATGAGTGAAGATGAGTACAATGCTTTGAACAAGGTCGCCACAATGCAAAGTGCTCAAGAAGAAGAAAGTGAGATATATTGTGATGGCGACAACAACCCTTCCTTGGTTGTGGCAAGAGCTTAACCACCAATGTTCAAGTAGAAGAAGACCAAAGATGCAACTTGTTTCACACAGAGCGGGAATCAATGGAAAGTCCATCAAGGTCATCATAGATGGTGGAAGTTGCCACAACCTAGCGAGCAAAGAACTTTGTGATAAGCTCAACTTGAAGTTCAAGAAGCACCCACATCCTTACCATGTGCAATGGTTGAGTGATACCGGAGCCGTCAAGATTCAACACATGGTGCAAGTGTCCTTCAAGATTGGAGCCTATGAAGATACGGTTGATTGTGATGTTGTGCCTATGAACGTTTGTCACTTACTCCTTGGGCGTCCATGACACTTCACCCCCGTGGACCCCTCCTAGCCATCTAGGGTTATACGGACCCTCCTTAACGTCATCTGACCCACGTACACCCCCTGACAGCAATCTAGGAGTATCAGTAGCACTTTTAGGTCATCTTAAAACACGTGCGAAAATCCTAGCCATCTGGACCCCCGTGGACCCTCCTTGCCATCTAGGAGTATAGGGATCCTCCTTACGTCATCTGACCCACGTGCACCCCTCCAAGCCATCTAGTAGTATCAGTAGCACTTTTAGGTCACCCTAAAGCACGTGCGACAACCTAGCATCTGGACACCCGTGGACCCCTCCTAGCCATCTAGGAGTATACGGACCCTCCTTGCGTCATCTGACCCCCGTGCAACCCCTCCAGCCATCTAGAGTATCAGTAGCACTTTTAGGTCATCCAAAACACATGCGACAATCCTAGCCATCTAGGAGTATACGGACCCTGCTTACGACATCTGACCCACATGCACTCCTCCCAGCCATCTAGTAGTATCAGTAGCACTTTTAGGTCATCCTAAAGCACAGTGCGACAATCCTAGCCATCTAGGATATACGGACCCTCCTTGCGTCATCTGACCCCCGTGCACCCCTCCCAGCCATCTAGGAGTATACGGACCCTCCTTGCGTCATCTGACCCCCGTGGTTCCCTCCTAGCCATCTAGTAGTATCAGTAGCACTTTTACTCATCCTTAAGCACGTGCGACAATCCTAGCCATCAGGACCCCGTGGACCCCTCTAGCCATCAAGGAGTATACGGACCATCCTTACGTCATCTAACCCACGTGCACCCCTCCAGCCATCTAGTAGTATCAGTAGCACTTTTAGGTCATCCTAAAGCATGTGCGACAATCCTAGCCATCTGGACCCCCGTGGATCCCTCCTAGCCATCTAGGAGTATACGGACCATCCTTAACGTCATCTGACCCACGTGCACCCATCCCAGCCATCTAGTAGTATCAGTAGCACTTTTAGGTCATCCTAAAGCATGTGCGACAATGCTAGCCATCAAGACCCCCGTGGATCCCTCCTAGCCATCTAGTAGTATTAGTAGCACTTTTACGTCATCATTAAGCACGTGCGACAATCCAAGCCATCAGGACCCCCGTGGACCCCTCCTAGCCATCCAGGAGTATACGGACCATCCATACGTCATCTGACCCACGTGCACCCCTCCCAGCCATCTAGTAGTATCAGTAGCACTTTTAGGTCATCCTAAAGCACGTGCGATAATCCTAGCCATCTGGACCCCAGTGGATCCCTCCTTGCCATCAAGGAGTATACGGACCCTCCTTACGTCATCTGACGCACGTGCACCCCTCCCAACCATTTAGGAGTATCAGTAGCATTTTTGGTCATCCTAAAGCACGTGCGACAATCCTAGCCATCTGGACCCCCGTGGACCCCTCCTAGCCATCTAGGAGTATACGGACCCTACTTACGTCATCTGACCCACGTGCACCCCTCCTAGCCATCTGGGAGTATCAGTAGCACTTTTAGGTCACCCTAAAGCACGCGCGACAATCGTAGCCATCTGGACCCCCGTGGACCCCTCCTAGCCATCTAGGGTTATACGGACCCTCATTACGTCATCCGACCCACGTACACCCCTCCCAGCAATCTAGGAGTATCAGTAGCACTTTTAGGTCATCTTAAAACACGTGCGAAAATCCTAGCCATCTGGACCCCCGTGGACCCTCCTTGCCATCAAGGAGTATAGGGATCCTCCTTACGTCATCTGAACCACGTGCACCCCTCCTAGCCATCTAGTAGTATCAGTAGCACTTTTAGGTCACCCTAAAGCACGTGCGACAATCCTACCCATCTGGACACCCGTGGACCCCTCCTAGCCATCTAGGAGTATACGGATCCTCCTTGCGTCATCTGACCCCCGTGCACCCCTCCCAGCCATCTACGAGTATCAGTAGCACTTTTAGTTCATCCAAAAGCACATGCGACAATCCTAGCCATCTAGGAGTATACGGACCCTGCTTACGTCATCTGACCCACATGCACTCCTCCCAGCCATCTAGTAGTATCAGTAGCACTTTTAGGTCATCCTAAAGCACGTGCGACAATCCTAGCCATCTGGACCCCCGTGGTTCCCTCCTAGCCATCAATTAGTATCAGTAGCACTTTTACGTCATCCTTAAGCACGTGCGACAATCCTAGCCATCAGGACCCCCGTGGACCCCTCCTAGCCATCAAGGAGTATACGGACCATCCTTACGTCATCTAACCCACGTGCACCCCTCCCAGCCATCTAGTAGTATCAATAGCACTTTTAGGTCATCCTAAAGCATGTGCGACAATCCTAGCCATCTGGACCCCCGTGGATCCCTCCTAGCCATCTAGGAGTATACGGACCCTCCTTACGTCATCTGACGCACGTGCACCCCTCCCAACCATCTAGGAGTATCAGTAGCATTTTTGGTCATCCTAAAGCACGTACGACAATCCTAGCCATCTGGACCCCCGTGGACCCCTCCTAGCCATCTAGGAGTATACGGACCCTACTTACGTCATCTGACCCACGTGCACCCTCCCAGCCATCTAGGAGTATCAGTAGCACTTTTAGGTCACCCTAAAGCACGTGCGACAATCCTAGCCATCTGGACCCCCGTGGACCCCTCCTAGCCATCTAGGATATACGGACCCTCCTTGCGTCATCTGACCCCCGTGCACCCCTCCCAGCCATCTAGGAGTATCCGTAGCACTTTTAGGTCATCCAAAAGCACATGCGACAATCCTAGCCATCTAGGAGTATACGGACCCTGCTTACGTCATCTGACCCACATGCACCCCTCCCAGCCATCTAGTAGTATCAGTAGCACTTTTAGGTCATCCTAAAGCACGTGCGACAATCCTAGCCATCAAGACCCCCGTGGATCCCTCCTAGCCATCTAGTAGTATCAGTAGCACTTTTACATCATCCTTAAGCACGTGCGAAAATCCAAGCCATCAGGACCCCCGTGGACCCCTCCTAGCCATCTAGGAGTATACGGACCATCCATACGTCATCTGACCCACGTGCACCCCTCCCAGCCATCTAGTAGTATCAGTAGCACTTTTAGGTCATCCTAAAGCACGTGCGATAATCCTAGCCATCTGGACCCCAGTGGATCCCTCCTTGCCATCTAGGAGTATACGGACCCTCCTTACGTCATCTGACGCACGTGCACCCCTCCCAACCATCTAGGAGTATCAGTAGCATTTTTGGTCATCCTAAAGCACGTGCGACAATCCTAGCCATCTGGACCCCCGTGGACCCCTCCTAGCCATCTAGGATATACGGACCCTACTTACGTCATCTGACCCACGTACACCCCTCCTAGCCATCTAGGAGTATCAGTAGCACTTTTAGGTCACCCTAAAGCACGCGCGACAATCCTAGCCATCTGGACCCCCGTGGACCCCTCCTAGCCATCTAGGGTTATACGGACCCTCCTTACGTCATCTGACCCACGTACACCAATCCCACCAATCTAGGAGTATCAGTAACACTTTTAGGTCATCTTAAAACACGTGCGAAAATCGTAGCCATCTGGACCCCCGTGGACCCTCCTTGCCATCTAGGAGTATAGGGATCCTCCTTACGTCATCTGACCCACGTGCACCCCTCCTAGCCATCTAGTAGTATCAGTAGCACTTTTAGGTCACCCTAAAGCACGTGCGACAATCCTAGCCATCTGGACACCCGTGGACCCCTCCTAGCCATCTAGGAGTATACGGACCCTCCTTACGTCATCTGACCCCCGTGCACTCCTCCCAGCCATCTAAGAGTATCCGTAGCACTTTTAGGTCATCCTAAAGCACGTGCGACAATCCTAGCCATCTGGACCCCCGTGGTTCCCTCCTAGCCATCTAGTAGTATCAGTAGCACTTTTACGTCATCCTTAAGCACGTGCGACAATCCTAGCCATCAGGACCCCCGTGGACCCCTCCTAGCCATCAAGGAGTATACGGACCATCCTTACGTCATCTGACCCACGTGCACCCCTCCCAGCCATCTAGGAGTATCAGTAGCACTTTTAGGTCACCCTAAAGCACGTGCGACAATCCTAGCCATCTGGACCCCGTGGACCCCTCCTAGCCATCTAGGAGTATACGGACCCTCCTTGCGTCATCTGACACCCCGTGCACCCCTCCCAGCCATCTAGGAGTATCCGTAGCACTTTTAGGTCATCCAAAAGCACATGCGACAATCCTAGCCATCTAGGAGTATACGGACCCTGCTTACGTCATCTGACCCACATGCACCCCTCCCAGCCATCTAGTAGTATCAGTAGCACTTTTAGGTCATCCTAAAGCACGTGCGACAATCCTAGCCATCAAGACACCCGTGGATCCCTCCTAGCCATCTAGTAGTATCAGTAGCACTTTTACGTCATCCTTAAGCACGTGCGACAATCCAAGCCATCAGGACCCCCGTGGACCCCTCCTAGCCATCTAGGAGTATACGGACCATCCATACGTCATCTGACCCACGTGCACCCCTCCCAGCCATCTAGTAGTATCAGTAGCACTTTTAGGTCATCCTAAAGCACGTGCGATAATCCTAGCCATCTGGACCCCAGTGGATCCCTCCTTGCCATCAAGGAGTATACGGACCCTCCTTACGTCATCTGACGCACGTGCACCCCTCCCAACCATTTAGGAGTATCAGTAGCATTTTTGGTCATCCTAAAGCACGTGCGACAATCCTAGCCATCTGGACCCCCGTGGACCCCTCCTAGCCATCTAGGAGTATACGGACCGTACTTACGTCATATGACCCACGTGCACCCCTCCTAGCCATCTGGGAGTATCAGTAGCACTTTTAGGTCACCCTAAAGCACGCGCGACAATCGTAGCCATCTGGACCCCCGTGGACCCCTCCTAGCCATCTAGGGTTATACGGACCCTCATTACGTCATCCGACCCACGTACACCCCTCCCAGCAATCTAGGAGTATCAGTAGCACTTTTAGGTCATCTTAAAACACGTGCGAAAATCCTAGCCATCTGGACCCCCGTGGACCCTCCTTGCCATCAAGGAGTATAGGGATCCTCCTTACGTCATCTGAACCACGTGCACCCCTCCTAGCCATCTAGTAGTATCAGTAGCACTTTTAGGTCACCCTAAAGCACGTGCGACAATCCTACCCATCTGGACACCCGTGACCCCTCCTAGCCATCTAGGAGTATACGGATCCTCCTTGCGTCATCTGACCCCCGTGCACCCCTCCCAGCCATCTACGAGTATCAGTAGCACTTTTAGTTCATCCAAAAGCACATGCGACAATCCTAGCCATCTAGGAGTATACGGACCCTGCTTACGTCATCTGACCCACATGCACTCCTCCCAGCCATCTAGTAGTATCAGTAGCACTTTTAGGTCATCCTAAAGCACGTGCGACAATCCTAGCCATCTGGACCCCCGTGGTTCCCTCCTAGCCATCTAGTAGTATCAGTAGCACTTTTACGTCATCCTTAAGCACGTGCGACAATCCTAGCCATCAGGACCCCCGTGGACCCCTCCTAGCCATCAAGGAGTATACGGACCATCCTTACGTCATCTGACCCACGTGCACCCCTCCCAGCCATCTAGGAGTATCAGTAGCACTTTTAGGTCACCCTAAAGCACGTGCGACAATCCTAGCCATCTGGACCCCCGTGGACCCCTCCTAGCCATCTAGGAGTATACGGACCCTCCTTGCGTCATCTGACACCCGTGCACCCCTCCCAGCCATCTAGGAGTATCCGTAGCACTTTTAGGTCATCCAAAAGCACATGCGACAATCCTAGCCATCTAGGAGTATACGGACCCTGCTTACGTCATCTGACCCACATGCACCCCTCCCAGCCATCTAGTAGTATCAGTAGCACTTTTAGGTCATCCTAAAGCACGTGCGACAATCCTAGCCATCAAGACACCCGTGGATCCCTCCTAGCCATCTAGTAGTATCAGTAGCACTTTTACGTCATCCTTAAGCACGTGCGACAATCCAAGCCATCAGGACCCCCGTGGACCCCTCCTAGCCATCTAGGAGTATACGGACCATCCATACGTCATCTGACCCACGTGCACCCCTCCCAGCCATCTAGTAGTATCAGTAGCACTTTTAGGTCATCCTAAAGCACGTGCGATAATCCTAGCCATCTGGACCCCAGTGGATCCCTCCTTGCCATCAAGGAGTATACGGACCCTCCTTACGTCATCTGACGCACGTGCACCCCTCCCAACCATTTAGGAGTATCAGTAGCATTTTTGGTCATCCTAAAGCACGTGCGACAATCCTAGCCATCTGGACCCCCGTGGACCCCTCCTAGCCATCTAGGAGTATACGGACCGTACTTACGTCATATGACCCACGTGCACCCCTCCTAGCCATCTGGGAGTATCAGTAGCACTTTTAGGTCACCCTAAAGCACGCGCGACAATCGTAGCCATCTGGACCCCCGTGGACCCCTCCTAGCCATCTAGGGTTATACGGACCCTCATTACGTCATCCGACCCACGTACACCCCTCCCAGCAATCTAGGAGTATCAGTAGCACTTTTAGGTCATCTTAAAACACGTGCGAAAATCCTAGCCATCTGGACCCCCGTGGACCCTCCTTGCCATCAAGGAGTATAGGGATCCTCCTTACGTCATCTGAACCACGTGCACCCCTCCTAGCCATCTAGTAGTATCAGTAGCACTTTTAGGTCACCCTAAAGCACGTGCGACAATCCTACCCATCTGGACACCCGTGGACCCCTCCTAGCCATCTAGGAGTATACGGATCCTCCTTGCGTCATCTGACCCCCGTGCACCCCTCCCAGCCATCTACGAGTATCAGTAGCACTTTTAGTTCATCCAAAAGCACATGCGACAATCCTAGCCATCTAGGAGTATACGGACCCTGCTTACGTCATCTGACCCACATGCACTCCTCCCAGCCATCTAGTAGTATCAGTAGCACTTTTAGGTCATCCTAAAGCACGTGCGACAATCGTAGCCATCTGGACCCCCGTGGTTCCCTCCTAGCCATCTATTAGTATCAGTAGCACTTTTACGTCATCCTTAAGCACGTGCGACAATCCTAGCCATCAGGACCCCCGTGGACCCCTCCTAGCCATCAAGGAGTATACGGACCATCCTTACGTCATCTAACCCACGTGCACCCCTCCCAGCCATCTAGTAGTATCAGTAGCACTTTTAGGTCATCCTAAAGCATGTGCGACAATCCTAGCCATCTGGACCCCCGTGGATCCCTCCTAGCCATCTAGGAGTATACGGACCCTCCTTACGTCATCTGACGCACGTGCACCCCTCCCAACCATCTAGGAGTATCAGTAGCATTTTTGGTCATCCTAAAGCACGTACGACAATCCTAGCCATCTGGACCCCCGTGGACCCCTCCTAGCCATCTAGGAGTATACGGACCCTACTTACGTCATCTGACCCACGTGCACCCCTCCCAGCCATCTAGGAGTATCAGTAGCACTTTTAGGTCACCCTAAAACACGTGCGACAATCCTAGCCATCTGACCCCCGTGGACCCCTCCTAGCCATCTAGGAGTATACGGACCCTCCTTGCGTCATCTGACCCCCGTGCACCCCTCCCAGCCATCTAGGAGTATCCGTAGCACTTTTAGGTCATCCAAAAGCACATGCGACAATCCTAGCCATCTAGGAGTATACGGACCCTGCTTACGTCATCTGACCCACATGCACCCCTCCCAGCCATCTAGTAGTATCAGTAGCACTTTTAGGTCATCCTAAAGCACGTGCGACAATCCTAGCCATCAAGACCCCCGTGGATCCCTCCTAGCCATCTAGTAGTATCAGTAGCACTTTTACATCATCCTTAAGCACGTGCGACAATCCAAGCCATCAGGACCCCCGTGGACCCCTCCTAGCCATCTAGAGTATACGGACCATCCATACGTCATCTGACCCACGTGCACCCCTCCCAGCCATCTAGTAGTATCAGTAGCACTTTTAGGTCATCCTAAAGCACGTGCGATAATCCTAGCCATCTAGACCCCAGTGGATCCCTCCTTGCCATCTAGGAGTATACGGACCCTCCTTACGTCATCTGACGCACGTGCACCCCTCCCAACAATCTAGGAGTATCAGTAGCATTTTTGGTCATCCTAAAGCACGTGCGACAATCCTAGCCATCTGGACCCCGTGGACCCCTCCTAGCCATCTAGGAGTATACGGACCCTACTTACGTCATCTGACCCACGTACACCCCTCCTAGCCATCTAGGAGTATCAGTAGCACTTTTAGGTCACCCTAAAGCACGCGCGACAATCCTAGCCATCTGGACCCCCGTGGACCCCTCCTAGCCATCTAGGGTTATACGGACCCTCCTTACGTCATCTGACCCACGTACACCAATCCCAGCAATCTAGGAGTATCAGTAACACTTTTAGGTCATCTTAAAACACGTGCGAAAATCCTAGCCATCTGGACCCCCGTGGGCCCTCCTTGCCATCTAGGAGTATAGGGATCCTCCTTACGTCATCTGACCCACGTGCACCCTCCTAGCCATCTAGTAGTATCAGTAGCACTTTTAGGTCACCCTAAAGCACGTGCGACAATCCTAGCCATCTGGACACCCGTGGACCCCTCCTAGCCATCTAGGAGTATACGGACCCTCCTTACGTCATCTGACCCCCGTGCACTCCTCCCAGCCATCTAAGAGTATCCGTAGCACTTTTAGGTCATCCTAAAGCACGTGCGACAATCCTAGCCATCTGGACCCCCGTGGTTCCCTCCTAGCCATCTAGTAGTATCAGTAGCACTTTTACGTCATCCTTAAGCACGTGCGACAATCCTAGCCATCAGGACCCCCGTGGACCCCTCCTAGCCATCAAGGAGTATACGGACCATCCTTACGTCATCTGACCCACGTGCACCCCTCCCAGCCATCTAGGAGTATCAGTAGCACTTTTAGGTCACCCTAAAGCACGTGCGACAATCCTAGCCATCTGGACCCCCGTGGACCCCTCCTAGCCATCTAGGAGTATACGGACCCTCCTTGCGTCATCTGACACCCGTGCACCCCTCCCAGCCATCTAGGAGTATCCGTAGCACTTTTAGGTCATCCAAAAGCACATGCGACAATCCTAGCCATCTAGGAGTATACGGACCCTGCTTACGTCATCTGACCCACATGCACCCCTCCCAGCCATCTAGTAGTATCAGTAGCACTTTTAGGTCATCCTAAAGCACGTGCGACAATCCTAGCCATCAAGACACCCGTGGATCCCTCCTAGCCATCTAGTAGTATCAGTAGCACTTTTACGTCATCCTTAAGCACGTGCGACAATCCAAGCCATCAGGACCCCCGTGGACCCCTCCTGGCCATCTAGGAGTATACGGACCATCCATACGTCATCTGACCCACGTGCACCCCTCCCAGCCATCTAGTAGTATCAGTAGCACTTTTAGGTCATCCTATAGCACGTGCGATAATCCTAGCCATCTGGACCCCAGTGGATCCCTCCTTGCCATCTAGGAGTATACGGACCCTCCTTACGTCATCTGACGCACGTGCACCCCTCCCAACCATCTAGGAGTATCAGTAGCATTTTTGGTCATCCTAAAGCACGTGCGACAATCCTAGCCATCTGGACCCCCGTGGACCCCTCCTAGCCATCTAGGAGTATACGGACCCTACTTACGTCATCTGACCCACGTGCACCCCTCCTAGCCATCTAGGAGTATCAGTAGCACTTTTAGGTCACCCTAAAGCACGCGCGACAATCCTAGCCATCTGGACCCCCGTGGACCCCTCCTAGCCATCTAGGGTTATACGGACCCTCCTTACGTCATCTGACCCACGTACACACCCTCCCAGCAATCTAGGAGTATCAGTAGCACTTTTAGGTCATCTTAAAACACGTGCGAAAATCCTAGCCATCTGGACCCCCGTGGACCCTCCTTGCCATCTAGGAGTATAGGGACCCTCCTTGCCATCTAGGAGTATACGGACCCTCCTTACGTCATCTGACGCACGTGCACCCCTCCCAACCATCTAGGAGTATCAGTAGCATTTTTGGTCATCCTAAAGCACGTGCGAAAATCCTAGCCATCTGGACCCCCGTGGTTCCCTCCTAGCCATCTATTATATCAGTAGCACTTTTACGTCATCCTTAAGCACGTGCGGCAATCCTAGCCATCAGGACCCCGTGGACCCCTCCTAGCCATCAAGGAGTATATGGACCATCCTTACGTCATCTGACCCACGTGCACCCCTCCGAGCCATCTAGTAGTATCAGGAGCACTTTTAGGTCATCCTAAAGCATGTGCGACAATCCTAGCCATCTGGACCCCCGTGGATCCCTCCTAGCCATCTAGGAGTATACGGACCCTCCTTACGTCATCTGACGCACGTGCACCCCTCCCAACCATCTAGGAGTATCAGTAGCATTTTTGGTCATCCTAAAGCACGTATGACAATCCTAGCCATCTGGACCCCCGTGGACCCCTCCTAGCCATCTAGGAGTATACGGACCCTACTTACGTCATCTGACCCACGTGCACCCCTCCCAGCCATCTAGGAGTATCAGTAGCACTTTTAGGTCACCCTAAAGCACGTGCGACAATCCTAGCCATCTGGACCCCCGTGGACCCCTCCTAGCCATCTAGGAGTATACGGACCCTCCTTGCGTCATCTGACCCCCGTGCACCCCTCCCAGCCATCTAGGAGTATCCGTAGCACTTTTAGGTCATCCAAAAGCACATGCGACAATCCTAGCCATCTAGGAGTATACGGACCCTGCTTACGTCATCTGACCCACATGCACCCCTCCCAGCCATCTAGTAGTATCAGTAGCACTTTTAGGTCATCCTAAAGCACGTGCGACAATCCTAGCCATCAAGACACCCGTGGATCCCTCCTAGCCATCTAGTAGTATCAGTAGCACTTTTACGTCATCCTTAAGCACGTGCGACAATCCAAGCCATCAGGACCCCCGTGGACCCCTCCTAGCCATCTAGGAGTATACGGACCATCCATACGTCATCTGACCCACGTGCACCCCTCCCAGCCATCTAGTAGTATCAGTAGCACTTTTAGGTCATCCTAAAGCACGTGCGATAATCCTAGCCATCTGGACCCCAGTGGATCCCTCCTTGCCATCTAGGAGTATACGGACCCTCCTTACGTCATCTGACGCACGTGCACCCCTCCCAACCATCTAGGAGTATCAGTAGCATTTTTGGTCATCCTAAAGCACGTGCGACAATCCTAGCCATCTGGACCCCGTGGACCCCTCCTAGCCATCTAGGAGTATACGGACCCTACTTACGTCATCTGACCCACGTACACCCCTCCTAGCCATCTAGGAGTATCAGTAGCACTTTTAGGTCACCCTAAAGCACGCGCGACAATCCTAGCCATCTGGACCCCCGTGGACCCCTCCTAGCCATCTAGGGTTATACGGACCCTCCTTACGTCATCTGACCCACGTACACCAATCCCAGCAATCTAGGAGTATCAGTAACACTTTTAGGTCATCTTAAAACACGTGCGAAAATCCTAGCCATCTGGACCCCCGTGGGCCCTCCTTGCCATCTAGGAGTATAGGGATCCTCCTTACGTCATCTGACCCACGTGCACCCCTCCTAGCCATCTAGTAGTATCAGTAGCACTTTTAGGTCACCCTAAAGCACGTGCGACAATCCTAGCCATCTGGACACCCGTGGACCCCTCCTAGCCATCTAGGAGTATACGGACCCTCCTTACGTCATCTGACCCCCGTGCACTCCTCCCAGCCATCTAAGAGTATCCGTAGCACTTTTAGGTCATCCTAAAGCACGTGCGACAATCCTAGCCATCTGGACCCCCGTGGTTCCCTCCTAGCCATCTAGTAGTATCAGTAGCACTTTTACGTCATCCTTAAGCACGTGCGACAATCCTAGCCATCAGGACCCCCGTGGACCCCTCCTAGCCATCAAGGAGTATACGGACCATCCTTACGTCATCTGACCCACGTGCACCCCTCCCAGCCATCTAGGAGTATCAGTAGCACTTTTAGGTCACCCTAAAGCACGTGCGACAATCCTAGCCATCTGGACCCCCGTGGACCCCTCCTAGCCATCTAGGAGTATACGGACCCTCCTTGCGTCATCTGACACCCGTGCACCCCTCCCAGCCATCTAAGAGTATCCGTAGCACTTTTAGGTCATCCAAAAGCACATGCGACAATCCTAGCCATCTAGGAGTATACGGACCCTGCTTACGTCATCTGACCCACATGCACCCCTCCCAGCCATCTAGTAGTATCAGTAGCACTTTTAGGTCATCCTAAAGCACGTGCGACAATCCTAGCCATCAAGACACCCGTGGATCCCTCCTAGCCATCTAGTAGTATCAGTACCACTTTTACGTCATCCTTAAGCACGTGCGACAATCCAAGCCATCAGGACCCCCGTGGACCCCTCCTAGCCATCTAGGAGTATACGGACCATCCATACGTCATCTGACCCACGTGCACCCCTCCCAGCCATCTAGTAGTATCAGTAGCACTTTTAGGTCATCCTATAGCACGTGCGATAATCCTAGCCATCTGGACCCCAGTGGATCCCTCCTTGCCATCTAGGAGTATACGGACCCTCCTTACGTCATCTGACGCACGTGCACCCCTCCCAACCATCTAGGAGTATCAGTAGCATTTTTGGTCATCCTAAAGCACGTGCGACAATCCTAGCCATCTGGACCCCCGTGGACCCCTCCTAGCCATCTAGGAGTATACGGACCCTACTTACGTCATCTGACCCACGTGCACCCCTCCTAGCCATCTAGGAGTATCAGTAGCACTTTTAGGTCACCCTAAAGCACGCGCGACAATCCTAGCCATCTGGACCCCCGTGGACCCCTCCTAGCCATCTAGGGTTATACGGACCCTCCTTACGTCATCTGACCCACGTACACCCCTCCCAGCAATCTAGGAGTATCAGTAGCACTTTTAGGTCATCTTAAAACACGTGCGAAAATCCTAGCCATCTGGACCCCCGTGGACCCTCCTTGCCATCTAGAGTATAGGGATCCTCCTTACGTCATCTGAGCCACGTGCACCCCTCCTAGCCATTTAGTAGTATCAGTAGCACTTTTAGGTCACCCTAAAGCACGTGCGACAATCCTACCCATCTAGACACCCGTGGACCCCTCCTAGCCATCTAGGAGTATACGGATCCTCCTTGCGTCATCTGACCCCCGTGCACCCCCCCAGCCATCTAGGAGTATCAGTAGCACTTTTAGGTCATCCAAAAGCACATGCGACAATCCTAGCCATCTAGGAGTATACGGACCCTGCTTACGTCATCTGACCCACATGCACTCCTCCCAGCCATCTAGTAGTATCAGTAGCACTTTTAGGTCATCCTAAAGCACGTGCGACAATCCTAGCCATCTGGACCCCCGTGGTTCCCTCCTAGCCATCTATTAGTATCAGTAGCACTTTTACGTCATCCTTAAGCACGTGCGACAATCCTAGCCATCAGGACCCCCGTGGACCCCTCCTAGCCATCAAGGAGTATATGGACCATCCTTACGTCATCTGACCCACGTGCACCCCTCCCAGCCATCTAGTAGTATCAGTAGCACTTTTAGGTCATCCTAAAGCATGTGCGACAATCCTAGCCATCTGGACCCCCGTGGATCCCTCCTAGCCATCTAGGAGTATACGGACCCTCCTTACGTCATCTGACGCACGTGCACCCCTCCCAACCATCTAGGAGTATCAGTAGCATTTTTGGTCATCCTAAAGCACGTATGACAATCCTAGCCATCTGGACCCCGTGGACCCCTCCTAGCCATCTAGGAGTATACGGACCCTACTTACGTCATCTGACCCACGTGCACCCCTCCCAGCCATCTAGGAGTATCAGTAGCACTTTTAGGTCACCCTAAAGCACGTGCGACAATCCTAGCCATCTGGACCCCCGTGGACCCCTCCTAGCCATCTAGCAGTATACGGACCCTCCTTGCGTCATCTGACCCCCGTGCACCCCCCCAGCCATCTAGGAGTATCCGTAGCACTTTTAGGTCATCCAAAAGCACATGCGACAATCCTAGCCATCTAGGAGTATACGGACCCTGCTTACGTCATCTGACCCACATGCACCCCTCCCAGCCATCTAGTAGTATCAGTAGCACTTTTAGGTCATCCTAAAGCACGTGCGACAATCCTAGCCATCAAGACACCCGTGGATCCCTCCTAGCCATCTAGTAGTATCAGTAGCACTTTTACGTCATCCTTAAGCACGTGCGACAATCCAAGCCATCAGGACCCCCGTGGACCCCTCCTAGCCATCTAGGAGTATACGGACCATCCATACGTCATCTGACCCACGTGCACCCCTCCCAGCCATCTAGTAGTATCAGTAGCACTTTTAGGTCATCCTAAAGCACGTGCGATAATCCTAGCCATCTGGACCCCAGTGGATCCCTCCTTGCCATCTAGGAGTATACGGACCCTCCTTACGTCATCTGACGCACGTGCACCCCTCCCAACCATCTAGGAGTATCAGTAGCATTTTTGGTCATCCTAAAGCACGTGCGACAATCCTAGCCATCTGGACCCCCGTGGACCCCTCCTAGCCATCTAGGAGTATACGGACCCTACTTACGTCATCTGACCCACGTGCACCCCTCCTAGCCATCTAGGAGTATCAGTAGCACTTTTAGGTCACCCTAAAGCACGCGCGACAATCCTAGCCATCTGGACCCCCGTGGACCCCTCCTAGCCATCTAGGGTTATACGGACCCTCCTTACGTCATCTGACCCACGTACACCCCTCCCAGCAATCTAGGAGTATCAGTAGCCCTTTTAGGTCATCTTAAAACACGTGCGAAAATCCTAGCCATCTGGACCCCCGTGGACCCTCCTGCCATCTAGGAGTATAGGGATCCTCCTTACGTCATCTGACCCACGTGCACCCCTCCTAGCCATCTAGTAGTATCAGTAGCACTTTTAGGTCACCCTAAAGCACGTGCGACAATCCTACCCATCTAGACACCCGTGGACCCCTCCAGCCATCTAGGAGTATACGGATCCTCCTTGCGTCATCTGACCCCCGTGCACCCCTCCCAGCCATCTAGGAGTATCAGTAGCACTTTTAGGTCATCCAAAAGCACATGCGACAATCCTAGCCATCTAGGAGTATACGGACCCTGCTTATGTCATCTGACCCACATGCACTCCTCCCAGCCATCTAGTAGTATCAGTAGCACTTTTAGGTCATCCTAAAGCACGTGCGACAATCCTAGCCATCTGACCCCCGTGGTTCCCTCCTAGCCATCTATTAGTATCAGTAGCACTTTTACGTCATCCTTAAGCACGTGCGACAATCCTAGCCATCAGGACCCCCGTGGACCCCTTATAGCCATCAAGGAGTATACGGACCATCCTTACGTCATCTGACCCACGTGCACCCTCCCAGCCATCTAGTAGTATCAGTAGCACTTTTAGGTCATCCTAAAGCATGTGCGACAATCCTAGCCATCTGGACCCCCGTGGATCCCTCCTAGCCATCTAGGAGTATACGGACCCTCCTTACGTCATCTGACGCACGTGCACCCCTCCCACCATCTAGGAGTATCAGTAGCATTTTTGGTCATCCTAAAGCACGTACGACAATCCTAGCCATCTGGTCCCCCGTGGACCCCTCCTAGCCATCTAGGAGTATACGGACCCTACTTACGTCATCTGACCCACGTGCTCCTAGCCATCTAGTAGTATCAGTAGCACTTTTACGTCATCCTTAAGCACGTGCGACAATCCAAGCCATCAGGACCCCCGTGGACCCCTCCTAGCCATCTAGGAGTATACGGACCATCCATACGTCATCTGACCCACGTGCACCCCTCCCAGCCATCTAGTAGTATCAGTAGAACTTTAGGTCATCCTAAAGCACGTGCGATAATCCTAGCCATCTGGACCCCAGTGGATCCCTCCTTGCCATCTAGGAGTATACGGACCCTCCTTACGTCATCTGACGCACGTGCACCCCTCCCAACCATCTAGGAGTATCAGTAGCATTTTTGGTCATCCTAAAGCACGTGCGACAATCCTAGCCATCTGGGCCCCCGTGGACCCTTCCTAGCCATCTAGGAGTATACGGACCCTACTTACGTCATCTGACCCACGTGCACCCCTCCTAGCCATCTAGGAGTATCAGTAGCACTTTTAGGTCACCCTAAAGCACGCGCGACAATCCTAGCCATCTGGACCCCCGTGGACCCTCCTTGCCATCTAGGAGTATAGGGATCCTCCTTACGTCATCTGACCCACGTGCACCCCTCCTAGCCATCTAGTAGTATCAGTAGCACTTTTAGGTCACCCTAAAGCACGTGCGACAATCCTAGCCATCTGGACACCCGTGGACCCCTCCTAGCCATCTAGGAGTATACGGACCCTCCTTGCGTCTTCTGACCCCCGTGCACCCCTCCCAGCCATCTAGGAGTATCAGTAGCACTTTTAGGTCATCCAAAATCACATGCGACAATCCTAGCCATCTAGGAGTATACGGACCCTGCTTACGTCATCTGACCCACATGCACTCCTCCCAGCCATCTAGTAGTATCAGTAGCACTTTTAGGTCATCCTAAAGCACGTGCGACAATCCTAGCCATCTGGACCCCCGTGGTTCCCTCCTAGCCATCTATTAGTATCAGTAGCACTTTTACGTCATCCTTAAGCACGTGCGACAATCCTAGCCATCAGGACCCCCGTGGACCCCTCCTAGCCATCAAGGAGTATACGGGCCATCCTTACGTCATCTGACCCACGTGCACCCCTCCCAGCCATCTAGTAGTATCAGTAGCACTTTTAGGTCATCCTAAAGCATGTGCGACAATCCTAGCCATCTGGACCCCCGTGGATCCCTCCTAGCCATCTAGGAGTATACGGACCCTCCTTACGTCATCTGACGCACGTGCACCCCCCTCCCAACCATCTAGGAGTATCAGTAGCATTTTTGGTCATCCTAAAGCACGTACGACAATCCTAGCCATCTGGACCCCCGTGGACCCCTCCTAGCCATCTAGGAGTATACGGACCCTACTTACGTCATCTGACCCACGTGCACCCCTCCCAGCCATCTAGGAGTATCAGTAGCACTTTTAGGTCACCCTAAAGCACGTGCGACAATCCTAGCCATCTGGACCCCCGTGGACCCCTCCTAGCCATCTAGGAGTATACGGACCCTCCTTGCGTCATCTGACCCCCGTGCACCCCTCCCAGCCATCTAGGAGTATCCGTAGCACTTTTAGGTCATCCAAAAGCACATGCGACAATCCTAGCCATCTAGGAGTATACGGACCCTGCTTACGTCATCTGACCCGCATGCACCCCTCCCAGCCATCTAGTAGTACAGTAGCACTTTTAGGTCATCCTAAAGCACGTGCGACAATCCTAGCCATCAAGACCCCCGTGGATCCCTCCTAGCCATCTAGTAGTCAGTAGCACTTTTACGTCATCCTTAAGCACGTGCGACAATCCAAGCCATCAGGACCCCCGTGGACCCCTCCTAGCCATCTAGGAGTATACGGACCATCCATACGTCATCTGACCCACGTGCACCCCTCCCAGCCATCTAGTAGTATCAGTAGCACTTTTAGGTCATCCTAAAGCACGTGCGATAATCCTAGCCATCTGGACCCCAGTGGATCCCTCCTTGCCATCTAGGAGTATACGGACCCTCCTTACGTCATCTGACGCACGTGCACCCCTCCCAACCATCTAGGAGTATCAGTAGCATTTTTGGTCATCCTAAAGCACGTGCGACAATCCTAGCCATCTGGGCCCCCGTGGACCCCTCCTAGCCATCTAGGAGTATACGGACCCTACTTACGTCATCTGACCCACGTGCACCCCCTCCCAGCCATCTAGGAGTATCAGTAGCACTTTTAGGTCACCCTAAAGCACGCGCGACAATCCTAGCTATCTGGACCCCCGTGGACCCCTCCTAGCCATCTAGGGTTAAACGGACCCTCCTTACGTCATCTGACCCACGTACACCCCTCCCAGCAATCTAGGAGTATCAGTAGCACTTTTAGGTCATCTTAAAACACGTGCGAAAATCCTAGCCATCTGGACCCCCGTGGACCCTCCTTGTCATCTAGAGTATAGGGATCCTCCTTACGTCATCTGACCCACGTGCACCCCCCTAGCCATCTAGTAGTATCAGTAGCACTTTCAGGTCACCCTAAAGCACGTGCGACAATCCTAGCCATCTGGACACCCGTGACCCCTCCTAGCCATCTAGGAGTATACGGACCCCCTTGCGTCTTCTGACCCCCGTGCACCCCTCCCAGCCATCTAGGAGTATCAGTAGCACTTTTAGGTCATCCAAAATCACATGCGACAATCCTAGCCATCTAGGAGTATACGGACCCTGCTTACGTCATCTGACCCACATGCACTCCTCCAGCCATCTAGTAGTATCAGTAGCACTTTTAGGTCATCCTAAAGCACGTGCGACAATCCTAGCCATCTGGACCCCCGTGTTCCCTCCTAGCCATCTATTAGTATCAGTAGCACTTTTAACGTCATCCTTAAGCACTGCGACAATCCTAGCCATCAGGACCCCCGTGGACCCCTCCTAGCCATCAAGGAGTATACGGACCATCCTTACGTCATCTGACCCACGTGCACCCCTCCCAGCCATCTAGTAGTATCAGTAGCACTTTTAGGTCATCCTAAAGCATGTGCGACAATCCTAGCCATCTGGACCCCCGTGATCCCTCCTAGCCATCTAGGAGTGTACGGACCCTCCTTACGTCATCTGACGCACGTGCACCCCTCCCAACCATCTAGGAGTATCAGTAGCATTTTTGGTCATCCTAAAGCACGTACGACAATCCTAGCCATCTGGACCCCCGTGGACCCCTCCTAGCCATCTAGGAGTATACGGACCCTACTTACGTCATCTGACCCACGTGCACCCCTCCCAGCCATCTAGGAGTATCAGTAGCACTTTTAGGTCACCCTAAAGCACGTGCGACAATCCTAGCCATCTGGACCCCCGTGGACCCCTCCTAGCCATCTAGGAGTATACGACCCTCCTTGCGTCATCTGACCCCCGTGCACCCCTCCCAGCCATCTAGGAGTATCCGTACACTTTTAGGTCATCCAAAAGCACATGCGACAATCCTAGCCATCTAGGAGTATACGGACCCTGCTTACGTCATCTGACCCACATGCACCCCTCCTAGCCATCTAGTAGTATCAGTAGCACTTTTAGGTCATCCTAAAGCACGTGCGACAATCCTAGCCATCAAGACCCCCGTGGATCCCTCCTAGCCATCTAGTGTATCAGTAGCACTTTTACGTCATCCTTAAGCACGTGCGACAATCCAAGCCATCAGGACCCCCGTGGACCCCTCCTAGCCATCTAGGAGTATACGGACCATCCATACGTCATCTGACCCACGTGCACCCCTCCCAACCATCTAGTAGTATCAGTAGCACTTTTAGGTCATCCTAAAGCACGTGCGATAATCCTAAGCCATCTGGACCCCAGTGGATCCCTCCTTGCCATCTAGGAGTATACGGACCCTCCTTACGTCATCTGACGCACGTCACCCCTCCCAACCATCTAGGAGTATCAGTAGCATTTTTGTCATCTAAAGCACGTGCGACAATCCTAGCCATCTGGGCCCCCGTGGATCCCTCCTAGCCATCTAGGAGTATACGGACCCTACTTACGTCATCTGACCCACGTGCACCCCTCCAGCCATCTAGGAGTATCAGTAGCACTTTTAGGTCACCCTAAAGCACGCGCGACAATCCTAGCCATCTGGACCCCCGTGGACCCCTCCTAGCCATCTAGGGTTATACGGACCCTCCTTACGTCATCTGACCCACGTACACCCCTCCCAGCAATCTAGGACTATCAGTAGCACTTTTAGGTCATCTTAAAACACGTGCGAAAATCCTAGCCATCTGGACCCCCGTGGACCTCCTTGCCATCTAGGAGTATAGGGATCCTCCTTACGTCATCTGACCCACGTGCACCCCTCCTAGCCATCTAGTAGTATCAGTAGCACTTTCAGGTCACCCTAAAGCACGTGCGACAATCCTAGCCATCTGGACACCCGTGTTCCCCTCCTAGCCATCTAGGAGTATACGGACCCTCCTTGCGTCTTCTGGCCCCCGTGCACCCCTCCCAGCCATCTAGGAGTATCAGTAGCACTTTTAGGTCATCCAAAATCACATGCGACAATCCTAGCCATCTAGGAGTATACGGACCCTGTTTACGTCATCTGACCCACATGCACTCCTCCCAGCCATCTAGTAGTATCAGTAGCACTTTTAGGTCATCCTAAAGCACTGCGACAATCCTAGCCATCTGGACCCCTGTGGTTCCTCCTAGCCATTTAGTAGTATCAGTAGCACTTTTACGTCATCCTTAAGCACGTGCGACAATCCTAGCCATCAGGACCCCCGTGGACCCCTCCTAGCCATCAAGGAGTATACGGACCATCCTTACGTCATCTGACCCACGTGCACCCCTCCCAGCCATCTAGTAGTATCAGTAGCACTTTTAGGTCATCCTAAAGCACGTGCGACAATCCTAGCCATCTGGACCCCCTGGATCCCTCCTAGCCATCTAGGAGTATACGGACCCTCCTTACGTCATCTGACGCACGTGCACCCCTCCCAACCATCTAGGAGTATCATAGCATTTTTGGTCATCCTAAAGCACGTGCGACAACCCAAGCCATCTGGACCCCCGTGGACCCCTCCTAGCCATCTAGGAGTATATGGACCCTACTTACGTCATCTACCCACGTGCACCCCTCCTAGCCATCTAGGATATCAGTACCACTTTAGGTCACCCTAAAGCACGCGCGACAATCCTAGCCATGTGGACCCCCGTGGACCCTCCTAGCCATCTAGGAGTATACGGACCCTCCTTGCGTCATCTGACCCCGTGCACCACTCCCAGCCATCTAGGAGTATCAGTAGCACTTTAGGTCGTCCTAAAGCACGTGCGACAATCCTAGCCATCTGGACCCCCGTGGACCCTTCCTAGCCAGCTAGGAGTATAAGGACCATCCTTACGTCATCTGACCCACGTGCACAACTCCCAGCAATCTAGTAGTATCAGTAGCACTTTTAGGTCATCCTAAAGCACGTGCGACAATCCTAGCTATCTGGACCCCCGTGGATCCCACCTAGCCATCTAGGAGTATACGGACCCTCCTTACGTCATCTGACGCACTGCACCCCTCCCAACCATCAAGGAGTATCAGTAGCATTTTTGGGTCATCCTAAAAACGTACGACAATCCTAGCCATCTGGACCCCCGTGGACCCCTTCTAACCATCTAGGAGTATACGGACCCTCCTTGCGTCTTCTGACCCCGTGCACCCCTCCCAGCCATCTAGGAGTATCAGTAGCACTTTTAGGTCATCCAAAATCACATGCGACAATCCTAGCCATCTAGGAGTATAACGGACCCTGCTTACGTCATCTGACCCACATGCACTCTCCCAGCCATCTAGTAGTATCAGTAGCACTTTTAGGTCATCCTAAAGCACGTGCGACAATCCTAGCCATCTGGACCCCCGTGGTTCCCTCCTAGCCATCTATTAGTATCAGTAGCACTTTTACGTCATCCTTAAGCACGTGCGACAATCCTAGCCATCAGGACCCCCGTGGACCCCTCCTAGCCATCAAGGAGTATACGGACCATCCTTACGTCATCTGACCCACGTGCACCCCTCCCAGCCATCTAGTAGTATCAGTAGCACTTTTAGGTCATCCTAAAGCATGTGCGACAATCCTAGCCATCTGGACCCCCGTGGATCCCTCCTAGCCATCTAGGAGTGTACGGACCCTCCTTACGTCATCTGACGCACGTGCACCCCTCCCAACCATCTAGGAGTATCAGTAGCATTTTTGGTCATCCTAAAGCACGTACGACAATCCTAGCCATCTGGACCCCGTGGACCCTCCTAGCCATCTAGGAGTATACGGACCCTACTTACGTCATCTGACCCACGTGCACCCCTCCCAGCCATCTAGGAGTATCAGTAGCACTTTTAGGTCACCCTAAAGCTCGTGCGACAATCCTAGCCATCTGGACCCCCGTGGACCCCTCCTAGCCATCTAGGAGTATACGGACCCTCCTTGCGTCATCTGACCCCCGTGCACCCCTCCCAGCCATCTAGGAGTATCCGTAGCACTTTTAGGTCATCCAAAAGCACATGCGACAATCCTAGCCATCTAGGAGTATACGGACCCTGCTTACGTCATCTGACCCACATGCACCCCTCCTAGCCATCTAGTAGTATCAGTAGCACTTTTAGGTCATCCTAAAGCACGTGCGACAATCCTAGCCATCAAGACCCCCGTGGATCCCTCCTAGCCATCTAGTATATCAGTAGCACTTTTACGTCATCCTTAAGCACGTGCGACAATCCAAGCCATCAGGACCCCCGTGGACCCCTCCTAGCCATCTAGGAGTATACGGACCATCCATACGTCATCTGACCCACGTGCACCCCTCCCAACCATCTAGTAGTATCAGTAGCACTTTTAGGTCATCCTAAAGCACGTGCGATAATCCTAGCCATCTGGACCCCAGTGGATCCCTCCTTGCCATCTAGGAGTATACGGACCCTCCTTACGTCATCTGACGCACGTGCACCCCTCCCAACCATCTAGGAGTATCAGTAGCATTTTTGGTCATCCTAAAGCACGTGCGACAATCCTAGCCATCTGGGCCCCCGTGGATCCCTCCTAGCCATCTAGGAGTATACGGACCCTACTTACGTCATCTGACCCACGTGCACCCCTCCTAGCCATCTAGGAGTATCAGTAGCACTTTTAGGTCACCCTAAAGCACGCGCGACAATCCTAGCCATCTGGACCCCCGTGGACCCCTCCTAGCCATCTAGGGTTTAACGGACCCTCCTTACGTCATCTGACCCACGTACACCCCTCCCAGCAATCTAGGACTATCAGTAGCACTTTTAGGTCATCTTAAAACACGTGCGAAAATCCTAGCCATCTGGACCCCCGTGGACCCTCCTTGCCATCTAGGAGTATAGGGATCCTCCTTACGTCATCTGACCCACGTGCACCCCTCCTAGCCATCTAGTAGTATCAGTAGCACTTTCAGGTCACCCTAAAGCACGTGCGACAATCCTAGCCATCTGGACACCCGTGTTCCCCTCCTAGCCATCTAGGAGTATACGGACCCTCCTTGCGTCTTCTGACCCCCGTGCACCCCTCCCAGCCATCTAGGAGTATCAGTAGCACTTTTAGGTCATCCAAAATCACATGCACAATCCTAGCCATCTAGGAGTATACGGACCCTGTTTACGTCATCTGACCCACATGCACTCCTCCCAGCCATCTAGTAGTATCAGTAGCACTTTTAGGTCATCCTAAAGCACGTGCGACAATCCTAGCCATCTGGACCCCTGTGGTTCCCTCCTAGCCATTTAGTAGTATCAGTAGCACTTTTACGTCATCCTTAAGCACGTGCGACAATCCTAGCCATCAGGACCCCCGTGGACCCCTCCTAGCCATCAAGGAGTATACGGACCATCCTTACGTCATCTGACCCACGTGCACCCCTCCCAGCCATCTAGTAGTATCAGTAGCACTTTTAGGTCATCCTAAAGCACGTGCGACAATCCTAGCCATCTGGACCCCCGTGGATCCCTCCTAGCCATCTAGGAGTATACGGACCCTCCTTACGTCATCTGACGCACGTGCACCCCTCCCAACCATCTAGGAGTATCAGTAGCATTTTTGGTCATCCTAAAGCACGTGCGACAACCCAAGCCATCTGGACCCCCGTGGACCCCTCCTAGCCATCTAGGAGTATATGGACCCTACTTACGTCATCTGACCCACGTGCACCCCTCCTAGCCATCTAGGAGTATCAGTACCACTTTTAGGTCACCCTAAAGCACGCGCGACAATCCTAGCCATGTGGACCCCCGTGGACCCCTCCTAGCCATCTAGGAGTATACGGACCCTCCTTGCGTCATCTGACCCCCGTGCACCACTCCCAGCCATCTAGGAGTATCAGTAGCACTTTTAGGTCGTCCTAAAGCACGTGCGACAATCCTAGCCATCTGGACCCCCGTGGACCCTTCCTAGCCAGCTAGGAGTATAAGGACCATCCTTACGTCATCTGACCCACGTGCACAACTCCCAGCAATCTAGTAGTATCAGTAGCACTTTTAGGTCATCCTAAAGCACGTGCGACAATCCTAGCTATCTGGACCCCCGTGGATCCCACCTAGCCATCTAGGAGTATACGGACCCTCCTTACGTCATCTGACGCACGTGCACCCCTCCCAACCATCAAGGAGTATCAGTAGCATTTTTGGGTCATCCTAAAAACGTACGACAATCCTAGCCATCTGGACCCCCGTGGACCCCTTCTAACCATCTAGGAGTATACGGACCCTCCTTACGTCATCTGACCCACGTGCACCCCTCCCAACCATCTAGGAGTATCAGTAGCACTTTTAGGTCATCCTAAAGCACGTGCGACAATCCTAGCCATCTGGACCCCCGTGGACCCCTCCTAGCCATCTAGGAGTATACGGATCCTCCTTACGTCATCTGACCCACATGCACCCCTCCCAGCCATCTAGGAGTATCAGTAGCACTTTTAGGTCATCCTAAAGCATGTGCGACAATCCTAGCCATTTGGACCCCCGTGGACCCCTCCTAGCCATCTAGGAGTATACGGACTCTCCTTGCGTCATCTGACCCCCGTGCACCCCTCCCAGCCATCTAGGAGTATCAGCAGCACTTTTAGGTCATCCTAAATCACGTGCGACAATCCTAGCCATCTGGACCCCCGTGGACCCCTCCTAGCCATCTAGGAGTATACGGACCATCCTTACGTCATCTGACCCACGTGCACCTCTCCCAGCCATCTAGTAGTATCAGTAGCACTTTTAGGTCATCCTAAAGCATGTGCGACAATCCTAGCCATTTGGACCCCCGTGGACCCCTCCTAGCCATCTAGGAGTATAACGGACTCTCCTTGCGTCATCTGACCCCCGTGCACCCCTCCCAGCCATCTAGGAGTATCAGCAGCACTTTTAGGTCATCCTAAATCACGTGCGACAATCCTAGCCATCTGGACCCCCGTGGACCCCTCCTAGCCATCTAGGAGTATACGGACCATCCTTACGTCATCTGACCCACGTGCACCCCTCCCAGCCATCTAGTAGTATCAGTAGCACTTTTAGGTCATCCTAAAGCACGTGCGACAATCCTATCCATCTGGACCCCCGTGGATCCCTCCTAGCCATCTAGGAGTATACGGACCCTCCTTACGTCATCTGATGCACGTGCACCCCTCCCAGCCATCCAGGAGTATCAGTAGCATTTTTGGTCATCCTAAAGCACGTGCGACAATCCAAGCCATCTGGACCCCTGTGGACCCCTCCTAGCCATCTAGGAGTTTACGGACCATCCTTACGTCATCTGACCCACGTGCACCCCTCCCAGCCATCTAGTAGTATCAGTAGCACTTTTAGGTCATCCTAAAGCACGTGCGACAATCCTAGCCATCTGGACCCCCGTGGATCCCTCCTAGCCATCTAGGAGTATACGGACCCTCCTTACGTCATCTGACCCACATGCACTCCACCCAGCCATCTAGGAGTATCAGTAGCACTTTTATGTCATTATAAAGCACGTGCGACAATCCTAGCCATCTGGACCCCCGTGCACCCCTCCTAGCCATCTAGGTGTATACGGACCCTCCTTGCGTTATCTGACCCCCGTGCACCAATCCCAGCCATCTAGGAGTATCAGTAGCACTTTTAGGTCGTCCTAAAGCACGTGCGACAATCCTAGCCATCTGGACCCCCGTGGACCCCTCCTAACCATCTAGGAGTATACGGACCCTCCTTGCGTCATCTGACCCCCGTGCACCCTCCCAGCCATCTTGGAGTATCAGTAGCACTTTTAGGTCATCCAAAAGCACATGCGACAATCCTAGCCTTCTAGGAGTACGTCATCTGACCCACATGCACCCCTCCCAGCCATCTAGGAGTGTCAGTAGCACTTTTACGTCATTCTAAAGCATATGCGACAATCCTAGCCATCTGGACCCCCGTGGACCCCTCCTAGCCATCTAGGAGTATACGGACCCTCCTTACGTCATCTGACCCACGTGCACCCCTCCCAGCCATCTAGGAGTATCAGTAGCACTTTTAGGTCATCCTAAAGCACGTGCGACAATCCTAGCCATCTGGACCCCCGTGGACCCATCCTAGCCATCTAGGAGTATACGGACCCTGCTTACGTCATCTGACCCACATGCACTCCTCCCAGCCATCTAGGAGTATCAGTAGCACTTTTAGGTCATCCTAAAGCACGTGCGACAATCCTAGCCATCTGGATCCCCGTGGACCCTCCTAGCCATCTAGGAGTATACGGACCATCCTTACGTCATCTGACCCACGTGCACCCCTCCCAGCCATCTAGGAGTGTCAGTAGCACTTTTACGTCATCCTAAAGCACGTGCGACAATCCTAGCCATCTGGACCCACGTGCACCCCTCCCAGCCATATAGGAGTATCAGTAGCATTTTTGGGTCATCCTAAATCACGTGCGACAATCCTAGCCATCTGGACCCCCGTGGACCCATCCTAGCCATCTAGGAGTATACGGACCCTGCTTACGTCATCTGACCCACATGCACTCCTCCCAGCCATCTAGGAGTATCAGTAGCACTTTTGCGTCATTCTAAAGCACGTGCGACAATCCTAGCCATCTGGACCCCCGTGGACCCCTCCTAGCCATCTAGGAGTATACGGACCCTCCTTGCGTCATCTAACCCCCGTGCACCACTCCCAGTCATCTAGGAGTATCAGTAGCACTTTTAGGTCATCCTAAAGCACGTGCGACAATCCTAGCCATCTGGACCCCCGTGGACCCCTCCTAGCCATCTAGGAGTATACGGACCATCCTTACGTCATCTGACCCACGTGCACCCCTCCCAGCCATCTAGTAGTATCAGTAGCGCTTTTAGGTCATCCTAAAGCACGTGCGACAATCCTAGCCATCTGGACCTGATGAGGATATATTCATGGATCACGATGATTTTAAGTGCTTAAACTGGAAGGAAATATTAAGTCTGACTGATGATTATTATCAGACTTGGCATCCGTCAGAATGGCACCAGCGGAGGAGAGGGAGGACGGCGACCAGAAGACACGCGACGACGGCGACCACAGGACACGCGAGAACGACGACCAAGAGATGGAAAACACACAAGGCAGAACTGTCGAGAGGACACACTAAATCAGCCAAAGAAGCGAGACTTATATTCGTGCGATCAATACATGGCCGAGAAGTCAAGGTCGCGGGACCTAACCCTGCTATGCGTGTCCGTCACATACATGTTGGCCAAGACCGAACCCTGCCATGCATGTGCGCATGTTACATGCATGCTGGCCAATGCTTGGTGCGTAAAGGAGTAGGCTGATTAGTCCATGTCCACTTAATTAAATGGGCTAGATAATTTAATACTAGGGAAGCCCATTATGAGGAGGTCATTAACCGACCTGCGTGTTGGTTCGTTTTGTCCGGCTATATATAGCCCTCGCCTGCGGATTGTAAAGTAGACCACGTTTAGATAAAACCCTAGTTTCTAGTTGAACAGCGGAAGCTTTCCTTTGAAATTATACATCTCCAATTCGTATCGATCTGGAGAGGTGAACATCAATTGAAGTGTGATCTGTTCTTTCCATTGGGAATTAGTAGATTGCAATTATAACCGTTTCGTGGTCGACGGCTACGTGCGCAAGTGTGTGAAGTCGTGAATATCCGAAGGGTAGAGAGCTGCTGCATTGGCATCAGGGATCTAGCGAGGAGAGTTCATCGGTGACACCAAGTTATCCATCATCCAACGACGTGCTCAACGAGAAGATCGGGCCACCCCATATCATCTTGGTATCAGATTCTCGGGTTTACTCGGTGAGCATCCACCAATTTATCCTTAGATTAGTTTATTTTCGTCCTATACAGAAAAAGCCTCACAAAAAGATTTGCCATAGCCTTAGTTTTGCATCGGTTCATCTGTTAAGTTGCTGATCGTGTCCTTTTTGCGTATCTTTTCTTCCGATCTGAGTCTAGTCGCGTCTAGGTTTCTGCGTCAGTTTTCGTGTCGTCGGCGTCGTGGTCAGTTTTGTTTCCGTCAAAATCTGAAGTCGCGTTCCTGCTTCTCTATAAGAAAAACTATTGCACGGGCTCTAGAGAAATCTGTGCCGCGTGAGTTGTTGGTTTTGGCAAAGATTAGTTGCCCAGCACGTGAAGATTGCAGATCGATCAGATCTCGGATTTGGTGCAGTTTGTTTCCTTTCGCCTGACTTGTTGGACCGTGCACAGCAGTGAAAAAAAAAAACGTTACCATCAGGCTGTGAGAACGGTGGTTGCAATCTGTTTCCGTCGTGTGGTGTTCCGTGTCCTCTGTTAGGTCAGTTCGGAATTTTTTTTTTCTTTTCTTTCCACCGTATTGTGTCTTTCCTTTTTGTCAGCCTTAGGTAAAAGCCTATCTCAGTTTGCGTGTTGAACTTTCCCATCGAGACTAGCATCGTTTTCTGCTCCTTGGGCTGCTCACATATCGGTTTACATAGTGCATGTTATTCTGGCAGGATAATTTGTTGGCTCCCGTGAGATTGTGTAAAACAAACAAAAAAAAAAGTCCCAAAATTACTATTGCTACAGTCCGAGTAAAAAAGAGGGAAATAAAACAGTCGGAAGTACTGTAGCTACAGTACCGCGAGAAAAAAAGGGCTGAATATTATTTTGATCTCAGTTTTGTTTGGAGCTACTGCCTTGCACTAAATAGTTTTGAGCAATCTTGTGCCCTTATCATTGAGCTTTTTGCTAGCGTCTCTCCTGTGCATTGCAACACGAGCTTTTCTCCGACATATATATTTTTATCAGCTCATCCCTATAGTTGCAATTGCCCCATTTATCTCCACCGTGTGCGTTTCCGATTGTTTTCGTGTCATACGATCAGCACTAGGCTTGATGAATTGGTGTTGTTAGGTCTCCCTACCTACAGCTCCACCATAAATAACCCTGCTTTGTCGTGTGACCGTTCTCATACCTTGATATTCGCTTCATCACATCCGTGCATTTAGGCATCTCCACGACCGGTACGCATTGCTATTCACTTTGGAATTTTCAGATTATTTCTTGTTGTTCTAAGTGAGCTGTGAGAGTAGCTGCCATCACGATTTTATGTACTAACAATGATTGATCCTATCAGGGAAAAGCCATTACCGTCGTATTCTTTGTGCAGTGATAAATTCTGGGAAGAGGATTCTAGTGGATACCTGCGTCAGCTCTGTTCCACTTTACCGCGGACATAGAAGGTAGCCATGCTGCTATTACACTTGATAAGTGTTCTCAGTATGATTTGGTTAGTATTGAGGTGGTTGAAAATTTGCAGTTAGTTCCAACGAAACTTAAGCAACCATTTATGTTAACTACTAATGATGAGGCACTTCACATTACTCTTGCTGTTTCTGTTCCGTTAACCATTAATGGTCATACGGAGAGAATTTTTTGTTACGTCATTCCTCGAGCGTTTACTTGTTGTCATCTTATGTTGAGTGACAAGTGGTGCAACAGATTTAAGGTTGATTTTGTTAGCTACTATCCTGATGTACAATTTTTTTGGACCACTAAGAAAGATTGGATAATACATGCTTCGCTTGAAAACATTCAGAGGGTTAGAAATCAAAACCTATGCGCTCCTATAATTTCCAAGACTAAATCAAGTGAACGTGTAGGCATAAAGGATGAGAGATTGAGAGTTGTGGAAAATGTGAGAGTAGAAATTAAGGAGACATGTGAGGTTATTTCTACTAATGTAATCATGTCTACCTCTAGTGTTGTGTCTTGTGATATGCTGGTTGCTTTTGAAGAAAGGGAGCCACCTATAGTACAACCTACATCACAACTTACATCTGAGGAGCATGCCATTGTTCCTAGTGTTGTTCCTTGTGGTATGCAGGTTGCTTTTGAAGAAAGGGAGCCCTCGCTCGTACAACCTGCATCACTATTTCAGGAAGATGAATCATTACCTACTACATCTGAGGAGATTGCCATTGCTCTGGGTACTGATTTGCAGCTGCAGCCAACAAGCGCGACATTTTGTGAGTCTAATAATTTGTTGGTTGATTCCTGTGATATAACGAGCATACATATTTCAGCACCACGTGGTGATTTACAAATTTCGAATTATGATCATGTGGTTCTGATTACACATAAGGAAATGCTTGCTAAAATTCCACTTGATACAATTCTTTATTATATCATGCTAGAGAAACCTATGAGTATGAGTTGTGCTATGAATAAGATTTCCGAAATTTCATATTTAAATTCTAGCACATATGCCAATTGTTTCACTTTTAATTTAATTGGTGAATATAGCATGAATGATAATTTTTTGGTGGATCATAAACACCAAAACGGAGTCCGGAAACAAAAGATATGGCGAAAACAATTTTCTGAAATTTCTGTTTTTCTGAGGTACCGCTTAACCCAGCGGTAGTACCGCTGGTGGTACCGCTCGAGCGGTCCGAAGGGCAGTTTGGGCGGTACGGCCAGCGGTAGTACCGCCGGGGGTCGCTGGACACGCCCGAGAACGCGTTTTTTTCACGATTTTGGCGGAAAAACTCGCCAAAAACACCGAATCGAAGGGGCAAATGATGGAATTAGGCCATGGGAATGCAAAGGAAGGTAGATCAACTCGTAAAGCAATAGATCTATGGATCAAAACTTGCAAAAACGCACTCGAATCTCAGATCGATCCAAAAGCAAATTGGGGCTATTTTTGGTGGAAATTTTCGAATTTCTCAAAATCAAAGAAAAATTTGGGGGATTTGTGGGGGAAACAAAGTCAAATCCGTGGCAACCATGCTCTGATACCAAATGATGAGGATTGGACCTCTAGGGTGGCCCGATCTTCACGGATTGACGGAGGATGTGGACGAACGCACGCAAGAATACGAGGAACACGAAGAACACCAAGAAGAACGCCCCGAACACAAGAACACACACAAGATACAAGAACCGTTTCCCTTACCGGTCGGTCCAACCGGCCCAATAGAATCCACACGAAGGTGGGAGATCGGCAAGTAGATACAAGAAGGGATCTTGGATGGTTGTTTCTCCAACGGTCAACCGAACCGCTCCAATAAGCACGCAAGAACACGAGGAACACGAAGAACACCAAGAAGAACGCCCCGAACACAAGAACACACACAAGATACAAGAACCGTTTCCCTTACCGGTCGGTCCAACCGGCCCAATAGAATCCACACGAAGGTGGGAGATCGGCAAGTAGATACAAGAAGGGATCTTGGATGGTTGTTTCTCCAACGGTCAACCGAACCGCTCCAATAAAGTCACCCGAAGATGAAAGATTGGCAAGTAGTCAAACTACAAGTAGAGGTCTTGAATCCACAAGGGATCTTCTCCACAACGGGAGGAACCATCCCCGCAAGGGGAGGAAGGAGACCGTCTTGAGGTGGGGAGCCTAGCTCTACTCTAATCTCAAAACATAGTCTATCTAGATCTGAGATGGGAACTCCTATTTATAGTGTTGACCAACAAGGGGGTAGGTGGGGGAAGGTTACAGGGCTTCCAAACCCGGGCTGATTCCGCAGCGGCGGTACTACCGCTGGGTTGGGCGGTAGTACCGCTGGTGCGGTCCGGTTCGGCTCTTCCCACCTCAGCGGTACCGGCAGCGGTACTAGTTGGTACCGGACAAGCGCTCCAGATGCTGGTTCTGGCGGTAGCGTGGCGGCAGCTCTCGAGCGGTAGTACCGCTTAACCCAGCGGTACTACCGCCGCCTGGGTCTTTTCTCCTCTTCCTTCTTCTTTTCCAAGCCACCGTCTTGTCGGACTCCATTCCTCGTGCGCATTGGCCATCTTCCCGTGGAGTCGTACTCGTCATGACTAGCAATAGAAAGTGACGATGGTCAAGTAGTATACCATTCCAAGGTGTCATATCGAGGTTCACATAGAGGAAGGAGTTCACCTTTGATGTCCATGGTGACTTGTGGAGCGTTGGAGTACTTGACATGGTGATGGTCGTATGTCGGGCTACATCAAAGAGAGATCCGTTTCTGATTGTGTTTCAATTTTAACGCATCCATTTGTTTGGAGATTGGATCGGAACCAAAAAAGAAAAGAAAAAGTGAAGAAGATTATCATATTGGATCGTGCTATCATTGCCTTGATTGAGCCTGATCGGTGCTATAAAAAAAAAGGTACCGATCAGATTTTGTCGGTAGGTTGCAAAGTTTTAATGAACCAAGAAACCGATCGCTGTCAGAAGCGTCCCTAGCTTTGGAATACGATCCAAGACTTTGGCTCTGGTTTGGCTTCCGTCAAAAGGGAAAGATTTTTTTTTTGGAAAGGGCCGATCCGCTTGTATTTTTGCTAGCAAAGAAATATTCCTCGTTGTTTTCTCTTACCAGGCGTGCTGCTGTATAGCGCGTCACCCACAGTATATCTCGCTTGCCAAGTGCTTTATCTATATCACACCGTGATTAAGTTTGTGTCATAGGCTCGCGTCTCTAGTACGGTCTAGCCTAGGACCAGCACTTGACTACTTTGAGCGATTTTTCAGCTTTACATTGACTAACGTGGTTGTGGCATTTTACTCTATATATATATACCCTACCTACAGCTACACATATTTCTACGCCGTGCGTTCTACGTTCACCTGGCAATCGCTTTGCTCAATCTTCGGAGTTTTGACTTTGCTGTTGCCGGTCACCACCTGCTGCATGGTAAGAACTTGTAAGACTTACTGTTTGCAATATTGTGAGCGATCTGCCACCACATCCTAGTAGTAATAGGAACATATACTTGTGATTTGTTTCTTGTTTGCTACTAATCATGGTAGGTTCTGGAGTTAGAATTTCTTGGGCTTCGACTATACTTGGAGATTTGCCACCAGCACCATCTACAACAACACAACCGCCACCGCGAGAGGTACAAACACATAAGAATGCACATGATCAGACTACTATTTCTATGCCTCCTTTTGCGGGTCGTTATAATCCTGCTGCTTATCTTGATTGGGAATTTGATGTTGAAGAAATATTTGCAACTCATGATTTTCCTGAGCATAAGAGAGTAAAGGCTGCTACTAAAAAATTTGTTGATTTTGCTTCTATTTGGTGGAGTGAACATTGTCGTACAAATGCTGAAAATCTGCCAAAAACATGGAGCGAATTGAAAATAATTATGCGTGGTCGATTTGTCCCTAAATATTGTCTTAATGACTTGCTTCGAAAATTGCAATGCTTAAAACAGGGTAGTCACACCGTGGAGGAGTATTATAATGATTTGCAAATTACCTTGTTTCATTGTGGGTTAGAAGAAAGTGAAGATGTTATTATGGACAGATTTTGAGATGGGTTAAATCATGACATTCAGGATATCCTTATGCATGCAGAATATTATTCTATCACTCGTATGTTTTTTCTTGCTTCCAAAGCTGAACAGAAAATACAAAGGCGTTTCCATCAGACCACCAAGTGCAATTAGAAGGCAGTTGATTTTTCTGCTCCTCCGCCAACTGTGATTGAGGTGTCTCGAGATTTTCAAGTGTCACCACCAACCATACCTAGTACATGTGAGACGGACTTACATGGTAATAGTAAAGGTACAACATTTCCTTCACCACATGAGCCGTATTGATGCGGGTAGGTCCCGATTTTCACGGATTTGTGCGGAGGGAATGAAGAACACGAAGAACACGTGAAGAACGATGAACACAAAGAGGGGAAATCAAACACACAAAGATAAATAGCAAGTAGCAACCCGGCAAGAATCGACTGGTAACAAATCCCCGAGGGCAGCCCCCAATCCTCCTCTCCCAAGCACACCTTACTCTTAGGATTGTTTGTCCAATTGGTCAATCCAACCAACCCAATCTACACTCTAAGAGGGAAGATTAGCAAGTAATCGCAACTACAAGTGGAGCCTTGGTATCCACGCAGGGATCTTCTCCTCAAGAGGAGGCCTTGGTTCATCTCCACATGTGGAGGTCTTGATTCATCTCCAAAAGGAGGAAGGAGACACTTTGAGAAGAAGGAGTCTAGCTCTACTTTAGTTCTCAAATCATAGTCTAACCCTAACCCTAGGCTGAGGAGGAGTATTTATAGTCCACGAGGCGAAGGGGTAAGTTGTGGGCTGTTACATGGGCTTCAGCCCGAATCTTCCAGGCCCAGCGGTAGTACCGCTGCGCCAGCGGTAGTACCGCTGGGATTAAATGTGCTCGCTGGCGGTAGTACGAAGCGGGTACCGGGAGGTACCGTAGGGGTATCCAGTGGCGTTTTCGGACGTGCCGGTACCTCCAGCGGTACCTCTGGCGGTAGTACCGTGATCTGGGCCTGGCGGTAGTACCGCTGGCACGGCGGTAGTACCGCTGCCTGGAACTCCGCAGATCTTCATCTTCAGCGGTAGCACGGCTGGTGCCGCTGCCTGGACCTGGCGGTAGTACCGGCCCGCCTGGCGGTAGTACCGCTGTGCTGATGCTTCGTCTTCTTCATCTTCTTCTCGACTCGTCTCTTGGCCATCTTCTGCACTTGCTCTTGATCTTCTTGGTAGTTGTTCCTGAGTATGCACAACGTATCCGAATGAAGTAGCAACCCATTCAAAGGAGTGTCGAGATCACACATAGATAGGAGCGAATTCACCTTATCATGGAGAGCTTTGACTCTTGCTCTTGTCATTGGGCCACTTGTTGTAGGAGACGTAGGTCGGGCTACATCATCTCCCCCCCCTTGGAAAAGAGTCGTCCTCGACTCTTGGTCATCCTCATCGCTTGATGTTCCAAGGTATGGCGATAGGTCGGCGACGTTGAAGGTGTCATGGACCAAGTGTTTGGAGTTGGAGATGTCGATCTTGTAGGCATTGTCGTTGATGCGCTTGATAACCTTGAAAGGTCCATCTCCACGAGGGTGAAGCTTGGACTTCCTTGCATCCGGGAAGCGATCTTTGCGAAGGTGTAGCCACACAAGGTCTCCTTCTTCAAATATCATGGCGCGCTTGTGTTTGTTCATCTTCGTAGCATGGTCTTTGTTGTGCTTCTCGAGAGTAGTTCTTGTTTCCTCATGGAGCTTCTTCATGTAAGCGGCTCGCTTGTCGAAGTCCATGTTAACTTGCTCACGGAGTGGAAGTGGTAGCATGTCGAGCGCGGTGTAGGGGTTGGAGCCATAGACGACCTCGAAGGGTGTTCTCTTTGTTGCGCGGTGAAGTGCTCGATTGTAGGCGAACTCGGCGTGTGGGATGCACTCTTCCCAATTCTTCAAGTTAGGCTTGATCAACACACGAAGGAGTGTAGATAGGCTTCGGTTCACCACTTCGGTTTGGCCATCGGTTTGAGGGTGGTATGCGGTGGAGAATAGTTGCTTGATTCCCATCTTGGCCATCAAAGTCTTCCAAAAATAGCTCACGAACTTGGTGTCACGATCCGACACAATGGTCTTGGCACTCCATGAAGACGGACGATTTCCCTGAAAAACAAAGTAGCAATGTGTGAAGCATCGTCGCTCTTGTTGCAAGGTATAAAGTGTGCCATTTTAGAGAAGCGATCAATGACGACAAAGATGGAATCCTTGTTTGTTTTAGTGCGTGGGAGTCCTAAGACAAAATCCATAGCTATATCGGACCATGGGTGATGTGGAATAACCCATGAGAGTTTAGAGTAGACTTAGCTTTGAGACATGTAGAACATCGTCGAACTAGGCGTTCCACATCACGCTTCATTCTAGGCCAATAGTAGTTGGTGGCGAGCATGGCGTAGGTCTTGTCGCGTCCAAAGTGACCCATGAGTGTCCTCCATGAGATTCCTTCAAAAGGACCAAACGAAGCGAAGACTCGGGTATACATAGTTTGTTAGCCTTAAACAAGAAACCTTTGTGCAAATAGAAATCACCAATTCCTTTGTGCTCCGAACATTGAGCGAAAATGTCTCCAAAGAAAGCATCGGTAGCATACAACTCTTTAATCTCATCCAAACCCAAACACTAATGTCAAGACGTGTAAGTAGGTTGGCCTTGCGGGATAGAGCATCCGCGACCACATTGTCTTTACCTTTCTTGTATTTGATTACAAAAGTGAAAGACTCAATGAACTCAACCCACTTAGCATGTCTTTTGTTCAAATTTGTTTGACTTTTCAAATATTTCAAGGATTCATGGTCGGAATGAATGACAAATTCCTTAGGACGAAGGTAATGTTGCCACACATCCAAAACACGAACCAAAGCAAATAACTCTTTGTCATAAATGGGGTAATTCAAGCGAGCTCCATCTAGTTTCTCACTATGGTATGCGATGGGTCTACCATTTTGCATAAGCACTCCACCAATGCCCAATCCACTTGCATCGCATTCAATCTCAAATGTCTTAGAGAAATCCGGAAGGGCAAGGAGTGGTGCTTCGGTTAATAACCGTTTGAGCTCATTGAAAGCAAAATCATGTGCATTGCCCCAAATGAAAGGTACATTCTTCTTTGTAAGTTCATGGAGGGGGCAAGCAATTGTGGAAAAATCCTTGATGAAACGGCGATAAAATCCGGCAAAACCAAGAAAACGTCTCAACTCCTCAAGTGATGTCGGAAAAGGCCAAGTCCGAATTGCTTGTATCTTGGCATCATCAACTTCAACTCCATCCGAAGAAACAACAAAACCCAAGAAAACAAGTTTGTTGGTGGCAAAAGTGCACTTAGAAAGATTTGCATAAAGCTTTTCATTGCGAAGAACCAACAAAACTTGAGCAACATGAGAAGTGTGCTCTTCCAAAGACTTGCTATAGATAAGGATGTCGTCAAAGTATACCACAACAAATTTGCCAATAAAGGACGCAAAACATGATTCATGAGACGCATAAAGGTAGAAGGTGCATTGGAAAGACCAAATGGCATGACGAGCCACTCATAAAGACCAAGCTTAGTTTTAAATGCGGTCTTCCATTCATCACCTTCACACATGCGTATTTGGTGATATCCACTTTTAAGATCAATTTTGGAGAATATAGCGGAACCACAAAGCTCATCGAGCATATCATCAAGTCGAGGGATAGGATGGCGATACCGAACGGTTATGGCGTTGATGGGGCGACAATCCATGCAAAGGCGAAGAGTGTTGTCGTGCTTGGGTACCAAGATGACGGGCACGGCACACGGACTCAAGCTCTCGCGGATGTGTCCCATGGCAAGAAGTTCTTGTATTTGCCGCTCGATCTCCTTTGTTTCTTCGGGGTTGGTGCGGTAAGGAGCGCGGTTTGGTAGCGGTGCGCCGGGAACAAGGTCGATGCGGTGCTCGATTCCGCGTAGAGGAGGTAGTCCCGGTGGCACGTCTTGAGGGAAGACATCTTCAAAGTCCTTCAAAAGAGACAACAAAGAAGGAGGAAGGTTTGTGAAGTCGTTAGTCATAGAAACTTCACCCTTGCATATGAGCACATAGTGTAGGGTGGATGGGTTTTCTCTCAACTCCCTCATCTCTCTCTTTGTGGCAAATAGTGTAAGTTTTGTGGGAACTCTCTTTGAAGTGTCACACTCATTTGGCTTGTGGCTCTCACTCACTTTTGGTGGATCTCTCGCTCACCACTCATCTCACTAGACGAACGATCTTGTTGTGCCCTTGCAATGGTCTTGGCGTTGTCGGCGATGACTTGACTTGGTGTCATGGGACGAAGGACGAAGGTCTTGTCGTTGTTCTTGAAGCTATAGTAGTTTGTCCTTCCATCATGCATAGCACCCTTGTCAAATTGCCATGGACGCCCAAGGAGTAAGTGACAAACGTTCATAGGCACAACATCACAATCAACCGTATCTTCATAGGCTCCAATCTTGAAGGACACTTGCACCATGTGTTGAATCTTGACGGCTCCGGTATCACTCAACCATTGCACATGGTAAGGATGTGGGTGCTTCTTGAACTTCAAGTTGAGCTTATCACAAAGTTCTTTGCTCGCTAGGTTGTGGCAACTTCCACCATCTATGATGACCTTGACGGACTTGCCATTGACTCCCGCTCTAGTTGAAACAAGTTGCATCTTTGGTCTTCTTCTACTTGAACATTGGTGGTTAGAGCTCTTGCCACAACCAAGGAAGGGTCTTTGTTGTCGCCATCACAATATATCTCATTTCTTCTTCTTGAGCACTTTGCATTGTGGCGACCTTGTTCAAAGCATTGTACTCATCTTCACTCATAGATTCATACTCTCCCATGTCATTGATGATCATGACCTTCTTGTTGGTGCACTCAAAAGATTTGTGCCCTTGTCCGCCACACTTGTAGCATTGCAATAGTCTTGTGCCGGACGAAGATCCTTGAGGCGCCTTGGAGGAGGGAGGTACTTTCTTGAAAGGTTGAGGCGCTTGAGGTGTCGAAGTAGAGACTCTTGGAGGACCTCGAGTGTTCGCTTGAGGAAGAGCTTGTGAAGGTGTAGGAGTTGACGAAGAAGGCTTGTTGGCGTAGAATGCCTTTGTCTTGAGGTATTTGAGCTCTTCAAGCACGTGGCGCTCGGCCTTGGAAGCTTGATGTACTAGCTCTACCAAAGAGGCATATGGTTGGAACTCCACGATCTTCTTGATGGGATAGTTGAGGCCATTCATGAAACGAGCCATGGATTGCTCTTCGTACTCGTTGACATTGGCTCTCATCATGGAGATTTCCATTTCCTTGTAGTACTCGTCAACCGACTTCAAACCTTGCTTCAACTCTTGCAACTTCTTGTATAAGTCTCTAGTGTAATGGCTTGGCACGAAGCGCTTGTACATTGTTTCTTTCATTCAACCCAAGTGTCAATTGGTTGTTGGTGGTTAGCGACGCGAGCATCTTGTAGTTGTTCCCACCACAAGAGGGCATACTCTTCAAACTCCATCGAGGCTAAGCAACCTTCTTGATGTCGGAGAGCGTTGCACACGGAAGATCTTGTCAACCTTGAGTACCCATGAGAAGTAAGCTTCCGGATCACTTGTGCCGTAGAACTTGGGTATGTCAAAGCGGACGTTGGTCAAGTCATCATAGTCGTCACGGTGGCCACCACGTGGGAATGCACGTCCACGTCTCCTTCGGTTGAGTCCATCACCATTGTGTTGGCTTGACTCGTTATCACTTGACTCGGAACGTTGGTGTTGGTGACGATCATGAGGAAGCTCTTGACGAGGCGCATGTTGAGGAGGTAGCTCTTGTTGAGGAACGGGTTGTTCGACATTGTTCGCATTGTCATGGTTTTGATGACGTGGCCTTGGAGGATGACGAGGGTGACGTCCTTGTTCACCAAAGTCATTCGCACCCGGAACGCCATTGTCATTAGCCAATGGGTCATGACGATCACGTTGTGGCGGTGGTGGTGATGGTATGCGTTCGCGACGATCATCATTTTGGTGAGGTTGTTCTTGATGCGCATTGGCATTGTTCGCGTGAAGATCATGTGGTTGTTCAACGATAGGAGGAGGTCGTTCATGGGCGTCGCGCCTTGGTCATGGACGTTCTTGTCGAGGTTCATGACGTCCATGACGTGCTTGTGTCGACCTTGAGGTGCTTCTTGTACGGCTTGAGTGTGAAGAAGCTCGTTGTCGCGCAAGGTTGTTGATAGCTTCGGTCAACCTCTCCATAGTTGCTTCGTTAGCACTCATGCGGTCGTTGAAGGTTGTCTTGATTTTGAAGACGGCGCTCTAAGCGGTCTATGTTACCACGAAGGAAGTGTCGCATGCCCACAAGCTCCGATTGTGTGACATAGCCATGATCACCGCGAACTCCACCATGGTTTTCCTCTTCCGAGCTTGAGCTTCCGTTTGTACTTCCCCTAAACATTTTCTCAAGAAACAAGTGAGATGTGCGGTAAGGAAAAACCAAGACAAACTATATCCCAAGTATAATGTGGCTTGAGAGGAGAGTATCCGGTTCTAACACCCAACACACACACTTATGAGGATAGGAAGGTATGAAGTGGCAAACGAAACAAACAAACCCGCCGACAAGTATATTGTCAAAGGTAGAGAAAATCCACAATGATCAAATTACCAAAGAAACTCCAACCACAAATGATGAAGAAACACACACAAAAGCGAATGATGGGGTTGGGCAACCAAGAGGGCGAGCACTCGAAGATAGACAACCTAACGAAGACTACGTGCTCAAATGTCACCCAACACAAGAAGGACGCTAGCTCAATTGCTTTTTGTGGGCAACGGATTTGCACAAGAGTTAACACTCACACTCACTTTGGCGGTCTTAGCTTTGTCGCAACCTACAAGAGATGAGACTTGGCACCACTTGATTCTTTTCTTTTCTCTCTTTTTTTTTTGATTTTTGCTTTTTGACGATGATTCCTTCTCTTTTGCTAGTGCCAAGCTCTCTAACGATACACACTCGCCAATACTTGAAGACAAACACTCAACACGTGCAATGCCTCGCAATATCACCGAGCTAGTCCAATAGGTTAAGTTGCGCGAAAGGAAGAAGGGCTCACAACGGAAATGATGGTGGGGGAAATGCGAGTCCTTGGTGGCGTCGTCGCTTGGCGTTGATGAAGTCGCTGCGGAAGCTTGTCGATGTCGTAGACGTGTAGTACACACCAGCGAAGGACTCAAACAAAAAGAGAAATGCCAAAACGAACCGAGGAAAAGAAAAATTTGCTGAAAAATCTGACCCTGGCGGTAGTACCGCTGGTCCGCCCGGTAGTACCGCTGCGGCGGTAGTACCGCTGCACTGGCGGTAGTACCGCTGCGCACGAATCTGCGCGATTTTGACTCGAATTTGGGGCGGAAATTGGGCTCGAAAATCCTCGAATTCGTGGGAAATTGGCAAAATTAAGGCTAGGGAACGCAAACAAAGGTGGAGGGGGTCCTAAAGCAACAGATCCATGGACAAAAACTACCAAAAACGCAACGAATCGACAGATCGGCTCGAATCAAGGCAAGGCTATTTTTGGTGGAAATTTTCGAATTTCTCAAAAACGAAGAAAAATTTGGTGGATTTTGGTGGAAACACAAAACAAATCCGTGTCAACCTAGAGCTCTGATACCATATGATGCGGGTAGGTCCCGATTTTCACGGATTTGTGCGGAGGGAAGATGAACACGAAGAACACGTGAAGAACGATGAACACAAAGAGGGGAAATCAAACACACACAGGGTAAATAGCAAGTAGCAACCCGGCAAGAATCGACTGGTAACAAATCCCCGAGGGCAGCCCCCAATCCTCCTCTCCCAAGCACACCTTACTCTTAGGATTGTTTGTCCAATTGGTCAATCCAACCAACCCAATCTACACTCTAAGAGGGAAGATTAGCAAGTAATCGCAACTACAAGTGGAGCCTTGGTATCCACGCAGGGATCTTCTCCTCAAGAGGAGGCCTTGGTTCATCTCCACATGTGGAGGTCTTGATTCATCTCCAAAAGGAGGAAGGAGACACTTTGAGAAGAAGGAGTCTAGCTCTACTTTAGTTCTCAAATCATAGTCTAACCCTAACCCTAGACTGAGGAGGAGTATTTATAGTCCACGAGGCGAAGGGGTAAGTTGTGGGCTGTTACATGGGCTTCAGCCCGAATCTTCACAGGCCCAGCGGTAGTACCGCTGCGCCAGCGGTAGTACCGCTGGGATTAAATGTGCTCGCTGGCGGTAGTACGAAGCGGGTACCGGGAGGTACCGTAGGGGTATCCAGTGGCGTTTTCGGACGTGCCGGTACCTCCAGCGGTACCTCTGGCGGTAGTACCGTGATCTGGGCCTGGCGGTAGTACCGCTGGCACGGCGGTAGTACCGCTGCCTGGAACTCCCCGCAGATCTTCATCTTCAGCGGTAGCACGGCTGGTGCCGCTGCCTGGACCCTGGCGGTAGTACCGGCCCGCCTGGCGGTAGTACCGCTGTGCTGATGCTTCGTCTTCTTCATCTTCTTCTCGACTCGTCTCTTGGCCATCTTCTGCACTTGCTCCTTGGTCTTCTTGTAGTTGTTCCTGAGTATGCATAACGTATCCGCATGAAGTAGCAACCCATTCAAAGGAGTGTCGAGTTCACACATGGATAGGAGCGAATTCACCTTATCATGGAGAGCTTTGACTCTTGCTCTTGTCATTGGGCCACTTGATGTAGGAGACGTAGGTCGGGCTACATCACGTATGCATGCCCTCCTGAATTAAAGACATCATGTGTTCAGTTATCTACTTGGGTGACACCTACCGTAGAGGATTATGTTGCTGATTTGAAATTACCTTGTGTTCAACTACATGAGATACCTACTGTTTTGAGTGATTCTGTTGTTGAAATTAATGCGTCTACTGATTTGAGTGCACCCATGGAGTTAAATGTTGAGGATGAAACTTGCGACTTTATTGCTAAAAATGATTTGGACTATATACAATTGGTTACGAGGCATGCAGAGTTGGCTAGAATTTATCACACTAATTCTTTGTTTTGTATTGACATGCATCCTCCAATATCTTTGTCACATGCGCTAAATAAGATTGCTAAAATCAGATGTTTGCGTATGTTTAATAGTGTCTATGCCCTGAATTTTAAATTTAAATTAATTGGAGAATATGGCGTAGGCAATACCTTTTTGGTTCAAAAAATTTGCCTAACTTGTGATGAACTTGCTAGTCTGAAAGATAATAAGATAATGCATGTGTTTAGTCATTTTGATATGACCTCCAATATTGGTGATGAATTTCACTCAAATATTTTTTTTCATGATTATATATCTAAGCATCTTGCGACTGAAAATTTGGAGAACTTGAATTTTTGTTCACCTATTTTGGGATGGTTTAATGATAAGCATTGCAAATCTGATTACAAGAATAAGACCTTCACTAATACGTGCAAACTAAGTTGCAATAATTTCATGTGGTTTGTTTCTTGTGATAATTATTTGGCTTTATATTTCACAAGACATGACAATCACCTCCGGATAAATATGTCATATGTGCAACAATTGAGGGAACTAAAAATGGATGACCTATACATCTATCATGTGTCCACCTTGTCTTTTTTGTTATCCTTGTTTCAGAAGAAACAGCGCCGAGGACGGCTTTATTTTCAAGAAAGGGAGGATGATGAGGACATGATCAACTCGGATACATACAAATATATGATTCATGGTTTTATTTTCCAGGTGATTTCTAATAGTAATTATATATAGTTATCATTTTATCTGGAATGAAAATACAACACAACTATGTATTTTACGCAGAATAATTGGGGAGCTGTACAAACCACGCGTCAAAATGCGACAAAGCTGCAACAAGGACGACCAAGAACTCATGCGTGCGTGTGTGTTCATGCATGTAAGATGGTCACGTACACAAGAATGGGCCCAAGTCTGCCATGCATGCGTTAGTAATGCCTTTTGGTTTGACTAATGCACCTAGTACTTTCATGAGATTAATGAACCATGTTTTGCGAGATTTTATTGGCAAGTTTGTGGTAGTTTATTTTGATGATAATCTCATATATAGCCACAATGAAACTGAACACATTGATCATATTCGACAAGTTTTGCAAGTGCTAGGTGCAAATAAATTATTTGGTAATCTTGAGAAATATGATAAGGTCATATTTCTGGGATATGTTGTTTCTAAGCATGGAATTGAAGTAGATAAAACTAAAATTGAAGCTATTAAAAATTGGCCAATTCCAATGACTTATCAATTACGAAGTTTTCTTGGACTTGCTGGTTTTTATAGATGATTTGTGAAGGATTTTAGTACCATTGCTGCCCCTTTGAATGATTTGACTAAGAAGGGTGTTGATTTCGAATGGGGGTAGCTCAAGACATTGCTTTTGATACTCTGAAAAATAAGTTGATTTCGGCTCCTTTATTGATGCTTCCTAATTTTCATAAACAATTTGAAATTGAATGTGATGCTAGTGGCATAGGTATTGGAGGTGTGTTGATGCAAGATAAGAAACCAATTGCTTATTTTTCTGAAAAGTTGCATGGTGCTCAATTGAATTATTCTGTCTATGATAAAGAATTGTATGCACTTGTTAGAGTTCTTGAAGTTTGGAAACATTATTTGTGGCCAAAAGAATTTATCATACATTCTGATCATGAGGCATTAAAATTTTTGAAGAGTCAATCCAATCTTAATAAGAGACATGCTAAATGGGTAGAATTCATTGAATCTTTCCCATATATTATTAAACATAAGAAAGGATTAGATAATGTGGTTGCTGATGCTTTGTCACGAAAAAACATGTTACTCACCAAATTGGATGTTCAAGTCTCGGGTTTAGAGAACTTGAAATCTTTATATGCTGAAGATAATGAATTTTCTATGCCATATGTTAAATGTTCTGATGTGAAAGCTTGGGATAAGTATCACATACATGATGGATTTCTGTTTCGAGCTAACAAGCTATGTGTTCCCGAGTGCTCTTTGCGTTGATGTTAGTGCAAGAATCTCATAGTGGTGGATTGATGGGCCACTTTGGACGTGAGAAAACATTGTTGATGTTGGCCGACAATTTTTATTGGGCACATATGAGGCGGGATGTTTACAGGGAAATCGTACGGCTTCATGGAGTACCAAGAACAATTGTTTCGGATAGAGATGTCAAATTCATGAGCTATTTTTGGAAGACGCTATGGGGAAGCTGGAACAAAGCTGCTGTTTTCAACTACATGTCACCCCCAAACTGATGGCCAAACTGAAGTGGTGAATCGCACATTGTCATCATTATTGCGAACCATGATCAAGAAAAATTTGAGGGAGTGGGAAGAGTGTTTGCCACATGTTGAATTTGCATACAACCGGGCTGTTCATTCCACTACTCAACTTTGTCCTTTCGAGGTGGTCTATGGTTTTAAACCCATTACACCACTTGATTTATTGCCACTTCCCATACAAGAGAGAACAAATATGGAGGCATCCAAACGAGCTGATTTTGTAAGAAAGATTCATGAGAAGACAAAGGAGGCCATAGAAAAGAAAGGGAAGTATGTGGCTGATAGAGTGAACAAGAAGAGGAAGGAGGTGCTGTTTAAACCTGGAGATATGGTATGGGTGCACTTTCGGAAAGATAGATTCCCTACATTGAGAAAATCCAAATTGATGCCTCGAGGTGCTGGTCCTTACAAAGTGCTTGCAAAGATAAATGACAATGCATACAAGATAGACCTTCCAATTGATGAATTTGGTGTAAGCAATTCTTTCAATGTTGCTGATTTGTCACCATACATTGGAGATGATCTTGCATCGAGGACGATGCCTTTTCAAGGGGGGGAGGATGATGAGGACATCCCTAGCTCTTCTACTACTTCTCCAATTAATAATGCTGCTGTCCAAGATAATGAAGTGAGACTTGGTCCAATGACAAGATCAAGAACCAAGTTAATAGAACAGCAGTGAATTCTCTCTTATTAGATTATGATGTTTCTGATTGTGAGAACTTTATACTACCTAAATCTATCCATGTATGTATTCTCAGGTTTATTGATAACACAAACACTAATGGAGGAGAGGAGCAGCATGGCATGGAGAACATGGAGGAACACATGATGGACAAGAGGGAATGCATGGCGGATACAATTCAGAACAACTACTACAAGTGCTCGAGGGAGGAGAGGGAGGCAGGAGCACATGGAGAGAGGCAAGAGGGTGGCGCACAACACCATGTTGGTGCACCGAAGAAGGGGTCCTAGTCGTACAAGGACCAGGACCTGCGTGTCCTTTAGGGCCGAGCCCATTGGGTCGGTTTGTATCTCGTTTTCAAAAGTCCAATTAGGAGTCCAGTCCGAGTTGAGGAAGGGTTGCTTGCGCAAGGGCTTGTGGCCGCACCCCTCCCTCTTATATAGCTACCACCTGCGTGTGGAATAGATTAGACCAAGTTAAAACTAAAACCCTAGCCTCTAGATCGAATTGCTGCTAAGCTTTCATCTTGAAGTAATACCATTGCAAATCTTACATGCTATCTTGTTGTTCCATTGGGAATAAGGGGATACAGGACCACCCGTGATCTTTGATTGCGTGTGCAAGAGTGTGTAGTTGAGAATATCCGAAGGAATCAATTGTTGTTGCATTGGCAGCAGGGATTGTTCGAGGAGAGTTTTCAGTGAGGCACTAGTTATCAATCATCCACCATATATCCACCATAAATTCGTGTTGCTCACAAGAGAAGATCGGGCCACCCCTTATCATCTTGGTATCAGATTCTCGGGTTTACTCGGTGAGCTATTTCCATCCCGTAGTTTAGTTGTTTTCTTACCTATCCAGAAAAAGCCAAAAAAAAATTTAGGTTTAGAATTTGCCATAGCCTAGATCACACCGAAATTGCTTAGTTTACTTTGCTGTTTTGGGTTGATTTTGCGTCCCTGTTTTTCTTTTTCTAGTCGTCGAGTTGTTAGGTTTAGGGTTTAGGTTGTTTCCAAGTCGAGTCCTTGTTCTAGTTCGTGTTTCGAGTCGTTTTCTTATTCCAATCCGAGTTGCGTCCAGGTTGCTGCCACAGCACAAGTAGTTTCCGTTTTTCTCTGCCGCGCACCTTTGTCTACTCGGAATCGATTTCCTGCCACGGCACAGAATCGCGCGTATCGCTGCCGTGCTTGTCTTCGAGTTGTACTCGGAATCGGTTTTAGAGTGTCTCGTTCGTTTTCTTTTCACCTTTCTTTAGGACTTCCCGTCTGAACCTTGTGAGACCTAGACACAGCCTATCTACACATATATCTAGGAGCTTTCCCATAAGACTAGCTATTTATTTGCTCACAGGCTGCTCAATAGGTTTGTTGCCGGTTTTGTGTTTCTGTGAAATTTTTTGCTGTTACTGTAGCAGTACGTGAAAAAGTATAAAAACAGAAAAAGAGTTATAAAAAAAAAAGAGAAAGAAGAGGCCTGAAAATTGATCATAGCTACTGCTGTTTTTGGAGCTGTTTTACCTTGCTGTGTGCACTAGTAAATTGAGCAATCTTGTACCTGTTTAATTGAGCTATTGCTAGTGTCTTTCGAGTGCATTGCAAAATTTCCATCCATATATTTGCATTGCCACATTGTTCTCCCTACTTGTGTGAGTTTCTTTGGTGTGTTTTTTATATCATCACAAACAGCAAATTAGGCTTTGTTATTTTGGTGTGTTAGGATTTCCTAAGCCAAGCTCCACCAAATAGCCTGTTTGCCGTGTGACACTTGATATCCTGGTTATTCTCTTCTCACACTTGGTACATCTATCATTGGTCCGTGTTGGTAAGTAAATCCTTTTCACTTTGGAACAAGTAAAGATACACTATTATTTGCTGGTTTTGAGTGAGTTGTGAGAGAACACCACATCCCATTATTATTTTGTTTTCACTAACATCTTAATCAATGGAGGCTGCTAGTGATCTTGTTGTGCAGGCTAAGAAGAACCCCGAGGATCCAGTCAAGTGGAATGAATACGAAGCTTTGAGAGAAACCATGTACAAACGCATAGCTGCTGCCATAGAGGCGAGTGATGATAGTTTGAGGGAGGAGTTGAACACTTTGGACCTCAAAATTGATGCTGCTGCTACACAAGAATCTGTGGAGATTTTACAAGAGTCCGTGACTAATTTGACACGGCAGGTTGCAAATTTAGCAACCCTTTTGGAAAACCAACGGCAAGTTCCACCCAATGCTCCCAATGCTGCTGAGTTACATGGCCGTGGTCACATGAACGCTGGCCGTGGAGGAGTTGCTGCAAGGGGGATCCAATTGGAACACAATCGAGAGGACGATGGTTTGGGCAAACCGAAATTTTCTATACCTACTCTCACTTGTGATACTGAAGATGTCGAAAAGTATTTGATGTGGTAGCTGAAGATTGAGAAGTTGTGGAGATTGCATGATTATAACGAGGAAAGGAAAATAAAGCTCGCATCGTCTGGTTTTGATGGTTATGCTCTGTTGTGGTGGGATAGCATTACAAGTTTGAGAGCAGAAAATGGAGAACCAGAAGTTGCTACTTGGGGCGAGATGAAACAATTGCTTCGAGACAGATTTGTGCCCAAAAATTATATTCAAACCCTCTATGATAAGTTGCAACAATTGAAACAAGGAACGAAATCTGTGGATGCTTATTTCAAGGAGATGGAGTTGATCCTTCAGCGAGCTCGGTTAGGGAGGCTCCTGAACAAACAATGCAACGTTTCCTATCTGGTTTGCAATTTAAAATCAAGAGCATTGTGAGGCGCACACATTACACTGATATGACAGACTTGCTGCATCAGGCAAGACAAGCTGAGCAAAGGTTGGCCGAAGAAGCACAAATCAGTACACGGAGGAGTTTTCCGCAGAAGACTTCTATTTTCTCACCACCAACACCTCAAGTTGCTCCCAACCGTAGTGGTACTGCCAAACCAGAGGCTAGCACTTCGGGTGTCAAGAAATCCGTTCCACCAATTGCCAAGTCAAGTGGACCTACCAATGTCACCCGCAATAGAGATATGGTCTGCCATACATGTGGAGGAAAAGGGCACTTTAAAAGAGATTGTCCTAATAAAAAGGTCATGATTATTAATGCTGATGATGAGTATGAGACTGGAGATGATGCTGATCCTAATGAGGAGGATATTTCTGATGAGGAAGATGGTCCTATAGATTATCCTACTATTGTTTGCACACAAGCTTTGAGTGTTCAGCCAAGTGATGAGGGTCAACGATGCAATTTGTTCCAAACAAAAGCAATTGTAGGTCCTAAAATGGCTTGCAAGGTGATCATTGATGGAGGAAGTTGCAGAAATTTAGCAAGCAAGGAATTATGTGCAAAGCTCAAGTTGAAATATATTCCACATCCACACCCTTATTATATTCAGTGGTTAAGTGACAAAGAAGAAATCAAGGTGTGCCATATGGTGAGAGTGGAATTTCAAATTGGACCATACCAAGACACAATTGAGTGTGATGTGGTTCCTATGTAAGTTTGCCACATGATGTTGGGTCGGCCATGGCAGTTTGATCGACGAGTTATCCATGATGGCCGGGCAAATACATATCAATTGAATTGGCATAAGAAGGATATTATATTGCGGCCTATGTCACCACAAGAAATTGTAAATGAGTCTCGACAAAAAACTGAAGTAAATTTAGAGCAAGCTAGTGTGAGACATGAAAAGAGTGATAAGCATAATTCTGTAGGTGATAATCAGCCTAGGCCGAGTGGTAAAAGTAAGGGAGTGAACCTTTTGACAATGTTAGCCACCAAAGATGATTTGAGAGAGTTTAGTGAGGATCCTAGCTTAGTACCTATAGTGCTTATGCATAAGGGGAAATTTTAGTTTCTAACGACATGACTCCTATTTCTCTTGGTGTTTCTAATGTTTTGCAGGAATTTGGTGATGTTTTTCCAGCTGAGATACCTTCGGGTTTGCCACCATTGAGAGGCATTGAGCATCAAATTGATCTTATTCCTGGTTCATCATTGCCAAACCGAGCTCCCTATAGGATAAATCCCCAAGAGACGAAGGAAATTCAGAAACAAGTACAAGAGTTGTTGGATAAAGGGTATATTCGAATCAGTCTTTCTCCTTGTGCTGTTCCTGTTATTTTAGTTCCTAAGAAAGATGGTACTTGGCGCATGTGTGTCGATTGTAGAGCCATTAACAACATCACTATTCGATATAGACATCCTATACCTCGCTTGGAGGATATGTTAGATGAATTAAGTGGTGCTGCTATTTTCTCTAAAATTGATTTGCGTAGTGGTTATCATCCAATTAGGATGAAAGAGGGGGATGAGTGGAAAACAGCCTTTAAAACAAAATTTGGTTTATATGAGTGGTTAGTAATGCCTTTTGGTTTGACTAATGCACCTAGTACTTTCATGAGATTAATGAACCATGTTTTGCGAGATTTTATTGGCAAGTTTGTGGTAGTTTATTTTGATGATATTCTCATATATAGCCACAATGAAACTGAACACATTGATCATATTCGACAAGTTTTGCAAGTGCTACGTGCAAATAAATTATTTGGTAATCTTGAGAAGTGCACTTTTGGCAAAGATAAGGTCATATTTCTGGGATATGTTGTTTCTAAGCATGGAATTGAAGTAGATGAAACTAAAATTGAAGCTATTAAAAATTGGCCAATTCTAATGACTTATCAATTATGAAGTTTTCTTGGACTTGCTGGTTTTTATAGATGATTTGTGAAGGATTTTAGTACCATTGCTGCCCCTTTGAATGATTTGACTAAGAAGGGTGTTGATTTCGAATGGGGGGTAGCTCAAGACATTGCTTTTGATACTCTGAAAAATAAGTTGATTTCGGCTCCTTTATTGATGCTTCCTAATTTTCATAAACAATTTGAAATTGAATGTGATGCTAGTGGCATAGGTATTGGAGGTGTGTTGATGCAAGATAAGAAACCAATTGCTTATTTTTCTGAAAAGTTGCATGGTGCTCAATTGAATTATTCTGTCTATGATAAAGAATTGTATGCACTTGTTAGAGTTCTTGAAGTTTGGAAACATTATTTGTGGCCAAAAGAATTTATCATACATTCTGATCATGAGGCATTAAAATTTTTGAAGAGTCAATCCAATCTTAATAAGAGACATGCTAAATGGGTAGAATTCATTGAATCTTTCCCATATATTATTAAACATAAGAAAGGATTAGATAATGTGGTTGCTGATGCTTTGTCACGAAAAAACATGTTACTCACCAAATTGGATGTTCAAGTCTCGGGTTTAGAGAGCTTGAAATCTTTATATGCTGAAGATAATGAATTTTCTATGCCATATGTTAAATGTTCTGATGTGAAAGCTTGGGATAAGTATCACATACATGATGGATTTCTGTTTCGAGCTAACAAGCTATGTGTTCCCGAGTGCTCTTTGCATTTGATGTTAGTGCAGGAATCTCATAGTGGTGGATTGATGGGCCACTTTGGACGTGAGAAAACATTGTTGATGTTGGCCGACAATTTTTATTGGGCACATATGAGGCGGGATGTTTACAGGGAAATCGTACGGCTTCATGGAGTACCAAGAACAATTGTTTCGGATAGAGATGTCAAATTCATGAGCTATTTTTGGAAGACGCTATGGGGGAAGCTGGGAACAAAGCTGCTGTTTTCAACTACATGTCACCCCCAAACTGATGGCCAAACTGAAGTGATGAATCGCACATTGTCATCATTATTGCGAACCATGATCAAGAAAAAATTGAGGGAGTGGGAAGAGTGTTTGCCACATGTTGAATTTGCATACAACCGGGCTGTTCATTCCACTACTCAACTTTGTCCTTTCGAGGTGGTCTATGGTTTTAAACCCATTACACCACTTGATTTATTGCCACTTCCCATACAAGAGAGAACAAATATGGAGGCATCCAAACGAGCTGATTTTGTAAGAAAGATTCATGAGAAGACAAAGGAGGCCATAGAAAAGAAAGGGAAGTATGTGGCTGATAGAGTGAACAAGAAGAGGAAGGAGGTGCTGTTTAAACCTAGAGATATGGTATGGGTGCACTTTCGGAAAGATAGATTCCCTACATTGAGAAAATCCAAATTGATGCCTCGAGGTGCTGGTCCTTACAAAGTGCTTGCAAAGATAAATGACAATGCATACAAGATAGACCTTCCAATTGATGAATTTGGTGTAAGCAATTCTTTCAATGTTGCTGATTTGTCACCATACATTGGAGATGATCTTGCATCGAGGACGATGCCTTTTCAAGGGGGGAGGATGATGAGGACATCCCTAGCTCTTCTACTACTTCTCCAATTAATAATGCTGCTGTCCAAGATAATGAAGTGAGACTTGGTCCAATGACAAGATCAAGAACCAAGTTAATAGAACAGCAGGTGAATTCTCTCTTATTAGATTATGATGTTTCTGATTGTGAGAACTTTATACTACCTAAATCTATGCATGTATGTATTCTCAGGTTTATTGATAACACAAACACTAATGGAGGAGAGGAGCAGCATGGCATGGAGAACATGGAGGAACACATGATGGACAAGAGGGAATGCGTGGCGGATACAATTCAGAACAACTACTACAAGTGCTCGAGGGAGGAGAGGGAGGCAGGAGCACATGGAGAGAGGCAAGAGGGTGGCGCACAACACCATGTTGGTGCACCGAAGAAGGGGTCCTAGTCGTACAAGGACCAGGACCTGCGTGTCCTTTAGGGCCGAGCCCATTGGGTCGGTTTGTATCTCGTTTTCAAAAGTCCAATTAGGAGTCCAGTCCGAGTTGAGGAAGGGTTGCTTGCGCAAGGGCTTGTGGCCGCACCCCTCCTTCTTATATAGCTACCACCTGCGTGTGGAATAGATTAGACCAAGTTAAAACTAAAACCCTAGCCTCTAGATCGAATTGCTGCTAAGCTTTCATCTTGAAGTAATACCATTGCAAATCTTACGTGCTATCTTGTTGTTCCATTGGAATAAGGGGATACAGGACCACCCGTGATCTTTGATTGCGTGTGCAAGAGTGTGTAGTTGAGAATATCCGAAGGAATCAATTGTTGTTGCATTGGCAGCAGGGATTGTTCGGGAGAGTTTTCAGTGAGGCACTAGTTATCAATCATCCACCATATATCCACCATAAATTCGTGTTGCTCACAAGAGAAGATCGGCCACCCCTTATCAGGTTCAGACCTCTTGTACTACGCACTTGCAGAATCCCAACTATAAAGCTTTCATCTTTTATCCACAATATCTTGATTGCATCTATAATTCTTGCTGGTTCTTCGATTGCTTGCAGGAATTGATCTTCGGATCAGGTTGATCTAGCCCCGGCGAGATCAATAGCCTCGGAAGTTAGTGTAGCGATTGCTAAGGCGCAACGTCTCGCACGTTTGTAGTCGGATCGTCAACGTCGACCTCCACCCAAATCGAGAGTTATCCATCTCGTCGAAAGATCGGGCACCTTTACCCTATCAAGTGGTATCAGATTTCAGGTTGCTCGGTGAGAAAATTTATCCCTAGTTTAGATTGTTTTTCATACCTACAGTCCAGAAAAAGCCATACAAAAATATTTAGATTAGTTCATCCTCGCCCAAAAACAGCCTTAGCCTTTTCGCCTAATCACTTGGTTTTTTTTGTTTTGTTGAATTTTCGTTGCATCGTGTGTCGAGTTGCTGGTTTTAGTTTTTTTTCCTTTAGAGTTTCGAGTTCTAGTCACATTTTGTCGCGTGTGTCATCTCCAAATACCACCATCGCTATTTCCGCCTCGCTTCGTATTCATCTTCCGTCACGCATATTGTTGCCATCACCTCGTCCACCATTGTTCCATCGTCTGTTCTTGTGAATCAGTTTCCTTCGCATAACCGGAATCAGATCCGTTGCCTCGTTTTCTTCCGGTACACGTATATTCATTGCAAAGTCTGGTTGAACTGCCCAATGCGTGGGATCCTGATCTGATCGTAGTAAAAAAATTGCCGATCAGTTTCGTTAGATGGGAAAGTTTTGATCAGTTCTGGTTTTCGTTAGATGGGAAAGTTGGTGTAGCGATTGCTAAGGCACAACGTCTCGCACGTTTGTAGTCGGATCATCAACGTCGACCTCCACCCAAATCGAGAGTTATCCATCTCATCGAAAGATCGGGCACCTTTACCCTATCATGACCTAAAAGTGCTACTGATACTCGTAGATGGCTGAGAGGGTGCACGTGGGTCAGATGATGTAAGGAGGGTCCGTGGTGTAGTGCAGGACTACTAGGGTGACCCGATCTTCACGGATTGACGGGGGATGTGGATGAACGCACGCAAGAACACGAGGAACTCCAAGAACACCAAGAAGAACGCCCCGAACACAAGAACACACACAAGATACAAGAACCGTTTCCCTTACCGGTCGGTCCAACCGGCCCAATAGAATCCACACGAAGGTGGGAGATCGGCAAGTAGATACAAGAAGTGATCTTGGATGGTTGTTTCTCCAACGGTCAACCGAACCGATCCAATAAAGTCACCCGAGGATGAAAGATTGGCAAGTAGTCAAACTACAAGTAGAGGTCTTGAATCCACGAAGGGATCTTCTCCACTAGGGGAGGAACCATCCCCACAAGGGGAGGAAGGAGACCTTTGAGAAGGAGTCTAGCTCTACTCTAATCTCAAAACATAGTCTATCTAGATCTGGAGGGGTAGGTGCCTATTTATAGTGTTGACTAAAGGGTAGGTGGGTGGATAGGATTACAAGGCACAGGGGCCTTTACAGCACGCAGGCTCGCCCGGCTCGGTAGTACCGGGCCCGGCGCGGTAGTACCGGGCTCCGGGGCGGTACTTCTTGGAAAGATCGGCCGCGAGTCCAGTAGCTCCTAGGAGATGCGGTAGTGGACGCGGTAGTGGGCACGGTAGTACCGTGCCGGCATGTGGCGGTAGTACCGGGGCGGAGGACGCGGTAGTACCGGTGCGGACTGCCTCTTCGCCAGGGGCCACGCCAGGCGGCTGGTCCGGGCGGTAGTACCGGGGCGAGTCCGGTAGTACCGCCTGAGGCAGTTTCTTCTTCCTTCTCCGTTTCCAAGCCACCGTCTTGCCGGACCCTATTCCTCTTGCTTCTTGGCCATCTTCCCGTGGACTCGTAACCGAAGTGACACACCTAGAAGTGTAAAGGGAACGTGATGTAGCCCGGATCACGACCATCACCATGTCAAGACCCTCAATACTTCACAAGTCACCATGGACCTCAAAGGTGAACTCCTTCTACTCTGTGAGACACGATATGTCTCCTTTGGACGGTATACTACTTGACCATCACTCCTCTTGCATTGCTAGGTGTGTCATGACGGGTATGTGTACACGGGAGGATGACCAAGGTGCAAGAGGAATGGAGGACGCCAAGACGGTGGCTTGGAAGAGAAGAAGGAAGAGGAGAAAAGACCCAGGCAGCGGTAGTACCGCTGGGATAGGCGGTACTACCGCCCGAGAAGCTACCGCCACCGCTACCGCCCCTGCTGCCGCTGGAACCAGCTTCGGAGCGCTTGTCCGGTACCAAGCGGTATCGCTGCAGCGGTACCAGCCGGTACCGCCGAGGTGGGAAGCGGGCGCCCAGCCCGCACCAGCGGTACTACCGCTATACCCCTTGTTGGTCAACACTATAAATAGGACCCCTTGGGCTCAGATCTAGATAGACAATGTTTTGAGATTAGAGTAGAGCTAGGCTCCCCACCTCAACACGGTCTCCTTCCTCCCCTTGCGGGGATGGTTCCTCCTCTTGTGGAGAAGATCCCTTCGTGGATTCAAGACCTCTACTTGTAGTTTGACTACTTGCCAATCTTTCATCCTCGGGTGACTTTATTGGAGCGGTTCGGTTAACCGTTGGAGAAACAACCATCCAAGATCCCTTCTTGTATCTACTTGCCGATCTCCCACCTTCGTGTGGATTCTATTGGGCCGGTTGAACCGACCGGTAAGGGAAACGGTTCTTGTATCTTGTGTGTGTTCTTGTGTTCTTGGTGCTCTTCCTCGTGTTCTTCGAGTTCTTGCGTGAGTTCGTCCACTCGTTTGTCAATCCGTGAAGATCGGGCCACCCTAGAGGTCCAAACCTCATCATATGGTATCAGAGCATGGTTGCCACGGATTTGACTTTGTTTCCCCCACAAATCCCCCAAATTTTTCTTTGATTTTGAGAAATTCGAAAATTTCCACCAAAAATAGCCCCAATTTGCTTTTGGATCGATCTGAGATTTGAGTGCGTTTTTGCAAATTTTGATCCATAGATCTATTGCTATACGAGTTGATCTAACTTCCTTTGCGTTCCCATGGCCTAATTGCATCATTTGCCCCTTCGATTTGAGGTTTTTCGGCGAGAATTTCCGCCAAAATCGCGTTCTCGGGCGTGTCCAGCGACCCCCGGCGGTACTACCGCCGGCGGTACCGCCAAAACTGCCCTTCGGACCGCTCGAGCGGTACCACCAGCGGTACTACCGCTGGGTTAAGCGGTACCTCCAGAAATCTGAAAATTCTGAAAATTGTTTTGGCCATATCTTTTGATTCCGGACTCCGTTTTTGGTGTTCTTCGGCTCGTTTCGAAGCTACGATCGAGGCCTTTATCACCATTGCGGAAGATCCATCATCTACCACCACCAAAATTCGTGGGCAAGCACGAAGCTTCTACATCAACGGGTGAGGAACATCGACGAAAGGTATAACATTGCCACTTGCCATATCTTGTAGGAAGCGCGTAAGCTCGATGAACATCTAGTAGGTGGTGCATTGTTGTGCAAATCTTGTAGCCCACCAAATATATTGCAATCGAGCTAGTAGCTCTCCTTGTACTTGTGCAACACGAGCTTATAGTCTTCGCTAGGATCATATGGTTCTTTAGCTCACTTCTTGGTTGCACGAGTCCCATTTATCTCTCCGCGCGTGTGTTTCCTATCTTTTGAGATTGACTTGTATTCGCTTTGTGATCATCGTGGTTCTCTACTTGCTTTGACAATATCTTGGTTTCCGGTTGGTTCAATTTGCTTTCCACCTACCATACCTTCCTACCAACTTTTAAGCCGAGTGTGTTTTGGAGTTTGCTTTGGATACTTGAACACAAGAATTTTACTTTGTGATCGTTTCCCTTGGTTGTCCACGACGTCCAATACTATCTACAAGGTGAGAGGTTGTGTTCTAGTTCCTTTCCACTCCACATATATACACTTGTCTTGTGAGTTGACATGTCTAGGGAGAGTGCATGCTACTATGGAGGCCAAGATGAGAATGAGTACATGATGAGCCACAACAACTATGATGTCCCAAACTTTGAGGACATGGGGGACTACTACGACAACTACACCGACAATGACCCCCATGACATGATGGATCATCACCAAGACTTCCGCTACAACTACTCCGATTACGATTCCGACTATTCAAGCATCCACGACAAGGAACGGTACCATGACGTCAAGCAACCTTCATCAAATTGTATCGACTCCAAGTACGTGCGAATCTACCACGACTCCGACTACATGAGCTCCAACGACAATGAGGCGCAAGTGTCTTCACATGCCTCATCACATGGTACCAACATCGACTACAACGACATGGTGGAGCGCCACTACTACGACTACCACTCCGATGACATGGTGGAGAACGTCTACGACTACTACTCTTGTAGCATGTGCGGCGACTTCGACAACATGCAAGAGGAGAGGACCCCCATGACCACCATGTTCAAGAGCGGCACCACCAACCGTCATGGCACAACCCATTATGGTTCAAGCTCAAGATTGAGCAACAAGAAGCCCACCATGAGTTCATCCTATGGAGCTCCATCTACTTCCAAGAGTGCCAAGTTTCGCCATTCGCCATCAACTTCAAGAAGGAGCCATGACAAGGCCATCGCCAAGAGCGACAAGCTTCGACATTCTCCTTCAACTTCAAGAAGGCATCACAAGAAGTGCATCGACAAGGCCAAGCCAAGTCAAGGCCCATCTAGCTCATCACGGCGCCACAAGAAAGATGCCAAGGTGGACCACAACATGTCCAAGCTTCAAGACGACATCGCTTCACTCGCCAAGCTTCGGAACATATCACCAACTTCGAGTGGGAGCTCCAAGTCAAGGTCACCAAGGCAACAAGCACGCCGACGTCTACATGAGGAGAAGCATCCAAATGACTTTCGGCGACACCCTACAACTCAAGAACGCCAACGTCGACACGAAAACAAGACGGCGACAAAGGCGCATCCTATGGTGTCCCCTAGTGCTACCACTCCCATCACTGACGCGATCATGGCCGACTTCACGTGGAAGAAAACCAAATATGCAACTTGTTTCACACTAGAGCGGGAATCAATGGCAAGTCCGTCAAGGTCATCATAGATGGTGGAAGTTGCCACAACCTAGCGAGCAAAGAACTTTGTGATAAGCTCAACTTGAAGTTCAAGAAGCACCCACATCCTTACCATGTGCAATGGTTGAGTGATACCGGAGCCGTCAAGATTCAACACATGGTGCAAGTGTCCTTCAAGATTGGAGCCAATGAAGATACGTTTGATTGTGATGTTGTGCCCATGAACGTTTGTCACTTACTTGTTGGGCGTCCATGGCAATTTGACAAGGGTGCTATGCATGATGGACGAACAAACTACTATAGCTTCAAGAACAACGACAAGACCTACGTCCTTCGCCCCATGACACCAAGTCAAGTCATCGCCGACAACGCCAAGACTATGCAAGGCCACAACAAGATCGTTCGTCAAGTGAGATGAGTGGTGAGCAAGAGACACACCATAAAGTGAGTGAGAGCCACAAGCCAAATGAGTGTGACACTTCAAAGAGAGTTCCTACAAAACTTACACTATTTGCCACCAAAAGAGAGATAAGGGAGTTGAGAGAGAACCCATCCACCCTCCACTATGTGCTCATATGCAAGGGTGAAGTTTCTATGACTAACACTTTCACAAACCTTCCTCCTTCTTTGTTGTCTCTTTTGAAGGACTTTGAAGATGTCTTCCCTCAAGATGTGCCACCGGGACTACCTCCTCTACGCGGAATCGAGCACCGCATCGACCTTGTTCCCGGCGCACCGCTACCAAACCACGCTCCTTACCGCACCATCCCCGAGGAGACAAAGGAGATCGAACGGCAAATACAAGAACTTCTTGCCATGGGACATATCCGCGAGAGTTTGAGTCCGTGCGCCGTGCCCGTCATCTTGGTACCCGAGCACGACAACACTCTTCGCCTTTGCATGGATTGTCGTCCCATCAACGCCATCACCGTTCGGTATCACCATCCTATCCCTCGCCTTGATGATATGCTGGATGAGCTTTGTGGTTCCGCTATATTCTCCAAAATTGATCTTAGAAGTGGATATCACCAAATACGCATGTGTGAAGGTGATGAATGGAAGACCGCATTTAAAACTAAGCTTGGCCTTTATGAGTGGCTCGTCATGCCATTTGGTCTTTTCAATGCACCTTCTACTTTTATGCGTCTCATGAATCATGTTTTGCGCCCTTTTATTGGGAAATTCGTTGTGGTATACTTTGACGACATCCTTATTTATAGCAAATCTTTGGAAGAGCACACTTCTCATGTTGCTCAAGTTTTGTTGGTTCTTCGCAATGAAAAGCTTTATGCTAATCTTTCTAAGTGCACTTTTGCCTCCAACAAACTTGTTTTCTTGGGTTTTGTTGTTTCTTCGGATGGAGTCGAAGTCGATGAAGCAAAGATACAAGCGATTCGGACTTGGCCTTTTCCGACATCACTTGAGGAGTTGAGATGTTTTCTTGGTTTTGCCGGATTTTATCGCCGTTTCATCAAGGATTTTTCCACAATTGCTTGCCCCCTCCATGAACTTACAAAGAAGAATGTACCTTTCATTTGGGGCAATGCACATGATTTTGCTTTCAATGAGCTCAAACGGTTATTAACCGAAGCACCACTCCTTGCCCTTCCGGATTTCTCTAAGACATTTGAGATTGAATGCGATGCAAGTGGATTGGGCATTGGTGGAGTGCTTATGCAAAATGGTAGACCCATCGCATACCATAGTGAGAAACTAGATGGAGCTCGCTTGAATTACCCCATTTATGACAAAGAGTTATTTGCTTTGGTTCGTGTTTTGGATGTGTGGCAACATTAACTTCGTCCTAAGGAATTTGTCATTCATTCCGACCATGAATCCTTGAAATATTTGAAAAGTCAAACAAATTTGAACAAAAGACATACTAAGTGGGTTGAGTTCATAGATTAAAGAGTTGTATGCTACCGATGCGTTCTTTGGAGACATTTTCGCTCAATGTTCGGAGAACAAAGGAATTGGTGATTTCTATTTGCACAAAGGTTTCTTGTTTAAGGCTAACAAACTATGTATACCCGAGTCTTCGCTTCGTTTGGTCCTTTTGAAGGAATCTCATGGAGGACCACTCATGGGTCATTTTGGCCGCGACAAGACCTACGCCATGCTCTCCACCAACTACTATTGGCCACGAATGAAGCGTGACGTGGAACGCCTAGTTTGACGATGTTCTACATGTCTCAAAGCTAAGTCTACTCTAAACTCTCATGGCTTATATACACCTTTGCCTATTCCACATCACCCATGGTCCGATATAGCTATGGATTTTGATGAGGACATCCCACCTACGGTTACAATTACTAGTCCTACAACTATACAAGGAGCTATTACTCGAGCTCGTGCGCGTCAACTTAATTATCAGGTACTTTCGTTCCTTGGAACTAATCTAAATATACATGAGAATATGCTACTGCCTAAATCGGATATGTTTGTCACTCTTAGGAATAATGGAACTAGCAAGGAAGAGAAGGACAAGCATTGGAGCATGGTGATTCATGGAGATGGCAGCAAGCATGCAAGGAGTGGAGATGACGCAACAGATGGAGGCTTGGACGAAATACTACAAGATCACACTTCATATTTTCGTCCATAGAGTTATATGGTGCTGCGTCACCTTGATATTTGGGCCAGGCCCATGTATTTTCGAAATACCTTTTTATAGACTATTTTTAGAGTCCGTATTGATGGGGAAACCGACTTAGGATGGATTTCGGCCCCCTTTTCCAAGGCTGCACGAAATTCCCTTGAGTCTCCCCATAAATACAAACCTAGGTCGTCACTTTAGGGTTTGGGTTTTGTTTAGTTCAGAGTTAGCCATTGTTGCAACTTCGCCGTACTTCGTCTGTGTCTGAGCGACCAGATCAAGACCGCCTTTCGGAACCCCACTTTCAATACAATCATCCATCTTTATTCGCAATATCCAGATTGCCAATCTTAGTTCTTGCTTGTTCTCGATTGATTGCAGGAGCTAGACCTGAGTGGTTGGGTCGGCCATGCTACGGCGCCGTCAATAACCTCCCGGAGTTGGTGTAGCGATTGCTAAGGCGCAACGTCCTCGCACGTTTGTAGTCGGATCGTCAACGTCGACGCCACCCAAATCGTAGTTATCCATCTCATCGAAAGATCGGACACCTTTGCCTCTGCATCGTCGTGTCGAGTTGCTGGTCTTAGCGTCTAGTTCCTTAGAGTTTCGAGATCTTGGCATAGTTGTCTCGCCGCCGCCGCACGACTTGCATCTCGCCACCATCCACCAGCCATCCGCCGCCATCTAAATATCGCCACCATCCACCATCCTTCCGCCGCCACCCATATATCCGCCATTCATCTACCCACCAACACCGCTGCCCACATACTCATCGCCACCCCCCTTCACCACCGCCGCCAGTTTAGGGTTAGGGTTTGTTCTGTTTTTCCCGCCCTCCGTGGTTTCGTTATTTCCGTTTCCTTCCGTGATCCGTTGTCGATACTTTCCATCCGTGATTTCGTTATTTCCGTTTCCTTCCGTGATCCGTTGTCGATACTTTCCATCCGTGGTTCCTTTATTCGTGTCGGTTTAGACTTGTAAAAAAAAAAAAAGCAAAAAAAAAAATCAAATCCGCATCCAAGTCGGGTTGACCACGATTTCTACTAGTCAGCTCCGAAATAGTCCGAATTGGGGCAGGTTTTCTGAGTTTTGGTTGTCCGGACTTTGAAAAATCATAACTAATTCATACGAACTCCGTTTTCGACGTTCGACCACTCAAAATCGTCGTGAGAAAAATCCGCATCCAGCCCAAACCACTACGTCAGTTTGCGGCCTCGGAACCCCTCAGAATTCCCAAAAGAGTGCAGGAAGGTTGAGTTTTTGCCACTTTTCTGAAAAAAGTTCGGAAATTTTCTGTGATTTTCAATTCTATCTTGCTTTTGAGCTATTCCTTTGTGCTTGTTGTTGCCGCGCCTTGACTTTGTTGGTGCTATAGGCTCGCGTCTCTAGTACGGTCTAGCCTAGGACCAGCACGGTACCGTCTTTGAGCGTTTATTCAACTTGCATTCCTGAATTGATTACTGCTAATCATTGTTAAGCCTTCCCAAAGCTCCACAGATTTCTACACCGTGTGTTGTGACGTCCACCTGGCAATCGCTTCATCTAATCTTCAGCGAGCATTGACGCCGTTTGTTGCCAGTCACCTTCTGCTGCTTGGTGAGAACTTGTAAGAGCTTTGATTTTGGTTTGACGGATTGCGTCTTCCACCCACATAGTAGTTGCTAGGAACATATTCTTGTGATTTGTATCCTGTTTTCTACTAACCATGTCAGAATCCGATGCTGAATGGGAGAAATTGACGAACAAAGAGCTGCATACTAAGTTCTCCACGCTTGTGGTGAAGACCTCGGAGGATGTCGACAAACGGCTTGGTGAGGCGCTGGACAGGATCGAGGGCCTTGAGCAACGTTTTGACACCAAACTTGACGCCAAGTTCAACGAGTTGCTCGCACGTCTTCCACCACCACCTGCTGATCCTCCGCGGAACAATGTTGGGCGAGCGCAACGTGTCCCACGTGAGCTCGGCCAGAACTCCGGCGTTGCCGCCGCGCCATGAGAACTATGATGATTACTATGAGGGGGAGGATGAGAACGAGGGGGAACACCGAGACGACAAGCTGCTGGTCGTCCGCGGGCCTACATTCGCAATGCTCATGCTGCACCACGCCCTCAGGTATTGAACGATGATGATCATGTTGCGAAACTGAAATTACATCTGTCACCGTTTGAGGGTAGATATGATCCTGATGCCTATCTTACATGGGAATTAGAAACTGAACAACGTTTTGCATGCTTACATTATCCTGATGATAGACGTGTTAAAGCTGCTGTTTGTGAATTTACTGGTTTTGCCTCTATTTGGTGGTCGGAATATTGTAGAGTAAATCCTAATGACATTCCCACCACTTGGCCTGTTTTAAAAGATGCTATGCGTAAACGTTGGGTGCCTCCATATTATCAACGTGATTTGCTTCAAAAATTACAGCACCTAAAACAAGGCAAAAATTCTGTAGAGGAATATTATCAGGAATTGCAAACTGGTTTAATTCGATGTGGTGTTATTGAAGACACTGAACCTATGCTTGCACGTTTTAGGGGTGGGTTAAACAAGGAAATACAAACAATTTTGGAGTATAAGGAGTATCATACCATCACCCGTTTGTTCCATCTTGCTTGTATTGCTGAACGTGAAGTGCAGGATCGGCAAGCTTCGCGGACTAATTTTTCTGCAGGTCGGTCTACATCATGGACTACTCGTGCACGTCCTACACGCACCACCGTACCTCCTGCTGGCGCCGCTGCCATGCCCAGCAAAGACCTTACAAGTAAGGCACCACCACCAGCGCGGAACGGCTCTTCTACTTCCACACAGCCTTCATCTTCCATGGCGTCCACGGGAAACACTAGCAGAATCCAATGTCGCCGCTGTGATGGTTGGGGTCATTATGCTCGTGAGTGCACAAATAAACGTGTGATGATAGCTCGCGCAGATGGCGGGTACGATTCCGCTAGTGATTATGATGAGGAGACTTTGGCTCTTATTGCGCATGAGGAAAAAGATGGCACTGAATCTGATCCTGATGTGCAATGTATGGCTGCAGATGCCGCGGAAAGGTACGAGTCTTTGATTGTTCAACGAGTTTTGAGTGTGCAGGTGACCAAGGCTGAACAAGATCAGCGGAATAACCTGTTCCATACAAAGGGAGTAGTTAAAGAACGTTGTGTACGCATCATTATTGATGGAGGGAGCTGCAATAATTTGGCAAGTGTCGAGATGGTGGAGAAATTAGCACTTCAAACCAAGCCACATCCCCGTCCTTACTACATCCAATGGTTCAACAACAGCGGCAAGGTTAAAATTTCTCGTACAGTTCGTGTGCATTTCACCATTGCTGCATACACTGATTTTGTCGATTGTGACGTTGTACCTATGCAAGCATGCTCTCTTTTACTTGGTAGACCATGGCAATTTGATAAAAAAACTGTACATCATGGTGGTACAAATCAGTATACTCTTGTTCATAAGGATAAAAAGATTGCCTTACTTCCTATGTCTCCTGAACAAATTTTGAAAGATGATATTGCTAGAGCTAGTAAAGCGAAAAAACAGGAGCAGCACAAGAGTGAAAATCAGATTGTGGCTAAAGAATTTGCGCAGCACCATAAGATAAACTCATCATCTACTAATGTTGCTAACGAAATTAAATTGACTAATCCATGCTACTTAGCCACAAAGTCTGATATTTCTGATTTGGATGCCAATGAATCTGTTTGCTATGCGATTGTTTGCAAAGAGGTACTGTTTTCATTTGAGGATATGCCTCCCTCTTTGCCTCCTGTTGTTGCTAACGTTTTGCAGGAATTTGCGGACGTTTTTCCAAGTGCTGTGCCGCCGGGATTACCACCTATTCGAGGAATAGAGCACCAGATTGACTTGATTCCCGGTGCGTCATTACCCAACCGTGCTCCTTACCGCACCAATCCTGAGGAGACAAAAGAGATTCAACGACAAATTCAAGAACTGCTCGATAAAGGTCATATTCGTGAGTCTCTTAGCCCGTGTGCTGTTCCTATTATTTTGGTGCCTAAGAAAGATGGGTCCTCTCGCATGTGTACTGATTGTAGGGCTATTAATCATATCACAATTCGTTATAGACACCCTATACCACGTTTGGATGACATGCTTGACGAGTTGAGTGGATCTACCATGTTTTCTAAGGTTGATTTGCGTAGTGGTTACCACCAAATTCGCATGAAATTAGGAGATGAATGGAAAACAGCATTTAAAACTAAGTTCGGTTTATATGAGTGGTTAGTCATGCCTTTCGGTTTAACTAATGCTCCTAGTACCTTCATGAGATTAATGAACGAAGTTTTGCGTGCTTTCATTGGGCGATTTGTTGTGGTTTATTTTGATGATATTCTCATATACAGCAAATCTTTGGAGGATCATTTGAATCATTTGCGTGCTGTTTTTGAAGCTTTGCGTGCTGCACGTTTATTTGGTAACCTTGAGAAGTGCACCTTTTGCACCGATCGAGTTGCGTTTCTTGGCTATGTTGTTACATCGCAGGGCATTGAAGTTGATCCCGCAAAGATTGAGGCAATTTCGAGTTGGCCGTGTCCTCTCACGGTCACCCAAGTGAGGAGTTTTCTTGGCCTCGCTGGGTTCTATAGGCGCTTTGTCAAAGATTTTGGTTCCATTGCAGCGCCATTGAATGAGCTTACGAAGAAGGATGTGCCCTTTGTTTGGGGCGATGCACAACAGGACGCGTTCATGCTGTTGAAAGATAAGTTAACACATGCACCCTTGCTACAACTTCCTGATTTTAATAAGATGTTTGAGCTTGAATGTGATGCTAGTGGAATTGGTTTGGGAGGTGTGTTGTTACAAGAGGGAAAACCTGTTGCATACTTTAGTGAAAAATTGAGTGGGCCTAGTCTGAACTATTCTACTTATGATAAAGAATTATATGCTCTTGTTCGGACACTTGAAACATGGCAACATTATTTATGGCCTAAAGAATTTGTTATACATTCTGATCATGAATCTTTGAAGCATATTCGTAGTCAAGCAAAACTGAATCGTCGACATGCTAAGTGGGTTGAATTTATTGAATCTTTTCCTTATGTCATCAAACACAAAAAGGGTAAAGATAATGTTATTGCTGATGCTTTGTCTCGTCGTTACACTATGCTTTCACAACTTGACTTCAAAATATTTGGGTTGGAGACCATCAAAGATTTGTATATGCATGATGCTGAGTTTAAAGAAGTGGTGCAGAATTGTAAGGATGGTAGAACATGGAACAAATTCGTCCTTAGTGATGGATTTGTGTTTCGTGCTAACAAGCTATGCATTCCAGCTAGCTCTGTTCGTCTTTTGTTGTTACAGGAGGCGCACGGAGGAGGATTAATGGGACACTTTGGCGTCAAGAAGACTGAGGATGTACTTGCTACGCATTTCTTTTGGCCAAAGATGAGACGGGATGTTGAACGCTTTGTTGCTCGCTGCACTACTTGTCAAAAAGCTAAGTCACGACTTAATCCTCATGGTTTATATATGCCGTTGCCTGTACCTAGTGTTCCGTGGGAGGACATATCTATGGACTTTGTTTTGGGTTTACCTCGAACAAAGAAGGGGAGGGATAGCATATTTGTTGTTGTGGACAGATTTTCTAAAATGGCACATTTTATTCCATGTCATAAAAGCGATGATGCTGCTAATATTGCTGATTTATTCTTTCGTGAAATTATTCGCTTGCATGGTGTGCCAAATACTATTGTTTCAGATCGTGATACAAAATTTCTTAGCCACTTTTGGAGATGTTTATGGGCTAAGTTGGGGACTAAGCTGCTTTTTAGTACTACATGTCACCCCCAAACTGATGGACAAACTGAAGTTGTTAATAGAACTTTATCTACCATGCTTAGGGCTGTTTTGAAACAGAATTTAAAATTGTGGGAAGAATGTTTGCCTCATATAGAATTTGCTTATAATCGTTCGCTGCACTCTACCACTAAGATGTGCCCTTTTGAGGTTGTATATGGTTTTGTTCCTCGTGCACCTATTGATTTATTGCCTCTTCCATCTACGGTGCAAAATAATTATGATGCTACACAACGTGCTGAACTGATTCAACAATTGCATGCAACAACTAAAGAGAACATTGAACGCATGAATGCTAAATATAAAACATATGGGGATAAAGGGAGAAAGCATGTTGTTTTTGATGTTGGAGATCTTGTTTGGTTGCATTTGCGCAAAGATCGTTTTCCTGATTTGCGCAAGTCCAAATTGATGCCACGAGCTGCTGGTCCATTTAAGGTGCTACAAAAAATAAATGACAATGCATATAAACTTGAGCTCCCTGCAGACTATGGGGTTAGTCCCACGTTTAACATTGCAGATTTGAGGCCCTACTTTGGTGAAGAAGATGAGATTGTGTCGAGGACGACTTCAATTCAAGAAGGGGAGGATGATGAGGACATCCCACCTACGGTCACAACTACTAGTCCTACAACTATACAAGGAGCTATTACTCGAGCTCGTGCGCGTCAACTTAATTATCAGGTACTTTCGTTCCTTGGAACTAATCCAAATATACATGAGAATATGCTACTGCCTAAATCGGATATGTTTGTCACTCTTAGGAACAATGGACCTAGCAAGGAAGAGAAGGACAAGCATTGGAGCATGGTGATTCATGGAGATGGCAGCAAGCATGCAAGGAGTGGAGATGACGCAACAATGGAGGCTTGGACGAAATACTACAAGATCACACTTCATATTTTCGTCCATAGAGTTATATGGTGCTGCGTCACCTTGATATTTGGGCCAGGCCCATGTATTTTCGAAATACCTTTTTATAGACTATTTTTAGAGTCCGTATTGATGGGGAAACCGACTTAGGATGGATTTCGGCCCCCTTTTCCAAGGCTGCACGAAATTCCCTTGAGTCTCCCCATAAATACAACCCTAGGTCGTCGCTTTAGGGTTTGGGTTTTGTTTAGTTCAAGTTAGCCATTGTTGCAACTTCGCCGTACTTCGTCTGTGTCTGAGCGACCAGATCAAGACCGCCTTTCGGAACCCCACTTTCAATACAATCATTCATCTTTATTCGCAATATCCAGATTGCCAATCTTAGTTCTTGCTTGTTCTCGATTGATTGCAGGAGCTAGACCTGAGTGGTTGGGTCGGCTGTGCTACGGCGCCGTCAATAACCTCCCGGAGTTGGTGTAGCGATTGCTAAGGCGCAACGTCCTCGCACGTTTGTAGTCGGATCGTCAACGTCGACGCCACCCAAATCGTAGTTATCCATCTCATCGAAAGATCGGACACCTTTGCCTCTATCAGATTTTGTCTTAGGACTCCCACGCATTAAAACAAACAAGGATTCCATCTTTGTCGTCATTGATCGCTTCTCTAAAATGGCACACTTTATACCTTGCAACAAGAGCGACGATGCTTCACACATTGCTACTTTGTTTTTCAGGGAAATCGTCCGTCTTCATGGCGTGCCAAAGACCATTGTGTCGGATCGTGACACCAAGTTCGTGAGCTATTTTTGGAAGACTTTGATGGCCAAGATGGGAATCAAGCAACTATTCTGCACCGTATACCACCCTCAAACCGATGGCCAAACCGAAGTGGTGAACCGAAGCCTATCAACACTCCTTCGTGTGTTGATCAAGCCCAACTTGAAGAATTGGGAAGAGTGCATCCCACACGCCGAGTTCGCCTACAATCGAGCACTTCACCGCGCTCGACATGCTTCCAGTTCCACTACGTGAGCAAGTTAACATGGACTTCGACAAGCGAGCCGCGTACATGAAGAAGCTCCATGAGGAAACAAGAACTACGCTTGAGAAGCACAACAAAGACCATGCTACAAAGATGAACAAACACAAGCGCGCCATGATATTTGAAGAAGGAGACCTTGTGTGGCTACACCTTCGCAAGGATCGCTTTCCGGATGCAAGGAAGTCTAAGCTTCACCCTCGTGGAGATGGACCTTTCAAGGTTCTCAAGCGCATCAACGACAATGCATACAAGATCGACATCTCCCACACCAAACACTTGGTCCATGACACCTTCAACGTCGCCGACCTATCGCCATACCTTGGAACATCAAGCGATGAGGACGACCAAGAGTCGAGGACGACTCTTTTCCAAGGGGGGGGGGAGATGATGTAGCCCGACCTACGTCTCCTACAACAAGTGGCCCAATGACAAGAGCAAGAGTCAAGGCACTTCATGATAAGGTGAACTCGCTCCTATCCATGTGTGATCTCGATACTCCTTTGAATGGCTTGCTACTTCATTCCGATACCTTGTGCATACTCAGGCATGACCCTCTTGAAGATCTCCAAGGAAGTGTAGAAGTTGGACAAGAATCGAGTCAAGAAGACGAAGGAGAAGGAGAGAAGAATGGGAACAAGTCCCAGGCGGCGGTACTACCGCCGGGTGCAGCGGTACTACCGCCCCAAGTCCAGCCGAACTAGACGCGTCCCCACCCGAGTCCAGCCGAGCCAGAAGAAGCTGGGCGGTACTACCGCCGAAGCCACCGCGGCGCCAGCGGTACCGTAGCGGTACTACCGCCGGCCCTTCAGAAGCTGTTCGAGGCCTGCCCAGCGGTACTACCGCTGGCTCCAGCGGTACTACCGCTGCGGCGGGAACCTGACGGGTTGAGGGCCCTTGTCTCCTCACTTTCCTACCTTATCCTACCTAGACTATAAATAGAACCTCCCCATCTAGATCTAGGGTTAGACTAAGATTTGAGAACTAAAGTAGAGCCTTGCTCCTTCTTCTCAAAGTGTCTCTTTCCTCCTATGGAGATGAATCAAGGCCTCCACAGGTGGAGATGAACCAAGGCCTCCTCTTGAGGAGAAGATCCCTGCATGGATACCAAGGCTCCGCTTGTAGTTGCGATTACTTGCTAATCTTCCCTCTGTGAGTGGCTAGATTGGATTGGTTGGATTGGCCAATTGGACAAACAATCCTAAGAGTAAGGTGTGTTTGGGAGAGGAGGATTGGGGGCTGCCCACGGGGATTTGTTACCAATCAAGTCTTGCTGAGTTGCTACTTGCTATTTACCCCTTTGTGTTGTGTTTTCCCCACTTTTGTGTTCTTCGTTCTTCGCGTGTTCTTCGTGTTCTTTTTTCTCTCCGCACAAATCCGTGAAAATCGGGACCAACCCGCATCAGAGGGTGATGTAGTGCAACCTAGGCACACAACACCAACATCACCAAATGGCGCAATGACAAGATCAAGAGTCAAGGCTCTCCATGATAAGGTGACCTCACTCCTATCTATGTGTGATCTCGACACTCCTTTGAATGGTTTGCTACTTCATTCGGATACTTTGTGCATACTCAGGAACCACCTTGATGATGACCCACAATGGAGTGGAGGAGATGAGCAAGAGAAGGTCCAAGATGATGGAGAAGATGACCAAAAGAAGACCCAAGAAGATGGCCAAGAAGAAGAAGAAGAAGAGCGGGGAAAAGAAGCTGGAAATCCTGAAGAAGTGCCGGCCGGTACTACCGAACCCTCGCGGCCGGTACTACCGTCGAGACGCCAGACGCTACTGGATCCGATGCCACCCTAAGCGCTACTACCGGAATTAATTTCGGTACTACCGACCTGGCCGGTACTACCGGCAAACCCTGGCCGGTACTACCGGACCTGCGCGAGCCTGTGTGCTGAGATGGCCCTTGAGCCATGTAATCCTAGCCACTAATCCATATTTCGCATCTAGACTATAAATAGCTGCCTCCCCTCTAGCGTTAGGGTTAGACTATGATTTGGGATGAGAGTAGAGCCTTGCTCCTTCTTCTCAAAGTGTCTCTTTCCTCCTATGGAGATGAATCAAGGCCTCCCCTTGTGGAGATGAACCAAGGCCTCCCTTTGTGGAGAAGTTCCCTGCGTGGATACCAAGGCTTCCTCTTGTAGTTGCGATTACTTGCCAATCTTTCATCCTAGGGTGATTCTATTGGGTTGGTTGGATTGACCAATTGGACAAACAATCCTAAGAGTAAGGTGTGCTTGGGAGAGCAGAATTGGGGGCTGCCCTAGGGGATTTGTTACCAATTGAATCTTGCTGAGTTGCTACTTTCTAGTTATCTTTGATTTGAGAGTTCTCCCCTCTTTGTGTTCTTGTGTTCATCACTTGTTCTTCGTGTTCATCGTTCTCACCGCACAAATCCATGAAAATCGGGACCAACCTACATTATATGGTATCTGAGCTCTTGGTTGCCACGGATTTGTTTTGTGTTTCCACCAAAATCCACCAAATTTTTCTTTGTTTTTGAGAAATTCGAAAATTTCCACCAAAAATAGCCTTTCCTTGATTTGAGCCGATTTGTCGATTTGTTGCGTTTTTGGTAGTTTTTGTCCATGGATCTGTTGCTTTAGGACCCCCTCCACCTTTGTTTGCGTTCCCTAGCCTTAATTTTGCCAATTTCCCACGAATTTGAGGATTTTTGGAGCTCAATTTCCGCCCAAATCGCGACGAAGAACTCCAGATTTCGGGTCCACCGTACTACCGGCTGGACCTTCGGTACTACCGGAGCTGCGCGCACGACCGGTAATACGGGGCCAAATCGAGCGGTACTACCGCCGGGCAGGATTTTCATAGCAGTTTTTCTTTTTCCTCGGTTCGTTTTGGCATTTCCTCTTCGGTTTGAGTCCTTTGTTGGTGTGCCCAACGTCTACTACATCGACAAGCTTCCGCAGCAACGCATCATCAACGCCAAGCGACGACGCCACCAAGGACTCGACTTTTCCCCACCATCATAATCCGTTGTGAGCCCTTCTTCCTTTCGTGTACCTTGACCTATCGGACTAGCTCTTTGATATTGCGGGGCATTGCACTTGTTCGAGTGATTGTCTTAAAGTATTGGCGAGTTTGTATCATTAGAGATCTTGGCACTAGCAAAAGATAAGGAATCATCGTCAAAAAGCCAAAAAAAAAAGAGAAGAGAAAAGAAAAGAAAATAACATGAGTAGTGCCAAGTATCATCTCTTGTAGGTTGCGACAAAGCTTATACCGCCAAAGTGAGTGAGTGTGTAACACTTGTGCAAATCCGTTGCCCATCAAAAGGCAATTGAGCTAGCGTCCCTCTTGTGTTGGGTGACATTTGAGCACGTAGGCTTCGTTAGGTTGTCTATCTTCGAGTGCTCGCCCTTTGGTCGCACAACCCCATCATTCGCTTTTGTGTGTGTTTCTTCGTCATTTGTGGTTTGAGTTTCTTTGGTAATTTGATCATTGTGGATTCCCTCTACCTTTGACAATATAGTTTTCGTCGGGTTTGCTTGTTTATTTTGCCACTTCATACCTTCCTATCCTCATAAGTGTGTGTGTTGGGTGTTAGAACCGGATTCTCTCCTCTCAAGCCACATTATACTTGGGATATAGTTTGTCTTGGTTTTCCTTACCACACATCTCACTTGTTCTTGAAAAAATGTTTAGGGGAAGTACAAACGTAAGCTCAAGCTCGGACGATGGCATCCATGGTGAATTCCAAGGTGATCATGACTATGTTACACATGACGAGTTCGTTGGTGTTGGACACCTTCCTCGTGATGGCTTACGCCATTATGAACGTCGTCGTCAAACTCTAGATGCCAACTTCAACGACCGCATGCATGCGCAAGAAGCATCTATTGATGAGGTTAGGACCTCTAGGGTGGCCCGATTTTCACGGATTGACGGAGGATGTGGACAAACGCACGCAAGAACACGAGGAACACGAAGAACACCAAGAAATACAAGAACACAAACACGATACAAGAACCGTTTCCCTTACCGGTCGGTCCAACCGGCCCAATAGAATCCACACGAAGGTGGGAGATCGGCGAGAAGATACAAGAAGGGATCTTGGATGGTTGTTTCTCCAACGGTCAACCGAACCGCTCCAATAAAGTCACCCGAAGATGAAAGGATTGGGGAGTAGTCAAACTACAAGTAGAGGTCTTGAATCCACGAAGGGATCTTCTCCACAAGGGAGGAACCATCTCCACAAGGGGAGGCACCCAACGTTTACGCATAGCATCTTTTAAAACAGGCCAAGTGGTGGGAATGTCATTAGGATTTACTCTACAATATTCCGACCACCAAATAGAGGCAAAACCAGTAAATTCACAAACAGCAGCTTTAACACGTCTATCATCAGGATAATGTAAGCATGCAAAACGTTGTTCAGTTTCTAATTCCCATGTAAGATAGGCATCAGGATCATATCTACCCTCAAACGGTGACAGATGTAATTTCAGTTTCGCAACATGATCATCATCGTTCAATACCTGAGGGCGTGGTGCAGCATGAGCATTGCGAATGTAGGCCCGCGGACGACCAGCAGCTTGTCGTCTCGGTTGTTCCCCCTCGTTCTCATCCTCCCCCTCATAGTTCTCATGGACGACGGCGGCAACGCCGGAGTTCTGGCCGAGCTCACGTGGGACACGTTGCGCTCGCCCAACATTGTTCCACGGAGGATCAGCAGGTGGTGGTGGAAGACGTGCGAGCAACTCGTTGAACTTGGCGTCAAGTTTGGTGTCAAAACGTTGCTCAAGGCCCTCGATCCTGTCCAGCGCCTCACCAAGCCGTTTGTCGACATCCTCCGAGGTCTTCACCACAAGCGTGCAGAACTTAGTATGCAGCTCTTTGTTCGTCAATTTCTCCATTCAGCATCGGATTCTGACATGATTAGTAGAAAACAGGATACAAATCACAAGAATATGTTCCTAGCAACTACTATGTGGGTGGAAGCACGCAATCCGTCAAACCAAAATCAAAGCTCTTACAAGTTCTCACCAAGCAGCAGAAGGTGACTGGCAACAAACGGCGTCAATGCTCGCTGAAGATTAGATGAAGCGATTGCCAGGTGGACGTCACAACACACGGTGTAGAAATCTGTGGAGCTTTGGGAAGGCTTAACAATGATTAGCAGTAATCAATTCAGGAATGCAAGTTGAATAAACGCTCAAAGACGGTACCGTGCTGGTCCTAGGCTAGACCGTACTAGAGACACGAGCCTATAGCACCGACAAAGTCAAGGCGCGGCAACAACAAGCACAAAGGAATAGCTCAAAAGCAAGATAGAATTGAAAATCACAGAAAATTTCCGAACTTTTTTCAGAAAAGTGGCAAAAACTCAACCTTCCGGCACTCTTTTGGGAATTCTGAGGGGTTCCCCAGGCCGCAAACTAACGTAGTTGTTTGGGCTGGATGCGGATTTTTCTCACGACGATTTTGAGTGGTCGAACGTCGAAAACGGAGTTCGTATGAATTAGTTATGATTTTTCAAAGTCCGACAACCAAAACTCAGAAAACCTGCCCCAATTCGGACTATTTCGGAGCTGACTAGTAGAAATCGTGGTCAACCCGACTTGGATGCGGATTTGATTTTTTTTTTGCTCTTTTTTTTATTTACAAGTCTAAAACCGACACGAATAAAGGAACCACGGATGGAAAGTATCGACAACGGATCACGGAAGGAAACGGAAATAACGAAATCACGGATGGAAAGTATCGACAACGGATCACGGAAGGAAACGGAAATAACGAAACCACGGAGGGCGGGAAAAACAGAACAAACCCTAACCCTAAACTGGCGGCGGTGGTGAAGGGGGTGGCGATGAGTATGTGGGCAGCGGTGTTGGTGGGTAGATGAATGGCGGATATATGGGTGGCGACGGAAGGATGGTGGATGGTGGCGATATTTAGATGGCGGCGGATGGCTGGTGGATGGTGGCGAGATGCAAGTCATGCGGCGGCGGCGAGACAACTATGCAAAGATCTCGAAACTCTAAGGAACTAGACGCTAAGACCAGCAACTCGACACGACGATGCAGAGGCAAAGGTGTCCGATCTTTCGATGAGATGGATAACTACGATTTGGGTGGCGTCGACGTTGACGATCCGACTACAAACGTGCGAGGACGTTGCGCCTTAGCAATCGCTACACCAACTCCGGGAGGTTATTGACGGCGCCGTAGCACAGCCGACCCAACCACTCAGGTCTAGCTCCTGCAATGAATCGAGAACAAGCAAGAACTAAGATTGGCAATCTGGATATTGCGAATAAAGATGAATGATTGTATTGAAAGTGGGGTTCCGAAAGGCGGTCTTGATCTGGTCGCTCAGACACAGACGAAGTACGGCGAAGTTGCAACAATGGCTAACTTTGAACTAAACAAAACCCAAACCCTAAAGCGACGACCTAGGGTTGTATTTATGGGGAGACTCAAGGGAATTTCGTGCAGCCTTGGAAAAGGGGCCGAAATCCATCCTAAGTCGGTTTCCCCATCAATGCGGACTCTAAAAATAGTCTATAAAAAGGTATTTCGAAAATACATGGGCCTGGCCCAAATATGAAGGTGACGCAGCACCATATAACTCTATGGACGAAAATATGAAGGGTGATCTTGTAGTATTTCGTCCAAGCCTCCATTTGTAGCGTCATCTCCACTCCTTGCATGCTTGCTGCCATCTCCATGAATCACCATGCTCCAATGCTTGTCCTTCTCTTCCTTGCTAGGTCCATTGTTCCTAAGAGTGACAAACATATCCGATTTAGGCAGTAGCATATTCTCAGGTATATTTGGAATAGTTCCAAGGAACGAAAGTACCTGATAATTAAGTTGACGCGCACGAGCTCGAGTAATAGCTCCTTGTATAGTTGTAGACTAGTAGTTGTGATTGTAGGTGGATGTCCTCATCAAGAGGTCTTGAATCCACGAAGGGATCTTCTCCACAAGAGGAGGAACCATCCCCACAAGGGGAGGAAGGAGACCTTTGAGAAGAAGGAGTCTAGCTCTACTCTAATCTCAAAACATAGCCTATCTAGATCTGAGCAAGGGGAGTCCTATTTATAGTGTTGACCCAACAGGGGTAGGTGGGGAAGGATAAGGGCCTCCAACCCGTGCAGATTCCCGTAGCGGCGGTACTACCGCTTAACCAGCGGTAGTACCGCTGGTGCGGGCTGTCTTCGCAACTTCCCACCTCAGCGGTACCTCCAGCGGTACCGGTAGCGGTCGGTACCGGGCATGCGTCCGAAGGGGCGTTCCAGCGGTAGCCCTGGCGGTAGTGGTGGCGGCAGTGTCCTGGCGAGTACCGCTGGGTTAGGCGGTACTACCGCCGCCTGGGTCTTTTCTCCTCTTCCTTCGTCTCTTCCAACCACCGTCTTGTCGGACTCCATTCCTCGTGCGCCTTGGCCATCTTCCCGTGGAGTCGTACTCGTCATGACTAGCAATACAAAGTGACGATGGTCAAGTAGTATACAATTCCAAAGTGTCATATCGAGGTTCGCATAGAGGAAGGAGTTCACCTTTGATGTCCATGGTGACTTGTGGAGTGTTGGAGTACTTGACATGGTGATGGACGTGACTCGGGCTACATCATTACGTCATCTGACCCACGTGCACCCCTCCCAGCCATTTCGGAGTATCAGTAGCACTTTTAGGTCAACCTAAAGCACGTGCGACAATCCTAGCCATCTAGACCCCCGTGGACCCCTCCTAGCCATATAGGATTATACGGACCCTCCTTACGTCATCTGACCCACGTACACCCCTCCCAGCCATCTAGGAGTATCAGTAGCACTTTTAGGCCATCCTAAAACACGTGCGACAATCCTAGCCATCAGGACCCCCGTGGACCCCTCCTAGCCATATAGGAGTATACGGACCATCCTTACGTCATCTGACCCACGTGCACCCCTCCTAACCATCTAGTAGTATCAGTAGTACTTCTAGGTCATCCTAAAGCACGTGCGACAATCCTAGCCATCTGGACCCCCGTGGACCCTCCTAGCCATTTAGGAGTATACGGACCCTCCTTACGTCATCTGACGCACGTGCACCCCTCCCAGCCATCTAGGAGTATCAGTAGCATTTTTGGGTCATCCTAAAGCACGTGCGACAATCCCAGCCATCTGGACCCCCGTGGACCCCTCCTTACGTCATCTGACCCACGTGCACCCTCCCAGCCATTTCGGAGTATCAGTAGCAATTTTAGGTCATCCTAAAGCACCTGCGATAATCCTAGCCATCTGGACCCCCGTGGACCCCTCCTTGCCATCTAGGAGTATATGGACCCTCCTTACGTCATCTGACCCACGTGCACCCTCCCAGCCATCTAGGAGTATCAGTAGCACTTTTAGGTCATCCTAAAGCACGTGCGACAATCCTAGCCATTTGGACCCCCGTGGACCCCTCCTAGCCATCTAGGAGTATACGGACCCTCCTTGCGTCATCTGACCCAGGTGCACCCCTCCCAGCCATCTAGGAGTATCAGTATTACATTTAGGTCATCCTAAAGCACGTGCGACAATCCTAGCCATCTGGACCCCCGTGGACCCCACCTAGCCATCCAGGAGTATACGGACCCTCCTTACGTCATCTGACCCAGGTGCACCCCTCCTAGCCATCTAGGAGTATCAGTATTACTTCTAGGTCATCCTAAAGCACGTGCGACAATCCTAGCCATCTGGACCCCCGTGGACCCTCCTAGCCATTTAGGAGTATACGGACCCTCCTTACGTCATCTGACGCACGTGCACCCCTCCCAGCCATCTAGGAGTATCAGTAGCATTTTTGGGTCATCCTAAAGCACGTGCGACAATCCCAGCCATCTGGACCCCCGTGACCCCTCCTTACGTCATCTGACCCACGTGCACCCTCCCAGCCATTTCGGAGTATCAGTAGCAATTTTAGGTCATCCTAAAGCACCTGCGACAATCCTAGCCATCTGGACCCCCGTGGACCCCTCCTTGCCATCTAGGAGTATATGGACCCTCCTTACGTCATCTGACCCACGTGCACCCTCCCAGCCATCTAGGAGTATCAGTAGCACTTTTAGGTCATCCTAAAGCACGTGCGACAATCCTAGCCATTTGGACCCCCGTGGACCCCTCCTAGCCATCTAGGAGTATACGGACCCTCCTTGCGTCATCTGACGCACGTGCACCCCTCCCAGCCATCTAGGAGTATCAGTAGCATTTTTGGGTCATCCTAAAGCACGTGCGACAATCCCAGCCATCTGGACCCCGTGGACCCCTCCTTACGTCATCTGACCCACGTGCACCCTCCCAGCCATTTCGGAGTATCAGTAGCAATTTTAGGTCATCCTAAAGCACCTGCGACAATCCTAGCCATCTGGACCCCCGTGGACCCCTCCTTGCCATCTAGGAGTATATGGACCCTCCTACGTCATCTGACCCACGTGCACCCTCCCAGCCATCTAGGAGTATCAGTAGCACTTTTAGGTCATCCTAAAGCACGTGCGACAATCCTAGCCATTTGGACCCCGTGGACCCCTCCTAGCCATCTAGGAGTATACGGACCCTCCTTGCGTCATCTGACCCAGGTGCACCCCTCCCAGCCATCTAGGAGTATCAGTATTACATTTAGGTCATCCTAAAGCACGTGCGACAATCCTAGCCATCTGGACCCCCGTGGACCCCACCTAGCCATCCAGGAGTATACGGACCCTCCTTACGTCATCTGACCCACGTGCACCCCTCCCAGCCATTTCGGAATATCAGTAGAACTTTTAGGTCATCCTAAAGCACGTGCGACAATCCTAGCCATCTGGACCCCCGTGGACCCCTCCTAGCCATATAGGATTATGCGGACCCTCCTTACGTCATCTGACTCACGTGCACCCCTCCCAGCCATCTAGGAGTATCAGTAGCACTTTTAGGTCATCCTAAAGCACGTGCGACAATTCTAGCCATCTGGACCCCCGTGGACCCCACCTAGCCATCCAGGAGTATACGGACCCTCCTTACGTCATCTGACCCACGTGCACCCCTCCCAGCCATTTCGGAGTATCAGTAGCACTTTTAGGTCATCCTAACGCATGTGCGACAATCCTAGCCATCTGGACCCCTCCTAGCCATCTAGGAGTATATGGACCCTCCTTACGTCATCTGACCCACATACACCCCTCCCAGCCATCTAGGAGTATCAGTACCACTTTTAGGTCATCCTAAAACATGTGCGACAATCCTAGCTATCTGGACCCAGTGGACCTCTCCTAGCCATCTAGGAGTATACGGACCGTCCTTACGTCATCTGACCCACGTGCACCCTCCCAGCCATCAAGGAGTATCAGTAGCACTTTTAGGTCATCCTAAAGAACGTGCGACAATCCTAGCCATCTGGACCCCCGTGGACCCCTCCTTGCCATCTAGGAGTATACGGACCCTCCTTACGTCATCTGACCCACGTGCACCCTTCCCAGGCATCTAGGAGTATCAGTAGTACTTTTAGGCCATCCTAAAGCACGTGCGACAATCCTAGCCATTTGGACCCCGTAGACCCCTCCTAGCCGTCTAGGAGTATACGGACCCTCCTTGCGTCATCTGACCCAGGTGCACCCCTCCCAGCCATCTAGGAGTATCAGTATTACATTTAGGTCATCCTAAAGCACGTGCGACAATCCTAGCCATCTGGACCCCGTGGACCCCACCTAGCCATCCAGGAGTATACGGACCCTCCTTACGTCATCTGACCCACGTGCACCCCTCCCAGCCATTTCGGAGTATCAGTAGAACTTTTAGGTCATCCTAAAGCACGTGCGACAATCCTAGCCATCTGGACCCCGTGGACCCCTCCTAGCCATATAGGATTATGCGGACCCTCCTTACGTCATCTGACCCACGTGCACCCCTCCCAGCCATCTAGGAGTATCAGTAGCACTTTTAGGTCATCTTAAAGCACGTGCGACAATCCTAGCCATCTGGACCCCCGTGGACCCCACCTAGCCATGCAGGAGTATACGGAACCTCCTTACGTCATCTGACCCACGTGCACCCCTCCCAGCCATTTCGGAGTATGAGTAGCACTTTTAGGTCATCCTAAAGCACGTGCGACAATCCTAGCCATCTGGACCCCTCCTAGCCATCTAGGAGTATATGGACCCTCCTTACGTCATCTGACCCACATACACCCCTCCCAGCCATCTAGGAGTATCAGTACCACTTTTAGGTCATCCTAAAACACGTGCGACAATCCTAGCCATCTGGACCCCGGTGGAGCTCTCCTAGCCATCTAGGAGTATACGGACCCTCCTTACGTCATCTGACCCACGTGCACCCTCCCAGCCATCTAGGAGTATACGGACCCTCCTTACGTAATCTGACCCACGTGCACCCTTCCTAGGCATGTAGGAGTATCAGTAGCACTTTTAGGCCATCCTAAAGCACGTGCGACAATCCTAGCCATTTGGACCCCGTGGACCCCTCCTAGCCGTCTAGGAGTATACGGACCCTCCTTGCGTCATCTGACGCACGTGCACCCCTCCCAGCCATCTAGGAGTATCAGTAGCATTTTTGGGTCATCCTAAAGCACGTGCGACAATCCCAGCCATCTGGACCCCCGTGGACCCCTCCTTACGTCATCTGACCCACGTGCACCCTCCCAGCCATTTCGGAGTATCAGTAGCAATTTTAGGTCATCCTAAAGCACCTGCGACAATCCTAGCCATCTGGACCCCCGTGGACCCCTCCTTGCCATCTAGGAGTATATGGACCCTCCTTACGTCATCTGACCCACGTGCACCCTCCCAGCCATCTAGGAGTATCAGTAGCACTTTTAGGTCATCCTAAAGCACGTGCGACAATCCTAGCCATTTGGACCCCGTGGACCCCTCCTAGCCATCTAGGAGTATACGGACCCTCCTTGCGTCATCTGACCCAGGTGCACCCCTCCCAGCCATCTAGGAGTATCAGTATTACATTTAGGTCATCCTAAAGCACGTGCGACAATCCTAGCCATCTGGACCCCGTGGACCCCACCTAGCCATCCAGGAGTATACGGACCCTCCTTACGTCATCTGACCCACGTGCACCCCTCCCAGCCATTTCGGAATATCAGTAGAACTTTTAGGTCATCCTAAAGCACGTGCGACAATCCTAGCCATCTGGACCCCGTGGACCCTCCTAGCCATATAGGATTATGCGGACCCTCCTTACGTCATCTGACTCACGTGCACCCCTCCCAGCCATCTAGGAGTATCAGTAGCACTTTTAGGTCATCCTAAAGCACGTGCGACAATTCTAGCCATCTGGACCCCGTGGACCCCACCTAGCCATCCAGGAGTATACGGACCCTCCTTACGTCATCTGACCCACGTGCACCCCTCCCAGCCATTTCGGAGTATCAGTAGCACTTTTAGGTCATCCTAACGCATGTGCGACAATCCTAGCCATCTGGACCCCTCCTAGCCATCTAGGAGTATATGGACCCTCCTTACGTCATCTGACCCACATACACCCCTCCCAGCCATCTAGGAGTATCAGTACCACTTTTAGGTCATCCTAAAACATGTGCGACAATCCTAGCTATCTGGACCCCAGTGGACCTCTCCTAGCCATCTAGGAGTATACGGACCGTCCTTACGTCATCTGACCCACGTGCACCCTCCCAGCCATCAAGGAGTATCAGTAGCACTTTTAGGTCATCCTAAAGAACGTGCGACAATCCTAGCCATCTGGACCCCGTGGACCCCTCCTTGCCATCTAGGAGTATACGGACCCTCCTTACGTCATCTGACACACGTGCACCCTTCCCAGGCATCTAGGAGTATCAGTAGTACTTTTAGGCCATCCTAAAGCACGTGCGACAATCCTAGCCATTTGGACCCCGTAGACCCTCCTAGCCGTCTAGGAGTATACGGACCCTCCTTGCGTCATCTGACCCAGGTGCACCCCTCCCAGCCATCTAGGAGTATCAGTATTACATTTAGGTCATCCTAAAGCACGTGCGACAATCCTAGCCATCTGGACCCCCGTGGACCCCACCTAGCCATCCAGGAGTATACGGACCCTCCTTACGTCATCTGACCCACGTGCACCCCTCCCAGCCATTTCGGAGTATCAGTAGAACTTTTAGGTCATCCTAAAGCACGTGCGACAATCCTAGCCATCTGGACCCCCGTGGACCCCTCCTAGCCATATAGGATTATGCGGACCCTCCTTACGTCATCTGACCCACGTGCACCCCTCCCAGCCATCTAGGAGTATCAGTAGCACTTTTAGGTCATCTTAAAGCACGTGCGACAATCCTAGCCATCTGGACCCCCGTGGACCCCACCTAGCCATCCAGGAGTATACGGAACCTCCTTACGTCATCTGACCCACGTGCACCCCTCCCAGCCATTTCGGAGTATGAGTACCACTTTTAGGTCATCCTAAAGCACGTGCGACAATCCTAGCCATCTGGACCCCTCCTAGCCATCTAGGAGTATATGGACCCTCCTTACGTCATCTGACCCACATACACCCCTCCCAGCCATCTAGGAGTATCAGTACCACTTTTAGGTCATCCTAAAACACGTGCGACAATCCTAGCCATCTGGACCCCGGTGGACCTCTCCTAGCCATCTAGGAGTATACGGACCCTCCTTACGTCATCTGACCCACGTGCACCCTCCCAGCCATCTAGGAGTATACGGACCCTCCTTACGTAATCTGACCCACGTGCACCCTTCCTAGGCATGTAGGAGTATCAGTAGCACTTTTAGGCCATCCTAAAGCACGTGCGACAATCCTAGCCATTTGGACCCCCGTGGACCCTCCTAGCCGTCTAGGAGTATACGGACCCTACTTGCGTCATCTGACCCACGTGCACCCCTCCCAGCCATCTAGGAGTATCAGTAGCACTTTTAGGTCATCCTAAAGCACGTGCGACAATCCTAGCCATCTGGACCCCCATGGACCCCTCCTTGCCATCCAGGAGTATACGGACCCTACTTACGTCATCTGACCCACGTGCACCCCTACCAGCCATTTCGGAGTATCAGTAGCACTTTTAGGTCATCTTAAAGCACGTGGGAAAATCCTAGCCATCTGGACCCCGTGGACCCCTCCTAGCCATTTAGGAGTATACGGACCCTCCTTACGTCATCTGACCTACGTACACCCCTCCAAACCATCTAGGAGTATCAGTAGCACTTTTAGGTCGTCCTAAAACACGTGCGGCAATCCTAACCATCTGGACCCCGTGTACCCTCCAAGCCATCTAGGAGTATACGGACCCTCCTTACGTCGTCTGACCCACGTGCACCCTCCCGGCCATCTAGGACTATCAGTAGCACTTTTAGGTCATTCTAAAGCATGTGCGACAATCCTAGCCATCTGGACCCCATGGACCCCTCCTAGCCATCCAGGAGTATACGGACCCTCCTTACGTCATCTGACCCACGTGCACCCTCTCAGGCATTTCGGAGTATCAGTAGCACTTTTAGGTCATCCTAAAGCACGTGCGACAATCCTAGCCATCTGGACCCCCATGGACCCCTCCTTGCCATCCAGGAGTATACGGACCCTACTTACGTCATTGACCCACGTGCACCCCTCCCAGCCATTTCGGAGTATCAGTAGCACTTTTAGGTCATCTTAAAGCACGTGGGAAAATCCTAGCCATCTGGACCCCGTGGACCCCTCCTAGCCATTTAGGAGTATACGGACCCTCCTTACGTCATCTGACCTACGTACACCCCCCAACCATCTAGGAGTATCAGTAGCACTTTTAGGTCGTCCTAAAACACGTGCGGCAATCCTAACCATCTGGACCCGTGTACCCCTCCAAGCCATCTAGGAGTATACGGACCCTCCTTACGTCGTCTGACCCACGTGCACCCTCCCGGCCATCTAGGACTATCAGTAGCACTTCTAGGTCATTCTAAAGCACGTGCGACAATCCTAGCCATCTGGACCCCCATGGACCCCTCCTAGCCATCCAGGAGTATACGGACCCTCCTTACGTCATCTGACCCACGTGCACCCCTCTCAGGCATTTCGGAGTATCAGTAGCACTTTTAGGTCATCCTAAAGCACGTGCGACAATCCTAGCCATCTGGACCCCCGTGGACCCCCTCCTTGCCATCTAGGAGTATTCGGACCCTCCTTACGTCATCTGACCCACGTGCACCCCTCCCAGCCATCTAGGAGTATCAGTAGCACTTTTAGGTCATCCTAAGGCACGTGCGACAATCCTAGCCATCTGGACCCCCGTGGACCCCTCCTAGCCATCTAGGAGTATACGGACCCTCCTTACGTCGTCTGACCCACGTGCACCCTCCCGGCCATCTAGGACTATCAGTAGCACTTTTAGGTCATCCTAAAGCACGTGCGACAATTCTAGCCATCTGGACCCCGTGGACCCCTCCTTGCCATCTAGGAGTATTCGGACCCTCCTTACGTCATCTGACCCACGTGCACCCCTCCCAGCCATCTAGGAGTATCAGTAGCACTTTTAGGTCATCCTAAAGCACGTACGACAATCCTAGCCATCTGGACCCCTCCTAGCCATCCAGGAGTATATGGACCCTCCTTACGTCATCTGACCCACATACACCCCTCCCAGCCATCTAGGAGTATCAGTACCACTTTTAGGTCATCCTAAAACATGTGCGACAATCCTAGCTATCTGGACCCCAGTGGACCTCTCCTAGCCATCTAGGAGTATACGGACCGTCCTTACGTCATCTGACCCACGTGCACCCTCCCAGCCATCAAGGAGTATCAGTAGCACTTTTAGGTCATCCTAAAGAACGTGCGACAATCCTAGCCATCTGGACCCCCGTGGACCCCTCCTTGCCATCTAGGAGTATACGGACCCTCCTTACGTCATCTGACACACGTGCACCCTTCCCAGGCATCTAGGAGTATCAGTAGTACTTTTAGGCCATCCTAAAGCACGTGCGACAATCCTAGCCATTTGGACCCCGTAGACCCCTCCTAGCCGTCTAGGAGTATACGGACCCTCCTTGCGTCATCTGACCCAGGTGCACCCCTCCCAGCCATCTAGGAGTATCAGTATTACATTTAGGTCATCCTAAAGCACGTGCGACAATCCTAGCCATCTGGACCCCCGTGGACCCCACCTAGCCATCCAGGAGTATACGGACCCTCCTTACGTCATCTGACCCACGTGCACCCCTCCCAGCCATTTCGGAGTATCAGTAGAACTTTTAGGTCATCCGAAAGCACGTGCGACAATCCTAGCCATCTGGACCCCCGTGGACCCCTCCTAGCCATATAGGATTATGCGGACCCTCCTTACGTCATCTGACCCACGTGCACCCCTCCCAGCCATCTAGGAGTATCAGTAGCACTTTTAGGTCATCTTAAAGCACGTGCGACAATCCTAGCCATCTGGACCCCCGTGGACCCCACCTAGCCATCCAGGAGTATACGGAACCTCCTTACGTCATCTGACCCACGTGCACCCCTCCCAGCCATTTCGGAGTATGAGTAGCACTTTTAGGTCATCCTAAAGCACGTGCGACAATCCTAGCCATCTGGACCCCTCCTAGCCATCTAGGAGTATATGGACCCTCCTTACGTCATCTGACCCACATACACCCCTCCCAGCCATCTAGGAGTATCAGTACCACTTTTAGGTCATCCTAAAACACGTGCGACAATCCTAGCCATCTGGACCCCGGTGGACCTCTCCTAGCCATCTAGGAGTATACGGACCCTCCTTACGTCATCTGACCCACGTGCACCCTCCCAGCCATCTAGGAGTATACGGACCCTCCTTACGTAATCTGACCCACGTGCACCCTTCCTAGGCATGTAGGAGTATCAGTAGCACTTTTAGGCCATCCTAAAGCACGTGCGACAATCCTAGCCATTTGGACCCCCGTGGACCCCTCCTAGCCGTCTAGGAGTATACGGACCCTACTTGCGTCATCTGACCACGTGCACCCCTCCCAGCCATCTAGGAGTATCAGTAGCACTTTTAGGTCATCCTAAAGCACGTGCGACAATCCTAGCCATCTGGACCCCCATGGACCCCTCCTTGCCATCCAGGAGTATACGGACCCTACTTACGTCATCTGACCCGTGCACCCCTACCAGCCATTTCGGAGTATCAGTAGCACTTTTAGGTCATATTAAAGCACGTGGGAAAATCCTAGCCATCTGGACCCCCGTGGACCCCTCCTAGCCATTTAGGAGTATACGGACCCTCCTTACGTCATCTGACCTACGTACACCCCTCCAAACCATCTAGGAGTATCAGTAGCACTTTTAGGTCGTCCTAAAACACGTGCGGCAATCCTAACCATCTGGACCCCGTGTACCCCTCCAAGCCATCTAGGAGTATACGGACCCTCCTTACGTCGTCTGACCCACGTGCACCCTCCCGGCCATCTAGGACTATCAGTAGCACTTTTAGGTCATTCTAAAGCACGTGCGACAATCCTAGCCATCTGGACCCCCATGGACCCCTCCTAGCCATCCAGGAGTATACGGACCCTCCTTACGTCATCTGACCCACGTGCACCCCTCTCAGGCATTTCGGAGTATCAGTAGCACTTTTAGGTCATCCTAAAGCACGTGCGACAATCCTAGCCATCTGGACCCCATGGACCCCTCCTTGCCATCCAGGAGTATACGGACCCTACTTACGTCATCTGACCCACGTGCACCCCTCCCAGCCATTTCGGAGTATCAGTAGCACTTTTAGGTCATCTTAAAGCACGTGGGAAAATCCTAGCCATCTGGACCCCCGTGGACCCCTCCTAGCCATTTAGGAGTATACGGACCCTCCTTACGTCATCTGACCTACGTACACCCCTCCAAACCATCTAGGAGTATCAGTAGCACTTTTAGGTCGTCCTAAAACACGTGCGGCAATCCTAACCATCTGGACCCCGTGTACCCCTCCAAGCCATCTAGGAGTATACGGACCCTCCTTACGTCGTCTGACCCACGTGCACCCTCCCGGCCATCTAGGACTATCAGTAGCACTTCTAGGTCATTCTAAAGCACGTGCGACAATCCTAGCCATCTGGACCCCCATGGACCCCTCCTAGCCATCCAGGAGTATACGGACCCTCCTTACGTCATCTGACCCACGTGCACCCCTCTCAGGCATTTCGGAGTATCAGTAGCACTTTTAGGTCATCCTAAAGCACGTGCGACAATCCTAGCCATCTGGACCCCCGTGGACCCCCTCCTTGCCATCTAGGAGTATTCGGACCCTCCTTACGTCATCTGACCCACGTGCACCCCTCCCAGCCATCTAGGAGTATCAGTAGCACTTTTAGGTCATCCTAAGGCACGTGCGACAATCCTAGCCATCTGGACCCCCGTGGACCCCTCCTAGCCATCTAGGAGTATACGGACCCTCCTTACGTCGTCTGACCCACGTGCACCCTCCCGGCCATCTAGGACTATCAGAAGCACTTTTAGGTCATCCTAAAGCACGTGCGACAATTCTAGCCATCTGGACCCCCGTGGACCCCTCCTTGCCATCTAGGAGTATTCGGACCCTCCTTACGTCATCTGACCCACGTGCACCCCTCCCAGCCATCTAGGAGTATCAGTAGCACTTTTAGGTCATCCTAAAGCACGTACGACAATCCTAGCCATCTGGACCCCTCCTAGCCATCCAGGAGTATACGGACCCTCCTTACGTCATCTGACCCACGTGCACCCCTCCCAGCCATTTCGGAGTATCAGTAGAACTTTTAGGTCATCCTAAAGCACGTGCGACAATCCTAGCCATCTGGACCCCCGTGGACCCCTCCTAGCCATATAGGATTATGCGGACCCTCCTTACGTCATCTGACCCACGTGCACCCCTCCCAGCCATCTAGGAGTATCAGTAGCACTTTTAGGTCATCCTAAAGCACGTGCGACAATCCTAGCCATCTGGACCCCCGTGGACCCCACCTAGCCATCCAGGAGTATACGGACCCTCCTTACGTCATCTGACCCACGTGCACCCCTCCCAGCCATTTCGGAGTATCAGTAGCACTTTTAGGTCATCCTAAAGCACGTGCGACAATCCTAGCCATCTGGACCCATCCTAGCCATCTAGGAGTATATGGACCCTCCTTACGTCATCTGACCCACATACACCCCTCCCAGCCATCTAGGAGTATCAGTACCACTTTTAGGTCATCCTAAAACACGTGCGACAATCCTAGCCATCTGGACCCCGGTGGACCTCTCCTAGCCATCTATGAGTATACGGACCCTCCTTACGTCATCTGACCCACGTGCACCCTCCCAGCCATCAAGGAGTATCAGTAGCACTTTTAGGTCATCCTAAACAACGTGCGCCAATCCTAGCCATCTGGACCCCCGTGGACCCCTCCTTGCCATCTAGGAGTATACGGACCCTCCTTTCGTCATCTGACCCACGTGCACCCTTCCCAGGCATCTAGGAGTATCAGTAGCACTTTTAGGCCATCCTAAAGCACGTGCGACAATCCTAGCCATTTGGACCCCCGTGGACCCCTCCTAACCGTCTAGGAGTATACGGACCCTCCTTGCGTCATCTGACCCACGTGCACGCTCCCAGCCATCTAGGAGTATCAGTAGCACTTTTAGGTCATCCTAAAGCACGTGCGACAATCCTAGCCATCTGGACCCCCATGGACCCCTCCTTGCCATCCAGGAGTATACGGACCCTACTTACGTCATCTGACCCACGTGCACCCCTCCCAGCCATTTCGGAGTATCGGTAGCACTTTTAGGTCATCCTAAAGCACGTGCGACAATCCTAGCCATCTGGACCCCCGTTGATCCCTCCTAGCCATCTAGGAGTATACGGACCCTCCTTACGTCATCTGACCCACGTGCGCCCCTCCCAGCCATCTCGGAGTATCAGTAGCACTTTTAGGTCGTCCTAAAACACGTGCGACAATCCTAGCCATCTGGACCCCGTGTACCCCTCCAAGCCATCTAGGAGTATACGGACCCTCCTTACGTCGTCTGACCCACGTGCACCCTCCCGGCCATCTAGGACTATCAGTAGCACTTTTAGGTCATCCTAAAGCACGTGCGACAATCCAAGCCATCTGGACCCCCATGGACCCCTCCTAGCCATCCAGGAGTATACGTGATGTAGCCCAACCTAGGACCATCACCAAGTCAAGCACTCCAACACTCCACAAGTCACATGGACATTAAAGGTGAACTCCTTCCTTTATGTGAACCTCGATATGACACTTTGGAATGGTATACTACTTGACCATCGTCACTTTGTATTGCTAGTCATGACGGGCACGAGTCCACGGGAAGATGGCCAAGGTGCACGAGGAATGGAGTCCGACAAGACGGTGTCTTGGAAGAGACGAAGGAAGAGGAGAAAGACCCAGGCGGCGGTAGTACCGCTGGGATAGGCGGTACTACCGCGAGGATGCTGCCGCCACCGCTACCGCCAGGGCTACCGCTGGAACAGCCCTTCAGGCCGCACGTCCGGTACCAACTGGTACCGCTGCAGCGGTACCAACCGGTACCGTCGAGGTGGGAAGAATCGAAGTCAACCCGCACCAGCGGTACTACCGCCTAACCCAGCAGTAGTACCGCCGCTGCGGAATCAGCACGGGTTTGGAAGCCCTGTAACCTTCCCCCACCTACCCCTTTGGTCAACACTATAAATAGGAGTTCCCCATCTCAGATCTGGAGAGACTTGGTTTTGAGATTAGAGTAGAGCTAGACTCCTTCTTCTCAAAGGTCTTGATGCGGGTAGGTCCCGATTTTCACGGATTTTTGTGGATGGTAAGATGAACACGAAGAACACGCGAAGAACGATGAACACAAAAGGGGGAAATCAAACACACAAGGGTAAATAGCAAGTAGTAACCCGGCAAGAATTGACTGGTAACAAATCCCCGAGGGCAGCCCCCAATCCTCCTCTCCCAAGCACACCATACTCTTAGGATTGTTTGTCCAATTGGTCAATCCAACCAACCCAATCTACACTCTAAAAGGGAAGATTAGCAAGTAATCGCAACTAGAAGTGGAGCCTTGGTATCCACGCAGGGATCTTCTCCTCAAGAGGAGGCCTTGGTTCATCTCCACATGTGGAGGTCTTGATTCATCTCCAAAAGGAGGAAGGAGACACTTTGAGAAGAAGGAGTCTAGCTCTACTTTAGTTTTCAAATCATAGTCTAACCCTAGATCTAGTCCAAGGGGTGCCTTAAATTGTCTAGATACAAAAAGGGACGAATGGATAAGGTTTCACGGGTTCCTTCCCGAGCTGGTACCCGCACTGGCGGTAGTACTGCTGGGATAGCCGGTGGTACCGCCGGTGCGGGCTGGCGTCGCGGCTTCCCACGCCCCCGGTACCGGCCGGTACCGCGTCGGCGGTAGCTGACGGTACCGGAACAAGGGCCCGAAGTGCAGATTCGGCGGTAGTGGCGGCGGTAGCACCGCCGGCGTGGAGGCGCCCATCCCACGTCCCCGGTACCGGTCGGTACCGCTGCCGGTACCGCTGGCGGTACCGCCGGCGTGGGGTGTGCCCGTGCTGACTGGGCCAGGGGCGGTAGTACCGCTTAAGCCAGCGGTAGTACCGCCGCCTGGGGAGTTCTTCTCCATCTTCTCTTCTTCTTCTTCATCGTATTGGCTCGACTCTTGTCCATCTTCTTGCTTCGCCTCTTGGCCATCTTCATAGGGGTCTTCAGGTCCACCATAGCTGAGCACACACAAGGTATCGGAATGAAGTAGCAAACCATTCAAAGGAGTGTCGATATCACACATAGATAAGAGTGAATTCACCTTGTCATGTATAGCTTTGACTCTAGCTCTTGTCATTGGGCCACTTGGTGTAGACGCCGTAGGCGGGGCTACATCATCTCCCCCCCCCCTTGGGAAAGAGTCGTCCTCGACTCTTGGTCCTCTTCATCGCTTGATGTCCCATAGTATGGCGAGAGGTCGGCGACGTTGAAAGTGTCATGGACCAAATGCTTGGAGTTGGAGATGTCGATCTTGTAAGCATTGTTGTTGATGCGCTTGATAACCTTGAAAGGTCCATCTCCACGAGGGTGAAGCTTGGACTTCCTTGCATCCGGAAAGCGATCTTTGCGAAGGTGTAGCCACACAAGATCTCCTTCTTCAAATATCATGGCGCGCTTGTGTTTGTTCATCTTCGTAGCATGGTCTTTGTTGTGCTTCTCGAGAGTAGTTCTTGTTTCCTCATGGAGCTTCTTCATGTAAGCGGCTCGCTTGTCGAAGTCCATGTTAACTTGTTCACGGAGTGGAAGTGGTAGCATGTCGAGCGCGGTGTAGGGGTTGACCATAGACGATCTCGAAGGGTGTTCTCTTTGTTGCGCGATGTAGTGCTCGATTGTAGGCGAACTCGGCGTGTGGGATGCACTCTTCCCAATTCTTCAAGTTAGGCTTGATCAACACACGAAGGAGTGTAGATAGGCTTCGGTTCACCACTTCGGTTTGGCCATCGGTTTGAGGGTGGTATGCGGTGGAGAATAGTTGCTTGATTCCCATCTTGGCCATCAAAGTCTTCCAAAAATAGCTCACAACTTGACACGATCCGACACAATGGTCTTTGGCACTCCATGAAGACGGACGATTTCCCTGAAAAACAAAGTAGCAATGTGTGAAGCATCGTCGCTCTTGTTGCAAGGTATAAAGTGTGCCATTTTAGAGAAGCGATCAATGACGACAAAGATGGAATCCTTGTTTGTTTTAGTGCGTGGGAGTCCTAAGACAAAATCCATAGCTATATCGGACCATGGGTGATGTGGAATAGGCAAAGGTGTATATAACCATGAGAGTTTAGAGTAGACTTAGCTTTGAGACATGTAGAACATCGTCGAACTAGGCGTTCCACATCACGCTTCATTCTTGGCCAATAGTAGTTGGTGGCGAGCATGGCGTAGGTCTTGTCGCGGCCAAAGTGACCCATGAGTGTTCCTCCATGAGATTCCTTCAAAAGGACCAAACGAAGCGAAGACTCGGGTATACATAGTTTGTTAGCCTTAAACAAGAAACCTTTGTGCAAATAGAAATCACCAATTCCTTTGTGCTCCGAACATTGAGCGAAAATGTCTCCAAAGAAAGCATCGGTAGCATACAACTCTTTAATCTCATCCAAACCCAAACACTAATGTCAAGACGTGTAAGTAGGTTGGCCTTGCGGGATAGAGCATCCGCGACCACATTGTCTTTACCTTTCTTGTATTTGATTACAAAGTGAAAGACTCAATGAACTCAACCCACTTAGCATGTCTTTTGTTCAAATTTGTTTGACTTTTCAAATATTTCAAGGATTCATGGTCGGAATGAATGACAAATTCCTTAGGACGAAGGTAATGTTGCCACACATCCAAAACACGAACCAAAGCAAATAACTCTTTGTCATAAATGGGGTAATTCAAGCGAGCTCCATCTAGTTTCTCACTATGGTATGCGATGGGTCTACCATTTTGCATAAGCACTCCACCAATGCCCAATCCACTTGCATCGCATTCAATCTCAAATGTCTTAGAGAAATCCGGAAGGGCAAGGAGTGGTGCTTCGGTTAATAACCGTTTGAGCTCATTGAAAGCAAAATCATGTGCATTGCCCCAAATGAAAGGTACATTCTTCTTTGTAAGTTCATGGAGGGGGCAAGCAATTGTGGAAAAATCCTTGATGAAACGGCGGTAAAATCCGGCAAAACCAAGAAAACGTCTCAACTCCTCAAGTGATGTCGGAAAAGGCCAAGTCCGAATTGCTTGTATCTTGCATCATCAACTTCAACTCCATCCGAAGAAACAACAAAACCCAAGAAAACAAGTTTGTTGGTGGCAAAAGTGCACTTAGAAAGATTTGCATAAAGCTTTTCATTGCGAAGAACCAACAAAACTTGAGCAACATGAGAAGTGTGCTCTTCCAAAGACTTGCTATAGATAAGGATGTCGTCAAAGTATACCACAACAAATTTGCCAATAAAGGACGCAAAACATGATTCATGAGACGCATAAAGTAGTAGGTGCATTGGAAAGACCAAATGGCATGACGAGCCACTCATAAAGACCAAGCTTAGTTTTAAATGCGGTCTTCCATTCATCACCTTCACACATGCGTATTTGGTGATATCCACTTTTAAGATCAATTTTGGAGAATATAGCGGAACCACAAAGCTCATCGAGCATATCATCAAGCGAGGGATAGGATGGCGATACCGAACGGTGATGGCGTTGATGGGGCGACAATCCATGCAAAGGCGAAGAGTGTTGTCGTGCTTGGGTACCAAGATGACGGGCACGGCACACGGACTCAAGCTCTCGCGGATGTGTCCCATGGCAAGAAGTTCTTGTATTTGCCGCTCGATCTCCTTTGTTTCTTCGGGGTTGGTGCGGTAAGGAGCGCGGTTTGGTAGCGGTGCGCCGGGAACAAGGTCGATGCGGTGCTCGATTCCGCGTAGAGGAGGTAGTCCCGGTGGCACTCTTGAGGGAAACATCTTCAAAGTCCTTCAAAAGAGACAACAAAGAAGGAGGAAGGTTTGTGAAAGTGTTAGTCATAGAAACTTCACCCTTGCATATGAGCACATAGTGTAGGGTGGATGGGTTTTCTCTCAACTCCCTCATCTCTCTCTTTGTGGCAAATAGTGTAAGTTTTGTGGGAACTCTCTTTGAAGTGTCACACTCATTTGGCTTGTGGCTCTCACTCACTTTATGGTGGGTCTCTCGCTCACCACTCATCTCACTAGACGAACGATCTTGTTGTGCCCTTGCAATGTCTTGGCGTTGTCGGCGATGACTTGACTTGGTGTCATGGGACGAAGGACGAAGGTCTTGTCGTTGTTCTTGAAGCTATAGTAGTTTGTCCTCCATCATGCATAGCACCCTTGTCAAATTGCCATGGACGCCCAAGGAGTAAGTGACAAACGTTCATAGGCACAACATCACAATCAACCGTATCTTCATAGGCTCCAATCTTGAAGGACACTTGCACCATGTGTTGAATCTTGACGGCTCCGGTATCACTCAACCATTGCACATGGTAAGGATGTGGGTGCTTCTTGAACTTCAAGTTGAGCTTATCACAAAGTTCTTTGCTCGCTAGGTTGTGGCAACTTCCACCATCTATGATGACCTTGATGGACTTTCCATTGATTCCCGCTCTTGTTTGAACAAGTTGCATCTTTGGTCTTCTTCCACTTGAACATTGGTGGTTAGAGCTCTTGCCACAACCAAGGAAGGGTTGTTGTCGCCATCACAATATATCTCACTTTCTTCTTCTTGAGCACTTTGCATTGTGGCGACCTTGTTCAAAGCATTGTACTCATCTTCACTCATAGATTCATACTCTCCCATGTCATTGATGATCATGACCTTCTTGTTGGTGCACTCAAAAGATTTGTGCCCTTGTCCGCCGCACTTGTAGCATTGCAAAGTCTTGTGCCGGACGAAGATCCTTGAGGCGCCTTGGAGGAGGGAGGTACTTTCTTGAAAGGTTGAGGCGCTTGAGGTGTCGAAGTAGAGACTCTTGGAGGACCTCGAGTGTTCGCTTGAGGAAGAGCTTGTGAAGGTGTAGGAGTTGACGAAGAAGGCTTGTTGGCGTAGAATGCCTTTGTCTTGAGGTATTTGAGCTCTTCAAGCACGTGGCGCTCGGCCTTGGAAGCTTGATGTACTAGCTCAACCAAAGAGGCATATGGTTGGAACTCCACGATCTTCTTGATGGGATAGTTGAGGCCATTCATGAAACGAGCCATGGATTGCTCTTCGTACTCGTTGACATTGGCTCTCATCATGGAGATTTCCATTTCCTTGTAGTACTCGTCAACCGACTTCAAACCTTGCTTCAACTCTTGCAACTTCTTGTATAAGTCTCTAGTGTAATGGCTTGGCACGAAGCGCTTGTACATTGTTTCTTTCATTTCAACCCAAGTGTCAATTGGTTGTTGGTGGTTAGCGACGCGAGCATCTTGTAGTTGTTCCCACCACAAGAGAGCATACTCTTCAAACTCCATCGAGGCTAAGGCAACCTTCTTGATGTCGGAGTAGCGTTGCACGCGGAAGATCTTGTCAACCTTGAGTACCCATGAGAAGTAAGCTTCCGGATCACTTGTGCCGTAGAACTTGGGTATGTCAAAGCGGACGTTGGTCAAGTCATCATAGTCGTCACGGTGGCCACCACGTGGGAATGCACGTCCACGTCTCCTTCGGTTGAGTCCATCACCATTGTGTTGGCTTGACTCGTTATCACTTGACTCGGAACGTTGGTGTTGGTGACGATCATGAGGAAGCTCTTGACGAGGCGCATGTTGAGGAGGTAGCTCTTGTTGAGGAACGGGTTGCTCGACATTGTTCGCATTGTCATGGTTTTGATGACGTGGCCTTGGAGGATGACGAGGGTGACGTCCTTGTTCACCAAAGTCATTCGCACCCGGAACGCCATTGTCATTAGCCAATGGGTCATGACGATCACGTTGTGGCGGTGGTGGTGATGGTATGCGTTCGCGACGATCATCATTTTGGTGAGGTTGTTCTTGATGCGCATTGGCATTGTTCGCGTGAAGATCATGTGGTTGTTCAACGATAGGAGGAGGTCGTTCATGGGCGTCGCGCCTTGGATCATGTTGACGTTCTTGTCGAGGTTCATGACGTCCATGACGTGCTTGTGTCGACCTTGAGGTGCTTCTTGTACGGCTTGAGTGTGAAGAAGCTCGTTGTCGCGCAAGGTTGTTGATAGCTTCGGTCAACCTCTCCATAGTTGCTTCGTTAGCACTCATGCGGTCGTTGAAGGTGTGTTTGATTTTGAAGACGGCGCTCGAAGCGTCTATGTTACCACGAAGGAAGTGTCGCATGCCACAAGCTCCGATTGTGTGACATAGCCATGATCACCGCGAACTCCACCATGGATTTCCTCTCCGAGCTTGAGCTTCCGTTTGTACTTCCCCTAAACATTTTCTCAAGAACAAGTGAGATGTGGTAAGGAAAAACCAAGACAAACTATATCCCAAGTATAATGTGGCTTGAGAGGAGAGTATCCGGTTCTAACACCCAACACACACACTTATGAGGATAGGAAGGTATGAAGTGGCAAACGAAACAAACAAACCCGCCGACAAGTATATTGTCAAAGGTAGAGAAAATCCACAATGATCAAATTACCAAAGAAACTCCAACCACAAATGATGAAGAAACACACACAAAAGCGAATAATGGGGTTGGGCACCAAAGGGCGAGCACTCGAAGATAGACAACCTAACGAAGACTACGTGCTCAAATGTCACCCAACACAAGAAGGACGCTAGCTCAATTGCTTTTTGTGGGCAACGGATTTGCACAAGAGTTAACACTCACACTCACTTTGGCGGTCTTAGCTTTGTCGCAACCTACAAGAGATGAACTTGGCACCACTTGATTCTTTTCTTTTCTCTTTTTTTTTTTGATTTTTGCTTTTTGATGATGATTCCTTCTCTTTTGCTAGTGCCAAGCTCTCTAACGATACACACTCGCCAATACTTGAAGACAAACACTCAACACGTGCAATGCCTCGCAATATCACCGAGCTAGTCCAATAGGTAAGGTACACGAAAGGAAGAAGGGCTCACAACGGATGATGGTGGGGGAAATGTCGAGTCCTTGGTGGCGTCGTCGCTTGGCGTTGATGAAGTCGCTGCGGAAGCTTGTCGATGTCGTAGACGTAGTACACACCAGCGAAGGACTCAAACAACAAGAGGAAATGCCAAAACGAACCGAGGAAAAGAAAAATTTCTGAAAATTTGGCCCTGGCGGTAGTACCGCTTAAGCCGGCGGTAGTACCGCTGCTCTTTTCTGCTCGAATTTTGTGCGATTTTGGGCTCCAAAACTTCCTCGAATCCGTGGGGAAATGGCAAAATTGAGGCTAGGGAACGCAAACAAAGGTGGAGGGGGTCCTAAAGCAACAGATCCATGGACAAAAACTACCAAAAACGCAACGAATCGACAGATCGGCTCGAATCAAGGCAAGGCTATTTTTGGTGGAAATTTTCGAATTTCTCAAAAACGAAGAAAAATTTGGTGGATTTTGGTGGAAACACAAACAAATCCGTGTCAACCTAGAGCTCTGATACCATATGATGCGGGTAGGTCCCGATTTTCACGGATTTGTGCGGAGGGAAGATGAACACGAAGAACACGCGAAGAACGATGAACACAAAAGGGGGAAATCAAACACACAAGGGTAAATAGCAAGTAGTAACCCGGCAAGAATTGACTGGTAACAAATCCCCGAGGGCAGCCCCCAATCCTCCTCTCCCAAGCACACCTTACTCTTAGGATTGTTTGTCCAATTGGTCAATCCAACCAACCCAATCTACACTCTAAGAGGGAAGATTAGCAAGTAATCGCAACTACAAGCGGAGCCTTGGTATCCACGCAGGGATCTTCTCCTCAAGAGGAGGCCTTGGTTCATCTCCACATGTGGAGGTCTTGATTCATCTCCAAAGGAGGAAGGAGACACTTTGAGAAGAAGGAGTCTAGCTCTACTTTAGTTCCAAATCATAGTCTAACCCTAGATCTAGTCCAAGGGGTGCCTTAAATAGTCTAGATACAAAAAGGGACGAATGGATAAGGTTTCACGGGTTCCTTCCCGAGCTGGTGCCCGCACTGGCGGTAGTACCGCTGGGATAGCCGGTGGTACCGCCGGTGCGGGCTGGCGTCGCGGCTTCCCACGCCCCCAGTACCGGCCGGTACCGCGTCGGCGGTAGCTGATGGTACCGGAACAAGGGCCCGAAGTGCAGATTCGGCGGTAGTGGCGGCGGTAGCACCGCCGGCGTGGGGCGCCCATCCCACGTCCCCGGTACCGGTCGGTACCGCTGCCGGTACCGCCGGCGCGGGGTGTGCCCGTGCTGTCTGGGCCAGGGGCGGTAGTACCGCTTAAGCCAGCGGTAGTACCGCCGCCTGGGGAGTTCTTCTCCATCTTCTCTTCTTCTTCATCGTATTGGCTCGACTCTTGTCCATCTTCTTGCTTCGCCTCTTGGCCATCTTCATAGGGGTCTTCAGGTCCACCATAGCTGAGCACACACAAGGTATCGGAATGAAGTAGCAAACCATTCAAAGGAGTGTCGATATCACACATAGATAAGAGTGAATTCACCTTGTCATGTATAGCTTTGACTCTAGCTCTTGTCATTGGACCACTTGGTGTAGACGCCGTAGGCGGGGCTACATCAGGTCTCCTTCCTCCCCTTGTGGGGATGGTTCCTCCCCTAGTGGAGAAGATCCCCTTGTGGATTCAAGACCTCTACTTGTAGTTTGACTACTAGCCAATCTTTCATCTTCGGGTGACTTTATTGGAACGGCTCGGTTGGCCGTTGGAGAAACAACCATCCAAGATCCCTTCTTGTGTATCTTGCCAATCTCTCCCTTTGGGATTCTATTGGGCCGGTTGGACCGACCGGTAAGGGAAACGGTTCTTGTATCTTGTTTGTGGTCGAGTATTCCGCTGCGTTCTTCCTCGTGTTCTTCGTGTTCTTCGCGTTCTTGCGCGCGTTCGTCCACATCCCCCGTCAATCCGTGAAGATCGGGCCACCCTAGAGGTCCAAACCTCATCATTTGGTATCAGAGCATGGTTGCCACGGATTTGACTTTGTTTCCCCCACAAATCCCCCAAATTTTTCTTTGATTTTGAGAAATTCGAAAATTTCCACCAAAAATAGCCCCAATTTGCTTTTGGATCGATCTGAGATTTGAGTGCGTTTTTGCAGGTTTTGATCCATAGATCTATTGCTAAACTAGTTGATCTACCTTCCTTTGCGTTCCCATGGCCTAATTCTATCATTTGCCCCTTCGATTTGAGGTTTTTTCGGCGAGAATTTCCGCCAAAATCGCGAATTTTCGCGTTCTCGGGAGTGTTCTGCGACCTCCAGCGGTACTACCGCTTATCCTACCGGTAGTACCGCCCGCTACAGTGCTACCGCCAGCCGGTACCGCCAAAACTGCCCTTCGGACCGCTCGAGCGGTACCGCCAGAAAATCTGAAAATTCTGAAAATTGTTTTGGTCATATCTTTTGATTCCGGACTCCGTTTTTGGTGTTCTTCGGCTCGTTTCGAAGCTACGATCAAGGCCTTCATCACCATTGCGGAAGATCCATCATCTACCACCACCAAAATTCGTGGGCAAGCACGAAGCTTCTACATCAACGGGTGAAGAACATCGATGAAAGGTATAACATTGCCAACCTTCACCCCTTGCCATTCCTTTGATAGCCATCATATCATTGTGTTTATCTTGTCCTATTGAGGCTAGCTCTTGATGATTGCTTGGGCTTTGCACATTTGCACCGTGTAGTTTCCGAGCAAACGTTGTATGCGCTAGTTGATATATCTTGTTGTTGGCATCAAAAAGTGGTGAGCAAAAAGCAAAAAGAGAAAAGAGAAAAGAAGCAAAAAGTGCCAAATCAAAAGAAAGAAAAGAAAGAAACACCACTTGCCATATCTTGTAGGAAAGCGCAAGCTCGATGAACATCTAGTAGGTGGTGCATTGTTGTGCAAATCTTGTAGCCCACCAAATAAATTGCAATCGAGCTAGTAGCTCTCCTTGTACTTGTGCAACACGAGCTTATAGTCTTCGCTAGGATCATATGGTTCATTAGCTCACTTCTTGGTTGCACGAGTCCCATTTATCTCTCCGCGCGTGTGTTTCCTATCTTTTGAGATTGACTTGTTTTGCTTTGTGATCATCATGGTTCTCTACTTGCTTTGACAATATCTTGGTTTCCGGTTGGTTCAATTTGCTTTCCACCTACCATACCTTCCTACCAACTTTTAAACCGTGTGTGTTTTGGAGTTTGCTTTGGATACTTGAACACAAGCATTTTACTTTGTGATCGTTTCCCTTGGTTGTCCACGACGTCCAATACTATCTACAAGGTGAGAGGTTGTGTTCTAGTTCCTTTCCACTCCACATATATACACTTGTCTTGTGAGTTAACATGTCTAGGGAGAGTGAGTACCACTATGGAGGCCAAGATGAGAATGAGTACATGATGAGCCACAACAACTATGATGCCTCAAACTTTGAGGACATGGGGGACTACTACGACTACACCGACAATGACCCCCATGACATGATGGATCATCACCAAGACTTCCGCTACAACTACTCCGACTATGACTCCGACTACTCGAGCGTACACGACAAGGAGCGGTACCATGACGTCAAGCAACCTTCATCAAATTGTATCGACTCCAAGTACGTGCGCATCTACCACGACTCCGACTACACAAGCTTCAACGACAATGAGGCGCACGTGTCTTCACATGCCTCATCACATGGTACCAACTTCGACTACGACAACATGGTGAAGCGCCACGACTACGACTACCACTCCGATGACATGGTGGAGAACGTCTACGACTACTACTCTTGTAGCATGTGCGACGGCTTCGACAACATGCAAGAGGAGAGGACTCCCATTACCGCCATGTTCAAGAGCGGCACCACCAAGCGTCATGGCACAACCTACTTCTATGGTTCAAACTCAAGACGGTGCTCCGACAAGAAGACCACTGTGGAGGATATGCCGAATAGGTATGCTAGCCATGGTGCTGTCTTATCCAGCCCAGCGTAGTGGACTCCAAAGTGATAAAGCCAGCCGGCTTTATCTGGAGGCCTGATGGGCTGAAGCGCAAGGGAAGCCCAAAGCCGGCTTAGAGAAGACCAAAGACGAAGGCCTGTCCGTGTCCGCCTTGGAGAGCAAGTTAGGTCATAGGCCGTGGTAGTTTAGGTCTCTGCATCTAAGACGGTTTGCCTTTCCTTGTAAGAGAAGGCACGGCGCCTTTATAAGCCGGCCTCCTGGTAGCTTTAGGGCTACGTACGAACAAACAGACACGCTCTACAACTCGCATTGTAACCTGTACACTTATTCCCTTAGTGAATTATAGCAGCAGTAGGATCTCGCCACCGTCGTGAGATCCGAAGCTGGGTAAAAACTCTGTGTACGATCCCGTCACCGGAATCCTCTACGTTCTCCCCCACCTTCTACCCTAGGTACATGGCTCCTCATACCGAGGCCCCGTTACCAATAACTCGACAGTTGGCGCCCACCGTGGGGCGTCAGGCGTCTGGAGTAACGTTCCGGGCGGGAATGTTCGGCGAGATCGGAAAGACCATGGCTTCCGGTCAAGCCCGCATCGCTGGAAGACTTGGCTGCATCGTGGCGGGCGAAAGCTGGACGCCGGCAAACGACGACATCATCGCTGGCTTCGTCGTCCCCATCGGCAGCATCAACTTGTTTCTGGGTTTCAGGGCAGAGGCGTATGGATTCCCCAGAGGATCCAGCGCGTTTTTGCCCACCCACCACCCATCTGATCATGCAATCGTGGAAAACCTAGATCTGATCTGGCTTTCCTCCAGCCGGATTATGATCTGAGCGAATCTGATGACCTGAGTGAAACTGATTCCACCTCTTCACAAGAGATCCAGGAATCCGACTTTCACTTCGTCGGGGTCATAGGAACGTCTGGTGATCAACCAACAAGTTCCAATCCTGAGTCCATCCTTCCTGCCTTACAGACAGAGGAAGGCTCAGAAGCCGGATCTGAATCAACTACAGCAATGTCGGTTGATACAGGATCTGATGATTTTGAGGCAAAGGTGGCAGCGTACGCTGCTGGCTTAAAAGAGGTCTTAATGACTGGCCCTGCGGCACCTCTTGCGCAACCAGAAGATGGAGAAATCGTCGCATCAAAGCCTCCTGCAAAGGATGGTGACGATGGCGAGCAGGAGGTTTCTTCTAGCCTCAAAACAAACATTGAAGATCAGATCCGAAAGCCGGCAGAAGGGCCAGCTAAAGGGAACCTTTCTTCAGATCCAACTGAAGATGGCGAGCTCATCGTCGAAAGAACAAGAGAAGAGCATGCCCGTGCAATCAACATGCTCAAAACACCGTTGAGCCCTAATGCAACCGTGGCAGAAGTGGAAAGGCGAAGGAAAGCCCTTCTTAGGGAATCTGAAGCCAACATCCTCTATAAGCAGAAGCTCTTACAACAAGAAAAGAAGTTACTTCTGCACGAGAAAGCTCAAGCAGAGAAGGCCCTAGAAGAGGAGTGCAGGCGCATGCACAACGCCGAAAAATTCAAAAACGTTGCTACACAACGTGATCAGCACCTCCATCGGGACCTCGCGCCGAAGTTCGATAAGCCTTCTGCCCAAAAGCCTGTGAAAGCTTGGCAGAAGTATTCCTATAAGCTCGACAAGGATGGAGTCTTGTACTTCTCCACTCCCGCGAGAATATGGAAGCGGCTCAGGAGATCATGGAAGACGACACCATCCCAGCAGAAGAGCGAATCCACTACTCCACCATGCTCCTAAAAAGAGCAGCGGATCAGCAAGCAGTGGCTTCGTCAAACGTAAAGCTCGCTGATGATTCTCGCCTTTGCAAAGGCGGGGTAGCAGGAGGCGCTGGTGATCCTGAAGATCCTGACAAATCTAGCGCCCATGACGGCAAAAGCAAGAAGCCAGTGGATCCGCCTCCAAAGCGCAAAGACGAATCGGGGACTGGTTCTAATAATCATGGCAAGCAGGACAAAGATCGCCAGCGCTCCAAAGACGGCGAGCACAACAAGGGACGCGATGAGGCGAACAAAGATGGTGATAAGGAGAAAAGGCGGAGCTCCGACAGGCGGAACATGCCACCACCACCGGCACGGAAGGAGGAGGCGCACAGAGCTCGCACTCCCAGGAGATCGCGCTCCAGATCACCTCGCCGTGATGGCAATAGGAAGCACGGTGAGCCAAGGCGTGAAAAAACCCATGATAGCCCAATACATGAGCCATCTAGGGCCTCTGATGCTCGTGCTCGCCTTGACGAGATAAGGGCGGCCAGAGAGGAATCATACCTTGGTCCCAAGTGCTTTGGGCCGGCAATCCGCAAGGTTCGCCTTCCATCTTCACTCAGCAACGTCAAGAAAATTGTGGACAAGTACAATGGAGCTGAAAATCCAGACACATGGCTGCCTGATTACATCAATGCCGTCGGGATCAATGATGGAGGATACAATGATGCAGTGCGCTTCCTCCCTCTCATGCTCGAGGGCACAGCCCGTCTTTGGATTGACACGCTGCCAGAAAAAAGCATCCACAACTGGCAGGACATGCAGAAAACATTCACGCAGCACTTCTCCTGCACTTACAAGCGTCCAAAGACATACATCGATCTTCAAAAGTGCACGCAAGCCAAAGGCGAATCTAGCAGGTCTTTCATCGCAAGATGGACAGAGACCAAGAACGCCTGCGAAGGAGTCTCGGAGAACCAGGCAATCCATGCCTTCATGCAAAGCCTGAAGAGGGGCAACATGATGCGTTACATGTTGCAAAGCCAAAACCTTCAGAGGCTTGGCGATCTCCTGGACAGTGCAAACAATTTTGCGGCAGCAGAAGACGATGCTCGTGCAGAAGATGGCAACATACGTATGGACATTGACATAGAGAAGAAAAGCGGCAACAGACGCAAAGGCCATGGGGGTGAGCAAGCTGGCCCGTCAGCTGAAGTTGCTTTCGCCTCTGGAAAAGGCGGACAGGGCAACAAGTGGAAGAGCAAAAAGGGAGACGATGGCCAAGGGCCAAAGCCTCCCAAGATCACATATGATGACATCAAAGATCAACCTTGTGCTCACCACATAAAGTTGGGCAAGTGCACCCATACCAACAGGCAATGCCGCCTTGTCAATGATTTCAAGAGAGACCCTGAAGCTGGCTACAAGCCGAAAAATTTCAAGCGTAAAGGGCGAAAAGAAAGGCGAGAGGATAAGGACAACGATGACAGCTCCTCCGGCACAGAACAGCCAGAGCAAGAACAGAAAAAGGGCGCTAAGTTCCCTAGAGTGCAGGAAAGCATGGTCACTTTTCTTGCCACTCGGTCTGCTAAAAAGGAAAAGGCAGTTTGGAGAGAGCTTAATGCAACAATGCCGGCAGTACCTCAGTATCTCAATTGGTCTGAAATACCCATTACATGGGACCGCACAGATCATCCAGAGAGGGTACCGCAGAATCCGGGAAACTATGCCCTCGTTGTCAATCCAATCGTGGAAAAGTGCAGGCTTTCAAAGGTGTTAATGGATGGAGGAAGTAGCATAAACATCCTCTATCTCGAAACCCTAAAGCGCATGCACCTCTCTGAAACACAGTTGATCAAAAGCGATGTCAAGTTTCACGGCATCGTTCCAGGACGACAGGCCAATTCAATGGGCATGATCGTGCTGAAGGTCACCTTTGGAGACGAAACCAACTTCCGCACAGAAGACATCGCTTTCGAGGTGGTACCTTTCAAAAGCTCCTATCATGCTATCTTTGGTCGTCCGGCTTTCGCTAGGTTCATGGCGAGGCCATGCTATATCTATAGCAAGCTAAAAATTCCTGGTCCCAACGGCGTCATCACGGTCCATGGCGACTACAAGAAGGCGAAAGAATGTGAAGCAGGCAATGCTATCTTAGCAGAAGCCGTCATCAGCGCCGAGGAGCTGGAGCAGTACAAGAAGGAGGTGGATCTTTCAGAGATGCCAGCAGGGAAACAGCCTCTCCCGGCGTCTGCCGCCACCTTCAAAGCCGGAGAAAACTCAAAGAAAGCCAGACTTGATGACACGGATGCTAGCAAGACGACGAACGTGGGCACAAGCTTAGACAGCGCATAGGAAGGCGAGCTCGTCAAGTTCCTCCGTGAGAATCGGGATATTTTCGCATGGTCTCCCAAAGACATGCCAGGTGTCCCGAGAGAACTTGCCGAGCACTCCCTCAATGTCCACAAAGATGCCAAGCCCGTCAAGCAAGGCCTCCGACGCTTTGGACCAGAAAAGAAGCGAGCTATAGGAAAGGAGATAGCGCGGCTTACAGCCGCAAATTTCATTAGAGAGGTCGTTCATACAGAATGGCTAGGAAACCCTGTACTAGTACCTAAGAAGGACACGAAAGATTTGCGCATGTGCATTGATTTCACCGGCTTAAACAAAGCCTGTCCTAAAGACCCTTTCGCATTGCCGCGAATAGACCAGGTCGTAGATGCTACCGCAGGTTGTGAATTACTATGCTTTTTGGATGCTTACTCTGGTTATCACCAAATTAAGATGAAGAAGTCTGATCAAATCAAGACTTCCTTCATCACACCTTTTGGAACGTACTGCTACATAACAATGCCTTTCGGGCTAAAAAACGCAGGCTCCACGTACCAGCGATGCATCCAACGTTGCCTACACGATCAAATAGGCCGCAATGTTCACGCTTATGTGGATGACATTGCAGTAATGACAAGACAGAGAGGCAACCTCATTGCCGATCTAAAAGAAACCTTTGATAACCTCAGAAAATACAACATGAAGCTGAATCCGGGAAAGTGCTTTTTTGGCGTCCCAGCAGGAAAACTTCTTGGCTTTATTGTTTCTGAAAGAGGAATCGAGGTAAACCCTGATAAAATTAAAGCTATCATGAACATCAAAAGACCGACATGTCTCAAAGATGTGCAAAGGCTAACAGGTTCTGCAGCCGCGGTAAGCCGTTTTATCAGCCGCCTTGGCGATAAGGCCTTACCCTTGTACAGACTGCTAAAGAAAACGAAAAACTTTGAGTGGACTCCAGAGGCGGATGCCGCCTTAGCTCAACTCAAAGACACGTTGGTCAGCGCTCCAACCTTGGCATCACCAAGAGAGCAAGAGCCAATGTTGCTTTACATGGCCGCAACAGGACTTGTCATAAGCGCTGTCATGGTTGTGGAACGTTTGGAAGACGGCAAAGATGTGCCCAGTCAGAGACCAGTTTATTACATAAGCGAGGTGTTTTCTGAGTCCAAACAGCGATATCCACATTACCAAAAGCTTGCTTATGGTGTTTTCTTTGCCGCCAGAAAATTAAGACATTACTTTCAGGAGCACCCAATTACAGTGGTAAGCAAAGCACCATTGGGTGATATCATCAACAATGCAGAAGCCACAGGACGCGTCGCCAAATGGGGAATAGAGCTTGCAGCTTTTGACATTCAGTACAAGCCAAGAACAGCCATCAAATCTCAATCTTTAGCTGATTTTATAGCGGATTGGACAGAAGCGATGAATGACTTGCCTCTTCCTGATGAAGAGTATTGGGTCATGCACTTTGACGGCTCTAAAATGCTTGATGGATCTGGGGCAGGAGTAGTGCTGAAATCACCCAAAGGCGACACCATGTGTTACGTTCTGCAAATACACTTCAACGCCACCAATAATGTGGCTGAATATGAGGCACTTATGCACGGCATGCATATCGCCAAAGACCTAGGAGTCACAAGGCTACTGTGCTATGGTGATTCTGACTTGGTAGTTCAACAGCTGGATGGTACATGGGATGCCAAAAGTCCAACAATGGCAGAATATCGACGCACGATAGACGAATTTGGAAGGGCCTTTCAAGGATTTGAGGTGAAACACATCAAGAGAGACGAAAACGAAGCAGCTGATGCCTTAGCAAGAATGGGATCCAAAAGGTCAAAAGTCCCGTCAGATATCTTCTTAGAGCACCTCTATGAGCCATCAATCAAAGGCGGCGACCTAGATAACCCAAAGGCGGTAAAATCTGTGGCTGTCTTCGCAACGCTCCCAGATTGGACCCTCCCTTACATCAAGTTCTTGGTGGATCAAGAGTTGCCAGAAGACGAAGTGCTAAGGCGGCAGGTGGTGCGCAGAGCAAAGGCGTACACCGTCATTAACGGTGAGTTATACAAGAGAAGCACTACAGGCGTGTATCAGAGATGTGTCTCGCAAGCCGAAGGAGTTGATATCCTTAATGAGATCCATTCTGGGTGTTGCGGCCACCACGCCTCTGCCAAAGCTATCGTATCCAAGGCGTTTAGACATGGATTCTATTGGTTGACAGCCAAGCAAGACGCTGATGAAATCGTCAAAACGTGCGTTGGATGCCAGAAATATGCAAGGCAACCCAAGATGCCAGCTCAAGAACTAAGAACCATACCAATCACTTGGCCGTTTGCGGTCTGGGGACTGGATATGGTTGGTCCATTCAGGACAGCTAGAGGCAGCCTTACCCATCTCCTCGTTGCAGTGGATAAATACACAAAGTGGGTAGAGGCAAAGCCGGTAGCAAAGGTGGATGGGGCAACAGCCACCAAGTTTGTTATTGATATTATAACAAGGTTCGGCGTCCCCCACAGCATTATTACAGATAATGGAACAAATTTCGCTGTTGGAGAATTGGCTAGATATTGCGAAGATGTTGGAATTCGCCTTGACTTAGCGTCCGTGGCACACCCACAATCTAATGGACAGGTTGAGCGGATGAATGGCATCGTTTTGCAAGGCATTAAACCAAGGCTCGAGGTACCATTGCATCGAGCCGCAGGAGCATGGGTAGAGGAATTGCCTGCTGTTTTATGGAGTATAAGAACAACACCTAACAGATCTACAGGATACACCCCATTTTTTCTGATTTATGGTGCCGAAGCCGTCTTACCAACAGATGTTCTACATGACACACCACGTGTTGCAGCCTACGTCGAAGCAGACGCAGAAGAAGCCAGACAGGACGGCTTAGACCTTCTCGAAGAAGAAAGGGAGATTGCACTCCAAAGATCAGCCATCTACCAGCAAGACATGCGACGCTATCATAGTAGAAGGGTAAGGCACAGGTCTTTTCGAGAAGGAGATATGGTGCTTCGCCTTGTTCAACCCAAAGGCCCCGTTACCAATAACTCGACAACCACCATGAGTTCACCCTTTGGAGCCCCGCCTACTTCCAAGAGTGCCAAGCGTCGCCATTCGCCATCACCTTCAAGAAGGAGCCATGACAAGGCCTTCGCCAAGAGCGACAAGCTTCGACATTCTCCTTCAACTTCAAGACGGCGCCACGAGAAGGACAACGCCAAGAGTGCCAAGCCTCGACACTCTACATCAACCCAAAGGCGGCACCCCAAGAAGTGCATCGACAAGGCCAAGCTAAGTCAAGGCCCATCTAGCTCATCAAGGCGCCACAAGAACGACACCAAAATGAGAGATGACCAAGTGAACAAGGTTGATGCACCCTTGGACAAGTTCGGCGACAATAACCGTGTGTTCCAAAATCTCATGGACGCCATCGACAAGCTTGCCAAGCGTCTACACTATTCATCAAGATCAAGAAGACGCCACAAGAGCCATGCCACGAAGCCTCATGACATGAACAAGCTTGAAGCCGACATCGACACACTCGCCAAGCTTCGGAACATGTCACCAAGCTCTAGTGGAAGCTCCAAGGAAAGGTCGCCAAGACAACAAGCACGACGACGCCAACATGAGGAGAAGCATCCGAATGACTTTCGGCGACACCCCACCACTCAAGAGCGTCAACGTCGACATGAAAAGAAGACGACGCCCTTCTCAAGCACTTCTCATGATATGGCCTCTACACCAAGTGCCACCACCACATTGGCCCCCATATGGCAAGATGAAGACCTCCTATGCGACAATTGCCAAGGCCAAGACTATGATCCACGTGAATGTCCCAATCTCTTGTGCCCACTGTGCAATAGAAGAGGTCACATGATGTGGGAATGCCAAGTTGGTGAACAAGACGGTGGCCAAGATGGTGAGAAGACGGTCAAGCATGGGATTTTCCCTTCGACCAAGGAGGCGAGCATGGAGAATGCTATCACCTATGACCATGGGTCAAGTGATGATGATGCCGAGCATGGGATGTTCCCTTCGGCAATGGAGTCAAGTGATGAAGCGGAGCATGGGATTTTCCCTTCCGCAAAGGAGTCGATCTGACCCACGTGCACCCCTCCCAGCTATTTCGGACTATCAGTAGCATTTTTAGGTCATCCTAAAGCACGTGCGACAATCCTAGCCATCTGGACCCCCGTGGACCCCTCCTTGCCATCTAGGAGTATAGGGACCCTCCTTACGTCATCTGACCCACGTGCACCCCTCCCAGCCATCTACGAGTATCAGTAGCACTTTTAGGTCACCCTAGCACGTGCGACAATCCTAGACATCTGGGCCCCCGTGGACCCCTCCTAGCCATCTCGGAGTATCAGCAGCACTTTTAGGCCATCCTAAAACCCGTGCGACAATCCTAGTGATATGGGGTGGCCCGATCTTCTCGTTGAGCACGTCGTTGGATGATGGATAACTTGGTGTCACCGATGAACTCTCCTCGCTAGATCCCTGATGCCAATGCAGCAGCTCTCTACCCTTCGGATATTCACGACTTCACACACTTGCGCACGTAGCCGTCGACCACGAAACGGTATAATTGCAATCTACTAATTCCCAATGGAAAGAACAGATCACACTTCAATTGATGTTCACCTCTCCAGATCGATACGAATTGAAGATGTATAATTTCAGAGGAAAGCTTTCGCTGTTCAACTAAAAACTAGGGTTTTCTTTAAACGTGGTCTCACTTTTACAATAAAATCTGACTGCTATTTATTGAGCAGGAGTGCGCCGCCTCAGCGTCCCGTGGCCTTCACGTGTCGTACCGGTCATGGGCTCTTGGCGTCTCCGAGCGTGTCTCCTCCTGGCCCACTAGCCCATCGCTGCATAGGCCCGATCGATCCCAACAGCTGTTGACTCCAGCTGCACACGCGTGAAGCAAAGGCGATAGTAGAGGTCCAGCTCCACACGTCTTCTTGCATCGATCCCCTGGACACGTTCGTGCATAGCAAATGGCTGGACCCCACCTTGGATGCATGCATTACGTGAATGCTATGGTGCATGCATGTAGATGCTGTGTTTGTAAACATAGGCACATGGCTGGGTCCCACTTGCATGCAAAACGTGATTAGCATATCTTTGTAGATGAATTAGCTCTGTCAACTTTTTATTGTGCTCTATCGTCGCCATTCTCGCGTGTCTTGTGGTCGCCGTCCTCCCTCTCCTCCCGCTGGCACCATTATGATGAATGCAAATCTAAGCAAACAATAATACAATGATTTAGATAGTATATAATTCTCAGATATCAAAGTATTATTTTTAGCTAGGAATAAATTCACCTGATAATAATCTTCAGTTAGGCTTAATATTTCCTTCCAGCTCAAACATGAATAATCACTATAATTCATATATATATCCTCATCACCTAGCCATCTGGACCCCCGTGGACCCCTCCTAGCCATCTAGGAGTATACGGACCTTCCTTACGTCATCTGACCCACGTGCACCCTCCCAGCCATCTAGGAGTATCAGTAGCACTTTAAGATCATCCTAAAGCACCTGCGACAATCCTAGCCATCTGGACCCCCGTGGACCCCTCCTTGCCATCTAGGAATATATGGACTCTCGTTACGTCATCTGACCCACGTGCACCCTCCCAGCCATCTAGGAGTATCAGTAGCACTTTTAGGTCATCCTATACGGACCCTCCTTGCGTCATCCGCCATCTGGACCCCCGTGGATCCCTCCTAGCCATTTAGGAGTATACGGACCCTGCTTACGTCATCTGACCCACGTGCACCCCTCCTAGCCATCTAGGAGTATCAGTAGCACTTTTACGTCATCCTAAAGCACGTGCGACAATCCAAGCCATCTGGACCCCCGTGGACCCCTCCTAGCCATCTAGGAGTATACGGACCCTCCTTACGTCATCTGACCCACGTGCACCCCTCCCAGCCATCTCGGAATATCAGTAGCATTTTTAGGTCATCCTAAAGCACGTGCGACAATCCTAGCCATCTGGACCCCCGTGGACCCCTCCTTGCCATCTAGGAGTATAGGGACCCTCCTTACGTCATCTGACCCATGTGCACCCCTCCCAGCCATCTACGAGTATCAGTAGCACTTTTATGTCACCCTAGCACGTGCGACAATCCTAGACATCTGGGCCCCCGTGGACCCCTCCTAGCCATCTAGGAGTATCAGCAGCACTGTTAGGCCATCCTAAAACACGTGCGACAATCCTAGTGATATGGGGTGGCCCGGTCTTCTCGTTGAGCACGTCGTTGGATGATGGATAACTTGGTGTCACCGATGAACTCTCCTCGCTAGATCCCTGATGCCAATGCAGTAGCTCTCTACCCTTCGGATATTCACGACTTCACACACTTGCGCACGTAGCCGTCGACCACGAAACGGTATAATTGCAATCTACTAATTCCCAATGGAAAGAACAGATCACACTTCAATTGATGTTCACCTCTCCAGATCGATACGAATTGAAGATGTATAATTTCAGAGGAAAGCTTTCGCTGTTCAACTAAAAACTAGGGTTTTCTTTAAACGTGGTCTCACTTTTACAATAAAATCTGACTGCTATTTATTGAGCAGGAGTGCGCCGCCTCAGCGTCCCGTGGCCTTCACGTGTCGTACCGGTCATGGGCTCTTGGCGTCTCCGAGCGTGTCTCCTCCTGGCCCACTAGCGCATCGCTGCATAGGCCCGATCGATCCCAACAGCTGTTGACTCCAGCTGCATACGCGTGAAGCAAAGGCGATAGTAGAGGTCCAGCTCCACACGTCTTCTTGCATCAATCCCCTGGACACGTTCGTGCATAGCAAATGGCTGGACCCCACCTTGGATGCATGCATTACGTGAATCCATTTGGTGCATGCATGTAGATGCTTTGTTTGTAGACATAGGCACATGGCTGGGTCCCACTTGCATGCAAAACGTGATTAGCATATCTTTGTAGATGAATTAGCTCTGTCAACTTTTTATTGTGCTCTGTCGTCGCCATTCTCGCGTGTCTTGTGGTCGCCGTCCCCCCTCTCCTCCCGCTGGCACCATTATGATGAATGCAAATCTAAGCAAACAATAATACAATGATTTAGATAGTATATAATTCTCAGATATCAAAGTATTATTGTTAGCTAGGAATAAATTCACCTGATAATAATCTTCAGTTAGGCTTAATATTTCCTTCCAGCTCAAACATGAATAATCACTATAATTCATATATATCCTCATCACCTAGCCATCTGGACCCCCGTGGACCCCTCCTAGCCATCTAGGAGTATACGGACCCTCCTTACGTCATCTGACCACGTGCACCCTCCCAGCCATCTAGGAGTATCAGTAGCAATTTAAGGTCATCCTAAAGCACCTGCGACAATCCTAGCCATCTGGACCCCCGTGGACCCCTCCTTGCCATCTAGGAATATATGGACCCTCGTTACGTCATGTGACCCACGTGCACCCTCCCAGCCATCTAGGAGTATCAGTAGCACTTTTGGGTCATCCTATACGGACCCTCCTTGCGTCATCCGCCATCTGGACCCCCGTGGATCCCTCCTAGCCATTTAGGAGTATACGGACCCTGCTTACGTCATCTGACCCACGTGCACCCCTCCTAGCCATCTAGGAGTATCAGTAGCACTTTTACGTCATCCTAAAGCATGTGCGACAATCTGGACCCCCGTGGACCCCTCCTAGCCATCTAGGAGTATACGGACCCTCCTTACGTCATCTGACCCACGTGCACCCCTCCCAGCCATCTAGGAGTATCAGTAGCACTTTTAGGTCATCCTAAAGCACGTGCGACAATCCTAGCCATCTGGACCCCCATGGACCCTCCTAGCCATCCAGGACTATATGGACCTTCCTTACGTCATCTGACCCACGTGCACCCCTCTCAGCCATTTCGGAGTATCAGTCGCACTTTTAGGTCATCCTAAAGCACATGCGACAATCCTAGCCATCTGGACCCCTGTGGACCCTCCTAGCCATCCGGGAGTATATGGACCCTCCTTACGTCATCAGACCCACGTGCACCCCTCCCAACTATTTCGGAGTATCAGTAGCACTTTTAGGTAATCCTAAAGCACGTGCGACAATCCTAGCCATCTGGGCCCCATGGAGCCCTCCTAGCCATCTAGGGTTATACGGACCCTCCTTACGTCATCTGACCCACGTACACCCCTCCCAGCCATCTAGGAGTATCAGTAGCACTTTTAGGTCATCCAAAAGCACATGCGACAATCCTAGCGATCTGGACCCCCGTTGATCCCTCCTAGCCATCTAGGAGTATACGGACCCTCCTTTCGTCATCTGACCCACGTGCATCCCTCCCAGCCATCTAGGAGTATCAGTAGCATTTTTAAGTCATCCTAAAGCATGTGCGACAATCCTATCCATCTGGACCCCCGTGTACCCCTCCTTGCCATCTAGGAGTATAGGGACCCTCCTTACGTCATCTGACCCACGTGCACCCCTCCTAGCCATCTAGGAGTATCAGTAGCACTTTTAGGTCACCCTAAAGCACGTGCGACAATCCTAGCCATCTGGACCCCCGTGGACCCCTCCTAGCCATCTAGGAGTATACGGACCCTCCTTACGTCATCTGACCCACGTGCACCCTCCCAGCAATCTAGGAGTATCACTAGCAATTTTAGGTCATCCTAACGCAGCTGCGACAATCCTAGCCATCTGGACCCCCGTGGACCCCTCCTTGCCATCTAGAAATATATTGACCCTCCTTACGTCATCTGACCCACGTGCACCCTCCCAGCCATCTAGGAGTATCGGTAGCCCATTTAGGTCATCCTATACGGACCCTCATTGCGTCATCCGCCATCTGGACCCCCGTCGATCCCTCCTAGCCATTTAGGAGTATACGGACCCTGCTTACGTCATCTGACCCACGTGCACCCCTCCCAGCCATCTAGGAGTATCAGTAGCACTTTTACGTCATCCTAAAGCACGTGCGACAATCCTAGCCATCTGGACCCCCGTGGACCCCTCCTAGCCATCTAGGAGTATACGGACTGATGTAGCCCGAGTCACATCCATCACCATGTCAAGTACTCTAACACTCCACAAGTCACCATGGACATCAAAGGTGAACTCCTTCCTCTATGCGAACCTCGATATGACACTTTGGAATGGTATACTGCTTGACCATCGTCACTTTGTATTGCTAGTCATGACGAGTACGAGTCTACGGGAAGATGGCCAAGGCGCAAGAGGAATGAGGGATGACAAGACAGTCATGTAGTACCGCCCAGATTGGCTCTCTGGAGGTCCCGGCGGCATCTCCAGCGGCACCGCAGCGCTACTGCCGCCACCAGCGGTACTTCCGCCAGGCGCAGCGGTACCACCGCTGCGGGACGCCAGGCGCTTCAGGAAGCCCCCAGCGGTACTACCGCCAGGTGTAGCGGTACTACCGCTGCGGAGCCAGACCAGCACGGGTCGGAGGCCCTTATCCTCTCCCCACCTACCCCTTTGTGGTCAAACCTATATATAGGCACCTACCCCCTTCAAATCTAGATAGACTATGTTTTGAGATTAGAGTAGAGCTACGCTCCCCACCTCAAGACGGTCTCCTTCCTCCCCTTGTGGGGATGGTTCCTCCCCTTGTGGAGAAGATCCCCTTGTTGATGAGGACATCCCTAGTCTTTCACCATCTTTTCCTGATGATGATGTTGCTGCTCAAGATACAACCAATGAAGTGAGGATTGGACCAATTACAAGGTCTCGTGCCAAGTTATTAGAACAACAGGTGAACTCACTCTTAGCTGAATATGTTGTTTGTGTTAATGAGAATTTTATACTACCTAAATCTATGCACTTGTGTATGATCAGGTTTATTGATAACACAAACATTGGAGGAGGCATGGAGCGCGCTAATGAAGATGGCAAGCACGAGGGAGGCGAGGGAGGAAGTGGAGCCATCAAGGAAGAGATATTCGATTCGGACTGACAGAAGTCCCGAATTTGAAACAGCCAAGGATTCTTCATACGAAGTCCAAATAATGCAACGAAGCACGGGTTGGAAACGAAATTACAAATACTTTCCAATGGGTCCAACCCCACGCACCGGTTCGACTCGTACAAGGCTCGGTGACCAAAACAAGTCGGTGGCTGTTTCCTGCCAGTTAATTTCCAAATAGAGTCCTTTTAAATTAGGGAAGTTAGAGATATGGTTGTTTTCGACTCCAACCCTAAGTTGGACGTCCAGCAGCCTTTATATAGGCTTGTAAGTCATGGCTTTTCGTTTTTAGACCACGTTTTGATTAAACCCTAGATTGGATTGCTAAGCATTCATCTATCAGAATTCCCCTTTGTTTCGATCGGGATTTCACCCCTCCACTTTGTTGCGATCTGTAGGTTATTTGATGTAGCGCAACCTAGGCACACAACACCAAGTGGCCCAATGACAAGAGCAAGAATCAAAGCTCTCCATGATAAGGTGAATTCACTCTTATCTATGTGTGACCTTGACACTTCCTTGAATGGTTTGCTACTTCATTCCTATACCTTGTGTGTGCTCAGCTATGGTGGACCTGAAGACCCCTATGAAGATGGCCAAGAGGCGATACAAGTTGATGGAGAAGATGACCAAGAGAAGCCCCAAGAAGAAGACGAAGAGGAAGATCAAACAGCTTCAAGCGGTACTACCGGGTCGCCCGAGCCGGTACTACCGCCCTCGCCTGACGTGGCGCCTGTCGAAGCCACCACCGGGTCCGGTACTACCGCCCATGCCCGCCTCGGTACTACCGCGACGTGCCGGCGCGGTACTACCGCACCTACTACCGCGCCAAGTATCTCCCGGAAGCTCCTGGTGTCCTCGGGTCCCATCCCGGTAGTGGCCCCGGTACTGCCCCGGTACTACCGCACTACCGGTACTACCGGGTTCAGTCCGGTACTACCGCTGCGGGCGGATCTGCACGCTGGAAAGGCTCTCTTGCCTTGTAATCTTATCCCTTTGGATCTAGAGTATAAATAGTTCGTCCCCTTCCTAGGGTTAGGGTTAGACTATGATTTGGGAACTAAAGTAGAGCCTTGCTCCTTCTTCTCAAAGTGTCTCTTTCCTCCTATGGAGATGACTCAAGGCCTCCTCATGTGGAGATGAACCAAGGCCTCCTCTTGAGGAGAAGATCCCTGCGTGGATACCAAGGCTCCGCTTGTAGTTGCGATTACTTGCTAATCTTCCATCTTTAGGTGGCTAGGTTGGATTGGTTGGATTGACCAATTGGACAAACAATACTAAGAGTAAGGTGTGCTTGGGAGAGGAGGATTGGGGGCTGCCCTCGGGGATTTGTTACCAATCGAGTCTTGCCGGGTTGCTACTTGCTATTTACCCTTGTGTGTTTGATTTCCCCTCTTTTGTGTTCTTCATTCTTCGCGTGTTCTTCGTGTTCATCCTTCCCCCCCTTACAAATCCGTGAAAATCGGGACCTACCCACATCATTATTGCTACCAAAGTTTGAGTGTGATCTGTTGTTCCACTGGGAATTAGTAGATTGCAGAAACCGCTTCGTGGTCGGCGGCTACGTTGCATCGGTGTGAGGCGTCGCGAATATCCATTGGGTTGAAGAGCTGTTGCATTGGCAACAGGGGAGCAGCCGGAGAGTTCGTCGGATTCTCGCAAGTTATCTTCCACCATCATCCATCTACCCGCAGCTCACTGAGAAGATCGGGCAACCCCTTATCATCATGGTATCAGATTTCCAGTGTTTACTCGGTGAGCATCCACAAATCCATCCCCGTAGATTTACTGTTTTTCGTCCTATCCAGAAAAAGCCAAAAAATATATATTTAGGTTTAGATTTCGCCATAGCCCTAGATTGCATCGGTTTACAAGTTTTAGTTGCTGGTCATTGATTTTCCTTTGCGTACCTTTTCTTGTCTGAGTCATAGAAGTCTAGGTTCTAGTTGTGTCTTCGTTTACACGTTTGCGTCGGAGTCTAAACAGAAAAATACCAAAAAAAAAAATTTCAGTTCGGTTTCGAGTCGGAATATCCGATTTTCTCGTGACTCGGAATATCCGATTTGCTTTTCCTGTAATTTTCGAGTTCTTGATCCGAGTCCATATAGAGTCCTTTTCCTGTCCGATTTGCAACCCTAGCAAGCCTTTCTTTTGGTGTACGAACTTACCTACGAGACTAGCATATTCTTTGCTCTAGGGCTGCTCAATGATAGAGGCAGAGGTGTCCCGATCTTTCGATGAGAGATAACTATCGATTTGGGTGGCGTCGACGTTGACGATCCGACTACAAACGTGCGACGACGTTGCGCCTTAGCAATCGCTACACCAACTCCAGGAGGTTATTGACAGCGCCGTAGCACAGTCGACCCAACCACTAGGGTCCAATTCCTGCAGGCAATCGAAGAACAAGCAAGAATTGAGATGCAATCTGAATATTGCGAATATAGATGAATTACAGATAAATTGGGGTTCCGATAGCGGTCTAGATCTGATTTCTCCGACACAGACGAAGAACACGAAGTTGCAACAGTGGCTAACTTTTTGACTAAACAAAACCCAAGTCTAAACCCTAGAATAACTGTCTATTTATTGCCGGCCGGCCGGCGGCCGCATGAGCGTACACGATAGAAGTCTTCGTGCGTATATTGGGCTGACTCCTATGTATGGACGTGGCCGAAAGGAACTGGCCCAAGGCCTGGTGTACATCGATCAGCATCATCCTGGCCTCTTGCTCGTAGGTGTGTGGAAGTCCTCACGTTCATGTCATGCATGGCCAGCTAGTCCTCACGTGCATGCTCACAAGCATCAATGCTCCTTTGTCACGTTGCTCATAAGTATATCCTGAATTTCATGCATATGTATATACACATGTGTGGCATTCTTGTACGCTTCATCTTCACACGAGGTTTCTAGAGATCACCGGTTATTCTGCGTATGATAAAAGAATATATAGTATTTTTGCTCTCGAAAATACAATAATATATTTTGAAACAATTACTAGAATTCACCTGGAAAATAAATCTGTGACTAATAAATTTGGTCGTATCCGAGGTAACCATGTCCATATCATCCTCCCTTTCTTGAAAATGAAGCCGTCCTCGGCGATGTTTCTTCTGAAACATGGTTAACAAAAGAGAGAAGGCGTACACATGTTATATGTAGATGTCATCCGTTTTATCTTCTCTCAATTGTTGCACATATGACACATTTATACGGAGGTAATTGTCATTTCTTGTGAAACATAAAGCCAAAGAATTATCACAATAAATAAACCACATTAAACAATTGCAACTCAGTTTGCACATATAAGTGAAGTTCTTATTCATATAATCAGATTTGCAATACTTATCATTAAACCATCCCAAAATTGGTAAAGAAAATCGCACCATACCCAAATTACAGGTTACACCATTTTCTACGTGAACATGCAACAAGTTATTTGGCATAAAATCAGTACCAACATTGGAGGTCATATCAAAATGATCAAGCATTTGCACCAAATTATTCTTCTTTAAAACAGCAATGTCGTCACATGTTATGCAAATTCTATGTACCAACAACTCTTTGTCGACACCATATTTTCCAATTAAGTTAAATTTAAAATCAGGGGCATAGACACTATTAAAAGTACGCAAACATGTGATTTCAGAAATCTTGTTCATAGCATGTGACAATGAAATAGGTGAATCCATCATTATAGACCATAAGCAAGTATCATAAGAAATCTTAGCTAGAGACTCATTGTAATCCCCCGAATTTTTCTAGTTATTAATTATTTTGACTAAACTAATATTTAGCTCCTAATTATTTTGTTTTGCTGAGCTATAATATTTTTGATTGGGTGCATGCAACTTTATCTAACCTCTTTTGGTTTTGTTCAGCTGGTTGGTACGTGCATGTGCTGTTGCATGCATGCATGTATGAGGTATTTGTTTAGCAAGTAGTAGTGCACTCACGCTGTCATGCATCCATCGTTGAAGCTAGCTAGGAAGAAGTAGTAGTGTATGCATAGATGATCAGCCCATGCGTACGTGAGAGCACATGTCAGCCAGGGTCAACGTGTCTTTGTCCCACGGGCCGGAATTCAGAGATGTGCTGCCAAATGTGGACTTGTGCATATCCAGGGAACAAGCGAGTCAGCTCCTTCGTGTCATCCGTGGAGAGGATAGCAAATAATAGCACAACGCGTAGCATGCGTAGGAGTTAAGGATGCCCAGATATTTAGCAGGTCAGCGGAGATATTTCGCTAGCAATACCTTATAAATAGGACAGCGCCCTGTTACTGCTCACTTCACCGATCGATCGAAGCCAGAGTATGGAGAAGTAGCTAGCGGACTAGAGAGCCAGTAAGAAAGAGAGAGTTTGAGAGGAGACGAGAATATACGGAAAGAGCCAGGAGGCGCTGCTGATTGCAGATGAGAGCTGAAATCTGCCGTGGAATATCGAGAAGGTTTATCCTGTCCAATGGAGAGTGTGCTATCATGAGATGGGCGGCGAGTGGAGAGTCTGTCGTATCATCTTGTTGGTGGTTTTCTTTGAAGAGTCTGATGGCGTGGTATTCTTTCGCGTACAAGCTCGTATGCCAATCCTAGTACATGGAGCGGTCAATCGTATCAGAGCTATCCAGCATCGATGTATTATTTGTTGGCTACGGCGTAGCTAACCGAGGCAAGCTCTTTGTACCACTCTCGTATATTTTTGTAGAGTATGCTTTGATTAAATTGGTGATACCCTGAGTGGTACGAGATCTGTGTTGATATACGGGGTTAATGCGCTGGTATCGTTACGGTGATGGATCCGTAGGAGCCACTGGTACGAGCCGGGCTTAACACGTATAGTTGACATGGAAATGAACTCAACGTTTTTATAAACAAAACTTGGTGTTACGAAGGTGATCGTATTGTACCGGTCGCAGTACAGGTATGGGACTGTCTGAGTTCTCCGCGAGGGGCGGCCCTTGAATGGAAAGTGTCGGTGATGGATCCGTAGGAGCGATCGACATGAGTAGGTCAGGGTGTCCGGTGTCTGAGCGGGTAAAAGGGCTCTGCTCGTTCTGAAATCCTGTGTGGTTCTGGGCGAGGCTGTCGATGTCGGAGTACCCCTCTTAAGAGTGTAAAAGCGTGAATATTCACCCCTGTGATTCCCGGGTAGGGAAACTCACTTTCATGTGTGGCACCATGGGTTTTTAACCTGCTTAACAACTTAATCACACAATGACTGATTTACATGTATTTGAGAAACCTAGTGTATTTTACAAAGTATATGAAAGTGTATGAATTGTTTGCTGAGTATAACTTCTGTTGTACTCACCCTTGCTTCTTTTGTTTTTTTTTTTATGTTATCAGAGTTCGCAGCGGAAGCCGACGTCATCCGAGGAGTAGGCTGGACCAGTTGGGTGGGAAACGACTAGAGAATCTAGTTATTCTTGTAAATGTAATAATCCTGTAATATGATTAGTTGAGCTGCTTGAGATCCACTGTGCTGGTTTATGCCTGCTTTTCTAGCCTTGCGCGTGTATAGGCTTTCGGGTCTATAGGCGCGCGGCGGCTGTCATTCTACCGGGCCGGGTCTCGGGGCGTGACACTCATCATGCATAAACAATTTTGTGTGATCCAAACCATATGGCACTAACACATCAAAAGGCTCAATTTTATCAACGTTGCTTTCATTGTGGACAAGCGAATAAATGGAAGAAATAATATCATCGCTACGAGCACTCAAAACAACAGGTATCTCAAGTATTTGATCACAAGGTAAATTACAATCAACAATAATATCCTCTGAAAAAGACGGTGTGACCAAATCAACGGGTATCTCACCATAAGATGTATTTAAATCAAGGCATTCAACATTCTCATGTGGAGCTAGATGATCTGTACCTTTGTCATTATCTCTTATGCACGAATCGGATGACGTAAGCATGCTCGATGGCGATGAGTCACATGATGGATGTGGTGTAGTGGTCACAACAACAGAAGTGGTTGTCATAGGAGGTACAACGGTACCGGTGGCAGGAGCAAACGACTCAACTCGTGGAATATGCACCTCAGCCTTGTTTGTCTTAGCAGCAACACGTCTCTTAATTTTCTGTTCAGCTTTACAAGCAAGACGAAACAAACGATGCATAGGATAACAGTTTTCATGCATTAGTAGTTCCTGAATATCATGGTTTAAGCCGTCCCAAAATTTGTCCATAATAACATCTTCACTTTCTTCTAAACCACAATGAAACAAAGTAATTTGAAAATCATCATAGTATTCTTCCACTGTGTGACTACCCTGTTTTAAATATTTCCAGTTGTGAAGCATTTGTCGTGTATAGTATGAAGGGACAAATTTGTATCTCAGAGCAAGTTTTAAATCTTTCCAAGTACTAGGTATATAATCAGGATATAAATCACAATATTCATCCCACCAAATAGAAGCATAAGCAGAAAATGAACTAATTGCAGCCCATAATTTTTTATGTTCAAGAAAATGGCTAGCAAAAATGTCATCGAGTTCTAATTCCCATTCAAGATATAAATCAGGCCGATCAAGCAATCCATCAAATATTGGCAAGGAAATCGGAGACTCGTGAGGAACTTTATTTTGTACCTTTCGTGGTGGTCGTCGCACTTGTTGCGGTGGTGGTGGTGGCAAATCTCCAACTATAGTCGAAGCCCAAGAAATTCTAACTCCAGAACCTGCCATTATTAGTAGAAAATAGGAAACAAATCACACGTATATGTTCCTATCACTACTAGGATGTGGTGGCAAATCGCTCACAGTATTGCAAACATCAAGTCTTACAAGTTCTTACCGTGCAGCAGGTGGTGACCAGCAAACAGCAGCGTCAAATAACTCCGAAGATTGAATAAAGCGATTGCCAGGTGAACGTAGAACGCACGATGTAGAAATATGTGGAGCTGTAGGTAGGCTTTATATATGTGGAGAAAAAAAATACCACAACCACGTTAGTCAATGTAAAGCTGAAAATTCGCTCAAAATTGTCAAGTGCTGGTCCTAGGCTAAACCGTGCTAGAGACGCGAGCCGAAGACACAGATTTAATCACGAATTTCCAAGATACAATATATGAGATAGATCATAAAATAGCGCAGGTGGCAAGTGATTATGTGGATGATGTCGAATGGAAAGAACTGTACAGAACGACGAGGTGAGGTATGGTAAGAGGACTCAGATCGGCGGACGGGCAGAAATCAACAGCCCGGCCGATGGCGAGCAACTCGAGCAAAATAGCACCACCTCGGGACAAGGTCTGAACGAAAAGGTTAATGTGACGTTCTGCTGATCGGACTAGCACAATAGTACTCTGTCCCTCCAAAAATTTAACACATCAAGCTCGTGCTTACAGCTAGTATCTGATTCCTCTCCAAAACTGATCGGCAACGTCTTCTTTTTTTTTCTATGGGCAAACGACCAGATCAAACGGATCTCACGAGAACCAAAACTGGTATTTATTTCTCAACCAAACACGAGAACCCAGGGGAAGACCGGTCTGACAAGATCTTGCACCTGGCCGGAGCAAGTTACGATGCCAAAAGACCAAAGTTTAAAGGTACTGCATAACACGTAACATGCACCACTATGTCTCTATGTCCAGAACGGATAACGATGAATCAAGGACAAACTGATCAGCTGAAGTATCGGCACTTTATTTTTCAGGTACCGATCACACTTATAAGGCACGTAATCAAACAAAGGATTTCTTCCTTAGGAACGGATCTTTTTCTTCTAAAATATATCGGATATACCAAACAAGTAACAAACTTTCCTTCCTCTCTCTCGTTTATTTTTTCTATCTTTCTCTTTCTCTCTTTTTTTAATGCCGTTCGGCCGATCGAAACAAACCTGATCCAAACTCTCGGTTCAGATTCCAAAACAAAGCAGGGACCGAATCAAACTTGCCAGCAAAACGATACGTGCATGAAATCGGCAACGGATCTGACTTTCCTTGCTAATTTAGCAGCGGATCAAGTTCCAAGGAACAAACAAGAATAGGACCTTTCAACCAGATTGGATCGGTCCCGTCTTTTCTGATTTTTTAAGACTTGAAACAGACTCAATGGCGGACAGATAATGCTGTGTGGCGAGGCGGCGGTGGAGTAATTGGCAGCGGAAAAACAAAACAAGGTGGATGACGGTGGATATGGATGCGGGTGAAAGAAACGTGACTAGAACTCGAAACTCTAAAAATCTAGACACTAAAACCAGCAACTCGACACACGATGCAACGAAAATTCAACAAAACAAAAACTAAGTGATTAGGTGAAAAGGCTAAGACTGTCTTTGGGACAAGGATGAACTAATCTAAATATTTTTGTATGGCTTTTTCGTGGATTATAGGTATGAAAAACAAATCTAATCTAGGGATAAATTTTCTCACCGAGCAACCTGAAATCTGATACCACTTGATAGAGGCAGAGGTATCCCGATCTTTCGATGAGAGATAACTATCGATTTGGGTGGCGTCGACGTTGACGATCCGATTACAAACGTGTGACGACGTTGCGCCTTAGCAATCGCTACACCAACTCCAGGAGGTTGTTGACAGCGCCGTAGCACAGTCAACCCAACCACTAGGGTCCAATTCCTGCAGGCAATCGAAGAACAAGCAAGAATTGAGATGCAATCTGAATATTGCGAATATAGATGAATTACAGATAAATTGGGGTTCCGATAGCGGTCTAGATCTGGTTTCTCCGACACAGACGAAGAACACGAAGTTGCAACAGTGGCTAACTTTTTGACTAAACAAAACCCAAGTCTAAACCCTAGAATAACTGTCTATTTATTGCCGGCCGGCCGGCGGCCGCATGAGCGTACACGATAGAAGTCTTCGTGCGTATATTGGGCTGACTCCTATGTATGGACGTGGCCGAAAGGAACTGGCCCAAGGCCTGGTGTACATCGATCAGCACCATCCTGGCCTCTTGCTCGTACGTGTGTGGAAGTCCTCACGTTCATGTCATGCATGGCCAGCTAGTCCTCACGTGCATGCTCACAAGCATCAATGCTCCTTTGTCACGTTGCTCATAAGTATATCTTGAATTTCATGCATATGTATATACACATGTGTGGCATTCTTGTACGCTTCATCTTCACACGAGGTTTCTAGAGATCACCGGTTATTCTGCGTATGATAAAAGAATATATAGTATTTTTGCTCTCGAAAATACAATAATATATTTTAAAACAATTACTAGAATTCACCTGGAAAATAAATCTGTGACTAATAAATTTGGTCGTATCCGAGGTAACCATGTCCATATCACTCAATTAGGAATGTTTTACTGTAGCTACAGTGCTCCGAAAGTTGACTACATTGCTGTTTGGGTAAAATAGAAAAGAAGTATATAAAAAAAAAATAAGAGAAAAGAGAACTTGGAAAAGAAGCTGAAATTTGTGGACTGTGGAACAGTTTTTCGTGCTATTGGATACTGGTAGAGTTGAGCAATCTTGTGCCCTTATACTTTGAGCTTTTGCTAGTGTCTCTCTTGTGCATTTTGACACTCTTGTTCATAGTTGCTTTGCCCCGTTTATCTCCACCGTGTGCGTTTCCAGTGTGTCATATGATCAGCACTAGGATTTGTAAATTGGTGTAGTTAGGTATCCCTACCAAGCTCCACTAAAATACCCTGGTTTTGTTGTGTGACGCTTTGAGACCCATAATATTCGCTTCACCCCAGCCGTGCACGTTTCAGTCCCTACGTGTGGTAAGCTTTACTATTCACTTTGGAACGGTAAGATACACGATTTCTTTCGGTTTTTTAGTGAGTTGAGAGTTTTCCACATACATATTCCTATCTATACTTGTGTGCACTAATCATGTCTTCAGACGACGAGAGGGATAGCGTGGTGAGACAAAGGAAGGAAGGCACTGCAGCTGTTTCTTGGAGAGAGTATGAGGCTCTTCGTGATCATTTGTCTCGGCAGTTCAGCAATCAGTGTGACAAGATACAGACAGATTTGGCGGCCACAGATGTCAAGCTTGAGAATGTGCTTCAAACAGCTAATAATTCTGCGGCTACACTCCAAACTATACAAGCTAATCTTGACACTTTGACTCGTGCTATGCGTACATTGACACAGCGCCACGACCAGCCAGCTGATGATGCTAGTGCTCATGGTAATCATGGTGAAGACATTGATGCCGAGTAGGAGGAGGAGCCTGCGTATGTACCTCCTGCTAGACATGGACCACAACCTCCTGCTAGAGGTAGAGGTGCTGCACCGCCTGGTCGGGGTTTTGCTCCTGTTGGTGCGCGCCGTAATTTGGGTCATAAAGTTGGTCATGCAGCCAATGGCGATGATGATGTTCTCGGGAAAACAAATTTCAGCATTCCAAAATTTGACGGTTCTATTGACGTGGAAGAGTACATCAATTGGGAGCTGAAGATGGAGAAATTGCGGCGATTGCATGACTATACTGAAGATAGAAAGGTCAAGCTCGCATCTTCTGAATTTGATGGCTATGCTTTGCTATGGTGGGACGGACTTGTGACTGCTAGGCGTGATGCTCATGATGTGCCTATTCTTTCTTGGCAAGAGATGAAGGCGGAGATGCGTCACCGTTTTATTCCTCGTAATTAAATCCGTTCTTTGTATGATAAGTTGCAGAATTTGAAGCAAGGCAACCAGTCCGTTGATGAGTACTACAAGGAGATGGAGATGATTATGCAGCGTGCTAAAGTGCGAGAAGAACCTGAACAAACTATGCAGCATTTTCTTTCAGGTTTGAGCTTTCATATCAAGCGAATTGTGCGTCATCATCAATATGGCGATGTGCAAGATTTGTTGCATCAAGCACGTGAAGCTGAACTACAGTTGGCCGAAGATGCCAAGTATGCACCTCGCTCGTCCTTTGGGCGAGGAAGTTTTACACCACGGACTACACCTTGTGCGGTATCGCCTAGTCCTGCTTCTAGTTTCCGTGGTCCTGCTACACCCTCCAAGTCAGTTTCGGTTGCCCCTCCAGCTAAACCGGCACCGCAGTCTGCAGCTAGTGGTACGGGTTCTTCTAGTTCTACAGCCCGCACACGTGATATGAACTGCCATACATGTGGAGGCAAGGGTCACTTCAAGCGTGATTGTCCAAACAAGAAGGTGATGTTGATCAATGAGGACACGGGAGAATATGAGAGTGGTGATGATGCTGATCCTGATTCGCCGGAGGAGACTGAAGATGGCTTACATTATGCTGATGCTACACACTTGCCATCTATTGTTTGCACACCTGGAGCATTGAGTGTTACACATAGTCGTTGTTGGTAATGGTAGGTCGTGCAAGGTGATCATCGATGGTGGCAGCTGCCACAATTTGGCTAGTAAAGAGCTTTGTCAAAAGCTGAATCTGAAATATTTGCCGCACCCACATCCATATTATATCCAGTGGTTGACTGATAGTGGGGAGATGAAGATCAATCACATAGTGCGCATTGAGTTTCAGATTGGACCATATAAGGACACCGTGGAGTGTGATGTAGTTCCTATGACGGTGTGCCACTTGTTGTTGGGACGTCCTTGGCAGTATGGTCGTGATGTACATCACAATGGGAGATCCAACACATATCAGCTCAATTGGCAAGGCAAGGAGATTTTATTGAGACCTTTGACACCGCAAGACATTGTAAATGATTCTCGTCAAAAGGTTGAGGTTCACCGTGAGGATGAGCGTGAGAGATCAGCTAGTCGAGAGACTCCACCTTCGGTGAGTGAGAGCCACAAGCCAAATTCGAGTGGTAAAAAGAAAAGTGAGGGAGAGAAGAAATTAGTAATGTTAGCCACCAAATCTGATTTGAGAGAGTTTCATGAGGATCCCACTCTAGTACCCATTGTGCTTATGTGCAAGGGGGAAATTCTTGTTTCTAACGACATGACCCCTCTCTCTATTGGTGTTTCCGATGTTTTGCAGGATTTTGGTGACGTTTTTCCGGAGGAAGTGCCCGCTGGTTTGCCACCACTGCGGGGTATTGAGCATGAAATTGATTTGATTCCAGGAGCCACACTTCCGAACCGAGCTCCCTATAGGACCAACCCCGATGAGACGAAGGAGATACAGCGACAAGTACAAGAGCTGCTTGACTAAGGGTATGTTCGGGTGAGCTTAAGTCCTTGTGCTGTTCCTGTTATTTTGGTCCCTAAGAAAGATGGTACCTGGCGCACGTGTGTAGATTGTAGAGCTATTAATAACATCACTATTCGTTATAGACATCCCATTAAGCGTTTGGATGACATGTTAGATGAACTTAGTGGTGCTGTTATCTTCTCTAAAATTTATTTGCGTAGTGGTTATCATCAAATTAGGATGAAAGAAGGAGATGAATGGAAAACTGCTTTCAAAACTAAATTCGGTTTATATGAGTGGTTAGTGATGCCTTTTGGTTTAACTAATGCTCCTAGTACTTTCATGAGATTGATGAATCATGTTTTGAGGCATTTCATTGGTAAATTTGTGGTAGTATATTTTGATGATATCTTGATCTATAGCCACAATGAATCTGAACATACTGATCATATTCGACAAGTTTTGCAAGTGTTGCGTGATAATAAGCTGTATGGTAATCTTGCTAAGTGCACATTCTGCAAAGATAAGGTCATATTTCTGGGATTTGTTGTTTCTAAGCATGGGGTCGAGGTAGATGAATCTAAAATTGAAGCTATTAAAAATTGGCCTACCCCCATGAATCTGAGTCAATTACGGAGCTTTCTTGGTCTTGCTGGTTTTTATAGACGCTTTGTGCGAGACTTTAGTACTATTGCTGCAGCCTCGAATGATCTTACTAAGAAAGGTGTTCCATTTGTTTGGGGCGCTGCCCAAGATGCTGCATTTGATGAATTGAAACGTTGTTTGATTTCTGCACCTTTGCTTATGCTTCCTAATTGCAATAAGCTATTTGATATTGAATGTGATGCTAGTGGCATTGGAATAGGAGGTGTGTTGATGCAAGAGGGTAAACCAATTGCCTATTTTTCGGAAAAATTAAATGGTGCACAATTGAACTATCCTGTTTATGATAAAGAATTGTATGCTCTTGTTCGTGTTCTTGAAGTTTGGCAACATTATTTGTGGCCAAAGGAATTTATCATACATTCTGATCATGAAGCTTTGAAATATCTGAAGTGCCAATCTAACTTGAATAAACGTCATGCTAAATGGGTTGAGTTCATTGAATCCTTCCCATACATTATTAAGTATAAGAAAGGCAAAGAGAACGTGGTTGCTGATGCACTCTCTAGGAAAAGCATGCTTTTGACACACTTAGATGTTCAAGTTCCTGGTTTAGAGAGTTTGCGTGATTTATATGCTAATGATACTGATTTTTCCATGCCTTTTGCTAAGTGTTCTGATGTGAAAGCTTGGGAAAAATACCATATGCATGATGGATACTTGTTTAGAGCTAATAAATTATGTGTGTCCGAGTCGTCCGTGCGTTTGCTGTTGTTGCAGGAATCACATGGTGGCGGTTTGATGGGACACTTTGGACGTGAGAAGACGTTGCTGATGTTGGCTGATCACTTTTATTGTCCACGCATGAGGCGTGATGTGGACAGGTTTGTGAAGCGTTGCATCACTTGCAACAAGGCAAAGTCCAAACTGAAGCCTCATGGTTTGTATACTCCTCTTCCTGCACCTACAACTCCATGGGAGGACATAAGCATGGATTTTGTGTTAGGATTGCCTAGAACCAGGAGAGGGCATGATTCTATTTTTGTGGTAGTGGATCGTTTTTCTAAGATGTCACACTTTATTGCCTGCCACAAAAGCGACGATGCGTCGCATATTGCTAATCTGTTTTTCAGGGACATTTGTTTCTGATCGTGATGTAAGTTCATGAGCTATTTTTGGAAGACACTATGGGGGAAGCTGGGAACGAAGTTGCTATTCAGTACTAATTGTCACCCCCAAACTGATGGTCAAACGGAGGTGGTGAATCGCACACTATCAACACTGCTGCGAGCCATGATCAAGAAGAATTTGCGTGAGTGGGAGGACTGTTTGCCGCATGTGGAGTTTGCTTATAACAGGGCGGTGCACTCTACCACGCAGCTATGTCCGTTTGAGGTGGTGTATGGTTTCAAACCCATTACTCCACTTGATTTGCTGCCGCTTCCACTACATGAGAGAGTCAACATGGAGGCATCGAAGCGAGCAGATTTTGTGAGGAAGATACATGAGAAAACCAAGGAAGCAATTGAGAAGAAGGGCAAGCATACAGCTGCACGTGTGAACAAGAAGCGCAAGGTGGTATTAGTTCAGCCCGGTGACATGGTGTGGGTGCATTTCCGCAAGGATAGGTTCCCCAATCTGCGCAAGTCCAAGTTGATGCCGCGAGGTGCTGGTCCATATAAAGTGCTTGCAAAAATAAATGATAATGGATACAAGATTGATCTTCCTACGGATGGGTTTGGCGTGAGTAATTCTTTCAATGTTGCTGATTTGACGCCATACACTGGAGATGACCTTGACACGTCGAGGTCGTCGCCTTTTCAAGGGGGGAGGATGATGAGACATCCCTAGTCTTTCACCATCTTTTCCTGATGATGATGTTGCTGCTCAAGATACAACCAATGAAGTGAGGATTGGACCAATTACAAAGTCTCGTGCCAAGTTATTAGAACAACAGGTGAACTCACTCTTAGCTGAATATGTTGTTTGTGTTAATGAGAATTTTATACTACCTAAATCTATGCACTTGTGTATGATCAGGTTTATTGATAACACAAACATTGGAGGAGGCATGGAGCGCGCTAATGAAGATGGCAAGCACGAGGGAGGCGAGGGAGGAAGTGGAGCCATCAAGGAAGAGATATTCGATTCGGACTGACAGAAATCCCGAATTTGAAACAGCCAAGGATTCTTCATACGAAGTCCAAATAATGCAATGAAGTACGGGTTGGAAAGGAAATTACAAATAATTTCCAATGGGTCCAACCCCACGCACCGGTTCTACTCGTACAAGGCTCGGTGACCAAAACAAGTCAGCGGCTGTTTCCTGCCAGTTTCCAATAGAGTCCTTTTAAATTAGGGAAGTTAGAGATATGGTTGTTTTCGACTCCAATCCTAAGTTGGACGTCCAACAGCCTTTATATAGGCTTGTAAGTCGTGGCTTTTGGTTTTTAGACCACGTTTTGATTAAACCCTAGATTGGATTGCTAAGCATTCATCTATCAGAATTCCCCTTTGTTTCGATCGGGATTTCACCCCTCCACTTTGTTGCGATCTGGAAGTTATTGCTACCAAAGTTTGAGTGTGATCTGTTGTTCCACTGGGAATTAGTAGATTGCAGAAACCGCTTCGTGGTCGGCGGCTACGTTGCATCGGTGTGAGGCGTCGCGAATATCCATTGGGTTGAAGAGCTGTTGCATTGGCAACAGGGGAGCAGCCGGAGAGTTCGTCGGATTCTCGCAAGTTATCTTCCACCATCATCCATCTACCCGCGGCTCACTGAGAAGATCGGGCAACCCCTTATCATCTTGGTATCAGATTTCCAGCGTTTACTCGGGCAACCCCTTATCACTTGTGGATTCAAGATCTCTACTTGTAGTTTGACTACTTGCCAATATTTCATCTTTAGGTGATTCTATTGGAGCGGTTCGGTTGACCGTTGGATAAACAACCATCCAAGATCCCTTCTTATATCTACTTGCCGATCCCCCACCTTCGTGTGGATTCTATTGGGCCGGTTGGACCGACCGGTAAGGGAAACGGTTCTTGTATCATGTGTGTTCTTGTGTTCTTGGCGTTCTTCTTGGTGTCCTTCGTGTTCCTCGTGTTCTTGCGTGCGTTCGTCCACATCCTCCGTCAATCCGTGAAGATCGGGCCACCCTAGTAGTCCCGTACTACACCATATGGTATCAGAGCATGGTTGCCACGGATTTGACATGTGTTTCCACCCCCAAATTCACCTAATTTTTCTTTGATTTTGAGAAATTCGAAAATTTTCACCAAAAATAGCCCCAAATTGCTTTTGGATCGATCTATGAATCTTGTGCGTTTTTGCAAGTTTTGATCCGTGGATCTATTGCTGATGAGGACATCCCTAGTCCTTTACCATTTTCTTCCATTGATGATGTTGCTGTTCAAGACAAGCCCAATGAAGTGAGGATTGGACCAATGACAAAAGCTCGTGCCAAGCTACTTGGACAACAGGTAAACTCACTCTTAGTTGAATTCGATGTTTGTGATAATGAGAACTTTATACTGCCTAAATCTATGCACTTGTGTATGATCAGGGTTATTGATAACACAAGCGTAGACGGAGGGCTAGAGGAGCAGCAAGGATTGGAGCACGACGTTCCCAATGGCGCGAGGGAGGAGCGGGAGGCATACGCAGGAGGGGAAGATGGAGAAAATGAGTTCTGGAGTCCATCGGAATATCCGATTCACCCCGACTCGGAATATCCGATTTGAGTCGTGGACTACGCACGGAGGTACTGGAGTCAGTCGGAATATCCGATTTGCGGTTGGAATATCCGATTTTGCCCGATTCGGATTATCCGATTTAAGTCATGAATTACGTCCGGAGGTACTGTAGCCAATCGGATTATCCGATTTACCCAAGACTCGGATTATCCGATTTAGTGAAAACGGGCCTGCGTGCCTTTTTCGAGACCGAACCGTTTTAGATCGGTTTGTATCCGGTTTGAGTCGAACTAGGTCGTGTTTTTGGGCGTGGGATTGATCCCCCAGCCCCATATATACTTAGGAACCTCTTTGTAAACCCTAGACCACGTTTAAAGATAAACCCTAGATTGAATTGCTTGAAGCTTTCATCTATCTTCGAGTTCCTCTGTGTTGCGCTCAGGAATTCAACCTCTCCACTGTGTTGCGCTCTGGAGATTATTGTTACTGAAGTTTGAGTGTGATCTGTCGTTCCACTAGGAATTGGGAGATTGCAGAACCGCTCGTGGTCGGCGGCTACGTTGCGCAAGCGTGTGGTGTTGCGAATATCCATTGGGTTGAAGAGCTGTTGCATTGGCAACAGGGGAGCAGCCGGAGAGTTCGAGAGCATCTCGCGAGTTATCTTCATGTCCATCATCCATCCATCATTGGCTCACTGAGAAGATCGGGCAACCCCTTATCAATTGCTATACTAGTTGATCTTACTTCCTTTGCGTTCCCATAGACAAATTCCATCGATTTCCCCTCCGATTTGGCCATTTTCGGGTCATTTTTCCGCCAAAATCGCGAAAAATCGCGTTCTCGGGCAAAAATCTCCGTCCCGTAGCGGTTCTACCGCCCCTCTAGCGGTACTACCGCCCCTACCAGGACTACCGCCAGTGGTACCGCCAATAATCGCTTTCTGTTGCTCGCAGCGGTACCTCCAGCGGTACTACCGCCCCTCCCAGCGGTACCGTCAGAAAAACTGAAATTTCAGAAAATTGTTTTGGTCATATCTTTTGATTCCGGACTCCGTTTTTGGTGTTCTTTGGCTCGTTTCGATGCTATTATCAAGGCCTTCGTCACCATTGCGGAAGATCCATCATCCACCACCACCAAAATCCGTGGGCAAGCACAAAACTTCAACAACAAAGGGTGAAGATTGTCTTCGCTAGGATCATATGGTTATTTAGCTCACTTCTTGGTTGCATAAGTCCCATTTATCTCTCCGCGTGTGTGTTTCCTTGAACTACATTCCTATCTTTTGAGATTGACTTGTATTTGCTTTGTGATCATCGTGGTTCTCTACTTGCTTTGACAATATCTTGGTTTCTGGTTGGTTCAATTTGCTTTATACCTACCATACCTTCCTACCAACTTTTAAGCCGTGTGTGTTTTGGAGTTTGCTTTGGATCTTGAACACAAGCATTTTACTTTGTGATCGTTTCCCTTGGTTGTCCACGACGTCCAATACTATCTACAAGGTGAGAGGTTGTGTTCTAGTTCCTTTCCACTCCACATATATACACTTGTCCTGTGAGTTGACATGTCTAGGGAGAGCGAATGCAACTATGGAGCCTATGAGGAGGACTACACGATGAGTCACATGTACTATGATGCCTCAAACTTTGAGGACATGGGGGACTACTATGACTACACCGACAATGACCCCCATGACATGATGGATCATCACCAAGACTTCCGCTACAACTACTCCGACTACGACTCCGACTATTCGAGCGTCAACGACAAGGAGCGGTACCATGACGTCGAGCAACCTTCATCATTTGGTATCGACTCCAAGTACATACGAATCTACCACGAATCCGACTACACAAGCTCCAACTACAATGAGGCGCAAGTGTCTTCACATGCCTCAACATATGGTACGGACTACCACTCCGATGACATGGTGGAGAACGTCTACGACTACTACTCTTGTAGCATGTGCGACGACTTCGACAACATGCAAGAGGAGAGGACCCCCATCACCACCATGTTCAAGAGCGGCACCACCAAGCGTCATGGCACAACCTACTTCTATGGTTCAAGCTCAAGACGGTGCTCCGACAAGAAGACCACCATGAGTTCATCTTATGGAGCTCCATCTACTTCCAAGAGTGCCAAGCTTCGCCATTCGCCATCAACTTCAAGAAGGTGCCATGAGAAGGACAACGCCAAGAGTGCCAAGCCTCGACACTCTACGTCGACAACAAGAAGGCGTCCCAAGAAGTGCATCGACAAGGCCAAGCTCCAAAATCTCAAGGATGCCATGGACAAGTTTGCCAAGAGCCTCCATGCTTCATCACGCTCTACAAGGGGCCACAAGAAAGATGCCACGGTGGACCACAACATGTCTCCAAACTCTAGTGGAACCTCCAAGGAAAGGTCGCCAAGGCAACAAGCACGACGTCGTCAACATGAAGAGAAGCATCCAAATGATTTTCGGCGACACCCCTCCGCCCAAGAGCGTCAACATCGACATGACAAGAAGATGGCGACAAAGGCGCATCCTATGGTGTTCCCTAGTGCTACCACTCCAAGTGCGCCAACAAGAGCTACAAGTCCCATCTTTGACGAAATAATGGCCGACATCGACAACTTCTTCGAGAATTTCATACGTCGACGCCGGAAGAAACATGGTCACAAACGTGAGGCCGCTACCCTATTGGCGCCCTTCTCAAGTACTTCTCATGATATGGCCTCTACACCATGTGCCATCACCACATTGGCCCCCATATGGGAAAATGAAGACCTTCTATGTGACAATTGCCAAGGCCAAGACCATGATCCACGAGAATGTCCCAATCTCTTGTGCCCACTATGCAGTAGAAGAGGTCACATGATGTGGGAGTGCACAAATGAAGACCAAGATGGTGAGAAGATGGTCGAGCATGGGATTTTCCCTTCAACCAAGGAGGCGAGCATGGAGAATGCTATCACCTTTGACAATGGGTCAAGTGATGATGATGCCGAGCATGGGATGTTCCCTTCGGCAAAGGAGTCAAGTGATGATGCCAACACTATGGCATTGACCTTTGGAGGCGAGATGGTTGAGGAGGTTGAGCATGGGAGTTTCCCTTCAACCTTGGAGGCGTATGGAGATGAGGAAACCGAGCCTATCCTTATGAGCTTGAGTTATGAGATGGTACCAATCCCATGTGAGAATGAGAGCCACTTAGCCCACTTGAGTGAGAGCGAGAGTGAGTTGAGTGCCTCCACCATATGTGAGTTTGAGTGCTTTCACTTTGAGGGAATGAGTGATACACCACTTGAGTTGAGAGAGGTAGTTGATAGGTCTTGTGAGGCCATTTCGATTTCTAACAACTTAACCTCTACCTCTAGTGTGTTCTCTCATTGTGTGCTAGGTTCCTTGGATGATGAGACGCCTATCTTCGACTTAACGGTGCCTCAAATGGAGAAGATGTACATGGAGGATGATAATGATGCCACCCCATGTCTACTTCAAGGTGAAAAAGTCGGCTATATGGAAGCCCCTACTACTTCAACACCTACTTCACATGAGCGGGACTACCAAGGTATGGGTGTTGATGTGACCATGATCCCGCTAGTGGACATGATGAACTATGATTGCTTGCATGCTATGGATGATTCTCTTGCCCCATCATATGAGACTTTCTTATTCCCTTGTGATACTTTGTTTGAAACCAATGTTGATCAAGTGGAATTACCTATTTGTGCTGATTTTGCCATGAGCATGCCTTGTTATGAATGTTTCCATTTTTCTCCCATTGTGGCATGCAACATGTTGAACAATTTCTCTTTCACATGTGTTGCTTGCACTTATGTTGAAATGCTTGATAATGAGATTGCCCCCATAGCTTTCTCAAATTTTGGAGAGGTTTCGTTTTCTATTATGGACCTTGTTCCATCCTTCACTTTGCATAGTGACCATCCACATATGTCATATTTTCCAATTGATTTTTGTGTGGTTGTACAATCATCCATCTTTATTCGCAATATCCAGATTGCCAATCTTAGTTCTTGCTTGTTCTCGATTGATTGCAGGAGCTAGACCTGAGTGGTTGGGTCGGCCGTGCTACGGCGCCGTCAATAACCTCCCGGAGTTGGTGTAGCGATTGCTAAGGCGCAACGTCCTCGCACGTTTGTAGTCGGATCGTCAACGTCGACGCCACCCAAATCGTAGTTATCCATCTCATCGAAAGATCGGACACCTTTGCCTCTGCATCGTCGTGTCGAGTTGCTGGTCTTAGCGTCTAGTTCCTTAGAGTTTCGAGATCTTTGCATAGTTGTCTCGCCGCCGCCGCACGACTTGCATCTCGCCACCATCCACCAGCCATCCGCCGCCATCTAAATATCGCCACCATCCACCATCCTTCCGCCGCCACCCATATATCCGCCATTCATCTACCCACCAACACCGCTGCCCACATACTCATCGCCACCCCCCTTCACCACCGCCGCCAGTTTAGGGTTAGGGTTTGTTCTGTTTTTCCCGCCCTCCGTGGTTTCGTTATTTCCGTTTCCTTCCGTGATCCGTTGTCGATACTTTCCATCCGTGATTTCGTTATTTCCGTTTCCTTCCGTGATCCGTTGTCGATACTTTCCATCCGTGGTTCCTTTATTCGTGTCGGTTTAGACTTGTAAATAAAAAAAAGAAAAAAAAAAAAATCAAATCCGCATCCAAGTCGGGTTGACCACGATTTCTACTAGTCAGCTCCGAAATAGTCCGAATTGGGGCAGGTTTTCTGAGTTTTGGTTGTCCGGACTTTGAAAAATCATAACTAATTCATACGAACTCCGTTTTCGACGTTCGACCACTCAAAATCGTCGTGAGAAAAATCCGCATCCAGCCCAAACAACTACGTCAGTTTGCGGCCTCGGAACCCCTCAGAATTCCCAAAAGAGTGCCGGAAGGTTGAGTTTTTGCCACTTTTCTGAAAAAAGTTCGGAAATTTTCTGTGATTTTCAATTCTATCTTGCTTTTGAGCTATTCCTTTGTGCTTGTTGTTGCCGCGCCTTGACTTTGTTGGTGCTATAGGCTCGCGTCTCTAGTACGGTCTAGCCTAGGACCAGCACGGTACCGTCTTTGAGCGTTTATTCAACTTGCATTCCTGAATTGATTACTGCTAATCATTGTTAAGCCTTCCCAAAGCTCCACAGATTTCTACACCGTGTGTTGTGACGTCCACCTGGCAATCGCTTCATCTAATCTTCAGCGAGCATTGACGCCGTTTGTTGCCAGTCACCTTCTGCTGCTTGGTGAGAACTTGTAAGAGCTTTGATTTTGGTTTGACGGATTGCGTTCTTCCACCCACATAGTAGTTGCTAGGAACATATTCTTGTGATTTGTATCCTGTTTTCTACTAACCATGTCAGAATCCGATGCTGAATGGGAGAAATTGACGAACAAAGAGCTGCATACTAAGTTCTCCACGCTTGTGGTGAAGACCTCGGAGGATGTCGACAAACGGCTTGGTGAGGCGCTGGACAGGATCGAGGGCCTTGAGCAACGTTTTGACACCAAACTTGACGCCAAGTTCAACGAGTTGCTCGCACGTCTTCCACCACCACCTGCTGATCCTCCGCGGAACAATGTTGGGCGAGCGCAACGTGTCCCACGTGAGCTCGGCCAGAACTCCGGCGTTGCCGCCGCCGCCCATGAGAACTATGATGATTACTATGAGGGGGAGGATGAGAACGAGGGGGAACACCCGAGACGACAAGCTGCTGGTCGTCCGCGGGCCTACATTCGCAATGCTCATGCTGCACCACGCCCTCAGGTATTGAACGATGATGATCATGTTGCGAAACTGAAATTACATCTGTCACCGTTTGAGGGTAGATATGATCCTGATGCCTATCTTACATGGGAATTAGAAACTGAACAACGTTTTGCATGCTTACATTATCCTGATGATAGACGTGTTAAAGCTGCTGTTTGTGAATTTACTGGTTTTGCCTCTATTTGGTGGTCGGAATATTGTAGAGTAAATCCTAATGACATTCCCACCACTTGGCCTGTTTTAAAAGATGCTATGCGTAAACGTTGGGTGCCTCCATATTATCAACGTGATTTGCTTCAAAAATTACAGCACCTAAAACAAGGCAAAAATTCTGTAGAGGAATATTATCAGGAATTGCAAACTGGTTTAATTCGATGTGGTGTTATTGAAGACACTGAACCTATGCTTGCACGTTTTAGGGGTGGGTTAAACAAGGAAATACAAACAATTTTGGAGTATAAGGAGTATCATACCATCACCCGTTTGTTCCATCTTGCTTGTATTGCTGAACGTGAAGTGCAGGATCGGCAAGCTTCGCGGACTAATTTTTCTGCAGGTCGGTCTACATCATGGACTACTCGTGCACGTCCTACACGCACCACCGTACCTCCTGCTGGCGCCGCTGCCATGCCCAGCAAAGACCTTACAAGTAAGGCACCACCACCAGCGCGGAACGGCTCTTCTACTTCCACACAGCCTTCATCTTCCATGGCGTCCACGGGAAACACTAGCAGAATCCAATGTCGCCGCTGTGATGGTTGGGGTCATTATGCTCGTGAGTGCACAAATAAACGTGTGATGATAGCTCGCGCAGATGGCGGGTACGATTCCGCTAGTGATTATGATGAGGAGACTTTGGCTCTTATTGCGCATGAGGAAAAAGATGGCACTGAATCTGATCCAGATGTGCAATGTATGGCTGCAGATGCCGCGGAAAGGTACGAGTCTTTGATTGTTCAACGAGTTTTGAGTGTGCAGGTGACCAAGGCTGAACAAGATCAGCGGAATAACCTGTTCCATACAAAGGGAGTAGTTAAAGAACGTTGTGTACGCATCATTATTGATGGAGGGAGCTGCAATAATTTGGCAAGTGTCGAGATGGTGGAGAAATTAGCACTTCAAACCAAGCCACATCCCCGTCCTTACTACATCCAATGGTTCAACAACAGCGGCAAGGTTAAAATTTCTCGTACAGTTCGTGTGCATTTCACCATTGCTGCATACACTGATTTTGTCGATTGTGACGTTGTACCTATGCAAGCATGCTCTCTTTTACTTGGTAGACCATGGCAATTTGATAAAAAAACTGTACATCATGGTGGTACAAATCAGTATACTCTTGTTCATAAGGATAAAAAGATTGCCTTACTTCCTATGTCTCCTGAACAAATTTTGAAAGATGATATTGCTAGAGCTAGTAAAGCGAAAAAACAGGAGCAGCACAAGAGTGAAAATCAGATTGTGGCTAAAGAATTTGCGCAGCACCATAAGATAAACTCATCATACTAATGTTGCTAACGAAATTAAATTGACTAATCCATGCTACTTAGCCACAAAGTCTGATATTTCTGATTTGGATGCCAATGAATCTGTTTGCTATGCGATTGTTTGCAAAGAGGTACTGTTTTCATTTGAGGATATGCCTCCCTCTTTGCCTCCTGTTGTTGCTAACGTTTTGCAGGAATTTGCGGACGTTTTTCCAAGTGCTGTGCCGCCGGGATTACCACCTATTCGAGGAATAGAGCACCAGATTGACTTGATTCCCGGTGCGTCATTACCCAACCGTGCTCCTTACCGCACCAATCCTGAGGAGACAAAAGAGATTCAACGACAAATTCAAGAACTGCTCGATAAAGGTCATATTCGTGAGTCTCTTAGCCCGTGTGCTGTTCCTATTATTTTGGTGCCTAAGAAAGATGGGTCCTCTCGCATGTGTACTGATTGTAGGGCTATTAATCATATCACAATTCGTTATAGACACCCTATACCACGTTTGGATGACATGCTTGACGAGTTGAGTGGATCTACCATGTTTTCTAAGGTTGATTTGCGTAGTGGTTACCACCAAATTCGCATGAAATTAGGAGATGAATGGAAAACAGCATTTAAAACTAAGTTCGGTTTATATGAGTGGTTAGTCATGCCTTTCGGTTTAACTAATGCTCCTAGTACCTTCATGAGATTAATGAACGAAGTTTTGCGTGCTTTCATTGGGCGATTTGTTGTGGTTTATTTTGATGATATTCTCATATACAGCAAATCTTTGGAGGATCATTTGAATCATTTGCGTGCTGTTTTTGAAGCTTTGCGTGCTGCACGTTTATTTGGTAACCTTGAGAAGTGCACCTTTTGCACCGATCGAGTTGCGTTTCTTGGCTATGTTGTTACATCGCAGGGCATTGAAGTTGATCCCGCAAAGATTGAGGCAATTTCGAGTTGGCCGTGTCCTCTCACGGTCACCCAAGTGAGGAGTTTTCTTGGCCTCGCTGGGTTCTATAGGCGCTTTGTCAAAGATTTTGGTTCCATTGCAGCGCCATTGAATGAGCTTACGAAGAAGGATGTGCCCTTTGTTTGGGGCGATGCACAACAGGACGCGTTCATGCTGTTGAAAGATAAGTTAACACATGCACCCTTGCTACAACTTCCTGATTTTAATAAGATGTTTGAGCTTGAATGTGATGCTAGTGGAATTGGTTTGGGAGGTGTGTTGTTACAAGAGGGAAAACCTGTTGCATACTTTAGTGAAAAATTGAGTGGGCCTAGTCTGAACTATTCTACTTATGATAAAGAATTATATGCTCTTGTTCGGACACTTGAAACATGGCAACATTATTTATGGCCTAAAGAATTTGTTATACATTCTGATCATGAATCTTTGAAGCATATTCGTAGTCAAGCAAAACTGAATCGTCGTCCGTGGCAATTTGACAAGGGTGCTATGCATGATGGAAGGACAAACTACTATAGCTTCAAGAACAACGACAAGACCTTCGTCCTTCGTCCCATGACACCAAGTCAAGTCATCGCCGACAACGCCAAGACCATTGCAAGGGCACAACAAGATCGTTCGTCTAGTGAGATGAGTGGTGAGCGAGAGATCCACCCAAAAGTGAGTGAGAGCCACAAGCCAAATGAGTGTGACACTTCAAAGAGAGTTCCCACCAAACTTACACTATTTGCCACAAAGAGAGAGATGAGGGAGTTGAGAGAAAACCCATCCACCCTACACTATGTGCTCATATGCAAGGGTGAAGTTTCTATGACTAACACTTTCACAAACCTTCCTCCTTCTTTATTGTCTCTTTTGAAGGACTTTGAAGATGTTTTCCCTCAAGATGTGCCCCCGGGACTACCTCCTCTACGCGGAATCGAGCACCGCATCGACCTTGTTCCCGGCGCACCGCTACCAAACCGCGCTCCTTACCGCACCAACCCCGAAGAAACAAAGGAGATCGAGCGGCAAATACAAGAACTTCTTGACATGGGACACATCCGCGAGAGCTTGAGTCCGTGTGCCGTGCCCATCATCTTGGTACCCAAGCACGACAACACTCTTCGCCTTTGCATGGATTGTCGCCCCATCAACGCCATCACCGTTCGGTATCGCCATCCTATCCCTCGCCTTGATGATATGCTCGATGAGCTTTGTGGGTCCGCTATATTCTCTAAAATTGATCTTAAGAGTGGATATCATCAAATACGCATGTGTGAAGGTGATGAATGGAAGACCGCATTTAAAACTAAGCTTGGTCTTTATGAGTGGCTCGTCATGCCATTTGGTCTTTCCAATGCACCTTCTACCTTTATGCGTCTCATGAATCATGTTTTGCGTCCTTTTATTGGCAAATTTGTTGCGGTATACTTTGACGACATCCTTATCTATAGCAAGTCTTTGGAAGAGCACACTTCTCATGTTGCTCAAGTTTTGTTGGTTCTTCGCAATGAAAAGCTTTATGCAAATCTTTCTAAGTGCACTTTTGCCACCAACAAACTTGTTTTCTTGGGTTTTGTTGTTTCTTCGGATGGAGTTGAAGTTGATGATGCCAAGATACAAGCAATTCGGACTTGGCCTTTTCCGACATCACTTGAGGAGTTGAGACGTTTTCTTGGTTTTGCCGGATTTTACCGCCGTTTCATCAAGGATTTTTCCACAATTGCTTGCCCCCTCCATGAACTTACAAAGAAGAATGTACCTTTCATTTGGGTCAATGCACATGATTTTGCTTTCAATGAGCTCAAACGGTTATTAACCGAAGCACCACTCCTTGCCCTTCCGCATTTCTCTAAGACATTTGAGATTGAATGCGATGCTAGTGGATTGGGCATTGGTGGAGTGCTTATGCAAAATGGTAGACCCATCGCATACCATAGTGAGAAACTAGATGGAGCTCGCTTGAATTACCCCATTTATGACAAAGAGTTATTTGCTTTGGTTCGTGTTTTGGATGTGTGGCAACATTACCTTCGTCCTAAGGAATTTGTCATTCATTCCGACCATGAATCCTTGAAATATTTGAAAAGTCAAACAAACTTGAACAAAAGACATGCCAAGTGGGTTGAGTTCATTGAGTCTTTCACTTTTGTAATCAAATACAAGAAAGGTAAAGACAATGTGGTCGCGGATGCTCTATCCCGCAAGGCCAACCTACTTACACGTCTTGACATTAGTGTTTTGGGTTTGGATGAGATTAAAGAGTTGTATGCTACCGATACTTTCTTTGGAGACATTTTCGCTCAATGTTCGGAGCACAAAGGAATGGATGATTTCTATTTGCACAAAGGTTTCTTGTTTAAGGCTAACAAACTATGTATACCCGAGTCTTCGCTTCGTTTGGTCCTTTTGAAGGAATCTTATGGAGGAACACTCATGGGTCACTTTGGCCGCGACAAGACCTAAGCTATGCTCGCCACCAACTACTATTGGCCAAGAATGAAGCGTGATGTGGAGCGCCTAGTTCGACGATGTTCTACATGTCTCAAAGCTAAGTCAACTCTCACAACATCACAATCAACCGTATCTTCATAAGCTCCAATCTTGAAGGACACTTGCACCATGTGTTGAATCTTGACGGCTCCGGTATCACTCAACCATTGCACATGGTAAGGATGAGGGTGCTTCTTGAACTTCAAGTTGAGCTTATCACAAAGTTCTTTGCTCGCTAGGTTGTGGCAACTTCCACCATCTATGATGACTTTGATGGACTTTCCATTGATTCCCGCTCTTGTTTGGAACAAATTGCATCTTTGGTCTTCTTCCACTTGAACATTGGTGGTTAGAGCTCTTGCCACAACCAAGGAAGGATTGTTGTCGCCATCACAATATATCTCACTTTCTTCTTCTTGAGCACTTTGCATTGTGGCGACCTTGTTCAAAGCATTGTACTCATCTTCACTCATAGATTCATACTCTCCCATGTCGTTGATGATCATGACCTTCTTGTTGGTGCACTCAAAAGATTTGTGCCCTTGTCCGCCACACTTGTAGCATTGCAATAGCCTTGTGCCGGACGAAGAACCTTGAGGTGCCTTGGAGGAGGGAGGTACTTTCTTGAAAGCTTGAGGTGCTTGAGGTGTCGAAGTAGAGACTCTTGGAGGACCTCGAGTGTTCGCTTGAGGAAGAGCTTGTGAAGGTGTAGGAGTTGACGAAGAAGGCTTGTTGGCATAGAATGCCTTTGTCTTGAGGTATTTGAGCTCTTCAAGCACGTGGCGTTCGGCCTTGGAAGCTTGATGTACTAGCTCAACCAAAGAGGCATATGGTTGGAACTCCACGATCTTCTTGATGGGATAGTTGAGGCCATTCATGAAACGAGCCATGGATTGCTCTTCGTACTCGTTGACATTGGCTCTCATCATGGAGATTTCCATTTCCTTGTAGTACTCGTCAACGGACTTCAAACCTTGCTTCAACTCTTGCAACTTCTTGTATAAGTCTCTAGTGTAATGGCTTGGCACGAAGCGCTTGTGCATTGTTTCTTTCATCTCAACCCAAGTGTCAATTGGTTGTTGGTGGTTAGCGACGCGAGCATCTTGTAGTTGTTCCCACCACAAGAGAGCATACTCTTCAAACTCCATCGAGGCTAAAGCAATCTTCTTGATGTCAGAGTAGCGTTGCACGCGGAAGATCTTGTCAACCTTGAGTACCCATGAGAAGTAAGCTTCCGGGTCACTCGTGCCGTAGAACTTGGGTATGTCAAAGCGGACGTTGGTCAAGTCATCATAGTCGTCACGGTGGCCACCACGTGGGAATGCACGTCCACGTCTCCTTCGGTTGAGTCCATCACCATTGTGTTGGCTTGACTCGTTATCACTTGACTCGGAACGTTGGTGTTGGTGACGATCATGAGGAAGCTCTTGACGAGGCGCATGTTGAGGAGGTAGCTCTTGTTGGGGAACGGGGTGCTCGACATTGTTCGCATTGTCATGGTTTTGATGACGTGGCCTTGGAGGATTACGAGGATGACGTCCTTGTTCACCAAAGTCATTCGCACCCGGAACGCCATTGTCATTAGCCAATGGTTCATGACGATCACGTCGTGGCGGTGGTGGTGATGGTATGCGTGCGCGACGATCATCATTTTGGTGAGGTTGTTCTTGATGCGTATTGGCATTGTTCGCATGAAGATCATGTGGTTGTTCAACGATAGGAGGAGGTCGTTCATGGGCGTCGCTCCTTGAATCATGTTGACGTTCTTGTCGATGTTCATGACGTCCATGATGTGCTTGTGTCGACCGTGAGGAGCTTCTTGTACGGCTTGAGTGTGAAGAAGCTCGTTGTCGCGTAAGGTTGTTGATAGCTTCGGTCAACCTCTCCATAGTTGCTTCGTTAGCACTCATGCGGTCGTTGAAGGTGATGTTTTGATTTTGAAGACGGCGCTCGAAGCGGTCTATGTTACCACGAAGGAAGTGTCGCATGCCCACAAGCTCCGATTGTGTGACATAGCCATGATCACCGCGAACTCCACCATGGATTTCCTCTTCCGAGCTTGAGCTTCCGTTTGTACTTCCCCTAAACATTTTCTCAAGAACAAGTGAGATGTGCGGTAAGGAAAAACCAAAACAAACTATATCCCAAGTATAATGTGGCTTGAGAGAAGAGTATCCGGTTCTAACACCCAACACACACACTTATGAGGATAGGAAGGTATGAAGTGGCAAACGAAACAAACAAACCCGCCGACAAGTATATTGTCAAAGGTAGAGAAAATCCACAATGATCAAATTACCAAAGAAACTCCAACCACAAATGATGAAGAAACACACACAAAAGCGAATAATAGGGTTGGGCAACCAAGAGGGCGAGCACTCGAAGGTAGACAACCTAACGAAGACTACGTGCTCAAATGTCACCCAACACAAGAAGGACGCTAGCTCAATTGCTTTTTGTGGGCAACGGATTTGCACAAGAGTTAACACTCACACTCACTTTGGCGGTCTTAGCTTTGTCGCAACCTACAAGAGATGAAACTTGGCACCACTTGGTTCTTTTTCTTTTCTCTTTTTTTTTTTTGATTTTTGCTTTTTGATGAAGATTCCTTCTCTTTTGCTAGTGCCAAGCTCTCTAACGATACACACTCGCCAATACTTGAAGACAAACACTCAACACGTGCAATGCCTCGCAATATCACCGAGCTAGTCCGATAGGTGAAGGTACACGAAAGGAAGAAGGGCTCACAACGGATATGATGGTGGGGGAAATGTCGAGTCCTTGGTGGCGTCGTCGCTTGGCGTTGATGAAGTCGCTGCGGAAGCTTGTCGATGTCGTAGACGCGTAGTACACACCAGCGAAGGACTCAAACGAACAAGAGGAAATGCCAAAACGAACCGAGGAAAAGAAAATTTTCTGAAAATTTGGGCCCTGGCGATAGTACCGCTTAAGCCGGCGGTAGTACCGCTGCTGGCTTTTCTGCTCGAATTTTTCTGCGATTTTGGGCTCCAAAACTTCCTCGAATCCGTGGGGAAATGGCAAAATTGAGGCTAGGGAACGCAAACAAAGGTGGAGGGGGTCCTAAAGCAACAGATCTATGGACAAAAACTACCAAAAACGCAACGAATCGACAGATCGGCTCGAATCAAGGCAAGGCTATTTTTGGTGGAAATTTTCAAATTTCTCAAAAACGAAGAAAATTTTGGTGGATTTTGGTGGAAACACAAACAAATCCGTGTCAACCTAGAGCTCTGATACCATATGATGCGGGTAGGTCCCGATTTTCACGGATTTGTGTGGATGGTAAGATGAACACGAAGAACACGCGAAGAACGATGAACACAAAAGGGGGAAATCAAACACACAAGGGTAAATAGCAAGTAGTAACCCGGCAAGAATTGACTGGTAACAAATCCCCGAGGGCAGCCCCCAATCCTCCTCTCCCAAGCACACCGTACTCTTAGGATTGTTTGTCCAATTGGTCAAATCAACCAACCCAATCTACACTCTAAGAGGGAAGATTAGCAAGTAATCGCAACTACAAGTGGAGCCTTGGTATCCACGCAGGGATCTTCTCCTCAAGAGGAGGCCTTGGTTCATCTCCACATGTGGAGGTCTTGATTCATCTCCAAAAGGAGGAGGGAGACACTTTGAGAAGAAGGAGTCTAGCTCTACTTTAGTTCTCAAATCATAGTCTAACCCTAGATCTAGTCCAAGGGGTGCCTTAAATAGTCTAGATACAAAAAGGGACGAATGGATAAGGTTTCACGGGTTCCTTCCGAGCTAGTGCCCGCACTGGCGGTAGTACCGCTGGGATAGCCGGTGGTACCGCCGGTGCGGGCTGGCGTCGCGGCTTCCCACGCCCCCAGTACCGGCCGGTACCGCGTCGGCGGTAGCTGATGGTACCAGAACAAGGGCCCGAAGTGCAGATTCGGCGGTAGTGGCGGCGGTAGCACCGCCGGCGTGGGGGCGCCCATCCCACGTCCCCGGTACCGGTCGGTACCGCTGCCGGTACCGCCGGCGCGGGGTGTGCCCGTGCTGTCTGGGCCAGGGGCGGTAGTACCGCTTAAGCCAGCGGTAGTACCGCCGCCTGGGGAGTTCTTCTCCATCTTCTCTTCTTCTTCATCGTATTGGCTCGACTCTTGTCCATCTTCTTGCTTCGCCTCTTGGCCATCTTCATAGGGTCTTCAGGTCCACCATAGCTGAACACACACAAGGTATCGGAATGAAGTAGCAACCCATTCAAAGGAGTGTCGATATCACACATAGATAAGAGTGAATTCACCTTGTCATGTATAGCTTTGACTCTAGCTCTTGTCATTGGACCACTTGGTGTAGACGCCGTAGGCGGGGCTACATCAGGTCTCCTTCCTCCCCTTGTGGGGATGGTTCCTCCCCTAGTGGAGAAGATCCCCTTGTGGATTCAAGACCTCTACTTGTAGTTTGACTACTAGCCAATCTTTCATCTTCGGGTGACTTTATTGGAACGGCTCGGTTGGCCGTTGGAGAAACAACCATCCAAGATCCCTTCTTGTGTATCTTGCCAATCTCTCCCTTTGGGATTCTATTGGGCCGGTTAGACCGACCGGTAAGGGAAACGGTTCTTGTATCTTGTTTGTGGTCGAGTATTCCGCTGCGTTCTTCCACGTGTTCTTCGTGTTCTTCGCGTTCTTGCGTGCGTTCGTCCACATCCCCCGTCAATCCGTGAAGATCGGGCCACCCTAGAGGTCCAAACCTCATCATTTGGTATCAGAGCATGGTTGCCACGGATTTGACTTTGTTTCCCCCACAAATCCCCCAAATTTTTCTTTGATTTTGAGAAATTCGAAAATTTCCACCAAAAATAGCCCCAATTTGCTTTTGGATCGATCTGAGATTTGAGTGCGTTTTTGCAGGTTTTGATCCATAGATCTATTGCTAAACTAGTTGATCTACCTTCCTTTGCGTTCCCATGGCCTAATTCTATCATTTGCCCCTTCGATTTGAGGTTTTTCGGCGAGAATTTCCGCCAAAATCGCGAATTTTCGCGTTCTCGGGAGTGTTCTGCGACCTCCAGCGGTACTACCGCTTATCTTACCGGTAGTACCGCCTGCTACAGTGCTACCGCCAGCCGGTACCACCAGCGGTACTACCGCTGGGTTAAGCGGTACCGCCAGAAAATCTGAAAATTCTGAAAATTGTTTTGGCCATATCTTTTGATTCCGGACTCCGTTTTTGGTGTTCTTCGGCTCGTTTCGAAGCTACGATCAAGGCCTTCATCACCATTGCGGAAGATCCATCATCTACCACCACCAAAATTCGTGGGCAAGCACGAAGCTTCTACATCAACGGGTGAAGAACATCGATGAAAGGTATAACATTGCCAACCTTCACCCCTTGCCATTCCTTTGATAGCCATCATATCATTGTGTTTATCTTGTCCTATTGAGGCTAGCTCTTGATGATTGCTTGGGCTTTGCACATTTGCACCGTGTAGTTTCCGAGCAAACGTTGTATGCGCTAGTTGATATATCTTGTTGTTGGCATCAAAAAGTGGGTGAGCAAAGAGCAAAAAGAGAAAAGAGAAAAGAAGCAAAAAGTGCCAAATCAAAAGAAAGAAAAGAAAGAAACACCACTTGCCATATCTTGTAGGAAAGCGCAAGCTCGATGAACATCTAGTAGGTGGTGCATTGTTGTGCAAATCTTGTAGCCCACCAAATAAATTGCAATCGAGCTAGTAGCTCTCCTTGTACTTGTGCAACACGAGCTTATAGTCTTCGCTAGGATCATATGGTTCATTAGCTCACTTCTTGGTTGCACGAGTCCCATTTATCTCTCCGCGCGTGTGTTTCCTATCTTTTGAGATTGACTTGTTTTGCTTTGTGATCATCATGGTTCTCTACTTGCTTTGACAATATCTTGGTTTCCGGTTGGTTCAATTTGCTTTCCACCTACCATACCTTCCTACCAACTTTTAAGCCGTGTGTGTTTTGGAGTTTGCTTTGTATACTTGAACACAAGCATTTTACTTTGTGATCGTTTCCCTTGGTTGTCCACGACGTCCAATACTATCTACAAGGTGAGAGGTTGTGTTCTAGTTCCTTTCCACTCCACATATATACACTTGTCTTGTGAGTTAACATGTCTAGGGAGAGTGAGTACCACTATGGAGGCCAAGATGAGAATGAGTACATGATGAGCCACAACAACTATGATGCCTCAAACTTTGAGGACATGGGGGACTACTACGACTACACCGACAATGACCCCCATGACATGATGGATCATCACCAAGACTTCCGCTACAACTACTCCGACTATGACTCCGACTACTCGAGCGTACACGACAAGGAGCGGTACCATGACGTCAAGCAACCTTAATCAAATTGTATCGACTCCAAGTACGTGCGCATCTACCACGACTCCGACTACACAAGCTTCAACGACAATGAGGCACACGTGTCTTCACATGCCTCATCACATGGTACCAACTTCGACTACGACAACATGGTGAAGCGCCACGACTACGACTACCACTCCGATGACATGGTGGAGAACGTCTACGACTACTACTCTTGTAGCATGTGCGACGGCTTCGACAACATGCAAGAGGAGAGGACTCCCATTACCGCCATGTTCAAGAGCGGCACCACCAAGCGTCATGGCACAACCTACTTCTATGGTTCAAACTCAAGACGGTGCTCCGACAAGAAGACCACTGTGGAGGATATGCCGAATAGGTATGCTAGCCATGGTGCTGTCTTATCCAGCCCAGCGTAGTGGACTCCAAAGTGATAAAGCCAGCCGGCTTTATCTGGAGGCCTGATGGGCTGAAGCGCAAGGGAAGCCCAAAGCCGGCTTAGAGAAGACCAAAGACGAAGGCCTGTCCGTGTCCGCCTTGGAGAGCAAGTTAGGTCATAGGCCGTAGTAGTTTAGGTCTCTGCATCTAAGACGGTTTGCCTTTCCTTGTAAGAGAAGGCACGGCGCCTTTATAAGCCGGCCTCCTGGTAGCTTTAGGGCTACGTACGAACAAACAGACACGCTCTACAACTCGCATTGTAACCTGTACACTTATTCCCTTAGTGAATTATAGCAGCAGTAGGATCTCGCCACCGTCGTGAGATCCGAAGCTGGGTAAAAGCTCTGTGTACGATCCCGTCACCGGAATCCTCTACGTTCTCCCCCACCTTCTACCCTAGGTACATGGCTCCTCATACCGAGGCCCCGTTACCAATAACTCGACAGTTGGCGCCCACCGTGGGGCGTCAGGCGTCTGGAGTAACGTTCCGGGCGGGAATGTTCGGCGAGATCGGAAAGACCATGGCTTCCGGTCAAGCCCGCATCGCTGGAAGACTTGGCTGCATCGTGGCGGGCGAAAGCTGGACGCCGGCAAACGACGACATCATCGCCGGCTTCGTCGTCCCCATCGGCAGCATCAACTTGTTTCTGGGTTTCACGGCAGAGGCGTATGGATTCCCCAGAGGATCCAGCGCGTTTTTGCCCACCCACCACCCATCTGATCATGCAATCAGTGGAAAACCTAGATCCGATCTGGCTTTCCTCCAGCCGGATTACGATCTGAGCGAATCTGATGACCTGAGTGAAACTGATTCCACCTCTTCACAAGAGATCCAGGAATCCGACTTTCACTTCGTCGGGGTCATAGGAACGTCTGGTGATCAACCAACAAGTTCCAATCCTGAGTCCATCCTTCCTGCCTTACAGACAGAGGAAGGCTCAGAAGCCGGATCTGAATCAACTACAGCAATGTCGGTTGATACAGGATCTGATGATTTTGAGGCAAAGGTGGCAGCGTACGCTGCTGGCTTAAAAGAGGTCTTAATGACTGGCCCTGCGGCACCTCTTGCGCAACCAGAAGATGGAGAAATCGTCGCATCAAAGCCTCCTGCAAAGGATGGTGACGATGGCGAGCAGGAGGTTTCTTCTAGCCTCAAAACAAACATTGAAGATCAGATCCGAAAGCCGGCAGAAGGGCCAGCTAAAGGGAACCTTTCTTCAGATCCAACTGAAGATGGCGAGCTCATCGTCGAAAGAACAAGAGAAGAGCATGCCCGTGCAATCAACATGCTCAAAACACCGTTGAGCCCTAATGCAACCGTGGCAGAAGTGGAAAGGCGAGGAAAGCCCTTCTTAGGGAATCTGAAGCCAACATCCTCTATAAGCAGAAGCTCTTACAACAAGAAAAGAAGTTACTTCTGCACGAGAAAGCTCAAGCAGAGAAGGCCCTAGAAGAGGAGGAGTGCAGGCGCATGCACAACGCCGAAAAATTCAAAAACGTTGCTACACAACGTGATCAGCACCTCCATCGGGACCTCGCGCCGAAGTTCGATAAGCCTTCTGCCCAAAAGCCTGTGAAAGCTTGGCAGAAGTATTCCTATAAGCTCGACAAGGATGGAGTCTTGTACTTCTCCACTCCCGCGAAGAATATGGAAGCGGCTCAGGAGATCATGGAAGACGACACCATCCCAGCAGAAGAGCGAATCCACTACTCCACCATGCTCCTAAAAAGAGCAGCGGATCAGCAAGCAGTGGCTTCGTCAAACGTAAAGCTCGCTGATGATTCTCGCCTTTGCAAAGGCGGGGTAGCAGGAGGCGCTGGTGATCCTGAAGATCCTGACAAATCTAGCGCCCATGACGGCAAAAGCAAGAAGCCAGTGGATCCGCCTCCAAAGCGCAAAGACGAATCGGGGACTGGTTCTAATAATCATGGCAAGCAGGACAAAGATCGCCAGCGCTCCAAAGACGGCGAGCACAACAAGGGACGCGATGAGGCGAACAAAGATGGTGATAAGGAGAAAAGGCGGAGCTCCGACAGGCGGAACATGCCACCACCACCGGCACGGAAGGAGGAGGCGCACAGAGCTCGCACTCCCAGGAGATCGCGCTCCAGATCACCTCGCCGTGATGGCAATAGGAAGCACGGTGAGCCAAGGCGTGAAAAAACCCATGATAGCCCAATACATGAGCCATCTAGGGCCTCTGATGCTCGTGCTCGCCTTGACGAGATAAGGGCGGCCAGAGAGGAATCATACCTTGGTCCCAAGTGCTTTGGGCCGGCAATCCGCAAGGTTCGCCTTCCATCTTCACTCAGCAACGTCAAGAAAATTGTGGACAAGTACAATGGAGCTGAAAATCCAGACACATGGCTGCCTGATTACATCAATGCCGTCGGGATCAATGATGGAGGATACAATGATGCAGTGCGCTTCCTCCCTCTCATGCTCGAGGGCACAGCCCGTCTTTGGATTGACACGCTGCCAGAAAAAAGCATCCACAACTGGCAGGACATGCAGAAAACATTCACGCAGCACTTCTCCTGCACTTACAAGCGTCCAAAGACATACATCGATCTTCAAAAGTGCACGCAAGCCAAAGGCGAATCTAGCAGGTCTTTCATCGCAAGATGGACAGAGACCAAGAACGCCTGCGAAGGAGTCTCGGAGAACCAGGCAATCCATGCCTTCATGCAAAGCCTGAAGAGGGGCAACATGATGCGTTACATGTTGCAAAGCCAAAACCTTCAGAGGCTTGGCGATCTCCTGGACAGTGCAAACAATTTTGCGGCAGCAGAAGACGATGCTCGTGCAGAAGATGGCAACATACGTATGGACATTGACATAGAGAAGAAAAGCGGCAACAGACGCAAAGGCCATGGGGGTGAGCAAGCTGGCCCGTCAGCTGAAGTTGCTTTCGCCTCTGGAAAAGGCGGACAGGGCAACAAGTGGAAGAGCAAAAAGGGAGACGATGGCCAAGGGCCAAAGCCTCCCAAGATCACATATGATGACATCAAAGATCAACCTTGTGCTCACCACATAAAGTTGGGCAAGTGCACCCATACCAACAGGCAATGCCGCCTTGTCAATGATTTCAAGAGAGACCCTGAAGCTGGCTATAAGCCGAAAAATTTCAAGCGTAAAGGGCGAAAAGAAAGGCGAGAGGATAAGGACAACGATGACAGCTCCTCCGGCACAGAACAGCCAGAGCAAGAACAGAAAAAGGGCGCTAAGTTCCCTAGAGTGCAGGAAAGCATGGTCACTTTTCTTGCCACTCGGTCGCTAAAAAGGAAAAGGCAGTTTGGAGAGAGCTTAATGCAACAATGCCGGCAGTACCTCAGTATCTCAATTGGTCTGAAATACCCATTACATGGGACCGCACAGATCATCCAGAGAGGGTACCGCAGAATCCGGGAAACTATGCCCTCGTTGTCAATCCAATCGTGGAAAAGTGCAGGCTTTCAAAGGTGTTAATGGATGGAGGAAGTAGCATAAACATCCTCTATCTCGAAACCCTAAAGCGCATGCACCTCTCTGAAACACAGTTGATCAAAAGCGATGTCAAGTTTCACGGCATCGTTCCAGGACGACAGGCCAATTCAATGGGCATGATCGTGCTGAAGGTCACCTTTGGAGACGAAACCAACTTCCGCACAGAAGACATCGCTTTCGAGGTGGTACCTTTCAAAAGCTCCTATCATGCTATCTTTGGTCGTCCGGCTTTCGCTAGGTTCATGGCGAGGCCATGCTATATCTATAGCAAGCTAAAAATTCCTGGTCCCAACGGCGTCATCACGGTCCATGGCGACTACAAGAAGGCGAAAGAATGTGAAGCAGGCAATGCTATCTTAGCAGAAGCCGTCATCAGCGCCGAGGAGCTGGAGCAGTACAAGAAGGAGGTGGATCTTTCAGAGATGCCAGCAGGGAAACAGCCTCTCCCGGCGTCTGCCGCCACCTTCAAAGCCGGAGAAAACTCAAAGAAAGCCAGACTTGATGACACGGATGCTAGCAAGACGACGAACGTGGGCACAAGCTTAGACAGCGCATAGGAAGGCGAGCTCGTCAAGTTCCTCCGTGAGAATCGGGATATTTTCGCATGGTCTCCCAAAGACATGCCAGGTGTCCCGAGAGAACTTGCCGAGCACTCCCTCAATGTCCACAAAGATGCCAAGCCCGTCAAGCAAGGCCTCCGACGCTTTGGACCAGAAAAGAAGCGAGCTATAGGAAAGGAGATAGCGCGGCTTACAGCCGCAATTTCATTAGAGAGGTCGTTCATACAGAATGGCTAGGAAACCCTGTACTAGTACCTAAGAAGGACACGAAAGATTTGCGCATGTGCATTGATTTCACCGGCTTAAACAAAGCCTGTCCTAAAGACCCTTTCGCATTGCCGCGAATAGACCAGGTCGTAGATGCTACCGCAGGTTGTGAATTACTATGCTTTTTGGATGCTTACTCTGGTTATCACCAAATTAAGATGAAGAAGTCTGATCAAATCAAGACTTCCTTCATCACACCTTTTGGAACGTACTGCTACATAACAATGCCTTTCGGGCTAAAAAACGCAGGCTCCACGTACCAGCGATGCATCCAACGTTGCCTACACGATCAAATAGGCCGCAATGTTCACGCTTATGTGGATGACATTGCAGTAATGACAAGACAGAGAGGCAACCTCATTGCCGATCTAAAAGAAACCTTTGATAACCTCAGAAAATACAACATGAAGCTGAATCCGGGAAAGTGCTTTTTTGGCGTCCCAGCAGGAAAACTTCTTGGCTTTATTGTTTCTGAAAGAGGAATCGAGGTAAACCCTGATAAAATTAAAGCTATCATGAACATCAAAAGACCGACATGTCTCAAAGATGTGCAAAGGCTAACAGGTTCTGCAGCCGCGGTAAGCCGTTTTATCAGCCGCCTTGGCGATAAGGCCTTACCCTTGTACAGACTGCTAAAGAAAACGAAAAACTTTGAGTGGACTCCAGAGGCGGATGCCGCCTTAGCTCAACTCAAAGACACGTTGGTCAGCGCTCCAACCTTGGCATCACCAAGAGAGCAAGAGCCAATGTTGCTTTACATGGCCGCAACAGGACTTGTCATAAGCGCTGTCATGGTTGTGGAACGTTTGGAAGACGGCAAAGATGTGCCCAGTCAGAGACCAGTTTATTACATAAGCGAGGTGTTTTCTGAGTCCAAACAGCGATATCCACATTACCAAAAGCTTGCTTATGGTGTTTTCTTTGCCGCCAGAAAATTAAGACATTACTTTCAGGAGCACCCAATTACAGTGGTAAGCAAAGCACCATTGGGTGATATCATCAACAATGCAGAAGCCACAGGACGCGTCGCCAAATGGGGAATAGAGCTTGCAGCTTTTGACATTCAGTACAAGCCAAGAACAGCCATCAAATCTCAATCTTTAGCTGATTTTATAGCGGATTGGACAGAAGCGATGAATGACTTGCCTCTTCCTGATGAAGAGTATTGGGTCATGCACTTTGACGGCTCTAAAATGCTTGATGGATCTGGGGCAGGAGTAGTGCTGAAATCACCCAAAGGCGACACCATGTGTTACGTTCTGCAAATACACTTCAACGCCACCAATAATGTGGCTGAATATGAGGCACTTATGCACGGCATGCATATCGCCAAAGACCTAGGAGTCACAAGGCTACTGTGCTATGGTGATTCTGACTTGGTAGTTCAACAGCTGGATGGTACATGGGATGCCAAAAGTCCAACAATGGCAGAATATCGACGCACGATAGACGAATTTGGAAGGGCCTTTCAAGGATTTGAGGTGAAACACATCAAGAGAGACGAAAACGAAGCAGCTGATGCCTTAGCAAGAATGGGATCCAAAAGGTCAAAAGTCCCGTCAGATATCTTCTTAGAGCACCTCTATGAGCCATCAATCAAAGGCGGCGACCTAGATAACCCAAAGGCGGTAAAATCTGTGGCTGTCTTCGCAACGCTCCCAGATTGGACCCTCCCTTACATCAAGTTCTTGGTGGATCAAGAGTTGCCAGAAGACGAAGTGCTAAGGCGGCAGGTGGTGCGCAGAGCAAAGGCGTACACCGTCATTAACGGTGAGTTATACAAGAGAAGCACTACAGGCGTGTATCAGAGATGTGTCTCGCAAGCCGAAGGAGTTGATATCCTTAATGAGATCCATTCTGGGTGTTGCGGCCACCACGCCTCTGCCAAAGCTATCGTATCCAAGGCGTTTAGACATGGATTCTATTGGTTGACAGCCAAGCAAGACGCTGATGAAATCGTCAAAACGTGCGTTGGATGCCAGAAATATGCAAGGCAACCCAAGATGCCAGCTCAAGAACTAAGAACCATACCAATCACTTGGCCGTTTGCGGTCTGGGGACTGGATATGGTTGGTCCATTCAGGACAGCTAGAGGCAGCCTTACCCATCTCCTCGTTGCAGTGGATAAATACACAAAGTGGGTAGAGGCAAAGCCGGTAGCAAAGGTGGATGGGGCAACAGCCACCAAGTTTGTTATTGATATTATAACAAGGTTCGGCGTCCCCCACAGCATTATTACAGATAATGGAACAAATTTCGCTGTTGGAGAATTGGCTAGATATTGCGAAGATGTTGGAATTCGCCTTGACTTAGCGTCCGTGGCACACCCACAATCTAATGGACAGGTTGAGCGGATGAATGGCATCGTTTTGCAAGGCATTAAACCAAGGCTCGAGGTACCATTGCATCGAGCCGCAGGAGCATGGGTAGAGGAATTGCCTGCTGTTTTATGGAGTATAAGAACAACACCTAACAGATCTACAGGATACACCCCATTTTTTCTGATTTATGGTGCCGAAGCCGTCTTACCAACAGATGTTCTACATGACACACCACGTGTTGCAGCCTACGTCGAAGCAGACGCAGAAGAAGCCAGACAGGACGGCTTAGACCTTCTCGAAGAAGAAAGGGAGATTGCACTCCAAAGATCAGCCATCTACCAGCAAGACATGCGACGCTATCATAGTAGAAGGGTAAGGCACAGGTCTTTTCGAGAAGGAGATATGGTGCTTCGCCTTGTTCAACCCAAAGGCCCCGTTACCAATAACTCGACAACCACCATGAGTTCACCCTTTGGAGCCCCGCCTACTTCCAAGAGTGCCAAGCGTCGCCATTCGCCATCACCTTCAAGAAGGAGCCATGACAAGGCCTTCGCCAAGAGCGACAAGCTTCGACATTCTCTTCAACTTCAAGACGGCGCCACGAGAAGGACAACGCCAAGAGTGCCAAGCCTCGACACTCTACATCAACCCAAAGGCGGCACCCCAAGAAGTGCATCGACAAGGCCAAGCTAAGTCAAGGCCCATCTAGCTCATCAAGGCGCCACAAGAACGACACCAAAATGAGAGATGACCAAGTGAACAAGGTTGATGCACCCTTGGACAAGTTCGGCGACAATAACCGTGTGTTCCAAAATCTCATGGACGCCATCGACAAGCTTGCCAAGCGTCTACACTATTCATCAAGATCAAGAAGACGCCACAAGAGCCATGCCACGAAGCCTCATGACATGAACAAGCTTGAAGCCGACATCGACACACTCGCCAAGCTTCGGAACATGTCACCAAGCTCTAGTGGAAGCTCCAAGGAAAGGTCGCCAAGACAACAAGCACGACGACGCCAACATGAGGAGAAGCATCCGAATGACTTTCGGCGACACCCCACCACTCAAGAGCGTCAACGTCGACATGAAAAGAAGACGACGCCCTTCTCAAGCACTTCTCATGATATGGCCTCTACACCAAGTGCCACCACCACATTGGCCCCCATATGGCAAGATGAAGACCTCCTATGCGACAATTGCCAAGGCCAAGACTATGATCCACGTGAATGTCCCAATCTCTTGTGCCCACTGTGCAATAGAAGAGGTCACATGATGTGGGAATGCCAAGTTGGTGAACAAGACGGTGGCCAAGATGGTGAGAAGACGGTCAAGCATGGGATTTTCCCTTCGACCAAGGAGGCGAGCATGGAGAATGCTATCACCTATGACCATGGGTCAAGTGATGATGATGCCGAGCATGGGATGTTCCCTTCGGCAATGGAGTCAAGTGATGAAGCGGAGCATGGGATATTCCCTTCCGCAAAGGAGTCGATCTGACCCACGTGCACCCCTCCCAGCTATTTCGGACTATCAGTAGCATTTTTAGGTCATCCTAAAGCACGTGCGACAATCCTAGCCATCTGGACCCCCGTGGACCCCTCCTTGCCATCTAGGAGTATAGGGACCCTCCTTACGTCATCTGACCCACGTGCACCCCTCCCAGCCATCTACGAGTATCAGTAGCACTTTTAGGTCACCCTAGCACGTGCGACAATCCTAGACATCTGGGCCCCCGTGGACCCCTCCTAGCCATCTCGGAGTATCAGCAGCACTTTTAGGCCATCCTAAAACCCGTGCGACAATCCTAGTGATATGGGGTGGCCCGATCTTCTCGTTGAGCACGTCGTTGGATGATGGATAACTTGGTGTCACCGATGAACTCTCCTCGCTAGATCCCTGATGCCAATGCAGCAGCTCTCTACCCTTCGGATATTCACGACTTCACACACTTGCGCACGTAGCCGTCGACCACGAAACGGTATAATTGCAATCTACTAATTCCCAATGGAAACAACAGATCACACTTCAATTGATGTTCACCTCTCCAGATCGATACGAATTGAAGATGTATAATTTCAGAGGAAAGCTTTCGCTGTTCAACTAAAAACTAGGGTTTTCTTTAAACGTGGTCTCACTTTTACAATAAAATCTGACTGCTATTTATTGAGCAGGAGTGCGCCGCCTCAGCGTCCCGTGGCCTTCACGTGTCGTACCGGTCATGGGCTCTTGGCGTCTCCGAGCGTGTCTCCTCCTGGCCCACTAGCCCATCGCTGCATAGGCCCGATCGATCCCAACAGCTGTTGACTCCAGCTGCACACGCGTGAAGCAAAGGCGATAGTAGAGGTCCAGCTCCACACGTCTTCTTGCATCGATCCCCTGGACACGTTCGTGCATAGCAAATGGCTGGACCCCACCTTGGATGCATGCATTACGTGAATGCTATGGTGCATGCATGTAGATGCTGTGTTTGTAAACATAGGCACATGGCTGGGTCCCACTTGCATGCAAAACGTGATTAGCATATCTTTGTAGATGAATTAGCTCTGTCAACTTTTTATTGTGCTCTGTCGTCGCCATTCTCGCGTGTCTTGTGGTCGCCGTCCTCCCTCTCCTCCCGCTGGCACCATTATGATGAATGCAAATCTAAGCAAACAATAATATAATGATTTAGATAGTATATAATTCTCAGATATCAAAGTATTATTTTTAGCTAGGAATAAATTCACCTGATAATAATCTTCAGTTAGGCTTAATATTTCCTTCCAGCTCAAACATGAATAATCACTATAATTCATATATATATCCTCATCACCTAGCCATCTGGACCCCCGTGGACCCCTCCTAGCCATCTAGGAGTATACGGACCTTCCTTACGTCATCTGACCCACGTGCACCCTCCCAGCCATCTAGGAGTATCAGTAGCACTTTAAGATCATCCTAAAGCACCTGCGACAATCCTAGCCATCTGGACCCCCGTGGACCCCTCCTTGCCATCTAGGAATATATGGACTCTCGTTACGTCATCTGACCCACGTGCACCCTCCCAGCCATCTAGGAGTATCAGTAGCACTTTAAGATCATCCTAAAGCACCTGCGACAATCCTAGCCATCTGGACCCCCGTGGACCCCTCCTTGCCATCTAGGAATATATGGACTCTCGTTACGTCATCTGACCCACGTGCACCCTCCCAGCCATCTAGGAGTATCAGTAGCACTTTTAGGTCATCCTATACGGACCCTCCTTGCGTCATCCGCCATCTGGACCCCCGTGGATCCCTCCTAGCCATTTAGGAGTATACGGACCCTGCTTACGTCATCTGACCCACGTGCACCCCTCCTAGCCATCTAGGAGTATCAGTAGCACTTTTACGTCATCCTAAAGCACGTGCGACAATCCAAACCATCTGGACCCCCGTGGACCCCTCCTAGCCATCTAGGAGTATACGGACCCTCCTTACGTCATCTGACCCACGTGCACCCCTCCAGCCATCTCGGAGTATCAGTAGCATTTTTAGGTCATCCTAAAGCACGTGCGACAATCCTAGCCATCTGAACCCCCGTGGACCCCTCCTTGCCATCTAGGAGTATAGGGACCCTCCTTACGTCATCTGACCCATGTGCACCCCTCCCAGCCATCTACGAGTATCAGTAGCACTTTTATGTCACCCTAGCACGTGCGACAATCCTAGACATCTGGGCCCCCGTGGACCCCTCCTAGCCATCTAGGAGTATCAGCAGCACTGTTAGGCCATCCTAAAACACGTGCGACAATCCTAGTGATATGGGGTGGCCCGGTCTTCTCGTTGAGCACGTCATTGGATGATGGATAACTTGGTGTCACCGATGAACTCTCCTCGCTAGATCCCTGATGCCAATGCAGTAGCTCTCTACCCTTCGGATATTCACGACTTCACACACTTGCGCACGTAGCCGTCGACCACGAAACGGCATAATTGCAATCTACTAATTCCCAATGGAAAGAACAGATCACACTTCAATTGATGTTCACCTCTCCAGATCGATACGAATTGAAGATGTATAATTTCAGAGGAAAGCTTTCGCTGTTCAACTAAAAACTAGGGTTTTCTTTAAACGTGGTCTCACTTTTACAATAAAATCTGACTGCTATTTATTGAGCAGGAGTGCGCCGCCTCAGCGTCCCGTGGCCTTCACGTGTCGTACCGGTCATGGGCTCTTGGCGTCTCCGAGCGTGTCTCCTCCTGGCCCACTAGCGCATCACTGCATAGGCCCGATCGATCCCAACAGCTGTAGACTCCAGCTGCATACGCGTGAAGCAAAGGCGATAGTAGAGGTCCAGCTCCACACGTCTTCTTGCATCAATCCCCTGGACACGTTCGTGCATAGCAAATGGCTGGACCCCACCTTGGATGCATGCATTACGTGAATCCATATGGTGCATGCATGTAGATGCTTTGTTTGTAGACATAGGCACATGGCTGGGTCCCACTTGCATGCAAAACGTGATTAGCATATCTTTGTAGATGAATTAGCTCTGTCAACTTTTTATTGTGCTCTGTCGTCGCCATTCTCGCGTGTCTTGTGGTCGCCGTCCCCCCTCTCCTCCCGCTGGCACCATTATGATGAATGCAAATCTAAGCAAACAATAATACAATGATTTAGATAGTATATAATTCTCAGATATCAAAGTATTATTTTTAGCTAGGAATAAATTCACCTGATAATAATCTTCAGTTAGGCTTAATATTTCCTTCCAGCTCAAAATGAATAATCACTATAATTCATATATATATCCTCATCACCTAGCCATCTGGACCCCCGTGGACCCCTCCTAGCCATCTAGGAGTATACGGACCCTCCTTACGTCATCTGACCCACGTACACCCTCCCAGCCATCTAGGAGTATCAGTAGCAATTTAAGGTCATCCTAAAGCACCTGCGACAATCCTAGCCATCTGGACCCCCGTGGACCCCTCCTTGCCATCTAGGAATATATGGACCCTCGTTACGTCATGTGACCCACGTGCACCCTCCCAGCCATCTAGGAGTATCAGTAGCACTTTTGGGTCATCCTATACGGACCCTCATTGCGTCATCCGCCATCTGGACCCCGTGGATCCCTCCTAGCCATTTAGGAGTATACGGACCCTCCTTACGTCATCTGACCCACGTGCACCCCTCCTAGCCATCTAGGATTATCAGTAGCACTTTTACGTCATCCTAAAGCATTTGCGACAATCTGGACCCCCGTGGACCCCTCCTAGCCATCTAGGAGTATACGGACCCTCCTTACGTCATCTGACCCACGTGCACCCCTCCCAGCCATCTAGGAGTATCAGTAGCACTTTTAGGTCATCCTAAAGCACGTGCGACAATCCTAGCCATCTGGACCCCCATGGACCCTCCTAGCCATACAGGACTATACGGACCTTCCTTACGTCATCTGACCCACGTGCACCCCTCTCAGCCATTTCGGAGTATCAGTCGCACTTTTAGGTCATCCTAAAGCACATGCGACAATCCTAGCCATCTGGACCCCTGTGGACCCCTCCTAGCCATCCGGGAGTATATGGACCCTCCTTACGTCATCTGACCCACGTGCACCCCTCCCAACTATTTCGGAGTATCAGTAGCACTTTTAGGTAATCCTAAAGCACGTGCGACAATCCTAGCCATCTGGGCCCCCATGGAGCCCTCCTAGCCATCTAGGGTTATACGGACCCTCCTTACGTCATCTGACCCACGTACACCCCTCCCAGCCATCTAGGAGAATCAGTAGCACTTTTAGGTCATCCAAAAGCACATGCGACAATCCTAGCCATCTGGACCCCCGTTGATCCCTCCTAGCCATCTAGGAGTATACGGACCCTCCTTTCGTCATCTGACCCACGTGCATCCCTCCCAGCCATCTAGGAGTATCAGTAGCATTTTTAAGTCATCCTAAAGCATGTGCGACAATCCTATCCATCTGGACCCCCGTGTACCCCTCCTTGCCATCTAGGAGTATAGGGACCCTCCTTACGTCATCTGACCCACGTGCACCCCTCCTAGCCATCTAGGAGTATCAGTAGCACTTTTAGGTCACCCTAAAGCACGTGCGACAATACTAGCCATCTGGACCCCCGTGGACCCCTCCTAGCCATCTAGGAGTATACGGACCCTCCTTACGTCATCTGACCCACGTGCACCCTCCCAGCAATCTAGGAGTATCACTAGCAATTTTAGGTCATCCTAACGCAGCTGCGACAATCCTAGCCATCTGGACCCCCGTGGACCCCTCCTTGCCATCTAGAAATATATTGACCCTCCTTACGTCATCTGACCCACGTGCACCCTCCCAGCCATCTAGGAGTATCGGTAGCACATTTAGGTCATCCTATACGGACACTCATTGCGTCATCCGCCATCTGGACCCCCGTCGATCCCTCCTAGCCATTTAGGAGTATACGGACCCTGCTTACGTCATCTGACCCACGTGCACCCCTCCCAGCCATCTAGGAGTATCAGTAGCACTTTTACGTCATCCTAAAGCACGTGCGACAATCCTAGCCATCTGGACCCCCGTGGACCCCTCCTAGCCATCTAGGAGTATACGGACTGATGTAGCCCGAGTCACATCCATCACCATGTCAAGTACTCTAACACTCCACAAGTCACCATGGACATCAAAGGTGAACTCCTTCCTCTATGCGAACCTCGATATGACACTTTGGAATGGTATACTACTTGACCATCGTCACTTTGTATTGCTAGTCATGACGAGTACGAGTCCACGGGAAGATGGCCAAGGCGCAAGAGGAATGAGGGATGACAAGACAGTCATGTAGTACCGCCCAGATTGGCTCTCTGGAGGTCCCGGCGGCATCTCCAGCGGCACCGCAGCGCTACTGCCGCCACCCAGCGGTACTTCCGCCAGGCGCAGCGGTACCACCGCTGCGGGACGCCAGGCGCTTCAGGAAGCCCCCAGCGGTACTACCGCCAGGTGTAGCGGTACTACCGCTGCGGAGCCAGACCAGCACGGTTGGAGGCCCTTATCCTCTCCCCACCTACCCCCTTTGTGGTCAAACCTATATATAGGCACCTACCCCCTTCAAATCTAGATAGACTATGTTTTGAGATTAGAGTAGAGCTATGCTCCCCACCTCAAGACGGTCTCCTTCCTCCCCTTGTGGGGATGGTTCCTCCCCTTGTGGAGAAGATCCCCTTGTTGATGAGGACATCCCTAGTCTTTCACCATCTTTTCCTGATGATGATGTTGCTGCTCAAGATACAACCAATGAAGTGAGGATTGGACCAATTACAAGGTATCGTGCCAAGTTATTAGAACAACAGGTGAACTCACTCTTAGCTGAATATGTTGTTTGTGTTAATGAGAATTTTATACTACCTAAATCTATGCACTTGTGTATGATCAGGTTTATTGATAACACAAACATTGGAGGAGGCATGGAGCGCGCTAATGAAGATGGCAAGCACGAGGGAGGCGAGGGAGGAAGTGGAGCCATCAAGGAAGAGATATTCGATTCGGACTGACAGAAGTCCCGAATTTGAAACAGCCAAGGATTCTTCATACGAAGTCCAAATAATGCAACGAAGCACGGGTTGGAAACGAAATTACAAATACTTTCCAATGGGTCCAACCCCACGCACCGGTTCGACTCGTACAAGGCTCGGTGACCAAAACAAGTCGGTGGCTGTTTCCTGCCAGTTAATTTCCAAATAGAGTCCTTTTAAATTAGGGAAGTTAGAGATATGGTTGTTTTCGACTCCAACCCTAAGTTGGACGTCCAGCAGCCTTTATATAGGCTTGTAAGTCATGGCTTTTGGTTTTTAGACCACGTTTTGATTAAACCCTAGATTGGATTGCTAAGCATTCATCTATCAGAATTCCCCTTTGTTTCGATCGGGATTTCACCCCTCCACTTTGTTGCGATCTGTAGGTTATTTGATGTAGCGCAACCTAGGCACACAACACCAAGTGGCCCAATGACAAGAGCAAGAATCAAAGCTCTCCATGATAAGGTGAATTCACTCTTATCTATGTGTGACCTTGACACTTCCTTGAATGGTTTGCTACTTCATTCCTATACCTTGTGTGTGCTCAGCTATGGTGGACCTGAAGACCCCTATGAAGATGGCCAAGAGGCGATACAAGTTGATGGAGAAGATGACCAAGAGAAGCCCCAAGAAGAAGACGAAGAGGAAGATCAAACAGCTTCAAGCGGTACTACCGGGTCGCCCGAGCCGGTACTACCGCCCTCGCCTGACGTGGCGCCTGTCGAAGCCACCACCGGGTCCGGTACTACCGCCCATGCCCGCCTCGGTACTACCGCGACGTGCCGGCGCGGTACTACCGCACCTACTACCGCGCCAACTACTGTATCTCCCGGAAGCTCCTGGTGTCCTCGGGTCCCATCCCGGTAGTGGCCCCGGTACTGCCCCGGTACTACCGCACTACCGGTACTACCGGGTTCAGTCCGGTACTACCGCTGCGGGCGGATCTGCACGCTGGAAAGGCTCTCTTGCCTTGTAATCTTATCCCTTTGGATCTAGAGTATAAATAGTTCGTCCCCTTCCTAGGGTTAGGGTTAGACTATGATTTGGGAACTAAAGTAGAGCCTTGCTCCTTCTTCTCAAAGTGTCTCTTTCCTCCTATGGAGATGACTCAAGGCCTCCTCATGTGGAGATGAACCAAGGCCTCCTCTTGAGGAGAAGATCCCTGCGTGGATACCAAGGCTCCGCTTGTAGTTGCGATTACTTGCTAATCTTCCATCTTTAGGTGGCTAGGTTGGTTGGTTGGATTGACCAACTGGACAAACAATACTAAGAGTAAGGTGTGCTTGGGAGAGGAGGATTGGGGGCTGCCCTCGGGGATTTGTTACCAATCGAGTCTTGCCGGGTTGCTACTTGCTATTTACCCTTGTGTGTTTGATTTCCCCTCTTTTGTGTTCTTCATTCTTCGCGTGTTCTTCGTGTTCATCCTTCCCCCCGTACAAATCCGTGAAAATCGGGACCTACCCACATCATTATTGCTACCAAAGTTTGAGTGTGATCTGTTGTTCCACTGGGAATTAGTAGATTGCAGAAACCGCTTCGTGGTCGGCGGCTACGTTGCATCAGTGTGAGGCCTCGCGAATATCCATTGGGTTGAAGAGCTGTTGCATTGGCAACAGGGGAGCAGCCGGAGAGTTCGTCGGATTCTCGCAAGTTATCTTCCACCATCATCCATCTACCCGCAGCTCACTGAGAAGATCGGGCAACCCCTTATCATCATGGTATCAGATTTCCAGCGTTTACTCGGTGAGCATCCACAAATCCATCCCCGTAGATTTACTGTTTTTCGTCCTATCCAGAAAAAGCCAAAAAAATATATTTAGGTTTAAATTTCGCCATAGCCCTAGATTGCATCGGTTTACAAGTTTTAGTTGCTGGTCATTGATTTTCCTTTGCGTACCTTTTCTTGTCTGAGTCATAGAAGTCTAGGTTCTAGTTGTGTCTTCGTTTACACGTTTGCGTCGGAGTCTAAACAGAAAAATACCAACAAAAAAAAATTCAGTTCGGTTTCGAGTCGGAATATCCGATTTTCTCGTGACTCGGAATATCCGATTTGCTTTTCCTGTAATTTTCGAGTTCTTGATCCGAGTCCATATAGAGTCCTTTTCCTGTCCGATTTGCAACCCTAGCAAGCCTTTCTTTTGGTGTACGAACTTACCTACGAGACTAGCATATTCTTTGCTCTAGGGCTGCTCAATGATAGAGGCAGAGGTGTCCCGATCTTTCGATGAGAGATAACTATCGATTTGGGTGGCGTCGACGTTGACGATCCGACTACAAACGTGCGACGACGTTGCGCCTTAGCAATCGCTACACCAACTCCAGGAGGTTATTGACAGCGCCGTAGCACAGTCGACCCAACCACTAGGGTCCAATTCCTGCAGGCAATCGAAGAACAAGCAAGAATTGAGATGCAATCTGAATATTGCGAATATAGATGAATTACAGATAAATTGGGGTTCCGATAGCGGTCTAGATCTGGTTTCTCCGACACAGACGAAGAACACGAAGTTGCAACAGTGGCTAACTTTTTGACTAAACAAAACCCAAGTCTAAACCCTAGAATAACTGTCTATTTATTGCCGGCCGGCCGGCGGCCGCATGAGCGTACACGATAGAAGTCTTCGTGCGTATATTGGGCTGACTCCTATGTATGGACGTGGCCGAAAGGAACTGGCCCAAGGCCTGGTGTACATCGATCAGCATCATCCTGGCCTCTTGCTCGTAGGTGTGTGGAAGTCCTCACGTTCATGTCATGCATGGCCAGCTAGTCCTCACGTGCATGCTCACAAGCATCAATGCTCCTTTGTCACGTTGCTCATAAGTATATCCTGAATTTCATGCATATGTATATACACATGTGTGGCATTCTTGTACGCTTCATCTTCACACGAGGTTTCTAGAGATCACCGGTTATTCTGCGTATGATAAAAGAATATATAGTATTTTTGCTCTCGAAAATACAATAATATATTTTGAAACAATTACTAGAATTCACCTGGAAAATAAATCTGTGACTAATAAATTTGGTCGTATCCGAGGTAACCATGTCCATATCATCCTCCCTTTCTTGAAAATGAAGCCGTCCTCGGCGATGTTTCTTCTGAAACATGGTTAACAAAAGAGAGAAGGCGTACACATGTTATATGTAGATGTCATCCGTTTTATCTTCTCTCAATTGTTGCACATATGACACATTTATACGGAGGTAATTGTCATTTCTTGTGAAACATAAAGCCAAAGAATTATCACAATAAATAAACCACATTAAACAATTGCAACTCAGTTTGCACATATAAGTGAAGTTCTTATTCATATAATCAGATTTGCAATACTTATCATTAAACCATCCCAAAATTGGTAAAGAAAATCGCACCATACCCAAATTACAGGTTACACCATTTTCTACGTGAACATGCAACAAGTTATTTGGCATAAAATCAGTACCAACATTGGAGGTCATATCAAAATGATCAAGCATTTGCACCAAATTATTCTTCTTTAAAACAGCAATGTCGTCACATGTTATGCAAATTCTATGCACCAACAACTCTTTGTCGACACCATATTTTCCAATTAAGTTAAATTTAAAATCAGGGGCATAGACACTATTAAAAGTACGCAAACATGTGATTTCAGAAATCTTGTTCATAGCATGTGACAATGAAATAGGTGAATCCATCATTATAGACCATAAGCAAGTATCATAAGAAATCTTAGCTAGAGACTCATCATGCATAAACAATTTTGTGTGATCCAAACCATATGGCACTAACACATCAAAAGGCTCAATTTTATCAACGTTGCTTTCATTGTGGACAAGCGAATAAATGGAAGAAATAATATCATCGCTACGAGCACTCAAAACAACAGGTATCTCAAGTATTTGATCACAAGGTAAATTACAATCAACAATAATATCCTCTGAAAAAGACGGTGTGACCAAATCAACGGGTATCTCACCATAAGATGTATTTAAATCAAGGCATTCAACATTCTCATGTGGAGCTAGATGATCTGTACCTTTGTCATTATCTCTTATGCACGAATCGGATGACGTAAGCATGCTCGATGGCGATGAGTCACATGATGGATGTGGTGTAGTGGTCACAACAACAGAAGTGGTTGTCATAGGAGGTACAACGGTACCGGTGGCAGGAGCAAACGACTCAACTCGTGGAATATGCACCTCAGCCTTGTTTGTCTTAGCAGCAACACGTCTCTTAATTTTCTGTTCAGCTTTACAAGCAAGACGAAACAAACGATGCATAGGATAACAGTTTTCATGCATTAGTAGTTCCTGAATATCATGGTTTAAGCCGTCCCAAAATTTGTCCATAATAACATCTTCACTTTCTTCTAAACCACAATGAAACAAAGTAATTTGAAAATCATCATAGTATTCTTCCACTGTGTGACTACCCTGTTTTAAATATTTCCAGTTGTGAAGCATTTGTCGTGTATAGTATGAAGGGACAAATTTGTATCTCAGAGCAAGTTTTAAATCTTTCCAAGTACTAGGTATATAATCAGGATATAAATCACAATATTCATCCCACCAAATAGAAGCATAAGCAGAAAATGAACTAATTGCAGCCCATAATTTTTTATGTTCAAGAAAATGGCTAGCAAAAATGTCATCGAGTTCTAATTCCCATTCAAGATATAAATCAGGCCGATCAAGCAATCCATCAAATATTGGCAAGGAAATCGGAGACTCGTGAGGAACTTTATTTTGTACCTTTCGTGGTGGTCGTCGCACTTGTTGCGGTGGTGGTGGTGGCAAATCTCCAACTATAGTCGAAGCCCAAGAAATTCTAACTCCAGAACCTGCCATTATTAGTAGAAAAGAGGAAACAAATCACACGTATATGTTCCCATCACTACTAGGATGTGGTGGCAAATCGCTCACAGTATTGCAAACATCAAGTCTTACAAGTTCTTACCATGCAGCAGGTGGTGACCAGCAAACAGCAGCGTCAAATAACTCCGAAGATTGAATAAAGCGATTGCCAGGTGAACGTAGAACGCACGATGTAGAAATATGTGGAGCTGTAGGTAGGCTTTATATATGTGGAGAAAAAATACCACAACCACGTTAGTCAATGTAAAGCTGAAAATTCGCTCAAAATTGTCAAGTGCTGGTCCTAGGCTAAACCGTGCTAGAGACGCGAGCCGAAGACACAGATTTAATCACGAATTTCCAAGATACAATATATGAGATAGATCATAAAATAGCGCAGGTGGCAAGTGATTATGTGGATGATGTCGAATGGAAAGAACTGTACAGAACGACGAGGTGAGGTATGGTAAGAGGACTCAGATCGGCGGACGGGCAGAAATCAACAGCCCGGCCGATGGCGAGCAACTCGAGCAAAATAGCACCACCTCGGGACAAGGTCTGAACGAAAAGGTTAATGTGACGTTCTGCTGATCGGACTAGCACAATAGTACTCTGTCCCTCCAAAAATTTAACACATCAAGCTCGTGCTTACAGCTAGTATCTGATTCCTCTCCAAAACTGATCGGCAACGTCTTCTTTTTTTTCTATGGGCAAACGACCAGATCAAACGGATCTCACGAGAACCAAAACTGGTATTTATTTCTCAACCAAACACGAGAACCCAGGGGAAGACCGATCTGACAAGATCTTGCACCTGGCCGGAGCAAGTTACGATGCCAAAAGACCAAAGTTTAAAGGTACTGCATAACACGTAACATGCACCACTATGTCTCTATGTCCAGAACGGATAACGATGAATCAAGGACAAACTGATCAGCTGAAGTATCGGCACTTTATTTTTCAGGTACCGATCACACTTATAAGGCACGTAATCAAACAAAGGATTTCTTCCTTAGGAACGGATCTTTTTCTTCTAAAATATATCGGATATACCAAACAAGTAACAAACTTTCCTTCCTCTCTCTCGTTTATTTTTTCTATCTTTCTCTTTCTCTCTTTTTTTAATGCCGTTCGGCCGATCGAAACAAACCTGATCCAAACTCTCGGTTCAGATTCCAAAACAAAGCAGGGACCGAATCAAACTTGCCAGCAAAACGATACGTGCATGAAATCGGCAACGGATCTGACTTTCCTTGCTAATTTAGCAGCGGATCAAGTTCCAAGGAACAAACAAGAATAGGACCTTTCAACCAGATTGGATCGGTCCCGTCTTTTCTGATTTTTTAAGACTTGAAACAGACTCAATGGCGGACAGATAATGCTGTGTGGCGAGGCGGCGGTGGAGTAATTGGCAGCGGAAAAACAAAACAAGGTGGATGACGGTGGATATGGATGCGGGTGAAAGAAACGTGACTAGAACTCGAAACTCTAAAAATCTAGACACTAAAACCAGCAACTCGACACACGATGCAACGAAAATTCAACAAAACAAAAACTAAGTGATTAGGTGAAAAGGCTAAGACTGTCTTTGGGACAAGGATGAACTAATCTAAATATTTTTGTATGGCTTTTTCGTGGATTATAGGTATGAAAAACAAATCTAATCTAGGGATAAATTTTCTCACCGAGCAACCTGAAATCTGATACCACTTGATAGAGGCAGAGGTGTCCCGATCTTTCGATGAGAGATAACTATCGATTTGGGTGGCGTCGACGTTGACGATCCGATTACAAACGTGTGACGACGTTGCGCCTTAGCAATCGCTACACCAACTCCAGGAGGTTGTTGACAGCGCCGTAGCACAGTCAACCCAACCACTAGGGTCCAATTCCTGCAGGCAATCGAAGAACAAGCAAGAATTGAGATGCAATCTGAATATTGCGAATATAGATGAATTACAGATAAATTGGGGTTCCGATAGCGGTCTAGATCTGGTTTCTCCGACACAGACGAAGAACACGAAGTTGCAACAGTGGCTAACTTTTTGACTAAACAAAACCCAAGTCTAAACCCTAGAATAACTGTCTATTTATTGCCGGCCGGCCGGCGGCCGCATGAGCGTACACGATAGAAGTCTTCGTGCGTATATTGGGCTGACTCCTATGTATGGACGTGGCCGAAAGGAACTGGCCCAAGGCCTGGTGTACATCGATCAGCACCATCCTGGCCTCTTGCTCGTACGTGTGTGGAAGTCCTCACGTTCATGTCATGCATGGCCAGCTAGTCCTCACGTGCATGCTCACAAGCATCAATGCTCCTTTGTCACGTTGCTCATAAGTATATCTTGAATTTCATGCATATGTATATACACATGTGTGGCATTCTTGTACGCTTCATCTTCACACGAGGTTTCTAGAGATCACCGGTTATTCTGCGTATGATAAAAGAATATATAGTATTTTTGCTCTCGAAAATACAATAATATATTTTAAAACAATTACTAGAATTCACCTGGAAAATAAATCTGTGACTAATAAATTTGGTCGTATCCGAGGTAACCATGTCCATATCACTCAATTAGGAATGTTTTTACTGTAGCTACAGTGCTCCGAAAGTTGACTACATTGCTGTTTGGGTAAAATAGAAAAGAAGTATATAAAAAAAAATAAGAGAAAAGAGAACTTGGAAAAGAAGCTGAAATTTGTGGACTGTGGAACAGTTTTTCGTGCTATTGGATACTGGTAGAGTTGAGCAATCTTGTGCCCTTATACTTTGAGCTTTTGCTAGTGTCTCTCTTGTGCATTTTGACACTCTTGTTCATAGTTGCTTTGCCCCGTTTATCTCCACCGTGTGCGTTTCCAGTGTGTCATATGATCAGCACTAGGATTTGTAAATTGGTGTAGTTAGGTATCCCTACCAAGCTCCACTAAAATACCCTGGTTTTGTTGTGTGACGCTTTGAGACCCATAATATTCGCTTCACCCCAGCCGTGCACGTTTCAGTCCCTACGTGTGGTAAGCTTTACTATTCACTTTGGAACGGTAAGATACACGATTTCTTTCGGTTTTTGAGTGAGTTGAGAGTTTTCCACATACATATTCCTATCTATACTTGTGTGCACTAATCATGTCTTCAGACGACGAGAGGGATAGCGTGGTGAGACAAAGGAAGGAAGGCACTGCAGCTGTTTCTTGGAGAGAGTATGAGGCTCTTCGTGATCATTTGTCTCGGCAGTTCAGCAATCAGTGTGACAAGATACAGACAGATTTGGCGGCCACAGATGTCAAGCTTGAGAATGTGCTTCAAACAGCTAATAATTCTGCGGCTACACTCCAAACTATACAAGCTAATCTTGACACTTTGACTCGTGCTATGCGTACATTGACACAGCGCCACGACCAGCCAGCTGATGATGCTAGTGCTCATGGTAATCATGGTGAAGACATTGATGCCGAGTAGGAGGAGGAGCCTGCGTATGTACCTCCTGCTAGACATGGACCACAACCTCCTGCTAGAGGTAGAGGTGCTGCACCGCCTGGTCGGGGTTTTGCTCCTGTTGGTGCGCGCCGTAATTTGGGTCATAATGTTGGTCATGCAGCCAATGGCGATGATGATGTTCTCGGGAAAACAAATTTCAGCATTCCAAAATTTGACGGTTCTATTGACGTGGAAGAGTACATCAATTGGGAGCTGAAGATGGAGAAATTGTGGCGATTGCATGACTATACTGAAGATAGAAAGGTCAAGCTCGCATCTTCTGAATTTGATGGCTATGCTTTGCTATGGTGGGACGGACTTGTGACTGCTAGGCGTGATGCTCATGATGTGCCTATTCTTTCTTGGCAAGAGATGAAGGCGGAGATGCGTCACCGTTTTATTCCTCGTAATTAAATCCGTTCTTTGTATGATAAGTTGCAGAATTTGAAGCAAGGCAACCAGTCCGTTGATGAGTACTACAAGGAGATGGAGATGATTATGCAGCGTGCTAAAGTGCGAGAAGAACCTGAACAAACTATGCAGCATTTTCTTTCAGGTTTGAGCTTTCATATCAAGCGAATTGTGCGTCATCATCAATATGGCGATGTGCAAGATTTGTTGCATCAAGCACGTGAAGCTGAACTACAGTTGGCCGAAGATGCCAAGTATGCACCTCGCTCGTCCTTTGGGCGAGGAAGTTTTACACCACGGACTACACCTAGTGCGGTATCGCCTAGTCCTGCTTCTAGTTTCCGTGGTCCTGCTACACCCTCCAAGTCAGTTTCGGTTGCCCCTCCAGCTAAACCGGCACCGCAGTCTGCAGCTAGTGGTACGGGTTCTTCTAGTTCTACAGCCCGCACACGTGATATGAACTGCCATACATGTGGAGGCAAGGGTCACTTCAAGCGTGATTGTCCAAACAAGAAGGTGATGTTGATCAATGAGGACACGGGAGAATATGAGAGTGGTGATGATGCTGATCCTGATTCGCCGGAGGAGACTGAAGATGGCTTACATTATGCTGATGCTACACACTTGCCATCTATTGTTTGCACACCTGGAGCATTGAGTGTTACACATAGTCGTTGTTGGTAATGGTAGGTCGTGCAAGGTGATCATCGATGGTGGCAGCTGCCACAATTTGGCTAGTAAAGAGCTTTGTCAAAAGCTGAATCTGAAATATTTGCCGCACCCACATCCATATTATATCCAGTGGTTGACTGATAGTGGGGAGATGAAGATCAATCACATAGTGCGCATTGAGTTTCAGATTGGACCATATAAGGACACCGTGGAGTGTGATGTAGTTCCTATGACGGTGTGCCACTTGTTGTTGGGACGTCCTTGGCAGTATGGTCGTGATGTACATCACAATGGGAGATCCAACACATATCAGCTCAATTGGCAAGGCAAGGAGATTTTATTGAGACCTTTGACACCGCAAGACATTGTAAATGATTCTCGTCAAAAGGTTGAGGTTCACCGTGAGGATGAGCGTGAGAGATCAGCTAGTCGAGAGACTCCACCTTCGGTGAGTGAGAGCCACAAGCCAAATTCGAGTGGTAAAAAGAAAAGTGAGGGAGAGAAGAAATTAGTAATGTTAGCCACCAAATCTGATTTGAGAGAGTTTCATGAGGATCCCACTCTAGTACCCATTGTGCTTATGTGCAAGGGGGAAATTCTTGTTTCTAACGACATGACCCCTCTCTCTATTGGTGTTTCCGATGTTTTGCAGGATTTTGGTGACGTTTTTCCGGAGGAAGTGCCCGCTGGTTTGCCACCACTGCGGGGTATTGAGCATGAAATTGATTTGATTCCAGGAGCCACACTTCCGAACCGAGCTCCCTATAGGACCAACCCCGATGAGACGAAGGAGATACAGCGACAAGTACAAGAGCTGCTTGACTAAGGGTATGTTCGGGTGAGCTTAAGTCCTTGTGCTGTTCCTGTTATTTTGGTCCCTAAGAAAGATGGTACCTGGCGCACGTGTGTAGATTGTAGAGCTATTAATAACATCACTATTCGTTATAGACATCCCATTAAGCGTTTGGATGACATGTTAGATGAACTTAGTGGTGCTGTTATCTTCTCTAAAATTTATTTGCGTAGTGGTTATCATCAAATTAGGATGAAAGAAGGAGATGAATGGAAAACTGCTTTCAAAACTAAATTCAGTTTATATGAGTGGTTAGTGATGCCTTTTGGTTTAACTAATGCTCCTAGTACTTTCATGAGATTGATGAATCATGTTTTGAGGCATTTCATTGGTAAATTTGTGGTAGTATATTTTGATGATATCTTGATCTATAGCCACAATGAATCTGAACATACTGATCATATTCGACAAGTTTTGCAAGTGTTGCGTGATAATAAGCTGTATGGTAATCTTGCTAAGTGCACATTCTGCAAAGATAAGGTCATATTTCTGGGATTTGTTGTTTCTAAGCATGGGGTCGAGGTAGATGAATCTAAAATTGAAGCTATTAAAAATTGGCCTACCCCCATGAATCTGAGTCAATTACGGAGCTTTCTTGGTCTTGCTGGTTTTTATAGACGCTTTGTGCGAGACTTTAGTACTATTGCTGCAGCCTCGAATGATCTTACTAAGAAAGGTGTTCCATTTGTTTGGGGCGCTGCCCAAGATGCTGCATTTGATGAATTGAAACGTTGTTTGATTTCTGCACCTTTGCTTATGCTTCCTAATTGTAATAAGCTATTTGATATTGAATGTGATGCTAGTGGCATTGGAATAGGAGGTGTGTTGATGCAAGAGGGTAAACCAATTGCCTATTTTTCGGAAAAATTAAATGGTGCACAATTGAACTATCCTGTTTATGATAAAGAATTGTATGCTCTTGTTCGTGTTCTTGAAGTTTGGCAACATTATTTGTGGCCAAAGGAATTTATCATACATTCTGATCATGAAGCTTTGAAATATCTGAAGTGCCAATCTAACTTGAATAAACGTCATGCTAAATGGGTTGAGTTCATTGAATCCTTCCCATACATTATTAAGTATAAGAAAGGCAAAGAGAACGTGGTTGCTGATGCACTCTCTAGGAAAAGCATGCTTTTGACACACTTAGATGTTCAAGTTCCTGGTTTAGAGAGTTTGCGTGATTTATATGCTAATGATACTGATTTTTCCATGCCTTTTGCTAAGTGTTCTGATGTGAAAGCTTGGGAAAAATACCATATGCATGATGGATACTTGTTTAGAGCTAATAAATTATGTGTGTCCGAGTCGTCCGTGCGTTTGCTGTTGTTGCAGGAATCACATGGTGGCGGTTTGATGGGACACTTTGGACGTGAGAAGACGTTGTTGATGTTGGCTGATCACTTTTATTGTCCACGCATGAGGCGTGATGTGGACAGGTTTGTGAAGCGTTGCATCACTTGCAACAAGGCAAAGTCCAAACTGAAGCCTCATGGTTTGTATACTCCTCTTCCTGCACCTACAACTCCATGGGAGGACATAAGCATGGATTTTGTGTTAGGATTGCCTAGAACCAGGAGAGGGCATGATTCTATTTTTGTGGTAGTGGATCGTTTTTCTAAGATGTCACACTTTATTGCCTGCCACAAAAGCGACGATGCGTCGCATATTGTTAATCTGTTTTTCAGGGACATTTGTTTCTGATCGTGATGTAAAGTTCATGAGCTATTTTTGGAAGACACTATGGGGGAAGCTGGGAACGAAGTTGCTATTCAGTACTAATTGTCACCCCCAAACTGATGGTCAAACGGAGGTGGTGAATCGCACACTATCAACACTGCTGCGAGCCATGATCAAGAAGAATTTGCGTGAGTGGGAGGACTGTTTGCCGCATGTGGAGTTTGCTTATAACAGGGCGGTGCACTCTACCACGCAGCTATGTCCGTTTGAGGTGGTGTATGGTTTCAAACCCATTACTCCACTTGATTTGCTGCCGCTTCCACTACATGAGAGAGTCAACATGGAGGCATCGAAGCGAGCAGATTTTGTGAGGAAGATACATGAGAAAACCAAGGAAGCAATTGAGAAGAAGGGCAAGCATACAGCTGCACGTGTGAACAAGAAGCGCAAGGAGGTGTTAGTTCAGCCCGGTGACATGGTGTGGGTGCATTTCCGCAAGGATAGGTTCCCCAATCTGCGCAAGTCCAAGTTGATGCCGCGAGGTGCTGGTCCATATAAAGTGCTTGCAAAAATAAATGATAATGGATACAAGATTGATCTTCCTACGGATGGGTTTGGCGTGAGTAATTCTTTCAATGTTGCTGATTTGACGCCATACACTGGAGATGACCTTGACGCGTCGAGGTCGTCGCCTTTTCAAGGGGGGAGGATGATGAAGACATCCCTAGTCTTTCACCATCTTTTCCTGATGATGATGTTGCTGCTCAAGATACAACCAATGAAGTGAGGATTGGACCAATTACAAGGTCTCGTGCCAAGACCTTCGTGTGGATTCTATTGGGCCGGTTGGACCGACCGGTAAGGGAAACGGTTCTTGTATCATGTGTGTTCTTGTGTTCTTGGCGTTCTTCTTGGTGTCCTTCGTGTTCCTCGTGTTCTTGCGTGCGTTCGTCCACATCCTCCGTCAATCCGTGAAGATCGGGCCACCCTAGTAGTCCCGTACTACACCATATGGTATCAGAGCATGGTTGCCACGGATTTGACTTGTGTTTCCACCCCAAATTCACCTAATTTTTCTTTGATTTTGAGAAATTCGAAAATTTTCACCAAAAATAGCCCCAAATTGCTTTTGGATCGATCTATGAATCTTGTGCGTTTTTGCAAGTTTTGATCCGTGGATCTATTGCTGATGAGGACATCCCTAGTCCTTTACCATTTTCTTCCATTGATGATGTTGCTGTTCAAGACAAGCCCAATGAAGTGAGGATTGGACCAATGACAAAAGCTCGTGCCAAGCTACTTGGACAACAGGTAAACTCACTCTTAGTTGAATTCGATGTTTGTGATAATGAGAACTTTATACTGCCTAAATCTATGCACTTGTGTATGATCAGGGTTATTGATAACACAAGCGTAGACGGAGGGCTAGAGGAGCAGCAAGGATTGGAGCACGACGTTCCCAATGGCGCGAGGGAGGAGCGGGAGGCATACGCAGGAGGGGAAGATGGAGAAAATGAGTTCTGGAGTCCATCGGAATATCCGATTCACCCCGACTCGGAATATCCGATTTGAGTCGTGGACTACGCACGGAGGTACTGGAGTCAGTCGGAATATCCGATTGTGCCGACTCGGATTATCCGATTTGCGGTTGGAATATCCGATTTTGCCCGATTCGGATTATCCGATTTAAGTCATGAATTACGTCCGGAGGTACTGTAGCCAATCGGATTATCCGATTTACCCAAGACTCGGATTATCCGATTTAGTGAAAACGGGCCTGCGTGCCTTTTTCGAGACCGAACCGTTTTAGATCGGTTTGTATCCGGTTTGAGTCGAACTAGGTCGTGTTTTTGGGCGTGGGATTGATCCCCCAGCCCCCATATATACTTAGGAACCTCTTTGTAAACCCTAGACCACGTTTAAAGATAAACCCTAGATTGAATTGCTTGAAGCTTTCATCTATCTTCGAGTTCCTCTGTGTTGCGCTCAGGAATTCAACCTCTCCACTGTGTTGCGCTCTGGAGATTATTGTTACTGAAGTTTGAGTGTGATCTGTCGTTCCACTGGGAATTGGGAGATTGCAGAACCGCTCGTGGTCGGCGGCTACGTTGCGCAAGCGTGTGGTGTTGCGAATATCCATTGGGTTGAAGAGCTGTTGCATTGGCAACAGGGGAGCAGCCGGAGAGTTCGAGAGCATCTCGCGAGTTATCTTCATGTCCATCATCCATCCATCATTGGCTCACTGAGAAGATCGGGCAACCCCTTATCAATTGCTATACTAGTTGATCTTACTTCCTTTGCGTTCCCATAGACTAATTCCATCGATTTCCCCTCCGATTTGGCCATTTTCGGGTCATTTTTCCGCCAAAATCGCGAAAAATCGCGTTCTCGGGCAAAAATCTCCGTCCCGTAGCGGTTCTACCGCCCCTCTAGCGGTACTACCGCCCCTACTAGGACTACCGCCAGTGGTACCGCCAATAATCGCTTTCTGTTGCTCGCAGCGGTACCTCCAGCGGTACTACCGCCCCTCCCAGCGGTACCGTCAGAAAAACTGAAATTTCAGAAAATTGTTTTGGTCATAACTTTTGATTCCGGACTCCGTTTTTGGTGTTGTTTGGCTCGTTTCGATGCTATTATCAAGGCCTTCGTCACCATTGCGGAAGATCCATCATCCACCACCACCAAAATCCGTGGGCAAGCACGAAACTTCAACAACAAAGGGTGAAGATTGTCGACGAAAGGTATAACATCGTGAATCTTTACCTCTTGCCATTCTTTTGTGAGCCACACTATATCTTTGCGATTACCATGTCCTATTGAGGCTAGCTCTTGATGATTGCTTGGGCTTTGCACATTTGCACCGTGTAGTTTCCGAGCAAAATTGCATGCGCTAGTTATCATATACCATATATCTTGTTGTTGGCATAAAAAAGAAGTGGGTGTGCAAAAGAGAAAGAGTCAAAAGAGAAAAGACTCAAAAGAGAAAAGAAGCAAAGAGTGCCAAATCAAAAGAGAAAAGAAAAGAAAGAAACACCACTTGCCATATCTTGTAGGAAAGCGCAAGCTCGATGAACGTCTAGTAGGTGGTGCATGTTTGCGCAAATCTTGTAGCCCACCAATAAATTACAATCGAGCTAGTGGCTCTCCTTGTACTTGTGCAACACGAGCTTTATAGTCTTCGCTAGGATCATATGGTTATTTAGCTCACTTCTTGGTTGCATAAGTCCCATTTATCTCTCCGCGTGTGTGTTTCCTTGAACTACATTCCTATCTTTTGAGATTGACTTGTATTTGCTTTGTGATCATCGTGGTTCTCTACTTGCTTTGACAATATCTTGGTTTCTGGTTGGTTCAATTTGCTTTCCACCTACCATACCTTCCTACCAACTTTTAAGCCGTGTGTGTTTTGGAGTTTGCTTTGGATCTTGAACACAAGCATTTTACTTTGTGATCGTTTCCCTTGGTTGTCCACGACGTCCAATACTATCTACAAGGTGAGAGGTTGTGTTCTAGTTCCTTTCCACTCCACATATATACACTTGTCTGTGAGTTGACATGTCTAGGGAGAGCGAATGCAACTATGGAGCCTATGAGGAGGACTACACGATGAGTCACATGTACTATGATGCCTCAAACTTTGAGGACATGGGGGACTACTATGACGACCCCCATGACATGATGGATCATCACCAAGACTTCCGCTACAACTACTCCGACTACGACTCCGACTATTCGAGCGTCAACGACAAGGAGCGGTACCATGACGTCGAGCAACCTTCATCATTTGGTATCGACTCCAAGTACATACGAATCTACCACGAATCCGACTACACAAGCTCCAACTACAATGAGGCGCAAGTGTCTTCACATGCCTCAACATATGGTACGGACTACCACTCCGATGACATGGTGGAGAACGTCTACGACTACTACTCTTGTAGCATGTGCGACGACTTCGACAACATGCAAGAGGAGAGGACCCCCATCACCACCATGTTCAAGAGCGGCACCACCAAGCGTCATGGCACAACCTACTTCTATGGTTCAAGCTCAAGACGGTGCTCCGACAAGAAGACCACCATGAGTTCATCTTATGGAGCTCCATCTACTTCCAAGAGTGCCAAGCTTCGCCATTCGCCATCAACTTCAAGAAGGTGCCATGAGAAGGACAACGCCAAGAGTGCCAAGCCTCGACACTCTACGTCGACAACAAGAAGGCGTCCCAAGAAGTGCATCGACAAGGCCAAGCTCCAAAATCTCAAGGATGCCATGGACAAGTTTGCCAAGAGCCTCCATGCTTCATCACGCTCTACAAGGGGCCACAAGAAAGATGCCACGGTGGACCACAACATGTCTCCAAACTCTAGTGGAAGCTCCAAGGAAAGGTCGCCAAGGCAACAAGCACGACGTCGTCAACATGAAGAGAAGCATCCAAATGACTTTCGGCGACACCCCTCCGCTCAAGAGCGTCAACATCGACATGACAAGAAGATGGCGACAAAGGCGCATCCTATGGTGTTCCCTAGTGCTACCACTCCAAGTGCGCCAACAAGAGCTACAAGTCCCATCTTTGACGAAATAATGGCCGACATCGACAACTTCTTCGAGAATTTCATATGTCGACGCCGGAAGAAACATGGTCACAAACGTGAGGCCGCTACCCTATTGGCGCCCTTCTCAAGTACTTCTCATGATATGGCCTCTACACCATGTGCCATCACCACATTGGCCCCCATATGGGAAAATGAAGACCTTCTATGTGACAATTGCCAAGGCCAAGACCATGATCCACGAGAATGTCCCAATCTCTTGTGCCCACTATGCAGTAGAAGAGGTCACATGATGTGGGAGTGCACAAATGAAGACCAAGATGGTGAGAAGATGGTCGAGCATGGGATTTTCCCTTCAACCAAGGAGGCGAGCATGGAGAATGCTATCACCTTTGACAATGGGTCAAGTGATGATGATGCCGAGCATGGGATGTTCCCTTCGGCAAAGGAGTCAAGTGATGATGCCAACACTATGGCATTGACCTTTGGAGGCGAGATGGTTGAGGAGGTTGAGCATGGGAGTTTCCCTTCAACCTTGGAGGCGTATGGAGATGAGGAAACCGAGCCTATCCTTATGAGATTGAGTTATGAGATGGTACCAATCCCATGTGAGAATGAGAGCCACTTAGCCCACTTGAGTGAGAGCGAGAGTGAGTTGAGTGCCTCCACCATATGTGAGTTTGAGTGCTTTCACTTTGAGGGAATGAGTGATACACCACTTGAGTTGAGAGAGGTAGTTGATAGGTCTTGTGAGGCCATTTCGATTTCTAACAACTTAACCTCTACCTCTAGTGTGTTCTCTCATTGTGTGCTAGGTTCCTTGGATGATGAGACGCCTATCTTCGACTTAACGGTGCCTCAAATGGAGAAGATGTACATGGAGGATGATAATGATGCCACCCCATGTCTACTTCAAGGTGAAAAAGTCGGCTATATGGAAGCCCCTACTACTTCAACACCTACTTCACATGAGCGGGACTACCAAGGTATGGGTGTTGATGTGACCATGATCCCGCTAGTGGACATGATGAACTATGATTGCTTGCATGCTATGGATGATTCTCTTGCCCCATCATATGAGACTTTCTTATTCCCTTGTGATACTTTGTTTGAAACCAATGTTGATCAAGTGGAATTACCTATTTGTGCTGATTTTGCCATGAGCATGCCTTGTTATGAATGTTTCCATTTTTCTCCCATTGTGGCATGCAACATGTTGAACAATTTCTCTTTCACATGTGTTGCTTGCACTTATGTTGAAATGCTTGATAATGAGATTGCCCCCATAGCTTTCTCAAATTTTGGAGAGGTTTCGTTTTCTATTATGGACCTTGTTCCATCCTTCACTTTGCATAGTGACCATCCACATATGTCATATTTTCCAATTGATTTTTGTGTGGTTGGTGTTGTGCAAATGAAGAGACACTTCATGATGGATGATGTGTTCATATACCGTGCACATAATTTCTTCATATGGTGTCTTGTGTGTGCCGGTAACCGCATGATAATGTCAACCTCAATTGAACATGAGTTGACAAAAAGAGCTCTTGAGAGCATACATTTGAGTTGTGGATTGAATCCAACTCGAAATTCTTTCCCATGTTTTGCATGAAACAAGTTGAACAATATCTGGACCCCCGTGGATCCCTCCTAGCCATTTAGGAGTATACGGACCCTGCTTACGTCATCTGACCCACGTGGACTCGTACTCGTCATGACTAGCAATACAAAGTGACGATGGTCAAGTAGTATACCATTCCAAAGTGTCATATCGAGGTTCGCATAGAGGAAGGAGTTCACCTTTGATGTCCATGGTGACTTGTGGAGTGTTAGAGTACTTGACATGGTGATGGACGTGACTCGGGCTACATCATCTCCCCTCCCTTTAAAAAGAGTCGTCCTCGACTCTTGCTCTTTGTCACCATGCAAAGGAGGTAGATGTGTTGTCGAAGAATTGGAATTCACCATGCCTACAAACACTAAAGACCAAGCAAAACATGTGTGTGCAAGAAATAGGAGCATATCAACAATGACATGTCCATTATTTGTCATAGCACCGTTAGCACAACACAATAATATAAAAATGTAGTGCAAGTACAAGGTCAAAGTGCAAGCAATCCAATGCAACATCTTCAAAATGTGAGAACATAAAAACTCCATAAAAATATGAGGATGCCATCTAGGTATCTCATTTGGAATCATATGATCATTATTGCACACAAGGCATTGGAAAGAACAAGTTGTCATCATCCTTGATGCAATACTCAGGAAGTGCTACTTTTAGCATAATCTTAAATGGCTAGGAGGGGTCATCATGGGGTACACGGGGGTCCAGATGGCTAGGAAGGGTCCGCATAATCCTATATGGCTAGGAGGGGTACATGGGGGTCCAGATGGCTAGGATTGTCGCACATGCTTTAGGATGACCTAAAAGTGCTACTGATACTCCGAAATAACCCTAGATGGCTAGGAGGGGTGCACGGGGGTCCAGATGACTAGGATTGTCGCACATGCTTTAGGATGACCAAAAAGTGCTACTGATACTCCGAAATAGCTGGGAGGGGTGCACGTGGGTCAGATGACGTAAGGAGGGTCCATATACTCCTGGATGGCTAGGAGGGGTCCAGATGGCTAGGATTAGGAGTATACGGACCCTGCTTACGTCATCTGACCCACGTGCACCCCTCCCAGCCATCTAGGAGTATCATTAGCACTTTTACGTCATCCTAAAAGCACGTGTGACAATCCTAGCCATCTGGACCCCCGTGGACCCCTCCTAGCCATCTAGGAGTATACGGACCCTCCTTACGTCATCTGACCCACGTGCACCTGGTGTAGTACGGGACTACTAGGGTGGCCCGATCTTCATGGATTGACGAACGAGTGGACGAACTCACACAAGAACGCGAAGAACACGAAGAACATGAGGAAGAACGCAGCGGAATACTCGAACACCAACAAGATACAAGAACCGTTTCCCTTACCGGTCGGTCCAACCGGCCCAATAGAATCCCAAAGGGAGAGATTGGTAAGATACACAAGAAGGGATCTTGGATGGTTGTTTCTCCAACGGCCAAACGAGCCGTTCCAATAAAGTCACCCGAGGATGAAAGATTGGCAAGTAGTCTAGCTACAAGTAGAGGTCTTGAATCCACGAAGGGATCTTCTCCACAAGGGGTGGAACCATCCCCACAAGGGGAGGAAGGAGACCGTCTTGAGGTGGGGAGCCTAGCTCTACTCTAATCTCAAAACATAGTCTATCTAGATCTGGAGGGGGTAGGTGCCTATATATAGGTTTGACACAAAGGGGTAGGTGGGAGAGGGATACAAGGGAATATTCCCTGTTTCTGCACGCAGGCAGCGGTAGTACCGTTGGGGCAGCGGTAGTACCGTTCTGGCGGTAGTACCGCTGCTCCAGCGGTAGTACCGGCGGACTCTCGCGAATAAGACTGAAGTCCTCCAGCGGTAGTACGAGGCAGGTACCGGCAGGTACCGCTGGCGATCCAGAGAGCATTTGGTGCGGCACGGTAGTGGTGGCGGTAGTGCTGGCGGTAGTACCGCTCCTGGGGCTCAACGGTAGTACCGCTAGGCTGGCGGTAGTACCGCTGCAGATGCTGCGGCTTCTCTTCCTTCTCCTCTTCCAAGCCACACCGTCTTGTCCGGCTTGCTTCCTCTCGTTCCTTGGCCATCTTCCCGTGGTCTTGTACCCGTGGTGACACACCTAGCAATGCAATGGGAACAATGGTCAAGTAGTATAACGTCCAAAGGTGACATATAGTGAATCACATAGTGGAAGGAGTTCACCTTTGAGGACCATTGTGACTTGGGGTGTGTTGGAGTACTTGACATGGTGATGGTCGTATGTCGGGCTACATCATCTCCCCTCCCTTTAAAAAGAGTCGTCCTCGACTCTTGCTCTTCATCACCATGCAAAGGAGGTAGATGCGTTGTCGAAAAATGTGACTTCACCATGCCTACAAACACTAAAGACCAAGCAAACCATGTGTGTGCAAGAAAGAGGAGCATATCAACAATGACATGTCCATTCTTTGTCATAGCACCGTTAGCACAACACAAGAATTTAACAAGGAAATGCAAGTGCAAGGTCAAAGTGCAAGCAATCCAATGGAACACCTTCAAAGTGTGGAAATACAAAATCTCCATGAAAAGCACACAATGAAGAGTGTCCAAAATATCATCATGGTTGCAAACAAAGCACATGAAAGAGCAAGTTTTCAACATATTTGTTGTAACACCAAATTGGTAAAAACCAATAAACTCATGACAAGACATGCTCAAAATGTCATTATGGTTGCACACAAGCCATTTAAAAGAACAAGTGTTCATCATATTTGTTGCAACACATAAATCATTCACATAAAAGATGGGGAAATTTGTCTTGCCATACGGGAAAGCATTATCACAAACATGTTTGCAAACAAACCAAAACCAAGAGAAATTGATCAACTTGTTTGCTGCAAAACATGGGAAGGGTATTAGAGCCGGGTTCGATCCACGACTCAAGTGTATGCTCTCAAGAGCTCTTTTTGTCAACTCATGCTCAAGAGAGGTTGACATTATCATGCGGTTACCGGCGCACACAAGACAACATATGAAGAAGTTATGTGCACGGTATATGAACACATCATCCATCATGAAGTGTCTCTTCATTTGCACATCACCAACCACACAAAAATCAATTGGAAAATATGACATATGTGGATGGTCACTATGCAAAGTGAAGGATGGAACAAGATCCATAATAGAAAATGAAACATCTCCAAAATTTGAGAAAGCTATGGGGGCAATCTCAGTATCAAGAAGTTCATTATCATTGCAAGCAACACATGTGAAAGAGAAATTGTTCAACATGTTGCATGCTCCCATGGGAGAAAAATGGAAACATTCGTAACAAGGCATGCTCATGGCAACATCCTCACAAATAGGGAATTCCACATGATCAACATTGGTTTCAAACAAAGTATCACATTGGAATAAGAATGAATCATATGTGACATCAATAGAATCATCCATAGCATGCAAACAATCATAGTTCATCATGTCCACTAGCGGGATCATGGTCACATCAACACCCATACCTTGATAGTCCCGCTCATGTGAAGTAGGTGTTGAAGTGGTAGGGGCTTCCATGTAGCCGACTTGTCCATCATGAAGTAGACATGGGGTGTCACCATCATCATCCATGGAACCTAGCACACAATGAGAAAACACACTAGAGGTAGAGGTTAAGTTTTTAGAAATCGAAATGGCCTCACAAGACCTATCAACTACCTCTCTCAACTCAAGTGGTGTATCACTCATTCCCTCAAAGTGAAAGCACTCAAACTCACATATGGTGGAGGCACTCAACTCACTCTCACTCTCACTCAAGTGGGCTAAGTGGCTCTCATGCTCACATGGGATTGGTACCATCTCATAACTCAAGCTCATAGGGATAGGCTCGGTTTCCTCATCTACATACGCCTCCAAGGTTGAAGGGAAACTCCCATGCTCAACCTTCTTGACCATCCTGCCTCCAAAGGTCAATGCCATAGCGTAGGCATCATCACTCGACTCCTTTGCGGAAGGGAAAATCCCATGCTCCGCTTCATCACTTGATTCCATTGCCGAAGGAAACATCCCATGCTCGGCATCATCATCACTTGACCCATGGTCATAGGTGATAGCATTCTCCATGCTCGCCTCCATGGTCGAAGGGAAAATCCCATGCTCGACCGTCTTCTCACCATCATGGTCACCGTCTTGTTCACCAACTTTGCACTCCCACATCATGTGACCTCTTCTATTGCATAGTGGGCACAAGAGATTGGGACATTCTCGTGGATCATGGTCTTGGCCTTGGCAATTGTCGCATAGAGGTCTTCATCTTGCCATATGGGGGCCAATGTGGTGGTGGCACTTGGTGTAGGGGCCATATTATGAGAAGTGCTTGAGAAGGGCGCCGTCTTCTTCTCATGTCGACGTTGACGCTCTTGAGATGTAGGGTGTCGCCGAAAGTCATTTGGATGCTTCTCCTCATGTTGACGTCGGCGTGCTTGTTGCCTTGGCGACCTTGTCTTGGAGCTTCCACTAGAGCTTGGTGACATGTTCCGAAGCTTGGCGAGTGTGTCGATGTCGTCTTGAAGCTTAGACATGTTGTGGTCCACCTTGGCATCTTTCTTGTGGCGCCTTCTTGAGCGTGATGAAGAATGTAGACGCTTGGCAAGCTTGTCGATGGCGTCCATGAGGTTCTTGAACGTTCGATTAGTGTCGCCAAACTTGTCCAAGGGTGCATCAACCTTGTTCACTTGGTCATCCCTCATGTTGGCATCTTTCATGCGTCGCCATGATGAGCTAGATGGGCCTTGGCTTGGCTTGGCCTTGTCAATGCACTTCTTGGGGCGCCGTCTTGGGTTGATGTCGAATGCCGATGCTTGGCGCTCTTGGCGATGTCCTTCTCATGGCGCCTTCTTGAAGTTGATGGCGAATGGCGAAGCTTGGCACTCTTGGAAGTAGATGGAGCTCCATAGGGTGAACTCATGGTGGCCTTCTTGTCGGAGCACCGTCTTGAGCTTGAACCATAGAAGTAGGTTGCGCCATGACGCTTGGTGGTGTCGCTCTTGAACATGGTGGTGATGGGGGTCCTCTCCTCTTGCATGTTGTCGAAGTCGCCGCACATGCTACAAGAGTAGTAGTCATAGACGTTCTCCACCATGTCATCGGAGTGGTAGTCGTAGGAGTGGCGCTCCACCATGTCGTTGTCGAAGTTTGTACCATGTGATGAGGCATGTGAAGACACTTGCGCCTCATTGTCGTTAGAGCTCATGTAGTCGGAGTCGTGGTAGATTCGCACGTACTTGGAGTCGATACAATTTGATGAAGGTTGCTCGACGTCATGGTACCGCTCCTTGTCGTGTATGCTCGAATAGTCGGAGTCGTAGTCGGAGTAGTTGTAGCGGAAGTCTTGGTGATGATCCATCATGTCATGGGGGTCATTGTCGGTGTAGTCGTCGTAGTAGTCCCCCATGTCCTCAAAGTTTGGGACATCATATTGTTGTGGCTCATCGTGTACTCAACATCATCTTGGCCTCCATAGTAGCATTCACTCTCCCTAGACATGTTATCTCACAAGACAAGTGTATATATGGAGTGGAAAGGGACTAGAACACAACCTCTCACCTTGTAGATAGTATTGGACGTCGTGGACAACCAAGGGAAACGATCACAAAGTAAAATGCTTGTGTTCAAGTATCCAAAGCAAACTCCAAAACACACACGGCTTAAAAGTTGGTAGGGAGGTATGGTAGGTGGGAAGCAAATTGAACCAACCGGAAACCAAGATATTGTCAAAGCAAGTAGAGAACCACGATGATCACAAAGCAAAACAAGTCAATCTCAAAGATAGGAATGTAGTTCAAGGAAACACACGCGCGGAGAGATAAATGGGACTCGTGCAACCAAGAAGTGAGCTAAAGAACCATATGATCCTAGCGAAGACTATAAGCTCGTGTTGCACAAGTACAAGGAGAGCTACTAGCTCGATTGCAATTTATTTGGTGGGCTACAAGATTTGCACAACAATGCACCACCTACTAGATGTTCATCGAGCTTGCGCGCTTCCTACAAGATATGGCAAGTGGTGTTTCTTTCTTTTCTTTTCTCTTTTGATTTGGCACTTTTTGCTTCTTGTCTCTTTGGACTCTTTTCACTTTTGCACACTCACTTCTTTTTATGCCAACACAAGATATATGATAGATGAACTAGCGCACAACTTTTGCTCGGAAACTACACGGTGCATGTGCAAAGCCCAAGCAATCATCAAGAGCTAGCCTCAATAGGACATGGTAAGCACAAAGATATAGTGTGGCTTTCAAAGGAATGGCAAGGGGTAAAGATTGGCGATGTTATACCTTCCGTCGATGTTCTTCACCCTTTGTTGTAGAAGGTTCGTGCTTGCCCACGGATTTTGGTGGTGGTGGATGATGGATCTTCCGCAATGGTGACGAAGGCCTTGATCGTAGCTTCGAAACGAGCCAAAGAACACCAAAAACGGAGTCCGGAATCAAAAGATATGGCCAAAACCGTGGTGCTGAAATGCTGTTTTCGTGTCTGTTCCAGGTCCTAGCGGTAGTACCGCTGAGGTGGCGGTAGTACCGCTGTAGCGGTAGTACCGCTAGGCCAGAGGTAGTACCGCTAGCTCCAGAAACTACACCCGAGACGGAAATTTCGCGATTTTGGGCGAAAAAACGGAGCTCAAATCAGCAAATCGGAGGGCCAAATGATGGAATTAGGCTATGGGAACGTAAAGGAAGGTAGATCAACAAGTTTAGCAATAGATCTATGGATCAAAACCTACCAAAACACACAAGATTCACAGATCGATCCAAAAGCAATTTGGGGCTATTTTTGGTGGAAATTTTCGAATTTCTCAAAATCAAAGAAAAATTTGGGGGATTTGGCGGTGGAAACACATGTCAAATCCGTGGCAACCATGCTCTGATACCATATGGTGTAGTACGGGACTACTAGGGTGGCCCGATCTTCATGGATTGACGAACGAGTGGACGAACTCACACAAGAACGCGAAGAACACGAAGAACACGAGGAAGAACGCAGCGGAATACTCGAACACCAACAAGATACAAGAACCGTTTCCCTTACCGGTCGGTCCAACCGGCCCAATAGAATCCCAAAGGGAGAGATTGGCAAGATACACAAGAAGGGATCTTGGATGGTTGTTTCTCCAACGGCCAACCGAGCCGTTCCAATAAAGTCACCCGAAGATGAAAGATTGGCTAGTAGTCAAACTACAAGTAGAGGTCTTGAATCCACAAGGGGATCTTCTCCACTAGGGGAGGAACCATCCCCACAAGGGGAGGAAGGAGACCTGATGTAGCCCCGCCTACGGCGTCTACACCAAGTGGTCCAATGACAAGAGCTAGAGTCAAAGCTATACTTATCTATGTGTGATATCGACACTCCTTTGAATGGTTTGCTACTTCATTCCGATACCTTGTGTGTGCTCAGCTATGGTGGACCTGAAGACCCGAGCCGTTCCAATAAAGTCACCCGAGGATGAAAGATTGGCAAGTAGTCTAGCTACAAGTAGAGCTCTTGAATCCACGAAGGGATCTTCTCCACAAGGGGTGGAACCATCCCCACAAGGGGAGGAAGGAGACCGTCTTGAGGTGGGGAGCCTAGCTCTACTCTAATCTCAAAACATAGTCTATCTAGATCTGGAGGGGGTAGGTGCCTATATATATAGGTTTGACCCAAAGGCGTAGGTGGGAGAGGGATACAAGGGAATATTCCCTGTTTCTGCACGCAGGCAGCGGTAGTACCGTTGGGGCAGCGGTAGTACCGTTCTGGCGGTAGTACCGCTGCTCCAGCGGTAGTACCGGCGGACTCTCGCGAATAAGACTGAAGTCCTCCAGCGGTAGTACGAGCCAGGTACCGGCAGGTACCGCTGGCGATCCAGAGAGCATTTGGTGCGGCACGGTAGTGGTGGCGGTAGTGCTGGCGGTAGTACCGCTCCTGGGGCTCAACGGTAGTACCGCTAGGCTGGCGGTAGTACCGCTGCAGATGCTGCGGCTTCTCTTCCTTCTCCTCTTCCAAGCCACCGTCTTGTCCGGCTTGCTTCCTCTCGTTCCTTGGCCATCTTCCCGTGGTCTTGTACCCGTGGTGACACACCTAGCAATGCAATGGGAACAATGGTCAAGTAGTATAACGTCCAAAGGTGACATATAGTGAATCACATAGTGGAAGGAGTTCACCTTTGAGGACCATTGTGACTTGGGGTGTGTTGGAGTACTTGACATGGTGATGGTCGTATGTCGGGCTACATCAGCACCCCTCCCAGCCATCTAGGAGTATCAGTAGCACTTTTAGGTCATCCTAAAGCACGTGCGACAATCCTTGCCATCTGGACCCCCATGGACCCCTTCTAGCCATCCAGGAGTATACGGACCCTCCTTACGTCATCTGACCCACGTGCACCCCTCCCAGCTATTTCGTAGTATCAGTAGCACTTTTAAGTCATCCTAAAGCATGTGCGACAATCCTAGCCATCTGGACCCCCGTGAACCCCTCGTAGCCATCTAGGGTTATACGGACCCTCCTTACGTCATCTGACCCACGTACACCCCTCCCAGCCATCTAAGAGTATGAGTAGCACTTTTAGGTCATCCTAAAGCACGTGCGACAATCCTAGCCATCTGGACCCCCCTTGATCCCTCCTAGCCATCTAGGAGTACACGGACCCTCCTTACGTCATCTGACCCACGTGCACCCCTCCCAGCCATCTAGGAGTATCAGTAGCATTTTTAGGTCATCCTAAAGGACGCGCGACAATCCTAGCCATCTGGACCCCCGTGGACCCCTCCTTGCCATCTAGGAGTATAAGGACCCTCCTTACGTCATCTGACACACGTGCACCTCTCCCAGCCATCTACGAGTATCAGTAGCACTTTTAGGTCAACCTAAAGCACGTGCGACAATCCTAGCCATCTGGACCCCCGTGGACCCCTCCTAGCCATCTAGGAGTATACGGACCCTCCTTGCGTCATCCGCCATCTGGACCCCCGTGGATCCCTCCTAGCCATTTAGGAGTATACGGACCCTGCTTACGTCATCTGACCCACGTGTACCCCTCCCAGCCATCTAGGAGTATCAGTAGCACTTTTAGGTCATCCTAAAGCACGTGCGACAATCCTAACCATCTGGACCCCCGTGGACCCCTCCTAGCCATCTAGGAGTATACGGACCCTCCTTACGTCCTCTGACCCACGTGCACCCCTCCCAGCCATCTAGGAGTATCAGTAGCACTTTTGGCTCATCCTAAAGCACGTGCGACAATCCTAGCCATCTGAACCCCCATGGACGCCTCCTAGCCATCCAGGAGTATCCGGACCCACCTTACGTCATCTGACCCACGTGCACCCCTCTCAGCCATTTCGGAGTATCAGTAGCACTTTTTGGTTATCCTAGAGCACGTGCGACAATCCTAGCCATCTGGACCCCCGTGGACCCCTCCTAGCCATCCAGGAGTATACGGACCCTCCTTACGTCATCTGACCCACGTGCACCCCTCCCAGCTATTTCGTAGTATCAGTAGCACTTTTAAGTCATCCTAAAGCATGTGCGACAATCCTAGCCATCTGGACCCCCGTGAACCCCTCGTCGCCATCTAGGGTTATACGGACCCTCCTTACGTCATCTGACCCACGTACACCCCTCCCAGCCATCTAAGAGTATGAGTAGCACTTTTAGGTCATCCTAAAGCACGTGCGACAATCCTAGCCATCTGGACCCCCGTTGATCCCTCCTAGCCATCTAGGAGTACACGGACCCTCCTTACGTCATCTGACCCACGTGCACCCCTCCCAGCCATCTAGGAGTATCAGTAGCATTTTTAGGTCATCCTAAAGGACGCGCGACAATCCTAGCCATCTGGACCCCCGTGGACCCCTCCTTGCCATCTAGGAGTATAAGGACCCTCCTTACGTCATCTGACACACGTGCACCCCTCCCAGCCATCTACGAGTATCAGTAGCACTTTTAGGTCAACCTAAAGCACGTGCGACAATCCTAGCCATCTGGACCCCCGTGGACCCCTCCTAGCCATCTAGGAGTATACGGACCCTCCTTGCGTCATCCGCCATCTGGACCCCCGTGGATCCCTCCTAGCCATTTAGGAGTATACGGACCCTGCTTACGTCATCTGACCCACGTGTACCCCTCCCAGCCATCTAGGAGTATCAGTAGCACTTTTAGGTCATCCTAAAGCACGTGCGACAATCCTAACCATCTGGACCCCCGTGGACCCCTCCTAGCCATCTAGGAGTATACGGACCCTCCTTACGTCCTCTGACCCACGTGCACCCCTCCCAGCCATCTAGGAGTATCAGTAGCACTTTTGGCTCATCCTAAAGCACGTGCGACAATCCTAGCCATCTGAACCCCCATGGACGCCTCCTAGCCATCCAGGAGTATCCGGACCCACCTTACGTCATCTGACCCACGTGCACCCCTCTCAGCCATTTCGGAGTATTAGTAGCACTTTTTGGTTATCCTAGAGCACGTGCGACAATCCTAGCCATCTGGACCCCCGTGGACCCCTCCTAGCCATCCAGGAGTATACGGACCCTCCTTACGTCATCTGACCCACGTGCACCCCTCCCAGCTATTTCGGAGTATCAGTAGCACTTTTAAGTCATCCTAAACCATATGCGACAATCCTAGCCATCTGGACCCCCGTGGACCGCTCCTAGCCATCTAGGGTTATACGGATCTCCTTACGTCATCTGACCCACGTACACCCCTCCCAGCCATCTAGAAGTATGAGTAGCACTTTTAGGTCATCCTAAAGCACGTGCGACAATCCTAGCCATCTGGACCCCTGTTGATCCCTCCTAGCCATCTAGGAGTATACGGACCCTCCTTACGTCATCTGACCCACGTGCACCCCTCCCAGCCATCTAGGAGTATCAGTAGCATTTTTAGGTCATCCTAAAGCACGTGCGACAATCCTAGCCATCTGGACCACCGTGGAACCCTCCTTGCCATCTAGGAGTATACGGACCCTCCTTACGTCATCTGACCCACGTGCACCCCTCTCAGCCATCTAGGAGTATCAGTAGCACTTTTGGGTCAGCCTAAAGCACGTGCGACAATCCTAGCCTTCTGGACCCCCATGGACCCCTCCTAGCCATCCAGGAGTATCCGGACCCTCCTTACGTCATCTGACCCACGTGCACCCCTCTCAGCCATTTCGGAGTATCAGTAGCACTTTTTGGTCATCCTAGAGCACGTGCGATAATCCTAGCCATCTGGACCCCCGTGGACCCCTCCTAGCCATCCAGGAGTATACGGACCCTCCTTACGTCATCTGACCCACGAGCACCCCTCCCAGCTATTTCGGAGTATCAGTAGCACTTTTAGGTCATGCTAAAGTATGTGCGACAATCCTAGCCATCTGGACCCCCGTGGACCGCTCCTAGCCATCTAGGGTTATACGGACCCTCCTTACGTCATCTGACCCACCTACACCCCTCCCAGCCATCTAGGAGTACGAGTAGCACTTTTAGGTCATCTTAAAGCACGTGCGACAATCCTAGCCATCTGGACCCCCGTTGATCCCTCCTAGCCATCTAGGAGTATACGGACCCTCCTTACGTCATCTGACCCACGTGCACCCCTCCCAGACATCTAGGAGTATCAGTAGCATTTTTAGGTCATCCTAAAGCATATGTGATAAGGATCAAATAGACGATCCGTATGTTTTGGCCCAATCTTTCACGGTACTAGCAGCAGCAACAAGAACTTCCGATCAAGCAAAGATGCGAGACCGTAAGAACTGAATCTAGTGTCGAGTAGATTGGATCAACTCCACGCACAGCAGCAACAAAATCCCTCGCGGATCAGCAACAAAGAACACGACATTTGGTGTCCCCCGACATGGGACGTTTTCTGTATTTTTACTCTCGATAAAATTCAACCTCCGTACATCGGCCGTAGCCGGCCCTTTATATAGGCGACGCAACAAAACTGAACGGAAGAAAATCAAAACAGAATCGAACTCTCTCTTTCCTATCTCGACTAATCATATATTTGCTAATTAATTATACGGCCACACGTGAACACAAAAGGACAAAACTAACTCTCGTACCTAGACCAGAACGAATAACAAAAATATAAGCTTGACTACTAGCTCACGTTGAGATTGATCGGAGTGGGACTTCGATCAATCCAACCATGATGGACATGCATGGTGTTCTGAACGTCGGTACTACTTTCTCCGGTGCTACTAGCTGAACAGAAATACTTGCAGTAGAAATAATCTTCTCTGTGTTGGATTTGCTTGCCACTCCTGTCTGATTAGTACCATCTACAATAGCAGCGACATGTCGTGTGCCTCTACGCTTTGCTGGAATCAAATAGGATGTACAGATGGCCACATCATCCCCTCCCCCTTGAGACCAAACCGTCCTCGGTTTTGGGTTAGTCTTCTCGACCTTATTCTGCAAAATAATAGTATCCAGCTTGATTTCTCCATCCAACATGGGTCGCAGTACACGCCGTCTCCCATCTTGCCACAAAGAATAAGTGTTAGACCTCCCATCATGTGTGACACGGAGATCATATTGCCATGGTCTTCCCAACAACAAGTGACATGCATCCATAGGCAAGACATCACATATAAGTGTATTAGTATACTGACCCACTGAAAATTTGAGACGCACCTTGTGAGTAACTGATGAGGATATATTCATGGATCACGATGATTTTAAGTGCTTAAACTGGAAGGAAATATTAAGTCTGACTGATGATTATTATCAGACTTGGCATCCGTCAGAATGGCGCTAGCGGGAGGAGAGGGAGGACTGCGACCAGAAGACACGCGACGACGGCGACCACAGGACACGCGAGAACGGCGACTAAGAGATGGAAAACACACAAGGCAGAACTGTCGAGAGGACACACTAAATCAGCCAAAGAAGCGAGACTTATATTCGTGCGATCAATACATGGTCGAGAAGTCAAGGTCACGGGACCCAGCCCTGCTATGCGTGTCCGTCACATACATGCTGGCCAAGACCGAACCCTGCCATGCATGTGCGCATGTTACATGCATGCTGGCCAAGGCTTGGTGCGTAAAGGAGTAGGCTGATTAGTCCATGTCCACTTAATTAAATGGGCTAGATAATTTAATACTAGGGAAGCCCATTATGAGGAGGTCATTAACCGACCTGCGTGTTGGTTCGTTTTGTCCGGCTATATGTAGCCCTCGCCTGCGGATTGTAAAGGAGACCACGTTTAGATAAAACCCTAGTTTCTAGTTGAACAGCGGAAACTTTCCTCTGAAATTATACATCTCCAATTCGTATCGATCTGCAGAGGTGAATATCAATTGAAGTGTGATCTGTTCTTTCCATTGGGAATTAGTAGATTGCAATTATACCGTTTCGTGGTCGACGGCTACGTGCGCAAGTGTGTGAAGTCGTGAATATCCGAAGCGTAGAGAGCTGCTGCATTGGCATCAGGGATCTAGCGAGGAGAGTTCATCGGTGACACCAAGTTATCCATCATCCAACGACATGCTCAACGAGAAGATCGGGCCACCCCATATCAGTAACTTTCAGCTTGCCAGATGCATATAGCCATTCAATGCAGTGTGGTTGCGGATGTTTCCATGTAGGCAATGCTAATGCATCCACCAAGCTCTTGCTGACCACGTTAGTATAGCTTCCACTATCAATGACTAGCTTGCATGAGGTGTTATTAACTTGGCATTGGGTCTGAAAAATATTCCACCGCTGTCCTTTATCCTCTATACGGTTGCTTGGACACGTTGCACCATCAAATTTTTGCAATGAGCAGCAAGTTCATAACCATCCACATCCAAGGATGCAACTTCCTGAGACTTCTCACTAGTCTGATCAACAACTTCCTCTTCATCACTTGCAGAGATATAGCCGTCCTGTGTGAGCAAAATTTTCTTTGCATTGGGGCATTCACGCCTCATATGTCCCCTGCCTCCACATGTAAAACACTCAATATGTGCACTGGATTGGGTATTAGAAGCAGCTCGTGACACTCCTGATTTTGGCGCGTGTAGAGGATGTTGGCCTAGAACTAGCACTAGCATCATCCGTGTGAGAACGTCGCCATGTGTTCGCAGCTGAAACTTGACGCCGCTTAACCTGTTGCTCTGCACGTTCAGCTTGATGCACAAGATCTTCTATATTGCAGTAGGCCACCATCTCAACTCTATCCTGCACCTCGACGTTCAGCCCGTTAAAGAAACGTGCCATTGTCACTTCCGGGACCTCTGTAGTCTCTGTACGAATCATAAGCAATTCCATCTCCTTAAAATATTCATCAACACTCAAAGTACCTTGAGTAAGACGCTGCAGCTTGATGTACAGATTTCTTTTATAGTGCTCAGGAACAAATCGTCGCCTCATAAAATCCTTCATCCCTTGCCAACTCGTCGGGCGATGTCATCAGCGGCAAATTTGGTTCCACCACAGTAGGGCGTAACCGGTGAAGTCAATGGCTGCAAGCTGCATCTTTCTCTCCTCCGTGTAACGATGAGCGTCAAAAATTTGATCGACGCGCATCTCCCAGTCTAAATAATCTTCTGGCTCGCACTTCCCAGAGAATGACGGAATTGATATCTTCACGCGCCCGATGCCGTCATCAATAGGAACTCGTGCAGCCTGACCGAAACGATCTCGGTCGTTTGCTCCGCCACGAGCGATAGCTTCAGCTCGGTGGTCATTGTGACGTGGTCGTGGCACGTACCCCGCGGCGAGATCAGCAACACCAACGTGGTCATCAACTCTTGGGGGTGGCTGCACCGGCAGACGACGCTCGTCTACTCGCCCATCGTGCGGAGGCTGCGCGACCGGTGGTGGAGCTTGCGACGCTGGCCCCTGCAGGTTCTCAACAATAGTCTGCAATGCACCAATCTGAGCACCCAAATCATCAAATCTTGTGTCGATCTTCTTCTTCAGATTGTTGTGGCACCGCATGACAAAGTCGCATGTGAGATCAAATCCCTCACGCACGTTCGCACCAAGATCTTCAGCGTATACGGGTAGCGCGACCCCATCCAGATCAGCCGCATCATCCATGTTTGCCTTCTGCTCCTCCTTGACTGTTTCTGACATCTAGATCAAACCAGCACCTCAACGGCAGACAAATCAGGAAATCCAGGACAGATCCTTTGAATCCCGTGCGGTGGAGACGACTTTAACCAGATCGCAAATTGGAATTGAACTCCAAACTTCACGTACAAGTACAAGGAAGCACGAAAACCAATCCCAATACGAATTAAACTAGTACTCAACCAAGACGTATTGAAGTAGTACTCTTTACCAGATCGCTCCACTTTTCAGCAGCCACGAAAATAGCAGATCGCAAATTCCAGCAAATCAAAACAGTACGCAAATTGCAGCAGATCAAAACAAAACAGTACCGTGAGAAACCTGACGAATCTGATAGCAGATGATAAGGATCAAATAGACGATCCGTATGTTTGGGCCCAATCTTTCACGGTACTAGCAGCAGCAACAAGAACTTCTAATCAAGCAAAGATGCGAGACCGTAAGAACTGAATCTAGCGTCGACTAGATTGGATCAACTCCACGCACAGCAGCAACAAAATCCCTCGCGGATCAGCAACAAAGAACACGACATTTGGTGTCCCCCGACATGGGACGTTTTCTGTATTTTTACTCTCGATAAAATTCAACCTCCGTACATCGGCCGTAGCCGGCCCTTTATATAGGCGACGCAACAAAACTGAACGGAAGAAAATCATAACAGAATCGAACTCTCTCTTTCCTGTCTCGACTAATCATATATTTGCTAATTAATTATACGGCCACACGTGAACACAAAAGGACAAAACTAAATCTCGTACCTAGACCAGAAAGAATAACAAAAATATAAGCTTGACTACTAGCTCACGTTGAGAATGATCGGAGTGGGACTTCGATCAATCCAACCATGATGGACATGCATGGTGTTCTGAACGTCGGTACTACTTTCTTCGGTGCTACTAGCTGAACAGAAATACTTGCAGTAGAAATAATCTTCTCTGTGTTGGATTTGCTTGCCACTCCTGTCTGATTAGCACCATCTACAATAGCAGCGACATGTCGTGTGCCTCTACGCTTTGCTGGAATCAAATAGGATGTACAGATGGCCACATCAACGTGCGACAATCCTAGCCATTTGGACCCCCGTGGACCCCTCCTTGCCATCTAGGTGTATAGGGACCCTCCTTACGTCATCTGACCCACGCTGATGAGGATATATCTATGAATTATAGTGATTATTCATGTTTGAACTGGAAGGAAATATTAAGCCTAACTGATGATTATTATCAGGTGAATTTATTCCTCGTTAAAAATAATACTTTGATATCTCAGAATTATATACTATCTAAATCATTGTATTATTATTTGATTAGATTTGCCATCCGTCGAAATGGCGCCAGCGGGAGGAAAGGGAGGACGGCGACCACAAGACACGCGACGGCGGCGACTGCAAGACACAAGAAATTGGCCAAGCTAATTGATCTACATGCATCAACTAATCACGTTTTGCATGCAAGTGGGACCCAGCCATGTGCGTGTGCTGTTACCAAGCAAAGCATCTACATGCATTCACTCCTTATGCATTCACGTAATGCATGCAAGGTGGGCCATCCATGTGATACAATGTGCCTATGGACTCGATCAACTAGGAGACGTACACAAGGGAGCTGCACCGTCTGCTGCCATCTGCTTTCGTGCATGCGCTGTTCAGGTTGGTGGGTCCCAGCGTGGGCCTATCAGCGGCCCATGGAGACATGGCCCGATGCAAGGCAGGAGGCCAGAAGTGATACGAGGACGCGAAGAGTACGGGACGTCGAGGCGGCGCATCTGCCCAATAAATAGCTACCAGATTTATTGTAAAAGTTAGACCACGTTGAAATTAAACCCTAGTTTTAGTTGAACAGCTATAAGCTTTCCTCTGAAATTTACATCTCCAATTCGTATCGATCTGGAGAGTTGAACATCAATTGAAGTGTGATCTGTTCTTTCTATTGGGAATTAGTAGATTGCAATTATACCGTTTCGTGGTCGACGGCTACGTGCGCAAGTGTGTGAAGTCGTGAATATCCGAAGGGTAGAGAGCTGCTGCATTGGCATCAGGGATCTAGCGAGGAGAGTTCATCGGTGACACCAAGTTATCAACCATCCATCGACGTGCTCAACGAGAAGATCGGGCCACCCCATATCATCTGGTATCAGATTCTCAGGTTTACTCGGTGAGCATCCACCAATTTATCCGTAGATTAGTTTATTTTTCGTCCTATACAGAAAAAGCCCCACAAAAATATTTGCCATAGACTAGATTGCATCGGTTCATCAAGTTTAGCTGCTGATCGTGTTCGTTTTGCGTCACTTTTCTTTCCGATCTGAGTCTAGTTGCGTCTAGGTATTTTGTTTTTCTGCGTCAGTTTTAGTCGTCGGAGTCCTATTTTGTTCCGTTTCATCTGTTCCGACTTGGTGCAGCCACGATCTGTTATTAGAAAGAAAGAGAATTCTGGATTGTTCACTCCAATCAACACGTTTGTGCTGCCCGAGACAAAGAGCTGATCAATTAGATCTCGTGCTTTGTGCAATCTGTTTTTTTTATTTCCTTCTCTTAGATGCGTACAAGGCAGGATCAGTTCTGGTAACAAAAAAAAATCGCCTGCCGTGCGTTCCGTGTTCGAGTTAGGTCCTGTTTAGTTTTCCCTTGTCCGTATCGTGTCTTAGGTTTATTAGAACCTCTTACTTTTCCACCTACCGTTCGTGTATTTGCTTTTTGACAGCCATACGTAAAAGCCATTCAATCTTTTTGTGTAGCACCTACCTAACGAGACTAGCTATTCTGTTTGCTCAAGGGCTGCTCACATAGGTTTTGTAATGTGCATTATTTTTGGCAGTCTATTTTTAATTGCTCCCGTGACAGATTTATGTGGCCTAGTTCAAAGAGAAAAAGGGAGAAAAAAAAAGAAGAAAGAAAAGTTCCGAATTTCCTGTAGCTACAGTAACGAGCGAAAAGAGAAAAGGAGTATAAAAAAAAGAAGAGAAAAACAAAAGTTCGGAATACTGTAGCTACAGTACCGCGAGGCAAAAAAAATAAAAGGCCGGAAATTATTGTGATCTCAGTTCTGTTTGGAGCTGCTGCCTTGCACTAAATAGTTTTGAGCAATCTTGTGCCCTTATCATTGAGCTTTTTGCTAGCGTCTCTCCTGTGCATTGCAACACGAGCATTTCTCCGACTAAAATAAGTTTATCAGCTCATCTCTATAGTTGCAATTGCCCCCATTTATCTCCACCGTGTGCGTTTCCGAGTGTTTCCGTGTCATACGATCAGCACTACGCTTTGTGAATCGGTGTTGTTAGGTATCCCAACCAAGCTCCACCATATAACCCTGCTTTGTCGTGTGACCATTCTCATACCCTGATATTCACTTCATCACATCAGTGCATTTAGTCATCTCTACGACCGGGTACGCATTGCTATTCACTTTGGAATTTTCAGTTTACCTTTTCTTGTTGTTTTGAGTGAGTTGTGAGAGTTCCACCATACACATATTTTGCTGCCATCAAGATTTTATGTACTAACAATGGTTGATCCTATCAGGGAAAAGCCATTACCGTCGTATTCTTTGTGCAGTGATAAATTCTGGGAAGAGGATTCTAGTGGGATACCTGCGTCATCTCTGTTCCACTTTACCGCGGACATAGAAGGTAGCCATGCTGCTATTACACTTGATAAGTGTTCTCGGTATGATTTGGTTAGTATTGAGGTGGTTGAAAATTTGCAGTTAGTTCCAACGAAACTTAAGCAACCATTTATGTTAACTACTAATGATGATGCACTTCACATTACTCTTGCTGTTTCTGTTCCGTTAACCATTAATGGTCATACGGAGAGAATTTTTTGTTACGTCATTCCTCAAGCGTTAACTTGTTGTCATCTTATGTTGAGTGAAAAGTGGTGCAACAGATTTAAGGTTGATTTTGTTAGCTACTATCCTTATATACTATTTCTTTGGAATCATAAGTGGCATAAAAGAAGCCATGCATCACTTGAAAACATTCAGGAGGTTCTTTCTACTAATGTAATCATGTCTACTCCTAGTGTTGTTTCTTGTAATGTGCAGGTTGCTTTTGAAGAAAGGGAGCCTATAGTACAACCGGCACCACCACCAACACATGCATTGGAGGAGCCTACTATTGTGCCTACTATTGTTTCTTGTGATATGCAGGTTATTCTTGAAGAAAGGGAGCCCTCACTAGTACAACCTGCATCACCACTTGAGATAGATGAATCAGTACCTACTACTTCTGAGGAGGATGTCATTGATATTGGTGCTGATTTGGAGCTGCAACATGCAAATTCGAAATTTTGTGAGCCTACTACTTTCATACATGATAATTCAGATTTGCATGATACACATATTAAAGAACCTTGTGCTGATTTACCAACTACAAATTTTGAGCATGTGGTAATGATTACACATAAAGAAGTGCTTGCTAAAATACCACCTGTTAATGTTGTGTCTTCTATCATGTTAGATGAACCAATTTCTGTGCAATGTGCTATGAATAGGATTTCTGAAATTTCATATGTTAATTCTAGCACCTATGTTCCTGGTTTCACTTTTCATCTAGTTGGTGACTATAACATGAATGAAATTTTTATGGTGGATCACATATGTATTACTTGTGATAGCATTGCTGAATTGAACATTGTGTTACCTCGGTTGGATTGTTTACAATTTGCTAAATCTGAACATGATTTTACACATATGTTTGATTTGCAACAAAATTTGGTGAATACATATGCTACTGATTTGGACTTCACTTATATTTGCAAATTGAGTTGCATCTTACATAATAGAAATAATGAACATGATAGTATCATTGAGTGTAATACTTTCTGGTCATTACTTTGTTCTAAATATCAGAGTAGCGCAGTTGAAGCATGGTATCCAACATCTTTTGGTTTGCATATGTTGAGTTGGTTTTACCATGGTAGCATGAAATTTGATCATCGATCATCTGTGAGGACACTTGATTTAATACTGAATAATAAGACATTATACATATTTGTTCCTTGTCAAGATCATGATTATATGGACTTCACTTATACTTGCAATTATGATTGCTTATTGCTGAGATTGTCATTGTTCTCTTATGACAATTATATGTGCTATGCTTGCAATTTTCGTTGCATTTTGTCATTTGAGAATAATCATAATGTTTATAAACATGATACAACCTGCTATATATACATATACTATGCGTACACGTTGTTCTTTTTGTTTCTTCCACTTTCAGCTTATCCAAAGCCGCGGACGGCTTTTCTTGAAGAAAGGGAGGATGATGAGGATATATCTATGAATTATAGTGATTATTCATGTTTGAACTGGAAGGAAATATTAAGCCTAAATGATGATTATTATCAGGTGAATTTATTCCTCGTTAAAAATAATACTTTGATATCTCAGAATTATATACTATCTAAATCATTGTATTATTATTTGATTAGATTTGCCATCCGTCGAAATGGCGCCAGCGGGAGGAAAGGGAGGACGGCGACCACAAGACACGCGACGGCGGCGACTGCAAGACACAAGAAATTGGCCAAGCTAATTGATCTACATGCATCAACTAATCACGTTTTGCATGCAAGTGGGACCCAGCCATGTGCGTGTGCTGTTACCAAGCAAAGCATCTACATGCATTCACTCCTTATGCATTCACGTAATGCATGCAAGGTGGGCCATCCATGTGATACAATGTACCTATGGACTCGATCAACTAGGAGACGTACACAAGGGAGCTGCACCGTCTGCTGCCATCTGCTTTCGTGCATGCGCTGTTCAGGTTGGTGGGTCCCAGCGTGGGCCTATCAGCGGCCCATGGAGACATGGCCCCGATGCAAGGCAGGAGGCCAGAAGTGATACGAGGACGCGAAGAGTACGGGACGTCGAGGCGGCGCATCTGCCCAATAAATAGCTACCAGATTTATTGTAAAAGTTAGACCACGTTGAAATTAAACCCTAGTTTTAGTTGAACAGCTATAAGCTTTCCTCTGAAATTTACATCTCCAATTCGTATCGATCTGGAGAGTTGAACATCAATTGAAGTGTGATCTGTTCTTTCCATTGGGAATTAGTAGATTGCAATTATACCGTTTCGTGGTCGACGGCTACGTGCGCAAGTGTGTGAAGTCGTGAATATCCGAAGGGTAGAGAGCTGCTGCATTGGCATCAGGGATCTAGCGAGAAGATCGGGCCACCCCATATCAGTAGCACTTTTAGGTCACCCTAAAGCACGTGCGACAATCCTAGCCATCTGGACCCCCGTGGACCCCTCCTAGCCATCTAGTAGTATACGGACCCTCCTTACGTCACCTGACCCACCTACACCCCTCCCAGCCATCTAGGAGTATCAGTAGCACTTTTAGGTCATCCTAAAGCACGTGCGACAATCCTAGCCATCTGGACCCCCGTGGACCCCTCCTAGCCATCTAGGGTTATACGGACCCTCCTTACGTCATCTGACCCACATACACCCCTCCCAGCCATCTAGGAGTATCAGTAGCACTTTTAGGTCATCCTAAAGCACGTGCGACAATCCGAGCCATCTGGACCCCCGTGGACCCCTCCTAGCCATCTAGGAGTATACGTAACCTCCTTACGTCACCTGACCCACGTACACCCCTCCCAGCCATCTAGGAGTATCAGTAGCACTTTTAGGTCATCCTAAAGCACGTGCGACAATCCTAGCCATCTGGACCCCCGTGGACCCCTCCTAGCCATCTAGGGTTATACGGACCCTCCTTACGTCATCTGACCCACGTACACCCCTCCCAGCCATGTAGGAGTATCAGTAGCACTTTTAGGTCATCCTAAAGCACGTGCGACAATTCTAGCCATCTGGACCCCCGTTGACCCCTCCTAGCCATCAAGGAGTATACAGACCCTCCTTACGTCATCTAACCCACGTACACCCCTCCCAGCCATCTAGGAGTATCAGTAGCACTTTTAGGTCATCCTATACGGACCCTCCTTGCGTCATCCGCCATCTGGACCCCCGTGGATCCCTCCTAGCCATTTAGGAGTATACGGACCCTGCTTACGTCATCTGACCCACGTGCACCCCTCCCAGCCATCTAGGAGTATCAGTAGCACTTTTACGTCATCCTAAAAAGAACGTGCGACAATCCTAGCCATCTGGACCCCCGTGGACCCCCCCTAGCCATCTAGGAGTATACGGACCCTCCTTACGTCATCTGACCCACGTGCACCCCTCCCAGCCATCTAGGAGTATCAGTAAGACTTTTAGGTCATCCTAAAAAGCACGTGCGACAATCCTAGCCATCTGGACCCCCATGGACCCCTCCTAGCCATCCAGGAGTATACGGACCCTCCTTACGTCATCTGACCCACGTGCACCCCTCTCAGCCATTTCGGAGTATCAGTAGCACTTTTAGGTCATCCTAAAGCACATGCGACAATCCTAGCCATCTGGACCCCCGTGGACACCTCCTAGCCATCCAGGAGTATACGGACCCTCCTTACGTCATCTGACCCATGTGCACCCCTCCCAGCTATTTCGGAGTATCAGTAGCACTTTTAGGTCATCCTAAAGCATGTGCAACAATCCTAGCCATCTGGACCCCCGTGGACCCCTCCTAGCCATCTATGGTTATACGGACCCTCCTTACGTCATCTGACCCACGTACACCCCCCCAGCCATCTAGGAGTATCAGTAAGACTTTTAGGTCATCCTAAAAAGCACGTGCGACAATCCTAGCCATCTGGACCCCCATGGACCCCTCCTAGCCATCCAGGAGTATACGGACCCTCCTTACGTCATCTGACCCACGTGCACCCCTCTCAGCCATTTCGGAGTATCAGTAGCACTTTTAGGTCATCCTAAAGCACATGCGACAATCCTAGCCATCTGGACCCCCGTGGACACCTCCTAGCCATCCAGGAGTATACGGACCCTCCTTACGTCATCTGACCCACGTGCACCCCTCTCAGCCATTTCGGAGTATCAGTAGCACTTTTAGGTCATCCTAAAGCACATGCGACAATCCTAGCCATCTGGACCCCCGTGGACACCTCCTAGCCATCCAGGAGTATACGGACCCTCCTTACGTCATCTGACCCATGTGCACCCCTCCCAGCTATTTCGGAGTATCAGTAACACTTTTAGGTCATCCTAAAGCATGTGCAACAATCCTAGCCATCTGGACCCCCGTGGACCCCTCCTAGCCATCTATGGTTATACGGACCCTCCTTACGTCATCTGACCCACGTACACCCCCCAGCCATCTAGAAGTATGAGACTTTTAGGTCATCCTAAAGCACGTGCGACAATCCTAGCCATCCGGACCCCCGTTGATCCCTCCTAGCCATCGAGGAGTATACGGACCCTCCTTACGTCATCTGACCCATGTGCACCCCTCCCAGCCATCTAGGAGTATCAGTAGCATTTTTAGGTCATCCTAAAGCACGTGCGACAATCCTAGCCATCTGGACCCCCGTGGACCCCTCCTTGCCATCTAGGAGTATAGGGACCCTCCTTACGTCATCTGACCCACCTGCACCCCTCCCAGCCATCTACGAGTATCGGTAGCACTTTTAGGTCACCCTAAAGCACGTGCGACAATCCTAGCCATCTGGACCCCGTGGACCCCTCCTAGCCATCTAGGAGTATACGGACCCTCCTTGCGTCATCCGCCATCTGGAACCCCGTGGATCCCTCCTAGCCATCTAGGAGTATATGGACCCTCCTTACGTCACCTAGCCCACGTACACCCCTCCCAGCCATCTAGGAGTATCAGTAGCACTTTTAGGTCATCCTAAAGCACGTGTGACAATCCTAGCCATCTGGACCCCCGTGGACCCCTCCTAGCCATCTAGGGTTATGATGTAGTGCAACATGGGCACACAACACCAAGTGGCCCAATGACAAGAGAAAGAGTCAAGTCACTTCATGATAAGGTGAACTCGCTCCTATCCATGTGTGATCTCAGGTTTGATCCTCATGAAGATCTTCAAGGCTTGCTACTTCATTCCGATACCTTGTGTATACTCAGGTTTGATCCTCATGAAGATCTTCAAGAAGGCGAAGAAGTTGGACAAGATTCGAGTCAAGAAGACGAAGGAGAAGGAGAGAAGAATGGGAACAAGTCACAGGCGGCGGTACTACCGCCGGGGGCAGTGGTACTACCGCCCCAGATCAAGCCAAGCCAGACGCGCCTCCGCCCGGGTCCAGCCGAGACAGAAGAAGCTGGGCGGTACTACCGCTCCAGCGGTACTACTGCCGAAGCCACCGCCGAAAACGGCCCTCTGTTCGATCTTCCGGCAGCGCCAGCGGTACCGTACCGCCGGGCCTGGCGGTACTACCGCTGGAGTTGACTTCAGAAGCTGTTCGAGGCCTGCCCAGCGGTACTACCGCTGGCTCCAGCGGTACTACCTCTGCGGCGGGAACCTGATGGCTTGAGGGCCCTTTTACCCTCACTTATCCTACCTTATCCTACCTAGACTATAAATAGAACCTCCCCATCTAGATCTAGGGTTAGACTATGATTTGAGAACTAAAGTAGAGCCTTGCTCCTTCTTCTCAAAGTGTCTCTTTCCTCCTATGGAGATGAATCAAGGCCTCCACATGTGGAGATGAACCAAGGCCTCCTCTTGAGGAGAAGATCCCTGCGTGGATACCAAGGCTCCGCTTGTAGTTGCGATTACTTGCTAATCTTCCCTCTGTGAGTGGCTAGATTGGATTGGTTGGATTGACCAATTGGACAAACAATCCTAAGAGTAAGGTGTGCTTGGGAGAGGAGGATTGGGGGCTGCCCACGGGGATTTGTTACCAATCGAGTCTTGCCGGGTTGCTACTTGCTATTTACCCTTTGTGTTGTGATTTCCCCTCTTTTGTGTTCTTCGTTCTTCGCGTGTTCTTCGTGTTCATCTTTCCCTCCGCACAAATCCGTGAAAATCGGGACCAACCCACATCATATGGTATCAGAGCTCTAGGTTGACACGGATTTGATTTGTGTTTCCACCAAAATCCACCAAATTTTTCTTCGTTTTTGAGAAATTCGAAAATTTCCACCAAAAATAGCCTTGCCTTGATTCGAGCCGATCTGTCGATTCGTTGCGTTTTTGGTAGTTTTTGTCCATGGATCTGTTGCTTTAGGACCCCCTCCACCTTTGTTTGCGTTCCCTAGCCTCATTTTTGCCGATTTCCCACGAATTCGAGGAAGTTTTGGAGCCCAATTCCGCCCAATTTCGAGTCAAATCGCGCAGATCCGTGCGCAGCGGTACCGCCAGCGGTACCGGGCGGTACTACCGCCAGGCAGCGGTACTACCGCCAGGGCAGATTTTTCAGAAATTTTTTCTTTTCCTCGGTTCGTTTTGGCATTTCCTCTTTGGTTTGAGTCCTTTCTTGGTGTGCCCTACGTCTACACATCGACAAGCTTCCGCAGCAACGCATCATCAACGCCAAGCGACGACGCCACCAAGGACTCGACATTCCCCACCATCATAATCCGTTGTGAGCCCTTCTTCCTTTCGGTACCTTGACCTATTGGACTAGCTCGGTGATATTGCGAGGCATTGCACGTGTTGAGTGTTTGTCTTCAAGTATTGGCGAGTGTGTATCGTTAGAGAGCTTGGCACTAGCAAAAGAGAAGGAATCATCGTCAAAAAGCAAAAATCAAAAAAAAAAAAGAGAGAAAAGAAAAGAATCAAGTGGTGCCAAGTTCATCTCTTGTAGGTTGCGACAAAGCTAAGACCGCCAAAGTGAGTGTGAGTGTTAACTCTTGTGCAAATCCGTTGCCCACAAAAAGCAATTGAGCTAGCGTCCTTCTTGTGTTGGGTGACATTTGAGCACGTAGTCTTCGTTAGGTTGTCTATCTTCGAGTGCTCGCCCTTTGGTCGCCCAACCCCATTTCGCTTTTGTGTGTGTTTCTTCATCTTTGTGGTTGGAGTTTCTTTGGTAATTTGATCATTGTGGATTTTCTCTACCTTTGACAATATACTTGTCGCGGGTTTGCTTGTTTCGTTTGCCACTTCATACCTTCCTATCCTCATAAGTGTGTGTGTTGGGTGTTAGAACCGGATACTCTCCTCTCAAGCCACATTATACTTGGGATATAGTTTGTCTTGGTTTTTCTTACCACATATCTCACTTGATCTTGAGAAAATGTTTAGGGGAAGTACAAACGGAAGCTCAAGCTCGGATGAGGAAATCCATGGTGGAGTTCGCGGTGATCATGGCTATGTCACACAATCGGAGCTTTTGGCATGCGACACTTCGTGATAACCTAGGACGCTTCGAGCGCCGTCTTCAAAATCAAGACAACACCTTCAACGACCGCATGATGCTAACGAAGCAAATATGGAGCGGTTGACCGAAGCTATCAACAACCTTGCGCGACAACGAGCTTCTTCACACTCAAGCCGTACAAGAAGCACCTCAAGGTCGACACAAGCACGTCATGGACGTCATGAACCTCGACAAGAACGTCAACATGATCCAAGGCGCGACGCCCATGAACGACCTCCTCCTCACGTTGAACAACCACATGATCTTCACGCGAACAATGCCAATGCGCATCAAGAACAACCTCACCAAAATGATGATCGTCGTGAACGCATACCATCACCACCACCGCAACAACGTGATCGTCATGACCCATTGGCTAATGACAATGGCGTTCCGGGTGCGAATGACTTTGGTGAACAAGGACGTCACCCTCGTCATCCTCCAAGGCCACGTCATCAAAACCATGACAATGCGAACAATGTCGAGCAACCCGTTCCTCAACAAGAGCTACCTCCTCAACATGCGCCTCGTCAAGAGCTTCCTCATGATCGTCACCAACACCAACGTTCCGAGTCAAGTGATAACGAGTCAAGCCAACACAATGGTGATGGACTCAACCGAAGGAGACGTGGACGTGCATTCCCACGTGGTGGCCACCGTGACGACTATGATGACTTGACCAACGTCCGCTTTGACATACCCAAGTTCTACGGCACAAGTGATCCGGAAGCTTACTTCTCATGGGTACTCAAGGTTGACAAGATCTTCCGCGTGCAACGCTTCTCCGACAACAAGAAGGTTGCCTTAGCCTCGATGGAGTTTGAAGAGTATGCCCTCTTGTGGTGGGAACAACTACAAGATGCTCGCGTCGCTAACCACCAACAACCAATTGACACTTGGGTTGAAATGAAAGAAACAATGTACAAGCGCTTCGTGCCAAGCCATTACACTAGAGACTTATACAAGAAGTTGCAAGAGTTGAAGCAAGGTTTGAAGTCGGTTGACGAGTACTACAAGGAAATGGAAATCTCCATGATGAGAGCCAATGTCAACGAGTACGAAGAGCAATCCATGGCTCGTTTCATGAATGGCCTCAACTATCCAATCAAGAAGATCGTGGAGTTCCAACCATATGCCTCTTTGGTAGAGCTAGTACATCAAGCTTCCAAGGCCGAGCGCCACGTGCTTGAAGAGCTCAAATACCTCAAGACAAAGGCATTCTACGCCAACAAGCCTTCTTCGTCAACTCCTACACCTTCACAAGCTCTTCCTCAAGCGAACACTCGAGGTCCTCCAAGAGTCTCTACTTCGACACCTCAAGCGCCTCAACCTTTCAAGAAAGTACCTCCCCTCCAAGGCGCCTCAAGGATCTTCGTCCGGCACAAGACTTTGCAATGCTACAAGTGCGGCGGACAAGGGCACAAATCTTTTGAGTGCACCAACAAGAAGGTCATGATCATCAATGACATGGGAGAGTATGAATCTATGAGTGAAGATGAGTACAATGCTTTGAACAAGGTCGCCACAATGCAAAGTGCTCAAGAAGAAGAAAGTGTGATGGCGACAACAACCCTTCCTTGGTTGTGGCAAGAGCTCTAACCACCAATGTTCAAGTGGAAGAAGACCAAAGATGCAACTTGTTTCAACAAGAGCGGGAATCAATGGAAAGTCCATCAAGGTCATCATAGATGGTGGAAGTTGCCACAACCTAGCGAGCAAAGAACTTTGTGATAAGCTCAACTTGAAGTTCAAGAAGCACCCACATCCTACCATGTGCAATGGTTGAGTGATACCGGAGCCGTCAAGATTCAACACATGGTGCAAGTGTCCTTCAAGATTGGAGCCTATGAAGATACGGTTGATTGTGATGTTGTGCCTATGAACGTTTGTCACTTACTCCTTGGGCGTCCATGGCAATTTGACAAGGGTGCTATGCATGATGGACGAACAAACTACTATAGCTTCAAGAACAACGACAAGACCTTCGTCCTTCGTCCCATGACACCAAGTCAAGTCATCGCCGACAACGCCAAGACTATTGCAAGGGCACAACAAGATCGTTCGTCTAGTGAGATGAGTGGTGAGCGAGAGACCCACCATAAAGTGAGTGAGAGCCACAAGCCAAATGAGTGTGACACTTCAAAGAGAGTTCCCACAAAACTTACACTATTTGCCACAAAAGAGAGATAAGGGAGTTGAGAGAGAACCCATCCACCCTCCACTATGTGCTCATATGCAAGGGTGAAGTTTCTATGACTAACACTTTCACAAACCTTCCTCCTTCTTTGTTGTCTCTTTTGAAGGACTTTGAAGATGTCTTCCCTCAAGAGTGCCACCGGGACTACCTCCTCTACGCGGAATCGAGCACCGCATCGACCTTGTTCCCGGCGCACCGCTACCAAACCGCGCTCCTTACCGCACCAACCCCGAGAGACAAAGGAGATCGAGCGGCAAATACAAGAACTTCTTGCCATGGGACATATCCGCGAGAGCTTGAGTCCGTGCCGTGCCCGTCATCTTGGTACCCAAGCACGACAACACTCTTCGCCTTTGCATGGATTGTCGCCCCATCAACGCCATCACCGTTCGGTATCGCCATCCTATCCCTCGCCTTGATGATATGCTCGATGAGCTTTGTGGTTCCGCTATATTCTCCAAAATTGATCTTAAAAGTGGATATCACCAAATACGCATGTGTGAAGGTGATGAATGGAAGACCGCATTTAAAACTAAGCTTGGTCTTTATGAGTGGCTCGTCATGCCATTTGGTCTTTCCAATGCACCTTCTACTTTTATGCGTCTCATGAATCATGTTTTGCGTCCTTTCATTGGAAATTTGTTGTGGTATACTTTGACGACATCCTTATTTATAGCAAATCTTTGGAAGAGCACACTTCTCATGTTGCTCAAGTTTTGTTGGTTCTTCGCAATGAAAAGCTTTATGCAAATCTTTCTAAGTGCACTTTTGCCACCAACAAACTTGTTTTCTTGGGTTTTGTTGTTTCTTCGGATGGAGTCGAAGTCGATGAAGCAAAGATACAAGCAATTCGGACTTGGCCTTTTCCGACATCACTTGAGGAGTTGAGACGTTTTCTTGGTTTTGCCGGATTTTACCGCCGTTTCATCAAGGATTTTTCCACAATTGCTTGCCCCCTCCATGAACTTACAAAGAAGAATGTACCTTTCATTTGGGGCAATGCACATGATTTTGCTTTCAATGAGCTCAAACGGTTATTAACCGAAGCACCACTCCTTGCCCTTCCGGATTTCTCTAAGACATTTGAGATTGAATGCGATGCAAGTGGATTGGGCATTGGTGGAGTGCTTATGCAAAATGGTAGACCCATCGCATACCATAGTGAGAAACTAGATGGAGCTCGCTTGAATTACCCCATTTATGACAAAGAGTTATTTGCTTTGGTTCGTGTTTTGGATGTGTGGCAACATTACCTTCGTCCTAAGGAATTTGTCATTCATTCCGACCATGAATCCTTGAAATATTTGAAAAGTCAAACAAATTTGAACAAAAGACATGCTAAGTGGGTTGAGTTCATTGAGTCTTTCACTTTGTAATCAAATACAAGAAAGGTAAAGACAATGTGGTCGCGGATGCTCTATCCCGCAAGGCCAACCTACTTACACGTCTTGACATTAGTGTCTTGGGTTTGGATGAGATTAAAGAGTTGTATGCTACCGATGCTTTCTTTGGAGACATTTTCGCTCAATGTTCGGAGCACAAAGGAATTGGTGATTTCTATTTGCACAAAGGTTTCTTGTTTAAGGCTAACAAACTATGTATACCCGAGTCTTCGCTTCGTTTGGTCCTTTTGAAGGAATCTCATGGAGGCATCTAATGGGACATTTGGACGTGACAAGACCTTTGCCATGCTTCCACAAACTACTATTGGCCAAGGATGTACCGTGATGTGAACCGCTTGGTGCGACGATGTTCAACATGTCTCAAAGCTAAGTCTACTCTAAACTCTCATGGTTATACACACCTTTGCCTATTCCACATCACCCATGGTCCGACATTGCTATGGATTTTGTCTTAGGACTCCCACGCACTAAAACAAACAAGGATTCCATCTTTGTCGTCATTGATCGCTTCTCTAAAATGGCACACTTTATACCTTGCAACAAGAGCGACGATGCTTCACACATTGCTACTTTGTTTTTCAGGGAAATCGTCCGTCTTCATGGAGTGCCCAAGACCATTGTGTCGGATCGTGACGTCAAGTTCGTGAGCTATTTTTGGAAGACTTTGATGGCCAAGATGGGAATCAAGCAACTATTCTCCACCGCATACCACCCTCAAACCGATGGCCAAACCGAAGTGGTGAACCGAAGCCTATCCACACTCCTTCGTGTGTTGATCAAGCCTAACTTGAAGAATTGGGAAGAGTGCATCCCACACGCCGAGTTCGCCTACAATCGAGCACTACACGCGCAACAAAGAGAACACCCTTCGAGGTTGTCTATGGCTCCAACCCCTACACCGCGCTCGACATGCTACCACTTCCACTCCGAGAGCAAGTAACATGGACTTCGACAAGCGCGCCGCTACATGAAGAAACTACATGAAGACACAAGGGCCACGCTAGAGAAGCATAAGGAAGACCATGCTACGAAGATGAACAAGAACAAGCGCCCCATGATCTTTGAAGAAGGAGACCTTGTTTGGCTACATCTACGCAAAGACCGCTTCCCCGATGAGGAAAGTCTAAGCTCGCGCCAAGAGGAGATGGCCCTTTCAAGGTTCTCAAGCGCATCAACGACAATGCATACAAGATCGACATACCAAAGTCCAAGTACGGCGTTCATAACACCTTCAACGTCGCCGACATCTCGCCTTACCTTGGTGACCCAAGTGATGATGAGGACGAAGAGTCGAGGACGACTCTTTTCCAAGGGGGGGGGAGATGATGTAGTGCAACAGGCACACAACACCAAGTGGCCCAATGACAAGAGCAAGAGTCAAAGTCACTTCATGATAAGGTGAACTCGCTCCTATCCATGTGTGATCTCGATACTCCTTTGAATGGCTTGCTAATTCATTCCGATACCTTGTGTATACTCAGGTTTGATCCTCATGAAGATCTTCAAGAAGGCGAAGAAGTTGGACAAGATTCGAGTCAAGAAGACGAAGGAGAAGGAGAGAAGAATGGGAACAAGTCACAGGCGGCGGTACTACCGCCGGGGGCAGCGGTACTACCGCCCCAGATCCAGCCAAGCCAGACGCGCCTCCGCCCGGGTCCAGCCGAGACAGAAGAAGTTGGGCGGTACTACCGCTGAGCGGTACTACCGCCGAAGCCAACGCCGATAACGGCCCTCTGTTCGATCTTCCGGCAGCGCCAGCGGTACCGTAGCGGTACTACCGCCGGGCCTGGCGGTACTACCGCTGGAGTTGACTTCAGAAGCTGTTCGAGGCCTGCCCAGCGGTACTACCGCTGGCTCCGGCGGTACTACCGCTGCGGCGGGAACCGGACGGGTTGAGGGCCCTTGTTGATGAGGAATAGATCCTCTAGGGTGGCCCGATCTTCACGGATTGACGAACGAGTGGACGAACTCACGCAAGAACACGAAGAACACGAGGAAGAACACCAAGAACACAATAACACGCACAAGATACAAGAACCGTTTCCCTTACCGGTCGGTCCAACCGGTCCAATAGAATCCACACGAAGGTGGGAGATCGGCAAGTAGATACAAGAAGGGATCTTGGAGGTTGTTTCTCTCACGGTCAACCAAACCGCTCCAATAAAGTCACCCGAGGATGAAAGATTGGCAAGTAGTCAAACTACAAGTAGAGATCTTGAATCCACGAAGGGATCTTCTCCACAAGAGGAGGAACCATCCCCACAAGGGGGAGGAAGGAGACCTTTGAGAAGAAGGAGTCTAGCTCTACTCTAATCTCAAAACCAAGTCTATCTAGATCTGAGATGGGGAACTCCTATTTATAGTGTTGACCAACAAGGGGTAGGTGGGGAAGGGATGAGGGCCTTCAACCCGGCTGGATCCCGCAGCGGCGGTACTACCGCTGGGTTTCCACTGCTTCTTCTCCTTCGTCTTGTGACGTCTCTTGGCCATCTTCATCACTTCCTTGGAGATCTTCATAGGGGTCTTCCCGTCCATCATAGCTGAGCACACACAATGTATCGGAATGAAGTAGCAAGCCATTCAAGGGAGTGTCAAGGTCACACATAGATAGGAGCGAGTTCACCTTATCATGGAGAGCTTTTACTCTTGCTCTTGTCATTGGTCCACTTGGTGGTGTGTGCCTAGGTTGCACTACATCATCTCCCCCCCCCCCCTTGGAAAAGAGTCGTCCTCGACTCTTCGTCCTCATCATCACTTGGGTCCCAAGGTAAGGCGAGATGTCGGCGACGTTGAAGGTGTTATGAACGCCGTACTTGGACTTTGGTATGTCGATCTTGTATGCGTTGTCGTTGATGCGCTTGAGAACCTTGAAAGGGCCATCTCCTCTTGGCGCGAGCTTAGACTTTCTCTCATCGGGGAAGCGGTCTTTGCGTAGATGTAGCCAAACAAGGTCTCCTTCTTCAAAGATCATGGGGCGCTTGTTCTTGTTCATCTTCGTAGCATGGTCTTCGTTGTGCTTCTCAAGCGTGGCCCTTGTGTCTTCATGTAGTTTCTTCATGTACGCGGCGCTTGTCGAAGTCCATGTTACTTGTTCTCGGAGTGGAAGTGGTAGCATGTCTAGCGCGGTGTAGGGGTTGGAGCCATAGACGACCTCGAAGGGTGTTCTCTTTGTTGCGCGATGTAGTGCTCGATTGTAGGCGAACTCGGCGTGTGGGATGCACTCTTCCCAATTCTTCAAGTTAGGCTTGATCAACACACGAAGGAGTGTGGATAGGCTTCGGTTCACCACTTCGGTTTGGCCATCGGTTTGAGGGTGGTATGCGGTGGAGAATAGTTGCTTGATTCCCATCTTGGCCATCAAAGTCTTCCAAAAATAGCTCACGAACTTGACGTCACGATCCGACACAATGGTCTTGGGCACTCCATGAAGACGGACGATTTCCCTGAAAAACAAAGTAGCAATGTGTGAAGCATCGTCGCTCTTGTTGCAAGGTATAAAGTGTGCCATTTTAGAGAAGCGATCAATGACGACAAAGATGGAATCCTTGTTTGTTTTAGTGCGTGGGAGTCCTAAGACAAAATCCATAGCTATATCGGACCATGGGTGATGTGGAATAGGCAAAGGTGTGTATAAACCATGAGAGTTTAGAGTAGACTTAGCTTTGAGACATGTTGAACATCGTCGCACCAAGCGGTTCACATCCGGTACATCCTTGGCCAATAGTAGTTTGTGGAGAGCATGGCAAAGGTCTTGTCACGTCCAAAGTGTCCCATTAAGACGCCTCCATGTGATTCCTTCAAAAGGACCAAACGAAGCGAAGACTCGGGTATACATAGTTTGTTAGCCTTAAACAAGAAACCTTGTGCAAATAGAAATCACCAATTCCTTTGTGCTCCGAACATTGAGCGAAAATGTCTCCAAAGAAAGCATCGGTAGCATACAACTCTTTATCTCATCCAAACCCAAGACACTAATGTCAAGACGTGTAAGTAGGTTGGCCTTGCGGGATAGAGCATCCGCGACCACATTGTCTTTACCTTTCTTGTATTTGATTACAAAGTGAAAGACTCAATGAACTCAACCCACTTAGCATGTCTTTTGTTCAAATTTGTTTGACTTTTCAAATATTTCAAGGATTCATGGTCGGAATGAATGACAAATTCCTTAGGACGAAGGTAATGTTGCCACACATCCAAAACACGAACCAAAGCAAATAACTCTTTGTCATAAATGGGGTAATTCAAGCGAGCTCCATCTAGTTTCTCACTATGGTATGCGATGGGTCTACCATTTTGCATAAGCACTCCACCAATGCCCAATCCACTTGCATCGCATTCAATCTCAAATGTCTTAGAGAAATCCGGAAGGGCAAGGAGTGGTGCTTCGGTTAATAACCGTTTGAGCTCATTGAAAGCAAAATCATGTGCATTGCCCCAAATGAAAGGTACATTCTTCTTTGTAAGTTCATGGAGGGGGCAAGCAATTGTGGAAAAATCCTTGATGAAACGGCGGTAAAATCCGGCAAAACCAAGAAAACGTCTCAACTCCTCAAGTGATGTCGGAAAAGGCCAAGTCCGAATTGCTTGTATCTTGCTCATCAACTTCAACTCCATCCGAAGAAACAACAAAACCCAAGAAAACAAGTTTGTTGGTGGCAAAAGTGCACTTAGAAAGATTTGCATAAAGCTTTTCATTGCGAAGAACCAACAAAACTTGAGCAACATGAGAAGTGTGCTCTTCCAAAGACTTGCTATAGATAAGGATGTCGTCAAAGTATACCACAACAAATTTCCAATGAAAGGACGCAAAACATGATTCATGAGACGCATAAAAGTAGAAGGTGCATTGGAAAGACCAAATGGCATGACGAGCCACTCATAAAGACCAAGCTTAGTTTTAAATGCGGTCTTCCATTCATCACCTTCACACATGCGTATTTGGTGATATCCACTTTTAAGATCAATTTTGGAGAATATAGCGGAACCACAAAGCTCATCGAGCATATCATCAAGTCGAGGGATAGGATGGCGATACCGAACGGTTATGGCGTTGATGGGGCGACAATCCATGCAAAGGCGAAGAGTGTTGTCGTGCTTGGGTACCAAGATGACGGGCACGGCACACGGACTCAAGCTCTCGCGGATGTGTCCCATGGCAAGAAGTTCTTGTATTTGCCGCTCGATCTCCTTTGTTCTTCGGGGTTGGTGCGGTAAGGAGCGCGGTTTGGTAGCGGTGCGCCGGGAACAAGGTCGATGCGGTGCTCGATTCCACGTAGAGGAGGTAGTCCCGGTGGCACTCTTGAGGGAAGACATCTTCAAAGTCCTTCAAAAGAGACAACAAAGAAGGAGGAAGGTTTGTGAAAGTGTTAGTCATAGAAACTTCACCCTTGCATATGAGCACATAGTGTAGGGTGGATGGGTTTCTCTCAACTCCCTCATCTCTCTCTTTGTGGCAAATAGTGTAAGTTTTGTGGGAACTCTCTTTGAAGTGTCACACTCATTTGGCTTGTGGCTCTCACTCACTTTATGGTGGGTCTCTCGCTCACCACTCATCTCACTAGACGAACGATCTTGTTGTGCCCTTGCAATGTCTTGGCGTTGTCGGCGATGACTTGACTTGGTGTCATGGGACGAAGGACGAAGGTCTTGTCGTTGTTCTTGAAGCTATAGTAGTTTGTTCGTCCATCATGCATAGCACCCTTGTCAAATTGCCATGGACGCCCAAGGAGTAAGTGACAAACGTTCATAGGCACAACATCACAATCAACCGTATCTTCATAGGCTCCAATCTTGAAGGACACTTGCACCATGTGTTGAATCTTGACGGCTCCGGTATCACTCAACCATTGCACATGGTAGGATGTGGGTGCTTCTTGAACTTCAAGTTGAGCTTATCACAAAGTTCTTTGCTCGCTAGGTTGTGGCAACTTCCACCATCTATGATGACCTTGATGGACTTTCCATTGATTCCCGCTCTTGTTTGGAACAAGTTGCATCTTTGGTCTTCTTCCACTTGAACATTGGTGGTTAGCTCTTGCCACAACCAAGGAAGGGTTGTTGTCGCCATCACAATAGATCTCACTTTCTTCTTCTTGAGCACTTTGCATTGTGGCGACCTTGTTCAAAGCATTGTACTCATCTTCACTCATAGATTCATACTCTCCCATGTCATTGATGATCATGACCTTCTTGTTGGTGCACTCAAAAGATTTGTGCCCTTGTCCGCCACACTTGTAGCATTGCAAAGTCTTGTGCCGGACGAAGATCCTTGAGGCGCCTTGGAGGAGGGAGGTACTTTCTTGAAAGGTTGAGGCGCTTGAGGTGTCGATGTAGAGACTCTTGGAGGACCTCGAGTGTTCGCTTGAGGAAGAGCTTGTGAAGGTGTAGGAGTTGACGAAGAAGGCTTGTTGGCGAAGAATGCCTTTGTCTTGAGGTATTTGAGCTCTTCAAGCACGTGGCGCTCGGCCTTGGAAGCTTGATGTACTAGCTCAACCAAAGAGGCATATGGTTGGAACTCCACGATCTTCTTGATGGATAGTTGAGGCCATTCATGAAACGAGCCATGGATTGCTCTTCGTACTCGTTGACATTGGCTCTCATCATGGAGATTTCCATTCCTTGTAGTACTCGTCAACCGACTTCAAACCTTGCTTCAACTCTTGCAACTTCTTGTATAAGTCTCTAGTGTAATGGCTTGGCACGAAGCGCTTGTACATGTTTCTTTCATTTCAACCCAAGTGTCAATTGGTTGTTGGTGGTTAGCGACGCGAGCATCTTGTAGTTGTTCCCACCACAAGAGGGCATACTCTTCAAACTCCATCGAGGCTAAGGCAACCTTCTTGTTGTCGGAGAAGCGTTGCACGCGGAAGATCTTGTCAACCTTGAGTACCCATGAGAAGTAAGCTTCCGGATCACTTGTGCCGTAGAACTTGGGTATGTCAAAGCGGACGTTGGTCAAGTCATCATAGTGTCACATGGCCACCACGTGGGAATGCACGTCCACGTCTCCTTCGGTTGAGTCCATCACCATTGTGTTGGCTTGACTCGTTATCACTTGACTCGGAACGTTGGTGTTGGTGACGATCATGAGGAAGCTCTTGACGAGGCGCATGTTGAGGAGGTAGCTCTTGTTGAGGAACGGGTTGTTCGACATTGTTCGCATTGTCATGGTTTTGATGACGTGGCCTTGGAGGATGACGAGGTGACGTCCTTGTTCACCAAAGTCATTCGCACCCGGAACGCCATTGTCATTAGCCAATGGGTCATGACGATCACGTTGTTGCGGTGGTGGTGATGGTATGCGTTCATGACGTTCATTTTGGTGAGGTTGTTCTTGATGCGCATTGGCATTGTTCGCGTGAAGATCATGTGGTTGTTCAACGTGAGGAGGAGGTCGTTCATGGGCGTCGCGCCTTGGATCATGTTGACGTTCTTGTCGAGGTTCATGACGTCCATGACGTGCTTGTGTCGACCTTGAGGTGCTTCTTGTACGGCTTGAGTGTGAAGAGCTCGTTGTCGCACAAGGTTGTTGATAGCTTCGGTCAACCGCTCCATATTTGCTTCTTGAGCATGCATGCGGTCGTTGAAGGTGTTCTCTTGATTTTGAAGACGGCGCTCGTAGCGTCCTAGGTTATCACGAAAAAGTGTCGCATGCCAACAAGCTCCGATTGTGTGACATAGCCATGATCACCGCGAACTCCACCATGGATTTCCTCTCCGAGCTTGAGCTTCCGTTTGTACTTCCCCTAAACATTTTCTCAAGAACAAGTGAGATATGTGGTAAGGAAAAACCAAGACAAACTATATCCCAAGTATAATGTGGCTTGAGAGGAGAGTATCCGGTTCTAACACCCAACACACACACTTATGAGGATAGGAAGGTATGAAGTGGCAAACGAAACAAGCAAACCGCGACAAGTATATTGTCAAAGGTAGAGAAAATCCACAATGATCAAATTACCAAAGAAACTCCAACCACAAAGTATCAAGAAACACACACAAAAGCGAATGATGGGGTTGGGCGACCAAAGGGCGAGCACTCGAAGATAGACAACCTAACGAAGACTACGTGCTCAAATGTCACCCAACACAAGAAGGACGCTAGCTCAATTGCTTTTTGTGGGCAACGGATTTGCACAAGAGTTAACACTCACACTCACTTTGGCGGTCTTAGCTTTGTCGCAACCTACAAGAGATGAACTTGGCACCACTTGATTCTTTTCTTTTCTCTTTTTTTTTTGATTTTTGCTTTTTGACGATGATTCCTTCTCTTTTGCTAGTGCCAAGCTCTAACGATACACACTCGCCAATACTTGAAGACAAACACTCAACACGTGCAATGCCTCGCAATATCACCGAGCTAGTCCAATAGGTTCAAGTTGCGCGAAAGGAAGAAGGGTTCACAACGGATTCCGATGACGGGGAAATGCCAAGTCCTTGGTCGTCTTTGCTTGGCGTTGATGACGCGTTGATGCGGAAGCTTGTCGATGTTATAGACGTTGCACACACCGGAAAAGGACTCAAACAACAAAGGATAATTGCCAAAACGAACCGAGGAAAAAGCAGGAAAAGAAAATTTTCTGGGCAAACCGGCCCTGGGGCCGGCCTAGGCCGGTCTGGGGGCCGGACGCGTCGGTTGCCTGGCCGGCCTGTGGCCCGGCCTGGGCCGGCTGTGGGGCCGGCCTGTCTGGATCTCGAAACTCCGCGGATTTTGGGCGGAAAAACGACGCGAAAATCCTCGATTTCGTGGGAAATTGGCAAAATTAAGGCTAGGGAACGCAAACAAGGGTGGAGGGGTCCTAAAGCAACAGATCCATGGATCAAAACTACCAAAAACTCATCAAATCGAACGAATCGGCCGAATCCCAAAATGGCTATTTTTGGTGGAAATTTTCGAATTTCTCAAAAACGAAGAAAAATTTGGTGGATTTTGGTGGAAACAAAACAAATCCGTGTCAACCTAGAGCTCTGATACCATATGATGCGGGTAGGTCCCGATTTTCACGGATTTGTATGGAGGGAGGGATGAACACGAAGAACACGCGAAAAACGATGAACACAAAGAGGGGAAATCAAACACACAAGGGTAAATAGCAAGTAGCAACCCGGCAAGAATCGACTGGTAACAAATCCCCGAGGGCAGCCCCCAATCCTCCTCTCCCAAGCACACCTTACTCTTAGGATTGTTTGTCCAATTGGTCAATCCAACCAATCCAACCTAGCCACCTAAAGATGGAAGATTAGCAAGTAATCGCAACTACAAGCGGAGCCTTGGTATCCACGCAGGGATCTTCTCCTCAAGAGGAGGCCTTGGTTCATCTCCACGTGTGGAGGTCTTGATTCATCTCCATAGGAGGAAAGAGACACTTTTAGAAGAAGGAGCAAGGCTCTACTTTAGTTCCCAAATCATAGTCTAACCCTAGATCTGGAGGGGAAAGGTCTATTTATAGTCTAAGTCACGAGGTGGGTGAAAAGGTGGGAGATACAAGGCCACGCGGGCCCGTCAAGCGCGCTGGCTGAAGTTGGCAGGCAAACCGTCCTGGAGGCCGGCCGAGGCTGGGGTGGAGGCCGGCCTAGGGGCCGGCTTGGGGGCCGGCTGGAGACTGGCGAAGGCCGGCGGGGAGGCCGGCTGCCTCGGGCTGATGCCCGGCCCTGGGTCCGGCCCAGGCCGGCTGGGAGGCCGGTCGCGTCGGGAGGGTGGCCGGCCTGTGGCCCGGCCTAGGCCGGCCTAGGGGCCGGCGGGCTCTGGAGGTAGCCCGGCCTGGGGGCCGGCTGGCCTGTTTCCACTGCTTCTTCTCCTTCGTCTTGTGACGTCTCTTGGCCATCTTCATCACTTCCTTGGAGATCTTCATAGGGGTCTTCCCGTCCATCATAGCTGAGCACACACAATGTATCGGAATGAAGTAGCAAGCCATTCAAGGGAGTGTCAAGGTCACACATAGATAGGAGCGAGTTCACCTTATCATGGAGAGCTTTTACTCTTGCTCTTGTCATTGGTCCACTTGGTGGTGTGTGCCTAGGTTGCACTACATCAAAGTCACCTTAGCAAGATGTCGATGTGCTTTTCTTGCAAGATCTTCCGTCATAGGAATGCGTGGTTGAAGAAACTCATGGAGGCTCATCCAAAGGTACGACCTACACATCAAAGACCAAGCAAACCATGTGTGTGCAAGATAGAGGAGCATATCATCAATGACATGGCCATTCAAGTTCATTACACCATTAGCACAACACAAATATGTGAAATTTATAGCATATGCAAGGTCAATGTGCAAGGAACTTCTTGAAATGAACTCATGACAAGACATGCACAAAATGTCATTATGGTTGCAAACAAACCATTGGAAAGAACAAGTGTTCATCATATTTGTTGCAACACATAAATCATTCATATGAAAGATGAAGGATGCATTCTTGCCATAGGGGAAACCAATATCACAAACAAGTTTGCAAACAAACCAAAAGCAAGAGAAATTGTTCCACTTGTTTGATGCAAGACATGAGAAAGATTTGAGAGTTGGATTCGATCCACTACTCACATGTATGCTCTCAAGAGCTCTTGTTGTCAACTCATGCTCAATTGAGGTTGACAAAATCATGCGGTTACCGGCACACACAAGACACCATATGAAGAAGTTATGTGCACGGTATATGAACACATCATCCATCATGAAGTGTCTCTTCATTTGCTTATCACCAAACACATCAAAGTCAATGGAATGTGACAAATGTGGATGGTCACTCCATAAGAGAGAACGAAAAATCTCCAACAAGTGAGAAAGCTATGGGGGCAATCTCATTATCAAACATTTCAACATTATTGCAAGCAACACATGTGAAAGAGAAATTGTTCAACATATTGCAAGAAACAATGGGAGAATAGCGCAAACATCGATTGCATAGCATGGGTATGGCAACATCATCACAAATAGAAGAATCCACTTGGTCAACCTTGGTTTGAAGCAAGGAATCACAAGTGAATGTGAATGTCTCATATGTGACATCAAAAGAATCATCCAAATCATGCAAGCAATCAACATTCATCATGTCCACTAGCGGGATCATGGTCACATCAACACCCATACCTTTGTAGTCCCGCTCATGTGAAGTAGGTGTTGAAGTGGTAGGGGCTTCCATGTAGCCGACTTGTTCATCATGAAGTAGACATGGGGTGGCATCATCATCATCCTCCATGTACATCTTCTCCATTTGTGGCACCGTCAAGTCGAGGAGTGGCGTCTCATCATCCATGGAACGCACACAATGAGAAAACACACTAGAGGTAGAGGTTAAGTTGTTAGAAATCGAAATGGCCTCACAAGACCTATCAACTACCTCTCTCAACTCAAGTGGTGTATCACTCATTCCCTCAAAGTGAAAGCACTCAAACTCACATATGGTGGAGGCACTCAACTCACTCTCATTCTCACTCAAGTGGTCTAAGTGGCTCTCATTCTCACATGGGATTGGTACCATCTCATCACTCAAGCTTATAGGGATATGCTCGGTTTCCTCATCTCCATACGCCTCCAAAGTTGAAGGGAAACTCCCATGCTCAACCTCCACAACCATCTCGCCTCCAAAGGTCAATGCCATAGTGTAGGCATCATCACTCGACTCCTTTGCGGAAGGGAAAATCCCATGCTCCGCGTCATTACTTGACTCCATTGCCGAAGGGAACATCCCATGCTCGGCATCATCATCACTAGACCCATGGTCATAGGTGATAGCATCATCAATGCTCGCCTCCTTGATCGAATGGAAAATCCCATGCTCGACCGTCTTCTCACCATCATGGCATTCCCACATCATGTGACCTCTTCTATTGCATAGCGGGCACAAGAGATTGGGACATTCTCGTGGATCATGGTCTTGGCCTTGGCAATTGTCGCATATGAGGTCTTCATCTTGCCATATGGGGGCCAATGTGGTGGTGGCACTTGGTGTAGGGACCGTATCATGAGAAGTGCTTGAGAAGGGCGCCGTCTTGGTTGTGGCCTCACGTTTGAGACCATGTTTCTTCCGGCGTCGACGTTGGAGTTGCTCGATGAAGTTGTCGAAGTCGGCCATGATCTCGTCATTGATGGGAGTGGTAGCACTAGGGGACACCATAGGATGCGCCTTTGTCGCCGTCTTGTTTTCGTGTCGACGTTGGCGTTCTTGAGTTGTAGGGTGTCGCCGAAAGTCATTTGGATGCTTCTCCTCATGTAGACGTCGGCGTGCTTGTTGCCTTGGTGACCTTGACTTGGAGCTCCCACTCGAAGTTGGTGATATGTTCCGAAGCTTGGAGAGTGAAGAGATGTCATCTTGGAGCTTGGACAAGTTGTGGTCGACCTTGGCATTTTTCTTGTGGCGCCGTGATGAGCTAGATGGGCCTTGGCTTGGCTTGGCCTTGTCGATGCACTTCTTTGGGCGCCGCCTTGTTGTTGAAGTAGAATGCCGATGCTTGTCGGTCTTGGCGATGTCTTTGTCATGGCTCATTCTAGAAGTTGAGGGAGAATGGCGAAGCATAGCACTCTTGGCGATGTCCCTGTCATGGCGCCTTTGTGAAGTTGATGAAGATTTGGGACACTTGGCACATTTTGCAATGTCCGTCTCATGGCGCCTTCTTGAAGTAGATGGAGCTCCAAAGGATGAGTGCATGGTGGTCTTGTAGGAGCACCGTGGAGCTCCAAAGGATGAGTGCATGGTGGGCTCGTAGGAGCACCGTCTTGAGCTTGAACCGTAGAAGGTTGTGCCATGATGCTTGCTGGTGCCGCTCTTGAACATGGCGGTAGTGGGAGTCCTCTCCTCTTGCATGTTGTCGAAGTCGTCGCACATGCTACAAGAGTAGTAGTCGTAGACGTTCTCCACCATGTCATTGGAGTGGCAGTCGTAGTCGTGGCGCTCCACCATGTCATTGTAGTCGATGTTGGTACCATGTGATGAGGCATGTGAAGACACTTGCGCCTCCTTGTCGTTGGAGCTCGTGTAGTCGGAGTCGTGGTAGATTCGCACGTACTTGGAGTCGATACAATTTGATGAAGGCTCGACGTCATGGTACCGCTCCTTGCCGTGGACGCTCGAATAGTCGGAGTCGTAGTCGGAGTAGTTGTAGCGGAAGTCTTGGTGATGATCCATCATGTCATGGGGGTCATTGTCGGTGTAGTCGTCGTAGTAGTCCCCCATGTCCTCAAAGTTTGGGACATCATAGTTGTTGTGGCTCATCATGTACTCATTCTCATCTTGGCCTCCATAGTAGCAATCACTCTCCCTAGACATGTCAACTCACAAGACAAGTGTATATATGTGGAGTGGAAAGGAACTAGAACACAACCTCTCACCTTGTAGATAGTATTGGACGTCGTGGACAACCAAGGGAAACGATCACAAAGTAAAATGCTTGTGTTCAAGTATCCAAAGCAAACTCCAAAACACACACGGCTTCAAAGTTGGTAGGAAGGTATGGTAGGTGGAAAGCAAATTGAACCAACCAGAAACCAAGATATTGTCAAAGCAAGTAGAGAACCACGATGATCACAAAGCAAATACAAGTCAATCTCAAAAGATAGGAAACACACGCGCGGAGAGATAAATGAGACTCGTGCAACCAAGAAGTGAGCCAACGAACCATATGATCCTAGCGAAGACTATAAGCTCGTGTTGCACAAGTACAAGGAGAGCTACTAGCTCGATTGCAATTTATTTGGTGGGCTACAAGATTTGCACAACAATGCACCACCTACTAGATGTTCATCGAGCTTGCGCTTTCCTACAAGATATGGCACGTGGTGTTTCTTTCTTTTCTTTCTTTTGATTTGGCACTTTTTGCTTCTTTTCTCTTTTCTCTTTTGCTCACTCACTTCTTTTTATGCCAACAACAAGATATATGATATATGATAACTAGCGCATGCAATTTTGCTCGGAAACTACACGGTGCAAATGTGCAAAGCCCAAGCAATCATCAAGAGCTAGCCTCAATAGGACAAGATAAACACAATGGTATGATGGCTATCAAAGGAATGGCAAGGGGTGAAGGTTGGCAATGTTATACCTTTCGTCGATGTTCTTCACCCGTTGATGTAGAAGCTTCGTGCTTGCCCACGAATTTTGGTGGTGGTAGATGATGGATCTTCTGCAATGGTGATAAAGGCCTTGATCGTAGCTTCGAAACGAGCCGAAGAACACCAAAAACGGAGTCCGGAATCAAAAGATATGGCCAAAACAATTTTCTGAAATTTTCAGTTTTCCGAGGTACCGCTTAACCCAGCGGTAGTACCGCTCGAGGTACCGCTCGGGGGTCCAGCAAGCCGTTTTCGGCGGTACCGAGGGGCGGTAGCACTGTAGGGGGCGGTAGTACCACTAGGTATGGCGGTAGTACCGCTGAAGATCGCTGTTCGTGCCCGAAAACGCGAAATTGGCCGATTTGGGCGGAAAAACTTCAAATCGGAGGGGCAAATGATGGAATTAGGCCATGGGAACGCAAAGGAAGGTAGATCAACAAGTATAGCAATAGATCTATGGATCAAAACCTGCAAAAACGCACTTGAATCTCAGATCGGTCCAAAAGCAAATTGGGGCTATTTTTGGTGGAAATTTTCGAATTTCTCAAAATCAAAGAAACATTTGGGGGATTTGTGGGGGAAACAAAGTCAAATCCGTGGCAACCATGCTCTGATACCAAATGATGAGGATTGGATCCTCTAGGGTGGCCCGATCTTCACGGATTGACGAACGAGTGGACGAACTCACGCAAGAACACGAAGAACACGAGGAAGAACACCAAGAACACGCACAAGATACAAGAACCGTTTCCCTTACCGGTCGGTCCAACCGGTCCAATAGAATCCACACGAAGGTGGGAGATCGGCAAGTAGATACAAGAAGGGATCTTGGAGGTTGTTTCTCTCACGGTCAACCAAACCGCTACAATAAAGTCACCCGAGGATGAAAGATTGGCAAGTAGTCAAACTACAAGTAGAGGTCTTGAATCCATGAAGGGATCTTCACCACAAGAGGAGGAACCATCCCCACAAGGGGGAGGAAGGAGACCTTTGAGAAGAAGGAGTCTAGCTCTACTCTAATCTCAAAACCAAGTCTATCCAGATCTGAGATGGGGAACTCCTATTTATAGTGTTGACCAACAAGGGGTAGGTGGGGAAGGGATGAGGGCCTTCCACTCGGCTGGATCCCGCAGCGGCGGTACTACCGCTGGGTTAGGCGGTAGTACCGCTGGTGCGGGACGGTTCGGCGCTTCCCACCTCGGCGGTACCGGTTGGTACCGCTGCAGCGGTACCAGTTGGTACCGGACATGCGCTTCAGACGCTGCTTCTGGCGGCAGCAGCAGCGGTAGCGGTGGCGGTAGCTCTCTGGCGGTAGTACCGCCTAACCCAGCGGTACTACCGCCGCCTGGGTCTTTTCTCCTCTTCCTTCTTCTCTTCCAAGCCACCGTCTTGTCGGGCTTCATTCCTCTCGCCCCTTGGCCATCTTCTCGTGTACATGTCCTCGTCGTGGTAACCCTAGCATCATCAAGGGACGAAGCATGACGTAGCATACCATCCAAAGGATGAGGAATGGGGCTCAAGTAGAGGAACGAGCTCACCTTTGATGTCCATGGTGACTTGTGAAGTGTTGAGGGTCTTGACATGGTGATGGTCATGATCCGGGCTACATCACTTGTCCCCTCACTTATCCTACCTTATCCTACCGAGACTATAAATAGAACCTCCCCATCTAGATCTAGGGTTAGACTATGATTTGAGAACTAAAGTAGAGACTTGCTCCTTCTTCTCAAAGTGTCTCTTTCCTCCTATGGAGATGAATCAAGGCCTCCACATGTGGAGATGAACCAAGGCCTCCTCTTGAGGAGAAGATCCCTGCGTGGATACCAAGGCTCCGCTTGTAGTTGCAATTACTTGCTAATCTTCCCTCTGTGAGTGGCTAGATTGGATTGGTTGGATTGACCAATCGAGTCTTGCCGGGTTGCTACTTACTATTTACCCCTTTGTGTTGTGATTTCCCCTCTTTTGTGTTCTTCGTTCTTCGCGTGTTCTTCGTGTTCATCTTTCCCTCCACACAAATCCGTGAAAATCGAGACCAACCCACATCAGGTTATACGGACCCTCCTTACGTCATCTGACCCACATACACCCCTCCCAGCCATCTAGGAGTATCAGTAGCACTTTTAGGTCATCCTAAAGCACGTGCGACAATCCTAGCCATCTGGACCTCCGTGGACCCCTCCTAGCCATCTAGGGTTATACGGACCCTCCTTACGTCATCTGACCCACGAACACCCCTCCCAGCCATCTAGGAGTATCAGTAGCACTTTTAGGTCATCCAAAAGCACGTGCGACAATCCTAGCCATCTGGACCCCCGTTGATCCCTCCTATCCATCTAGGAGTATACGGACCCTCCTTACGTCATCTGACCCACGTGCACCCTCCCAGCCATCTAGAAGTATCAGTAGCACTTTTAGGTCATCCTATACGGACCCTCCGTGCGTCATCCGCCATCTAGACCCCCGTGGATCCCTCCTAGCCATTTAGGAGTATACGGACCCTGCTTACGTCATCTGACCCACGTGCACCCCTCCCAGCTATTTCGGAGTATCAGTAGCACTTTTAGGTTATCCTAAAGCACGTGCGACAATCCTAGCCATCTGGACCCCCGTGGACCCCTCCTAGCCATCCAGGAGTATACGGACCCTCCTTACGTCATCTGACCCACGTGCACCCCTCCCAGCTATTTCGGAGTATCAGTAGCACTTTTAGGTCATCCTAAAGCATGTGCGACAATCCTAGCCATCTGGACCCCCGTGGACCCCTCCTAGCCATCTAGGGTTATACGGACCCTCCTTACGTCATCTGACCCACGTACACCCTCCCAGCCATCTAGGAGTATGTGTAGCACTTTTAGGTCATCCTAAAGCACGTGCGACAATCCTAGCCACTTGGACCCCCGTTGATCCCTCCTAGCCATCTAGGAGTATACGGACCCTCCTTACGTCATCTGACCCACGTGCACCCCTCCCAGCCATCTACGAGTATCAGTAGCATTTTTAGGTCATCCTAAAGCACGTGCGACAATCCTAGCCATCTGGACCCCCGTGGGCCCCTCCTTGCCATCTAGGAGTATAGGGACCCTCCTTACGTCATCTGACCCACGTACACCCCTCCCAGCCATCTAGGAGTATGAGTAGCACTTTTAGGTCATCCTAAAGCACGTGCGACAATCCTAGTCATCTCGACCCACGTGGACCCCTCCTAGCCATCCAGGGTTATACGGACTCTCCTTACGTCATCTGACCCACGTACACCCCTCCCAGCCATCTAGGAGTATCAGTAGCACTTTTAGGTCATCCAAAAGCACGTGCGACAATCCTAGCCATCTGGACCCCCGTTGATCCCTCCTATCCATCTAGGAGTATACGGACCCTCCTTACGTCATCTGACCCACGTGCACCCTCCCAGCCATCTAGAAGTATCAGTAGCACTTTTAGGTCATCCTATACGGACCCTCCGTGCGTCATCCGCCATCTAGACCCCCGTGGATCCCTCCTAGCCATTTAGGAGTATACGGACCCTGCTTACGTCATCTGACCCACGTGCACCCCTCCCAGCTATTTCGGAGTATCAGTAGCACTTTTAGGTTATCCTAAAGCACGTGCGACAATCCTAGCCATCTGGACCCCCGTGGACCCCTCCTAGCCATCCAGGAGTATACGGACCCTCCTTACGTCATCTGACCCACGTGCACCCCTCCCAGCTATTTCGGAGTATCAGTAGCACTTTTAGGTCATCCTAAAGCATGTGCGACAATCCTAGCCATCTGGACCCCCGTGGACCCCTCCTAGCCATCTAGGGTTATACGGACCCTCCTTACGTCATCTGACCCACGTACACCCTCCCAGCCATCTAGGAGTATGTGTAGCACTTTTAGGTCATCCTAAAGCACGTGCGACAATCCTAGCCACTTGGACCCCCGTTGATCCCTCCTAGCCATCTAGGAGTATACGGACCCTCCTTACGTCATCTGACCCACGTGCACCCCTCCCAGCCATCTACGAGTATCAGTAGCATTTTTAGGTCATCCTAAAGCACGTGCGACAATCCTAGCCATCTGGACCCCCGTGGGCCCCTCCTTGCCATCTAGGAGTATAGGGACCCTCCTTACGTCATCTGACCCACGTACACCCCTCCCAGCCATCTAGGAGTATGAGTAGCACTTTTAGGTCATCCTAAAGCACGTGCGACAATCCTAGTCATCTGGACCCACGTGGACCCCTCCTAGCCATCCAGGGTTATACGGACTCTCCTTACGTCATCTGACCCACGTACACCCCTCCCAGCCATCTAGGAGTATCAGTAGCACTTTTAGGTCATCCTAAAGCACGTGCGAGTTTTCTTTTTGTGTCTTCGTGTTTAGGGTTAGGGTTCTTGTCTATTGCGAGTTGTTTTTATTTCGGTTTCGAGTGTCTAGGTTTAGGGTTAGGTTTAGGTTTCCAATTCCGAGTCCTATCTCTAGTCGAGCTGTGTTTTCTTTTGTTCGGAGTCTAAACAGAAAATTAAAAAAAAAAATTCCTCCCGAGTTGGATCTCTAGTTCTAATCCGAGTTGGAGTACAATTCCTGCCGCGGCACAATTATCCTCTGTTTTCTGCCGCGGAATCCTAGTGCAATTCAACCTCGAGTTTCTGCCGTGCCCGGCACAAAATCCGCCAATTCTCTGCCGCGGAATCCGAGTTCTACTCAAACTAGGTGCGCTGCTCTGCCGGCACGGACACGTGAATTGTTTTCTGCCGCGGTACTGTCCGAATTCACGTAGGTTTCTAGTGCTGTTGTCATTGTTTTCATTGCCAATTTCCTCTAGGTTTCCAATCCGTATCTTTGAGAGATTTAGACACAGCCTATCTACACATATATTTAGGAGCTTCCCTAAAAGACTAGCTATTTTACTGCTCACAGGCTGCTCAATCGGTTTACTGTTACTGTAGCAGTACGTGAAAGAGTATCAAAATACAAAAGAGAGCATACAAAAGAAGAGTGAAAAAAAAAAATACAGAGAGAAGAGGCCTGAAAGTTGATCATAGCTACTGCAGTTTTGGGAGCTGTCTATTTTGCTGTTTGCACTAGTAAATTGAGCAATCTCGTGCCTGTTTTCATTGAGCTATTGCTAGTGTCTTTCGAGAGCATTGCAAAATCTCTATCCATATATTTGCATTGCCACATTTGTCTCCATATTGGTGTGTGTTCCTTAGGTGAGGTTTTGGTATCGACACAAACAGCAAGTAGGGTTTGTATTTTTGGTGTTGTTAGGTTTCCATACCGAGCCCCACCATATGCCCTGTTTGTCATTGTGATCACTTGAACCTTGATATTCTCTTCTTCACATCAAGTCACATTAGTTGCTGCTACTTGTTGGGTAAGTCTTTCTATTCACTTTGGAACGGTAAGATATACCATTACTTGCTGTTTTTGAGTGAGTTGTGAGAGAACAACACCTACACATATTTTTATTTCACTAACCTACTAATCATGGATACTGCTGCTAGTGTTGCTTTTGATGTGCAGCAAAAGAAGGGCCATGATGAGGTTGTCAAGTGGAATGAGTATGAGGCATTGCGTGATACTTTGAGGAAACAGATTGTAGATACTAATGATGAAGTTTATGAAGAGATACAGAAAGTGGACACCAAAGTAGATGATATTGCTAAGATGGCTGACATCACACATGCTCAAGTGAATACATTACAAGCTTCCGTTAACACATTGACAGCACAAATTGCTGATTTGACTACATTGGTGGAAACAAGGCTTGTCGCTGCTATTGCTGATAATGGGAGTGTTCAAAATGCTGCCCATAATGCAGCTAATAATGGTGCTCATGATGATGCATATGAGGAGATTGATCCTCATCTTGGTCGTGGAGTTAGAGGTGAAAGAGGCCGTGGTGGTCCCCCTGGCCGTGGTTTTCATCCCATTGGCGCAAGGCGTCTACCTTTTCCTGCAGCTCCTGAACATAATAGAGAAGATGATGGTTTGGGTAAGCCCAAATTTTCTATACCACACTTCAGTTTTGATACTAATGATGTTGAAGAGTATCTCATGTGGGAGCTTAAAATTGAGAAGTTGTGGCGTTTGCATGATTACACCGAGGACAGAAAAATTAAGCTTGCTTCTTCTGAGTTTGATGGATATGCACTTCTTTGGTGGGACAATATTGTGCGCACAAGGCAAGAAGACGGTGATCCAGCAATTGTTACTTGGAGGACTATGAAGCAAGTGATGAGGGACAGATTTGTACCACCCAATTATATTCGTTCTCTCTATGATCAGTTGCAAAATTTGAGGCAAGGTACTATGACTGTGGATGCATATTTCAAGGAGATGGAATTGATTCTACAACGTGCCCGTGTGAGAGAGCAACCAGAACAAACTATGCAGCGTTTTCTCTCAGGTTTGCAATATAAAATCAGAGGCATTGTTCGACATCACAATTATCATGATATGAACGAATTGCTACATCATGCACGTGAGGCTGAGGCACAATTACTTGAGGAGTCCAAGTTTGCAGCTCGGAGTGCATCTAGGAGTCGTTTTTCAGCTCCTTCTACATCATCACCAGCAGGCCAAACTTCCTCTATTCGTGGTCCCTCCTCTAGCAAGGCGGACACTAGTGTTTCTAATGCAAAGAGGACACCACCACCAGCAGCGAGTTCCAATAATTCTACTTCATCTACAGCAAGAAATCGAGACATGAACTGCCATACATGCGGAGGAAAAGGTCACTTCAAGAGAGATTGTCCAAACAAGAAGGTTATGCTTATTAATGAGGACAATGAGTACGAAACAGGTGATGATGCTGATCCAAATGATGATGATGATGCGTGTGATGATGATGATGGTCCAATCGATGCATATGCTACTCATTATCCCACTTTTGTTTGCACACAAAACTCTTTGAGTGTTACACCAAGTCCTGAAAATCAGCGCTGCAACCTATTTCAAACCAAAGCTATTGTTGGTCCTAAAATGGCTTGCAAGGTTATAATTGATGGAGGGAGTTGCAGAAATTTGGCTAGTAGGGATTTATGTGCAAAACTGAAATTGAAGTATATTCCACACCCTCATCCTTATTACATACAATGGTTAAGTGACAAGGGAGAGATGAAGGTGAGCCATATGGTTCGAGTGGAATTTCAGATTGGACCATATAAGGATACCATTGAGTGTGATGTGGTTCCTATGACTGTTTGCCACATGTTGTTGGGAAGACCATGGCAATTTGACAGGAATGTGATACACAATGGAAGAGCAAATACATATCAGTTGAATTGGCATGGGAGGGACATTATATTGAGGCCTATGACACCACAGCAAATTGTAAATGAGTCTCGTCAAAAAGCAGAAGTAAATCTTGAAAAAGAGAGTGAGAGAGTAGATAAAAAAGAGAATACTATTTCTGTGAGTGATTCTAGCAAACCCAAACCGAGTGGTAAAATTCAAAGTGAGGGAGTGAACCTACTATGCATGTTAGCCACCAAAGAGGATTTGAGAGAATTTCGTGAGGATCCTAGTTTGCTTCCTATAGTGCTTATGCACAAGGGAGAAATTTTGGTTTCTAATGACATGACCCCTCTCTCTATTGGTGTTTCTAATGTGTTGCAGGAATTTGATGATGTGTTTCCGGATGACGTACCTCCTGGTTTGCCACCATTGCGAGGGATAGAACATCAAATTGACTTGATACCAGGAGCAACATTGCCAAACCGAGCTCCTTATAGGACAAATCCCCAAGAGACAAAAGAAATTCAGAAACAAGTGCAAGAGCTTCTGGACAAAGGTTATATTCGCATTAGCTTGAGCCCTTGTGCTGTTCCTGTTATTTTAGTTCCTAAAAAAGATGGTACTTGGCGCATGTGTGTAGATTGTAGAGCAATTAACAACATCACTATTCGTTATCGTCATCCTATTCCCCGATTGGAAGACATGTTAGATGAATTAAGTGGTGCTGCTGTTTTCTCTAAAATTGATTTGCGTAGTGGTTATCATCAAATTAGGATGAAAGAGGGGGATGAGTGGAAAACAGCATTTAAAACGAAATTTGGTTTGTATGAGTGGTTAGTAATGCCTTTTGGTTTAACTAATGCACCTAGTACTTTCATGAGATTAATGAACCATGTTTTGAGAAACTTTATTGGCAAGTTTGTGGTTGTGTACTTTGATGATATATTGATTTACAGCCGCAATGATATTGAACATGTTGATCATATTAGACAAGTTTTGCATGTGCTACGTGAACATAAACTTTATGGTAATCTTGCTAAGTGCACATTTTGCAAAGATAAGGTCATATTTCTGGGATATGTTGTTTCTAAGCACGGGATTGAAGTAGATGAAACTAAAATTGAAGCTATTAAAAATTGGCCAATTCCTATGACTATTAGTCAATTACGAAGTTTTCTTGGTCTTGCTGGATTCTATAGACGTTTCGTGAAAGATTTTAGTACTCTTGCTGCAGCCTTGAATGATCTTACTAAGAAAGGTGTTGTTTTTGAATGGGGGGTAGCACAAGATATTGCGTTTGATGAGCTGAAACGTCGTTTAATTTCTGCACCATTATTGATACTTCCTGATTTCCATAAGCAATTCGAAATTGAGTGTGATGCTAGTGGCATTGGAATAGGAGGTGTGTTAATGCAAGAGAACAAACCCGTGGCTTATTTTTCTGAAAAATTGAATGGAGCCCAATTGAATTATTCTGTTTATGATAAAGAATTGTATGCACTTGTTAGAGTTCTTGAGGTTTGGAAACATTATTTGTGGCCAAAAGAATTTATCATACATTCTGATCATGAAGCTTTGAAATTTTTGAAGAGCCAATCTAGTCTTAATAAACGTCATGCTAAGTGGGTTGAATTCATTGAATCTTTTCCCTACATAATTAAGTACAAGAAAGGCAAAGATAATGTAGTTGCTGATGCTCTCTCTAGGAAAAGCATGTTATTAACACAGTTGGATGTGCAAGTTCCTGGTTTGGAGAGTTTGCGTGATTTGTATGCTCAAGATCATTATTTTTCTGTCCCATTTTCGAAATGTACTAATGTGAAGGCATGGGATAAATTTCATATACATGATGGATATTTGTTTAGAGCTAACAAATTATGTGTGCCCGAGTCGTCCGTGCGTTTGCTATTGTTGCAGGAATCACATAGTGGTGGATTAATGGGACACTTTGGGCGTGAAAAGACATTGCTCATGTTGGCTGATCACTTCTATTGGCCACGCATGAGGAGAGATGTGGACAGGTTTGTGAGGCGTTGCATCACTTGTAACAAGGCTAAATCCAAATTGAAGCCTCATGGTTTGTATACTCCTCTTCCTGCACCTACTACTCCATGGGAGGATATTAGTATGGACTTTGTGCTAGGATTACCAAGAACAAAAAGAGGACATGATTCTATATTTGTGGTAGTGGATAGATTCTCTAAGATGTCACATTTTATTGCATGCCACAAGAGCGACGATGCGTCGCATATTGCTAATCTGTTTTTCAGGGACATAGTGCGCTTACATGGAGTACCGAAGACTATTGTTTCTGATCGTGATGTGAAGTTCATGAGCTATTTTTGGAAGACACTCTGGGGGAAGCTGGGCACGAAGCTGCTGTTTAGTACTACTTGTCACCCCCAAACTGATGGTCAAACGGAGGTGGTGAATCGCACACTATCAACGCTGCTGCGAGCCATGATCAAGAAAAATTTGCGTGAGTGGGAAGTCTGTTTACCGCATGTGGAGTTTGCTTATAACAGGGCGGTGCACTCTACCACGCAGCTCTGTCCGTTTGAAGTGGTGTATGGTTTCAAGCCAATTACTCCACTTGATTTGCTGCCGCTTCCAATACAAGAGAGAGTAAATATGGAGGCATCGAAGCGTGCAGATTTTGTGAGGAAGATACATGAGAAGACCAAGCAAGCAATTGAGAAGAAAGGAAGATATGTTGCTGATCGTGTTAACAAGAAGCGCAAGGAGGTGATTTTTCAGCCCGGAGACATGGTGTGGGTGCATTTTCGCAAGGACAGATTCCCCACATTGCGCAAGTCCAAGTTGCTGCCACGAGGAGCTGGACCATATAAAGTGCTTGCAAGGATCAACGATAATGCCTATTCAATTGATCTTCCTAGTGATGAGTTTGGTGTTAGTAATTCCTTCAATGTTGCTGATTTGACACCATACTTTGGAGATGACCTTGCTGCGTCGAGGGCGACGCCTTTTCAAGGGGGGGAGGATGATGAGGACATCCCTAGCTCTACTACACATTCTCCAATTGAAGAGGTTGCTGTTCAAGATAAATCTAATGAAGTGAGAATTGGAACAATGACAAGATCAAGAACCAAGTTATTAGAACAGCAGGTGAATTCTCTCTTATTAGATTATGATGTTTCTGATTATGAGAGCTTTATACTACCTAAATCCATGTATGTATGTATTCTCAGGTTTGTTGATAACACAAATGCTATTGGAGGAGATCATCAAGACATGGATGGAAACATGAAGAAGCATGGAGGAAACAAGATGGAGCATGCTGGAATTATCAAGTCCAATACACCCAAGTGCTTGAGGGAGGAGAGGGAGGCAGGAGCACAAGAGGGGAGGCATGAAGGAGGCGCACCACACAATGTGGCTGCACCAATTGAGGAGTCCTAGTCATATTAGACTTGGACCTGCGTGTCCATATGGCTGAACCCAACATGGGTCAGTTTGTATCGTTTGAGTCGAACCGGATTAGGGTTGCACCACGTCGGTACTGTAGCTACAGTGCCGCGCGCGCTACAGTACCGCCCCCACCTATTAATAGAGGCCTAGCCGCCATAGATGAGTTTAGACTACGATAGAACTAAAACCCTAGCTTTCTAGATTGAACTTGCTCATAAGCATTCATCTTGAAGTATTGTTACTGCTTGCAAATTCTGCGTGTTATCTGCTGTTCCACTGGGAATAAGGAGGTACAGGACCACTTGTAGTCGGTGGCTACTTGTGCAAGCGTGTGGAGTTGAGAATATCCAAAGGGTTGCAAGCTATTGCATTGGCAATAGGGATCAGCCGGGAGAGTTCTTCGGTATCACACGAGTTATCAGATTCATCAATTCATCCACTACAACGCCATCTCACTGAGAAGATCGGGCCACCCCATATCAGCTTTGGATACTTGAACACAAGCATTTTACTTGTGATCGTTTCCCTTGGTTGTCCACCACGTCCAATACTATCTACAAGGTGAGAGGTTGTGTTTTAGTTCCTTTCAACTCCACATATATACACTTGTCTTGTGAGTTAACATGTCTAGGGAGAGTGAATACCACTATGGAGGCCAAGATGAGAATGAGTACATGATGAGCCACAACAACTATGATGCCTCAAACTTTGAGGACATGGGGGAATACTATGACTACTACACCGACAACAACCCCCCATGACATGATGGATCATCACCAAGACTTCCGCTACAACTACTCCGACTACGACTCCAACTATTCGAGCGTCCACGACATGGAGCGGTACCATGACGTCGAGCAACCTTCATCAAATTGTATCGACTCCAAGTACGTGCGCATCTACCACGACTCCGACTACACAAGCTTCAACGACAATGAGGCGCAAGTGTCTTCACATGACTCATCACATGGTACCAACTTCGACTACGACAACATGGTGAAGCACCACGACTATGACTACCGCTCCAATGACATGGTGGAGAACGTCTACGACTACTACTTTTGTAGCATGTGCGGCGACTTCGACAACATGCAAGAGGAGAGGACCCCATGACCACCATGTTCAAGAGCGGCACCACCAAGCATCATGGCACAACCCATTATGGTTCAAGCTCAAGACGGTGCTCCTACGAGCCCACCAAGCACTCATCCTTTGGAGCTCCACGGTGTTCCTACAAGACCACCATGCACTCATTCTTTGGAGCTCCATCTAATTCAAGAAGGCGCCATGAGACGGACATTGCAAAATGTGGCAAGTGTCACAAATCTCCATCAACTTCTAGAAGGAGCCATGACAAAGCCATCGCTAAGAGCGACAAGCATCGGCATTCTACTTCAACAACAAGCCGGCGTCCCAAAAAGTGCATCGACAAGGCCAAGACAAGTCAAGGCCCATCTAGCTCATCAAGGCGCCACAAGAACGTTGCCAAGGTCGACCACAACATGTCCAAGCTTCAAGACGACATCGCTTCACTCGCCAAGCTTCAGAACATATCACCAAGTTCGAGTGGAAGCTCCGAGACAAGGTCACCAAAGCAACAAGCGCGCCGACGTCGACATGAGGAGAAGCATCCGAATGACTTTCGGCGACACCCCTCCGCTCAAGAGCGTCAACGTCGACATGACAAGAAGATGGCGACAAAGGCACATCCTATGGTGTCCCCTAGTGCTACCACTCAAAGTGCGCCAATAACAGACGAGATCATGGCCAACTTCGACATCTTCATCGACCAACTCCAACGTCGATGCCGGAAGAAGTATGGTCACAAACGTGAGGCCACAACCAAGACGGCGCCATTCTCCAGCACTTCTCTTGATATGACTTCTACACCAAGTGCCACCACCACATTGGCCCCCATATGGCAAGATGAAGACCTCCTATGCGACAATTTCCAAGGCCAAGACCATGACCCACGAGAATGTCCCATTCTCTTGTGCCCACTATGCAATAGAAGAGGTCACATGATGTGGGAATGCCAAATTGGTGAACAAGACTGATATGGGCACGACGGAGGAGGTGCAGCCCAATTTCAGGACTCCACCAAGTTAGGCGTTCCATTAGTCGTGTCGTTGTTATTTTTAATAATTAGTTTTTATAATTATGTGAGTTGGGTTTGGGCCTGTCCAACCCAACAAGGTCGGTACTGTAGCTACAGCACGCCGCTACAGTACATAGCTACAGTACACCCCACCTCATCCATATAAGGGGCTGGGGGCGCATTAGGTTAGGGTTAGCTTGAGTTTAGATTAAAAAACTGTCCATAGACTTTGAGCTCGTTGGTGAAGCATCCCTCCGGGGACGGCGATGCCGTGTTATCAATAAAGATTGCTGCGAGGGTGCTTGTGTTCATCAAGTGTTATCGTGCTGTGGTTAGAGGCGTGGTGATCTTCATCACGTTGCTTGCTGGAGTCGTTCCTCTTCTCCAGATTTGCGTTCATCGTGTAATTGGGAGAATTATTACCTTGGTTGTCTCGCTGTGAAAGATCGGGCAAAACTCTAGGATCGACGGGGTTGATCCGTATCATGTGGTATCAGATTTCTGGGTTGCTCACGGCGAGGTTGTGTTGATCGATCTCATCTAGATCGGTTGACTGGAGGAGTTTGATTGGAGGCTCTTGCGCAGATTGATTTGCTTGGAGGAGATCGTGCATTGAGTCTGCAGATTGCTGTTGTGTTTGTGTAGATTGGTTTCCGGTTAGATCGATTTGTGTGGAGGCTGCTAGAGGATTCAAGGAAGGAAGGAGAACGTGCTGCAGATTCGTGATCTACTGTAGCTACAGTACCACGAAGAAAAAAAAATATAAATCTGGAGTACGTACTAGTCCAGATCGGATCAGGAATAGGAAAGGCAGGATCGGATTGTCTTCATACAGAAAAGGATCGGAGGAGATCACGTATTGGGAAAGGACTTTCCTAGATTTTCGTGGCTATTTTTCCTTCCGTTGTTTCAGATCAGAAATAAAAAGCTAGAGGCAATTTCGGATCAGAAACAGAAAAGGAAGGGGATTATCTCGTATTTATTTGTTCCGGATTTTGTGGGATTACTTCCGTTCAGAAAAGAAAAGGAAATAGATTCGGTTCAGATCCGAAATTGGTGGTGAACCTGAGGAAATATTTTGACACGTTTTGTTACGTACAGATCGGACTGAGCGCAGCAATTCTGTGCGTATACGTGAAAAAAAAAAGTAGTTGGCTACGTGTTGGCTCAGGTCTGATTGGTTGGGGTGAATCGAGAGTGTTCCGGCCGTGAGATTTTGTTTGGAGATTTCAGCTGAGTTCTGATCGGATTGGTAAAAAAAAAGGAAACCACGAAATTACTGTAGCAGCTACAGTATCGCGAGGAAGACATTCAGAAAATGGTTTCGTCAAGGTCTGATCTTGTGACGGACAAATCTGACGACGTGTACCATGACTACACTACTGTTGTCATCGGTTTGGCACTTGATTCCGTAAACATAAAATGGAGGTTGGAGAGTTCCGCGACACGCACAGAGTATCAGTCTTGGGAGAAAGACATGGACCGTGGTTTCGAGAGATGCCGTACACTCGACCGCAAGTTTGGTGGTCATACTGAATATGTTCTTGCACGTAGGCGTGTGGATGCGCAAGTGGCTAGTTGGTGGAGTGACGAGAGAACTGCGAAGGGCAGTACAGGTGAAACATCTAGTTGGGAAGAATTCAAACAATTTCTGCGTTCTAGATTTTTGGAGAGGTCCACGGAGCTGGACAAGGTGGTTATCCCTGAGGATGTTGTACCATTGAGTGGGCTGAATATGCAACTCAAGAGAGTACATGATGATACTTGTATGACAGCGGATAGAGGCCAGCGTTGGAATTTATTTCAGGCGCAGTGCATGATCAAAGACAAAGCATGCAAGTTGATGATTGATAGTGGTAGCTATTGTAATGGCATTAGCAAGGCGGTTGTGGAAGCTTTGGGTTTATCCACATGGCGTATTCTAGAACCGAGGCACGTTGAGTGGGTGAATAGCTGTGGTATGATGAAGATTACTCACAAGGTGCGTGTGCCATTTACAGTTGGTGACTATGTTGATGAGGTAGAATGTGATGTGTTGCCATTGGAGGTGTGTGGGCTGTTACTTGGACGTCCATGGCAGTATGATCGTAATGCTTTACATGCTGGGAGAGCAAATACATATTCTTTTGTGCATGATGGAAAGCAGCGGATTTTGAAGCCTATGAGAGATGATCAAATTCAGTCCGATGTAGAGTTAGCGGTGCGCAAGGAGAAGTTGCATAAAGCTAAGCCAAAGACAAGGCTAGTTAAATTGCAGCAAGAGGAGCATGATGCAAGGAGTGTTGATACTGAAACTGATTCAGCCGTGCATGTAGATGACGAGCCAGTTGTTCTTGTTGGTGACAAGCCGGTTGAAGGCAAGCCTCTTATTGATGAGAAGAAGGATATTGAAGCATGTGTTCCAGTTCGTGTTGACATGGGTGTTCAGACCGATGACGGTGGTGCTGATCGTGTTTCGTTGCATATGGTGCCGCGGATAGTTAGCCACAGTTTTGTGAGAACACCTCGGAAACGTTTTGTTGGAGCAGCTGTACGTGTGCATAAAGGCAAGGATGGACGTGTTCGTCAATTGTGTGGCCCAGGGATTACTTATCTTGTGCAGGGTCGTGCAAAGCAGGTTCATGTTCGGCAACACGAGGTTCCAACAAGAGTTGAGAAGAAGAAGATGGTGGCGCCTAGGTCCAAGCTCATGTGGAGAAGAAAAGAGGTGCAGACGCCTAAGACTGTATCAAGTCGTGCAGGCCGAGCGGGAGGATGTGGTGAGGAAGGCAAGCGAGACTTGAAGATGGCGAAGACGCGTGATGTTGTTGCTGATATCACGCCACCTTTTCGAGCCGACCCTCAAGCGTTGAGGACAACGCTTCTTGAAGGGGGGGAGGATGATATGGGCACGACGGAGGAGGTGCAGCCCAATTTCAGGACTCCACCAAGTTAGGCGTTCCATTAGTCGTGTCGTTGTTATTTTTAATAATTAGTTTTTATAATTATGTGAGTTGGGTTTGGGCCTGTCCAACCCAACAAGGTCGGTACTGTAGCTACAGCACGCCGCTACAGTACGTAGCTACAGTACACCCCACCTCATCCATATAAGGGGCTAGGGGCGCATTAGGTTAGGGTTAGCTTGAGTTTAGATTAAAAAACAGTCCAGAGACTTTGAGCTCGTTGGTGAAGCATCCCTCCGGGGACGGCGATGCCGTGTTATCAATAAAGATTGCTGCGAGGGTGCTTGTGTTCATCAAGTGTTATCGTGCTGTGGTTAGAGGCGTGGTGATCTTCATCACGTTGCTTGCTGGAGTCGTTCCTCTTCTCCAGGTTTGCGTTCATCGTGTAATTGGGAGAATTATTACCTTGGTTGTCTCGCTGTGAAAGATCGGGTAAAACTCTAGGATCGACGGGTTGATCCGTATCAAAGACGGTGACCAAGATGGTGAGAAGACGGTCGAGCATGGGATTTTCCCTTCGACCAAGGAGGCGAGCATGGAGAATGCTATCACCTTTGACCATGGGTCAAGTGATGATGATGCCCGAGCATGGGATGTTCCCTTCGGCAATGGAGTCAAGTGATGAAGCGGAGCATGGGATTTTCCCTTCCGCAATGGAGTCGAGTGAGGATGCCTACACTATGGCATTGAGCTTTGGAGGCGATAAGGTCGAGAAGGTTGAGCATGGGAGTTTCCCTTCAACCTTGGAGGCGTATGGAGATGAGGAAACCGAGCATATCCCTATGAGCTTGAGTTATGAGATGGTACCAATCCCATGTGAGAATGAGAGCCACTTAGCCCACTTGAGTGAGAGTGAGAGTGAGTTGAGTGCCTCCACCATATGTGAGTTTGAGTGCTTTCACTTTGAGGGAATGAGTGATACACCACTTGAGTTGAGAGAGGTAGTTGATAGGTCTTATGAGGCCATTTCGAATTCTAACAACTTAACCTCTACCTCTAGTGTGTTTTCTCATTGTGTGCTAGGTTCCATGGATGATGATGAGGCCACCCCATGTCTACTTCAAGATGGACAATTCGGCTACATGGGAGCCCCTACTACTTCAACACCTACTTCAACTGAGCGGGACTATCAAGGTACGGGTGTTGATGTGACCATGATCCCACTAGTGGACATGATGAACAATGATTGTTTGCATGCTATGGATGATTCTTTTGAGATCACATATGATTCGTTCTTATTCCCTTGTGATACTTTGTTTAAAACCAATGTTGATCAAGTGGAATCACCTATTTGTGATGATTTTGCCATGAGCATGCCTTGTTATGAATGTTTCTATTTTTCTCCCATTGTGGCTTGCAACATGTTGAACAATTTCTCTTTCACATGTGTTGCTTGCAATAATGCTGAAATTCTTGATAATGAGTTTGCCCCCATAGCTTTCTCACTTTTTCGAGATGTTTCGTTTTCTCCTATGGACCTTGTTCCATCCTTCACTTTGCATAGTGACCATCCACATATGTCATATTTTCCAATTGATTTTTGTGTGGTTGGTGATGTGCAAATGAAGGGACACTTCATGATGGATGATGTGTTCATATACCGTGCACATAATTTCTTCATATGAAGTCTTGTGTGTGCCGGTAACCGCATGATAATGTAAACATCAATTTAGCATGAGTTGACAATACGAGCACTTGAGAGCATACATGTGAGTAGTGGATCGAATCCAACTCTCAAATCTTTCTCATGTTTTGCATCAAACAAGTTGAACAATTTCTCTTGCTTATGGTTTGTTTGCAATCATGATGGTGCTTTTGGTCTCCTATATGACAAGCATGTTTATTTGATCTTTCACATGGATGATTTATGTGTTGCCACAAATATGATGAACACTTGTTCTTTCCAATGGTTCGTTTGCAACCATAATGACATTTTGTGCATGTCTTGTCATGAGTTCATTTCGAGAAATTGCTTGAACATTGACCTTGCATATGCGTTGACTTTGACATATTTGTGTTGTGCTAATGGTGTAATGAACATGAATGGACATGTCTTTGATGATATGCTCCTCTATCTTGCACACACATGGTTTGCTTGGTCTTTGATGTGTAGGTCGTACCTTTGGATGAGCCTCCATGAGTTGTTTCAACCACGCATTCCTATGACGGAAGATCTTGCAAGAAGAGCACATCGACATCTTGCTAAGGTGACTTCCTTCTACATAAGCGCTCATGCGATGGCCTTCAAGAATTGGCTACTCTTTGAGTGTTGTTTCGTCTTTCTTGTGAGTTTTGTAGGTTACTTGAAAGGCGAAGGGACATTGAAGAAGTGCCACATCATTTCCATCGACTACATGGTGAACCACACGACAAGGTTTACACGTCTACCTCCTTGCCATGATGATGAGCAAGAGTCGAGGACGACTCTTTTTAAAAGAGGGGGGAGATGATGTAGCCCAACCTAGGACCATCACCATGTCAAGCACTCCAACATACCACAAGTCACCATTGACATCAAAGGTGAACTCATTCCTCTTGGATAACTCAATTCCCACCCTTTGGAATGGTATACTACTTGACCATCGTCACTTTGTATTGCTAGTCATGACGAGTACGAATTCACGGGAAGATGGCCAAGGTGCACGAGGAATGGAGTTCGACAAGAGGAGAAGGAAGAGGAGCCAGCAGCTCCAGGAGCGGTAGTACCGCTGATCAAAGGTGAACTCATTCCTCTTGGATAACTCAATTCCCACCCTTTGGAATGGTATACTACTTGACCATCGTCACTTTGTATTGCTAGTCATGATGAGTACGAATCCACGGGAAGATGGCCAAGGTGCACGAGGAATGGAGTTCGACAAGACGGTGTCTTGGAAGAGGAGAAGGAAGAGGAGCCAGCAGCTCCAGGAGCGGTACTACCACTGCATGCAGCGGTACTACCGCCAGGCGCCAGACGACCCAGGCTGGAGAAGCGGAAGCTCCTGCGGCGGTACTACCGCCCGTGCAGAGCGGTACTACCGCCAAGACCCAGGAGCGGTACTACTGCTGCAGCTACCGCCACCTCTACCGCGCAACCGGAAATGCGTACTGTATCGCCAACGGTACTTGGCCGGTACAGGCCACGTACTACCGCTGGAGAAGAGCATCCTTTTATTCGTGCGAGTGCACCGGTACTACCGCCGGGTGCAGCGGTACTACCGCCCCTTACCAGGAACGGTAATACCGCTGTATCCCAACGGTACTACCGCTGCCTGCGTGCAGAAGCAGGGAATATTCCCTTTTATCTCTCCCCACCTCCCCCTTTGGGTCAAACCTATATATAGGCACCTACCCCCTCCAGATCTAGATAGACTATGTTTTGAGATTAGAGTAGAGCTGTGCTCCCCACCTCAAGATGGTCTCCTCCCTCCATGGGAGATGGTTCCTCCCCTAGTGGAGAAGATCCCTGCGTGGATTCAAGACCTCTACTTGTAGTTTGACTACTTGCCAATCTTTCAGCTTCGGGTGACTCTATTGGAGCGGTCCGGTTGACCGTTGGAGAAACAACCATCCAAGATCCCTTCTTGTATCTACTTGCCGATCTCCCACCTTCGTGTGGATTCTATTGGGCGGGTTGGACCGACCGGTAAGGGAAACGGTTCTTGTATCTTGTGCGTGTTCTTGTGTTCTTGGTGTTCTTCCTCGTGTTCTTCGTGTTCTTGTGTGAGTTCGTCCGCTCGTTCATCAATCCGTGAAGATCAGGCCACCCTAGAGGTCCATTCCTCATCACATAGGGATATGCTCGGTTTCCTCATCTCCATACGCCTCCAAGGTTGAAGGGAAACTCCCATGCTCAACCTCCTCAACCAACTCGCCTCCAAAGGTCAATGCCATAGTGTAGGCATCATCACTCGACTCCTTTGCGGAAGGGAAAATCCCATGCTCCGCTTCATCATCACTTGACCCATGGTCATAGGTGATAGCATCATCAATGCTCGCCTCCTTGGTCGAAGGGAAAATCCCATGCTCGACCGTCTTCTCACCATCTTGGTCACCGTCTTGTTCACCAACTTGGCATTCCCACATCATGTGACCTCTTCTATTGCATAGTGGGCACAAGAGATTGGGACATTCTCGTGGATCATGGTCTTGGCCTTGGCAATTGTCGCATAGGAGGTCTTCATCTTGCCATATGGGGGCCAATGTGGTGGTGGCACTTGGTGCAGAATTCATATCAAGAGAAGTTCTTGAGAAAGGCGCCGTCTTGGTTGTGGCCTCACGTTTGTGACCATACTTCTTCCGGCGTCGACGTATTAATTTCTCGAAGAAGTTGTCGATGTCGGCCATGAGCTCATCAAACATGAAACTTGTAGCTCTTGTTGGCGCACTTGGAGTGGTAGCACTAGGGGACACCATAGGATGCGCCTTTGTCGCCGTTTTCTTTTCATGTCGACGTTGGCGCTCTTGAGTGGAAGGATGTCGTCGAAAGTCATTTGGATGCTTCTCCTCATGTAGACGTCGGCGTGCTTGTTGCCTTGGTGACCTTGACTTGGAGCTCCCACCCGAGCTTGGTGATATGTTTCGAAGCTTGGCGAGTGAAGAGATGTCGTCTTGGAGCTTGGACAAGTTGTGGTCGACCTTGGCAATGTTCTTGTGGCGCCTTGATGAGCTAGATGGGCCTTGACTTGTCTTGGCCTTGTCGATGCACTTCTTGGGGCGCCGCCTTGTTGTCGATGTAGAGAGGCGAGGCTTTGCACTCTTGGAAGTAGATGGAGCTCCATAAGATGAACTCATGGTGGCCTTCTTGTCGGAGCACCGTCTTGAGCGTGAACCATAGAAGTAGGTTGTGCCATGACGCTTGGTGGTGCCGCTCTTGAACATGGTGGTGATGGGGGTCCTCTCCTCTTGCATGTTGTCGAAGTCGCCGCACATGCTACAAGAGTAGTAGTCGTAGACGTTCTCCACCATGTCATCGGAGCTGTAGTCATAGGAGTGGCGCTCCACCATGTCGTTGTTGTAGTCGAAGTTGGTACCATGTGATGAGGCATGTGAAGACACTTGCGCCTCATTGTCGTTGGAGCTTGTGTAGTCGGAGTCGTGGTAGATGCGCACGTACTTGGAGTCGATACAATTTGATGAAGGTTGCTCGACGTCATGGTACCGCTCCATGTCGTGGACGCTCGAATAGTTGGAGTCATAGTCGGAGTAGTTGTAGCGGAAGTCTTGGTGATGATCCATCATGTCATGGGGGTCATTGTCATTGTAGTAGTCGTAGTAGTAGTCCCCCATGTCCTCGAAGTTTGAGGCATCATATTGTTGTGGCTCATCATGTACTCATTCTCATCTTGGCCTCCAAAGTGGCATTCACTCTCCCTAGACATGTCAACTCACAAGACAAGTGTATATATGTGGAGTGGAAAGAAACTAGAACACAACCTCTCACCTTGTAGACAACCAAGGGAAATGATCACAAAGTAAAATGCTTGTGTTCAAGTATCCAAAGCAAACTCCAAAACACACACGGCTTAAAAGTTGGTAGGAAGGTATGGTAGGTGGAAAGCAAATTGAACCAACCGGAAACCAAGATATTGTCAAAGCAAGTAGAGAACCACGATGATCACAAAAAAAATACAAGTCAATCTCAAAAGATAGGAATGTACTTCAAGTAAACACACGCGCGGAGAGATAAATGGGACTTATGCAACCAAGAAGTGAGCTAAAGAACCATATGATCCTAGCGAAGACTATAAACTCGTGTTGCACAAGTACAAGGTGAGCTACTAGCTCGATTGCAATTTATTTGGTGGGCTACAAGATTTGCACAATAATGCACCACCTACTAGATGTTCATCGAGCTTGCGCTTTCCTACAAGATATGGCAAGTGGTGTTTCTTTCTTTTCTTTTCTCTTCTTTTGATTTGGTACTTTTTGCTTCTTGTCTCTTTTGATTCTTTTCTATTTTGCACACCCACTTCCTTTGATGCCAACACAAGATATATGATATATGACAACTAGTGCACAACTTTTGCTCGGGAACTACACGGTGCAAATATGCAAAGCCCAAGCAATCATCAAGAGCCTCAATAGGACATGGTAATCACAAAGATATAGTGTGGCTCACAAAGGAATGGCAAGGGGTAAAGGTTGGCGATGTTATACCTTTCGTCGATGTTCTTCACCCTTTGTTGTAGAAGCTTCGTGCTTGCCCACGGATTTTGGTGGTGGTAGATGATGGAGCAACCACAATGGTGATGAAGGCCTTGTCCGTAGCTTCGAAACGAGACAAAGAACACCAAAAACGGAGTCCGGAATCAAAAGATATGGCCAAAACAATTTTCTGAAAATTTCAGTTTCTGGGAGGGGCGGTAGTACCGCACGAGGTCCGGTAGTACCGGGTCGGGTCGCAGTTCGTGCCCGAGACGCGAAAATGCGCGATTTTGGCCGAAAAACGGCTCGAAAATGGCCAAATCGGAGGGGAAATCGATGGAATTAGGCTATGGGAACGCAAAGGAAGCAAGATCAACTAGTATAGCAATAGATCTATGGATCAAAACTTGCAAAACGCACAAGATTCACAGATCGATCCAAAAGCAAATTGGGGCTATTTTTGGTGGAAATTTTCGAATTTCTCAAAATCAAAAAAAAATTAGGGGGATTTGGGGGTGGAAACACATGTCAAATCCATGGCAACCATGCTCTGATACCATATGATGAGGAGAAGTCCTCTAGGGTGGCCCAATCTTCACGGATTGACGAACGAGTGGACGAACTCACGCAAGAACACGAAGAACATGAGGAAGAACACCAAGAACACAAGAACACACACAAGATACAAGAACCGTTTCCCTTACCGGTCGGTCCAACCGGCCCAATAGAATCCACACGAAGGTGGGAGATCGGCAAGAAGGGATCTTGGATGGTTGTGTCTCCAACGGTCAACCGAACCGCTCCAATAAAGTCACCCGAAGATGAAAGATTGGCTAGTAGTCAAACTACAAGTAGAGGTCTTGAATCCACGAAGGGATCTTCTCCACTAGGGGAGGAACCATCCCCACAAGGGGAGGAAGGATACTTTTGAGAAGGAGTCTAGCTCTACTCTAATCTCAAAACATAGTCTATCCCAGATCTGGGCAAAGGGGGTCCTATTTATAGTGTTGACTAAAGGGGTAGGTGGGTGGATAAGATTACAAGGCACAAGGGCCTTTTCAGCACGCAGGCTCGCCCGCAGCGGTAGTACCGGGCCCAGCGCGGTAGTACCGGGCGTGCGGTAGTACTGGGCTCCGGGGCGGTACTTCCTGGAAAGATCGGCCGCGAGTCCAGAAGCTCCTGGGAGATGCGGTAGTGGGCGCGGTACTGGGCGCGGTAGTACCGCGCCGGCATGTGGCGGTAGTACCGGGGCGGAGGGCGCGGTAGTACCGGTGCGGACTGCCTCTTCGTCAGGGCGGTAGTACCGGGGTGAGTCCGGTAGTACCGCCTGAGGCAGTTTCTTCTTCCTTCTCCGTTTCCAAGCCACCGTCTTGTCGGACTCCATTCCTCTTGCGTCTTGGCCATCTTCCCGTGGACTCGTACCCATCATGGCTAGCAATACGCAGGGATAATGGTCAAGTAGTATAACGTCCAAAGGACATATAGTGAATCACATAGTGGAAGGAGTTCACCTTTGAGGTCGATGATGACTTGGGATATGTTGGGTTGCTTAGGGTAGGTTGCACTACATCAATGTCATCCAAGCGTGGAATAGGGTGTCGATAACGAATAGTGATGTTATTAATCGCTCTACAATCTACGCACATGCGCCATGTACCATCTTTCTTAGGGACCAAAATAACAGGAACAGCACAAGGACTTAAGCTCACCCGAGCATACCCTTTGTCAAGAAGCTCTCGTACTTGTCGCTGTATCTCCTTTGTTTCCTCGGGGTTGGTCCTATAGGGAGCTCGGTTTGGAAGTGTGGCTCCTGGAATCAAGTCAATTTGATGGCTCAATACCCCGCATTGGTGGCAAACCAGCGGGCATTTCCTCCGGAAACACGTCACCAAAATCCTGCAAAACATCAGAAACACCAATAGAGAGAGGGGTCATGTCGTTAGAAACAAGAATTTCCCCCTTGCACATAAGCACAATGGGTACTAGAGTGGGATCCTCACGAAACTCTCTCAAATCAGATTTGGTGGCTAACATTACTAATTTTTTCTCTCCCTCACTTTTCTTTTTACCACTCGAATTTGGCTGGTGGCTCTCACTCACCGAAGGTGGAGTCTCTCTACTAGCTAATCTCTCACGCTCATCCTCACGGTGAACCTCAACCTTTTGACGAGAATCATTTACAATGTCTTGCGGTGTCAAAGGTCTCAAAAGAATCTCCTTGCCCTGCCAATTGAGCTGATATGTGTTGGATCTCCCATTGTGACGTACATCACGATCATACTGCCAAGGACGTCCCGGCAACAAATGGCACACCGTCATAGGAACTACATCACACTCAACGGTGTCCTTATACGGTCCAATCTGAAACTTAATACGCATGATATGGTTGATCTTCACTTCTCCACTATCCGTCAACCACTGAATAAAATACGGATGTGGGTGCGGTAAATATTTCAATTTCAGTTTCTGACAAAGCTCTTTACTAGCCAAATTGTGGCAGCAGCCACCATCAATGATCACCTTGCACGACCTACCATTACCAACAGCAGCTCTTGTTTGAAACAAATTGCAGCGCTGCTCCGCAGGACTAGGTGTAACACTCAATGCTCTAGGTGTGCAAACAATAGATGGCAAGTGTGTAGCATCAGCATAATGTAAGCCATCTTCAGTCTCCTCCGGCGAATCAGGATCAGCCTCATCACCACTCTCATATTCTCCCGTATCCTCATTGATCAACATCACCTTTTTGTTTGGACAATCACGCTTGAAGTGACCCTTGCCTCCACATGTATGGCAGTTCATATCACGTGTGCGGGCTGTAGAACTAGAAGAACCCGTACCACTAGCTGCTGGCTGCGGTGCCGGTTTAACAGGAGGGGCAACCGAAACTGATTTGGAGGGTGTAGCAGGACCACGGGAACTAGCAACAGGACTAGGCGATACCGCACTAGGTGTAGTCCGTGGTGTAAAACTTCCTCGACCATAGGAAGAACGAGGTGCATATTTGGCATCCTCGGCCAACTGCAACTCAGCTTCACGTGCTTGATGCAACAAATCTTGTACATCGCCATATTGATGATGACGCATAATTCGCTTGATACTAACACTCAAACCTGATAAGAAACGCTGCATGGTTTGTTCAGGTTCTTCTCGCACTTTAGCACGCTGCATGATCATCTCCATCTCCTTGTAGTACTCATCGACGGACAGGGTGCCTTGCTTCAAATTCTGCAACTTGTCATATAAAGAACGGATGTAATTACGAGGGATAAAACGATCACGCATCTCGGCCTTCATCTCGCGCCAAGAAAGAATGGGCACGTCATTACCATCACGCCTAGCATTCACAAGTCCGTCCCACCATAGCAAAGCATACCCATCAAACTCAGAAGATGCGAGCTTGATTTTTCTATCTTCAGTACAGTCATGCAAACGCCATAATTTTTCCATCTTCAGCTCCCAATTGATGTATTCTTCCACGTCAATAGAACCTTCAAATTTAGGAATGCTGAATTTTGGTTTGCTCAGCACATCATCATCACCATGGGCTGCATGACCAAGATTACGGCGTGCACCAAGAGGCGCAAAACCTCGACCAGGAGGTACAGCAGCTCTACCGACGCCACGCCCAGCATTAGCATGTGCATCCGCGCAGGATCATCCTCCGCAAACTCCTCAGCATTAATGTCATCTCCGGGATTACCATGAACACTTGCATCATCCGCAGGCTGGTTCTGACGCTGCGTCAACCCCTGCACGGCACGAGTCAAAGTAGCAAGATTCGCCTGTATGGTAGTCAACGTAGCCGCAGAATCATTAGCTGTTTGTAGCACAGTCTCAAGCTTCACATCCGTGGCAGTCAAATCAGATTGTATCTTATCACACTGGTTACTGAACTGCCGGGATAAGTGATCATGAAGAGCCTCATACTCTCTCCAAGAAACAGTCGCTGTTCCAGCCTTCGTTTGCCTCACCACACTATGTATTTCCTCGTCTGAAGACATGATTAGTGCACACAAGAATATATGTAGATATGTGGAAAACTCTCAACTCACTCAAAACCGAAAGAAATAATGGATCTTACCGTTCCAAAGTGAATTAGGATGGCTTACCAACTTGTATGAGCAGTACGTGCACGGATGTGATGCAGCGAATATTATGGGTATCAAAGTGTCACACAACAAAACCAGGGTATTTTAGTGGAGCTTGGTAGGGATACCTAACTACACCAATCTACAAATCCTAGTGCTGATCGTATGACACACTGGAAACGCACACGGTGGAGATAAACGGGGCAAAGCAACTATGAACAAGGATGTCACAATGCACTGGAAAGACACTAGCAAGTAGCTCAAATTAACAGGCACACGATTGCTCAACTACTAGCAGTGTCACAAATGAGTACAATTTTTTTTAGCACTTCGGCCTCTTTTCCCTTTTTTTTATACTCTCTTTTGATATATATATATATTTTTTTTAATTTTCAATTTTCTATGGCCAGCAATGTGAAAGACACCAAGACACACGACAATGAGCAGCCTGTGAGCATAAAACATTAGCTAGTCTTATCTGGGTAAGCTCCTAACACGGGCTGTAAAAAGGTTGTGTTTATGTTTTTCAAAGAAGTGGCAAAAACTCGACCTTCCCTTACTCTTTGGAAATTCTGAGCGGTCCGAGATCCGTACACCGACGAAGTGCATGTGGCTGGAAGCGCTTTTTTCTCACGACGATTTTGAGTGGTCGAACGTCGAAAACGGAGTTCGTATGCAAAAGTTATGGTCGGTCAAAGTTACTGTCGGAAAACTGTCGGAAACTGTCTCCGATACGGACTCCCGGCAGGAAAAACTGACGAAAACTGTGCCGCGCGTTGGCGAAAACCTGACGAAACTCGACGAAACACTGAAAACGTAACCGACGCAGAAAAACTGACGAAACCACTAATCCGTCAACCGAAACCTGACGAAAACTGACTCGCGGCATGAAAACGGAAACGACTCGGAACAAACACAAGCTACGCAAAGGAAAAACGACCAGCACCTAAAACTTGTAAATCGATGCAATCTAGGGCTAAGGCGAAAACTAAACCTAAATATGTTTTTGGCTTTTTCTGTATAGGACGAAAAAAAGTAAATCTACTGATGTAGCCCGACCTACGTCTCCTACAACAAGTGGCCCAATGACAAGAGCAAGAGTCAAGGCACTTCATGATAAGGTGAACTCGCTTCTATCCATGTGTGATCTCGATACTCCTTTGAATGGCTTGCTACTTCATTCCGATACCTTGTGCATACTCAGGCATGACCCTCTTGAAGATCTCCAAGGAAGTGTAGAAGTTGGACAAGAATCGAGCCAAGAAGACGAAGGAGAAGGAGAGAAGAATGGGAACAGGTCCCAGGCGGCGGTACTACCGCCGGTGGCGGCGGTACTACCGCCCCAGAACCAGCCGAGCCAGACGGGTCCCCACCGGAGTCCAGCCGAGCCAAAAGAAGCTGGGCGGTACTACCGCACCAGCGGTACTACCGCCGAAGCCACCGCCGAAATCAGCCCTCTGTTCGTTCGTCCGGCAGCTCCAGCGGTACCGTAGCGGTACTACCGCCGGCCAGCGGTACTACCGCTGGGCCTGGCGGTACTACCACTGCAGTTGACTTCGAAAACAGTTCGAGGCCCGCCCAGCGGTACTACCGCTGGCTCCAGCGGTACTACCGCTGCGGCGGGAACCTGGCGGGTTGAGGGCCCTTGTCACCTCACTTATCCTACCTTATCCTACCTAGACTATAAATAGAACCTCCCCCTCTAGATCTAGGGATAGACTATGATTTGGGAACTAAAGTAGAGCCTTGCTCCTTCTTCTCAAAGTGTCTCTTTCCTCCTATGGAGATGAATCAAGACCTCCACATGTGGAGATGAACCAAGGCCTCCTCTTGAGGAGAAGATCCCTGCGTGGATACCAAGGCTCCACTTGTAGTTGCGATTACTTGCTAATCTTCCATCTTTAGGTGGCTAGGTTGGATTGGTTGGATTGACCAATTGGACAAACAATCCTAAGAGTAAGGTGTGCTTGGGAGAGGAGGATTGGGGCTGCCCTCGGGGATTTGTTACCAGTCGATTCTTGCCGGGTTGCTACTTGCTATTTACCCTTGTGTGTTTGATTTCCCCTCTTTGTGTTCATCGTTCTTCGCGTGTTCTTCGTGTTCATCTTTCCCTCCGCACAAATCCGTGAAAATCGGGACCTACCCGCATCATCTACGGGGATGGATTTGTGGATGCTCACCGAGTAAACGCTGGAAATCTGATACCAAGATGATAAGGGGTTGCCCGATCTTCTCATTGAGCCGATGATGAATGGATGATGGATATATAGATAACTCGCGAGATGCTCTCGAACTCTCCGGCTGCTCCCCTGTTGCCAATGCAACAGCTCTTCAACCCAATGGATATTCGCAACACCACACGCTTGCGCAACATAGCCGCCCACCACGAGCGGTTCTGCAATCTCCCAATTCCCAGTGGAACGACAGATCACACTCAAACGTCGGTAACAATAATCTCCAGAGCGCAACACAGTGGAGAGGTTGAATTCCTGAGCGCAACACAGAGGAACTCGAAGATAGATGAAAGCTTCAAGCAATCCAATCTAGGGTTTATCTTTAAACGTGGTCTAGGGTTTACAAAGAGGTTCCTAAGTATATATGGGGGCTGGGGGATCAATCCCACGCCCAAAACACGACCTAGTTCGACTCAAACCGGATACAAACCGACCTAAAACGGTTCGATCTCGAAAAAGGCTCGCAGGCCCGTTTTCACTAAATCGGATAATCCGAGTGTCGGGAAAATCGGATAATCCGATTGGCTACAGTACCTCCGGACGTAATTCATGACTTAAATCGGATAATCCGAGTTGGGCAAAAATCGGATATTCCGACTGACTCCAGTACCTCCGTGCGTAGTCCACGACTCAAATCGGATATTCCGAATCGGGTGAATCGGATATTCCGATGGACTCCAGAACTGATTTTCTCCATCTTCCCATCTTGCGCATGCCTCCCGCTCCTCCCTCGCGCCATTGGGATGTCGTGCTCCAATCCTTGCTGCTCCTCGAGCCCTCCGTCAATGCTTGTGTTATCAATAACCCTGATCATACACAAGTGCATAGATTTAGGCAGTATAAAGTTCTCATTATCACAAACATCGAATTCAACTAAGAGTGAGTTCACCTGTTGTCCAAGTAGCTTGGCATGAGCTCTTGTCATTGGTCCAATCCTCGCTTCATTGGGCCAATCTAGTTCGTTTGGACAGGCCCAAAACGAACAGTTATTACAGAAAATACGTAAATCGGATATTCCGAGTTACGGGCAAATCGGATAATCCGATTGACTACAGTACCTCCGTGCGTACTCCACGACTTAAACCGGATATTCCGATTCATGGATAAATCGGATATTCCGATTTATTACAGTCGACCTGCCTAGCTTGGTGGAGTCCTGAAATTGGGCTGCACCTCCTCCGTCGTGCCCATATCATTACGTCACCTGACCCACATGCACCCCTCCCAGCCATCTAGGAGGAAAAGTCCTCTAGGGTGGCCCGATCTTCATGGATTGACGGCGGGAATGGACGAACTCACTCAAGAACACGAAGAACACGAGGAAGAACACCAAGAACACAAGAACACACACGATACAAGAACCGTTTCCCTTACCGGTCGGTCCAACCGGCCCAATAGAATCCACACAGAGGTGCGAGATCGGCAAGTAGATATAAGAAGGGATCTTGGATGGTTGTTTCTCCAACGGTCAACCGAACCGCTCCAATAAAGTCACCCGAAGATGAAAGATTGGCAAGTAGTCAAACTACAAGTAGAGGTCTTGAATCCACAAAGGGGATCTTCTCCACAAGGGAGGAACCATCCCCACAAGGGAGGAAGGAGACCTTTGAGAAGAAGGAGTCTAGCTCTACTCTAATCTCACAACATAGTCTATCTAGATCTGGAGGGGGCAGGTGCCTATTTATAGTGTTGACCCAAAAGGGGGGTAGGTGGGAGAGGATAAGTGAAAGGATCGTATGGCCACCTAGAGGGGGGGGGTGAATAGGTGCTACTCCAATTTTTAATTCTTTTTCGATTAAGGCTTGACAAAAGGTAAATTCTCTAGATATGCAACTAAGATGAATTTACCTATATGACAAGTTAAGTCTAAACAAGATAAGATACAAGTAGTAAATAACTAGAAAGGAGTAACCGATCGGGAAGCACGCGGAGACAAGGATGTATTCCCGAGTTCCTCCTTTTTAGGGGAGTACGTCTCGTTGGAGGGGTGTGAGTTTCAAACTCAAGACGCCACAAATGGCCTCACCCTATTCTCCGATGAACCTCGCACAAAAGCTCGGTCCACCTTCCTATCGGAACCTTCAAGGCGGAATCCGGAGCCCTTACAACAACTTGAGCACAACCCACAAAAGGATTGGGGCTCCAATCACCACAGCTTCACAAAAGTAGCAAGCAAGTAAGTACAACAAGATGCCTAGGTTTTCCTAGTGGAAACCCTAGGCTCAAATCCCTCAAGTGAATGAGGGGAAATGAAGAACTGCTTGGTGAAGATGTAGATCCGGGACTTCTCCTTCAATCCCCAAAGATCAACAAGTTTGGGTGGAGGGATTGGGAGATCTAATGATTCTTGAGCTTGCAACAATGGTGTACTTCAGATCTGGGCGAGCTAAGAGCTGGAGGTAGGTGGAGGGGTATTTATACCCCTCCAGAAAACTAGCCGTTTTTCTGTCCACTAAGTCCGGAGTCTCCGGACCTGGAGACCGGAAACTCCGGCCTGGGCCGGAAACTCCGGCCCCACTCCGGACCAGATACCGCAGCAGCCGTCGCGATGCTCTTCTTCTCTGCAGGCCGGAAACTCCGGACTGGGAGGCCGGAAACTCCGGACAGGCCGGAATCTCCGGGCCTACTCCGGGGCAACTCCGGACCCTATACCGCACGCGCCGTCCAGGGAAAGTCTTCGATTCAAACCACTGGTCGGGGGCGGAGTCTCCGGACCGCGGGACCGGAAACTCCGGCCGGTGCGGAAACTCCGGTGTTACTCCGGGGTAACTCCGCACCACATCCCGCAGCTGCCGCCCAGTGGAGCTTTTGCTCCAGAAAATGACTTGGCCGGAGACTCCGGCCACAGAGACCGGAGACTCCGGACTGGACAGGCAAATGCAAGCTTCTTTTTCTTGTCAAGTGTTTCGATGCAAAGTGTAATTGTATCATTTCATTCCTGCACCACTTAACATCATATTAAATAATTCCTAGTGTTGTTGCCTAACACACAAAACATAGGGGACATAAAATATGTCCTTTCAATCTCCCCCTTTTTGGTGTTAGATGACAACACTCGGATTTGCAATAAAGCACACAACAATTATCGACATATACCACAATGGATTTGAGAGGCTCCCCCTACATGTGTGCATACAAGTAGTTTGCATTTGAATACAAATGCTCAACATGTAGAGGAGAGACAACTCACAAGAAATATATGGAACAATATAAATTACACCAACATGAGACAAATCATGATATAGGGTTGAGGTGAAAAAGGAACCATACCTTGTGCATAACTATGACATAGAGACCAATGCACAATAATAGACCATAAATAATATCATCTCAACCATAGGAATTATGAAATCCATAGTCTCATACCACACAGAGTACCACAAATAGGAACATAGTCTCACAACATAAACCAAAGCAAATAGGTTCAAATGACATAAGATAAATGGACACAAGCGCAAATAAATGATAAACGCACGTGCTTGTGTCCGACCCATGCAAATCCCACGGTGAGAGAGCCTAATAGAACTACTTCTCCCCCTTTGGCATCGAAACACCAAAAAGGGAGAAGAGCGATGCTAACGGAACCCAAGGCGATCACTCGTCGACTTCATCACTGTCAGCATCACTGTCCTCATCATCACCACTCCCATCATCATCTTCAGCATCACTTGCTTCAACACTATCTTCTTCCTCATCACTTTCTTCTTCATAGCGCATAGGAGCCTTGCCGGTGTTGCGAGAAGAGGAGGGCATGGAGGACACCTCGGCATAATCAGACCAATGAAATGTATCCTCATTCCACTTGTCAAGAGAGATAGTTGAATCGGATGGCGGAGTTTCGGGATCACCCTCATTGCGAGGAGGAGTGGTACCACCATTGCTGATCTTGCGCATTTCCTTCATCATCTTGGCTTGGTTGGACAAGATCCTCTTGTTAGTGACATAAGTTTGATGATTTTCCTTGTGCAACCCAACACCCATACACATCATGCCCTTTGCCACCAAGAAACTTTCTTCAACTCCTCGTTGACTCTTTGTTTGCCACCTTGATCCCAAGAGGGTGGAGTGGCATTTTTCTTCTTGCCCTAGGAGCTTCTTGCTCCTCTATCTCTTCATAAGAGGCTGAGTAAGGTGATGGCGGAGTACTTGAAGGGTGCCATATGTGTGTTTCTTGAAATGAGATTGATTGAGGTTGGGAATCTTCTTGAGAATGAGCTTCATGACATAGGGAGCATACATAGGATTCTTCCTCTCGTGAATAGCAATGTTGATCTCACACTTGATAAAATCCATGACATCAATCTCAAACCCTTGACAATTCGGACCTGCAAGGTATGTCTTGTGGCAATGGTACATGAGGTTGACAAGAGCTCCACGGATAGCATCCGTATTCCCGGCTTGAGGTGCAATGCTCCAACGAAACATGCGAATCAAGATGTTGTAGATGGGCTTGAGTCCTTTGGTGGTAGCAAGGGCACCCCCTCTAGCAGCAAGAGGGGCAAGGATCTTCTTATCATAGGCCACGCCTTCAACATGCATCCGGTGACCAACGGGTTCATTCACACCTTTGAACACATACCCCAAGGCTTCTCCAAATTCTGAGTAGTGTGCACTAACTTTGAGAGGCCCCGTCATCCATGTCATTTTGGTGTCCTCCTCATCTCCAAGCACAAGAGTGGCAAAGAACTGTTGGACCATGTCAATATCATAGTCTTGTTGGGTGGTGATAAGGGGCTCAAGACCAATCTTCCTAGCAACCCATAATGCATCCGCAAAGTATGTCTTCTTGGCCAACACGTCAAAGTTCAGCGGTTTTTGAGGACACACAAGAGCTTTTGGGTCCAAATTGGCATATATTTCCTTCATAATGAGCTCTTGCTCCTTTCTCCAAAAGTGACCATCGGTGGAGTTGTTTGGCATGTCATAGAAATTCTGCGCCCTCATTGTCCGAAATTCTTCCTTGTTCAACCCCTTCAAAGTGGTCAAGTTGTCAAACTTGGCCTTCTTGGCCCTTTCTTCTCGAAGGAAGGCAGCCTCTTGCCTAGCCCTTCTAGCATCAGCAGCCTGTTTCTGCTTAAGAGCACCACTCTGCACATGCTTGTCTTGTTCTTCATCATAGATCAAATAGTCTCGACCTTGGAGCTTGTTCTTCTTTGACTTCTTAATAGTCGAGGATGAGGATGAAGGACCGGGATACTTCTTGCTAGCTGTGAAACAGGATTAGAAAGGTAGCATTGAGGTAGCATACATGTCCATGGAATTTCAACGAAAGAAAAAAATAGAGGAATTTCTTCTCAGGTTTGATCTAGACCGGAGTTTCCGGTCTCAGGGGGCGGAGATTCCGGCCATACCGGAGTCTCCGGCCAGGAAGGCCGGAGTTTCCGGCCCTGAGGCCAAAACTCGAACCTAGGTCAAAATTTGAGGGGAAAATCACACTAGCAATTTTCTAGATAGTGCATTGCCATCCTAAAGGTTCTACACCACGAGATTCTACAAGAACTACTCTCAAAACCAAATCTAGGATGAAACCCTAGAGGAAAGAGAGAGTGGTACCCGTTTCCTTCATGGTGAGATCCAAACGGAGAGGAGGAAGATCCCCAACGCTTGGGAGGTGGAGGAGCCGGTGGCACGGCGGATTCCGGCGGCGGGGAGCGGCCGGAGACGGTCTTGGAGCAGTGGCGGCGACTGGGGAGAGGTTGGGGAGCAGGGGTGTGTGAGAGTTATGAGAAAACTCCCCACCCCGATCCCCTTTTAGAATCCCAGGAAAAACGCCGCGTCCGGAGTCTCCGGCCTAAAGCACCGGAGTTCCGGTTGTACCGGAGTTTCCGGGCTTTAGGGCGGAGACTTTGGACAGACCGGAGTCTCCGGTGTTTCACACCGGAATCTCCGGACCCAAAACTCCAAAACTGCCAGTTTTAAATTGGGGACATGTATGTTGCAAGATGAGCACGGCTTTTAGATAAGATGGCTTAGGTTTAGAACAAGTCACTGATGGTGGGATACACACTAGGAATTGCAAGATGCAAATATAAAAGCCAATTCCAAGTTTTTCTCCCAAAAACACCATAAAGGTCTAGAAAACCCAAATAAGTCTATTAAACCCAAATAAAATCAACTCTTCACAAAGAAGAGGGCGGTGGCCTAGGCCACCATGTATGAGTGTGTGGTGTGACACCGCGAAGATATATCTTGGGTTCACGGCCACTACTCGTCATTTAAGCTCATAATTCATAAAATGAAAATATAGAGACAAAATGAGTTCTTGCTATCGGCATAATGGGGGGAGGGATAGACCAATGGATTAGGACCGCACTCCCCCTATGTCCATGCCTACATCCAAACCAAATTACTATTGTCTAATATGGGTAGGTATGCAAGAAGTCCACTAAGTCCAATTCCCACCACATTTAGTTCTCCTCTCAACTCCTTGAATCTTGCTTCACCAAGAGGCTTTGTGAACATATCGGCGAGTTGATGCTTGGTGTTGACATACTTGATTGCAATATCACCCTTCTCAACATGATCTCGAATAAAATGATACGGATCTCAATATGCTTGGTCTTCCCATGAAGTACCGGATTGTGAGCAATTTTGATGGCACTTTCATTGTCACATAAAAGAGGCACTTTGTCACAAATGACACCATAATCCTTTAAAGTTTGCCTCATCCATAATAATTGTGCACAACAACTTCCGGCGGCAATGTATTCGGCTTCGGTGGAGGACGAGGCCACACAATTTTGCTTCTTGGAAGACCAACTCACAAGAGACCTACCAAGGAATTGGCAAGTACCCGAAGTTGATTTTCTATCCATTTTGCAACCCGCCCAATCCGCATCCGAATAACCTACAAGATCAAAGCTTGTCCCATGGGGGTACCAAAGACCATAGTTAGGAGTATCTATCAAGTATCTTAGACTTTTAGGACTTGATTGGAATCTTGCACACATACCCACACTAAACATAATATCCGGTCTAGATGCACAAAGGTAAAGTAAAGATCCAATCATAGAACGATAAAGCTTGGGATCAACTTCCTTACCCCGGATCTAAGTGTAGATCCGCCTTGGTCCATGGGAAACTTATATGGCTTGGCATTGTTCATATCAAATTTCTTGAGCATGTCTTGAATATACTTGGCTTGACATAAGAATGTTCCTTCTCTATTGGTGGATTTCAAAGCCAAGAAAATACTTCAATTCTCCCATCATGGACATCTCAAATTCCTTGGTCATTAGCTTAGAGAATTGATCACTAAATTCATGGTTAGTAGAACCAAAGATAATATCATCAACATATATTTGGCATACGAAAAACTCTCCATTTATCCTTTTTGTAAAAAGGTGGGATCGATTACCCCAATTTCAAAACCACGGTCTACTAAGAACTCCTTGAGATGATCATACCAAGCACGTGGAGCTTGCTTGAGCCCATAAAGGCCTTATGTAGTAAGTAGACATGGTTAGGAAATTTAGGGTCTTCAAAACCCGGAGGTTGTTTCACATACACTAATTCATTTAGTGGACCATTTAGAAAAGCACTTTTAACATCCATTTGATATAAGGTAATGTTATGAGTAGATGCATAGGCAATCAAAAACGAATAGATTCAAGTCTAGCAACGGGGGCATAAGTTTCACCGTAGTCGACTCCTTCGATTTGGGTGTAGCCTTGTGCAACCAATCTTGCTTTGTTGCGAATGACTTGACCATGTGAGTCTTGCTTGTTCTTGAATATCCACTTGGTTCCAATGACATTATGTGATGTGTCTTTGGGTCTTTCAACTAATGACCATACTTTGTTGCGCTCGAAATTGTTCAATTCTTCATGCATGGCCGCAACCCAATCCATGTCTTCAAGAGCATCATATACCTTGAGAGGTTCTAAGCTAGACAAACAAGAGACATGACCACAAAAGTTAGAAATTGATTACGTGTGGACACACCCTTAAATACTCCCAAGGATATTTCTTTGAGTGTTGGAGATGATCCAATGTTGATGCACGCCGAATGACTCGGCGTTCTATGGCTTGACCAATTGTTTCACCAACACGAACATCTTCATCATTTCCTTCTTCTTGTTCATGGTCAACCCGAAGTGGAGTTCTTGGAGATGGGGGTTCATCATGTTCTTGTTCTCCACTAGAGTTGGGTGGGTCTTGACCATTATCTTGCTCATGTGGATGAATATCTGATCTTGTTCTTGTATAGCTTGTTGATCAATGTTGAGGTGGATGGTTCAACTTGAGTAGAACTTGTTCCTTCTTCTTGAGTGTCATAATAGGTTCTTCAATAGGAATAAGTTCCCCTATGCCCATAGTTCTTATGGCTTGAGGTGGAGGTACATCACCTACATCATCATGATCAATATGCTCCGCTTGGGAGCCATTATCCTCGACAAACTCCACATTCATAGATTCTTCAACACATCCGGTGGATATGTTGTAGACCCTATAAGTATGGGAGTTTGCGGCATATCCAACAAAATACCATCAAAAGTTCTAGATTCAAATTTAGCAATTGGGCAACCTTTAATGTAAACATGGCATTTGCATCCAAATACGCGAAAGTAAGAGACATTTGGCTTTTTACCGTAAGGAGTTCATATGGTGTCTTTTTCATGAGAGGACGAAAGAAGAGCCGGTTGAGTAGTGGCAAGCGGTATTGATGGCTTCGGCCCAAAAGTTATATGGGGAATGAAATTCGGCCAACATAGTTCTTGCCATATCAATAAGAGTGCGGTTCTTCCTTTCGGCGACACCATTTTGTTGGGAGTATAAGCAGCGGAATATTGGTGTTGAATGCCCTCCCCACTTAGGAAATCATCCATAGTGTAATTCTTGAACTCCGTACCATTGTCACTTCTTATTGCCAAAATCTTGGAGTCATATTGGCGTTGAACTAAGGTTGCAAAGTCAATGAATATCTTTTGAGTTTCACTCTTCCTCTTGAGGTAGAAAGTCCAACAATATCTTGTATAATCATCCACAATCACCAAACAATATTTCTTGCCACCAAGACTCTCATATGTGGGAGGCCCAAAGAGATCCATATGAAGGAGCTCCAAAGGCTCTTAGTGGAGATAATGCTCTTCTTGGGGTGATTCTTTTCATGCATCTTTCCGGCTATGCAAGCACTACAAGGACGATCTTTGGAAAAATTAACATCGGTTAGTCCTACCACGTGTCCACCCTTCACAAGAGTTTGCAAATTTCTCATACCGACATGGCCTAGCCGGCGATGCCAAAGCCAACCCTTGTCGGATTTAGCCATTAGACACGTGGCGATTTGAGTGGTCTCTTTCGAGAAATCGACCACATACAAACCGTTTACACGAAATCCAACAAAGGCTACTTTAAGAGATTGAGTGAAAGGATGGTCACGTGGTGTTTATTAAAGATAACGGTGTAACCGACATTGCATAATTGACCAACGGAAAGTAAATTATATGAAAGGGATTCAACAAGAAGGACCTTCTCAATGGATAACTCCGGAGTGATCACTACCTTGCCATATCCCAATACCTTAAGTCTTGCATCGTTCCCGACGGTGACATGAGAAATGTGAGTAATTGATTCAATAGGCCCTTTACTATTCTTTGCTTCCGGTCATGTGAGATGAACACCCACTATCAATGAGCCATGAAGATCCACCGGAAGAAAAGTCCTACAAGAATCAAGTCTTTGTTTTAGGTACCCATTGTGAAATGGGTCCTCTTTTGTTAGTCACAAGGGTCTTTGGAACCCAAATAGCATAGTGATAATCATCTCCATATGAAGTGCCAACATATTTAGCAAAAACACAACCATCTAGATTTCATAAGAACATATGAAGGGTTGTATTTTCCCGCAAAGTCATTGTGAGTGGCATTGCCCCTTGTGGCATCACCACTCGCAATGGTAGTCTCTTTGCTTGTGCGGGCTTGGCCTTCTTCTTGTTCTTGTTCTTCTTTTTCTTCTTGGCAACATAACCAAGGCCCTCTTTCCCTATGTGTGGCTTTTGCGCTTGCAAGAGCTCATAAAGAGGTTTCTCACCTTGAGGGCTAGAGGCCTTGGCAAGCTCATCCTTCAACCTAGCATTTTCCTCAATGACATTTGCATGATCACAAGAAGAAGTAGAGGAGCTAGGTGGTGCATCAATTTTAGTAGATTGTATTTGAAGTTGTTCAAAAGACTTGTGAGAGTAGAGTGTTCACTCTCCAAGGCCTTGTGAGCCTTAGTGAGCTTCTCTAGCTCATCGGTAGTCTATTATGACCAACACCAAATACGACCTTTTGTTTCTCTAAAACTTGTATTTAGCAATAGCATGGTCACGTTCTTTAATGATTTTAGAAAGAGTTTCATTTTGAGATTCATCAAATTCTCAAGCTTCTCTCAAGAGAAACTCGAAGCTCATGCTCTTCCTCAATAGCCATGGTAAGGGAAGCGATCTCATTAGCATTTCTCTTTCAAGTCTCCCCTTTTCTTCAAGGAGATCTTGTGCCATGCCATATTGATCATAAGAATCTCAAGCCGAATCTTGCATTCACCTTGCAAGTTAGTCATCAAGAAATCCAAAGCAACATTTTCTTCCTTAACTCTAAGACTCATAAGTTCATGCATTTCATTCATAGTCTTAGAAGGAGGGGAAGATGGTACCTCGGAGAGCTTGGCCATGAGACACGTAGCGGATTTGGTGGTGACATTATCATTGGGGGATTCAAAGAGAGAAGGGGTTGTCGATGAAGCAATGGCTAAAGCGGCCACTCCACTTGTGGTTGTTTCTTCTTCATCACTCTCCTCCCCGGACATATATTCTTCTCTTACCACCAACACTTTGGTAGGTAGCTTCTTGTTGGAGATGAACTTCTTGAAGTAAGGCTTCATGGGAGAAGACTTGAAGCTTCCTTGAGAATGAGTCTTCCTCCATGTTCTTCACGGTTCTCATAAGGGCATTGGGCAACATAGTGAATTTATCTTGACAATTGAAGCAAGTCTTCATTTTTGGGTTGCCCTCCTTGTAACCACTTGATTTTGCTTTTGATCACATGAGCTTTAGCTTTGATGGATTCTTCCAAAAGGTCTTTGCCGCTAGAGCCACATAATCTCTATGAGCACTCATGAGTTCCTCGGGTGCAAGTAACTTCCTCTTCATGATCTTGGTCTTCATCTTGTTCCACCACCTTGGCCTTCAAAGCAAGTGAGGAACTTTGGGCCATTCCAAGAGCTCGGGCACGAGAGTCTCTAGCAATTTGGGCTTGGACCTTGTAAGATTGCATCTCTTGCATGACTTCATTTGAGGTCAAGGTGTCATAGTTGTGCTTTCCTTGGAGACTCTTCAAGTCGGCTCTTCAAACGGCATGAGGGCATTCACATACTTCCTCTTGATGTAAGTATCATCCACATGTTTAGCACCAAGGTCTCTATATGCGGAAGCAAGAGCCTTGAGCCTTTGATACATCTCCTCATGAGTTTCATCATCTTTCTTGTAGAAGCCTTCAATTTGATTGCTCATGGCTTCATATCTATTTCTCCTCATGCTATCATTTCCAACGAACACCTCCGTGAGGGATGCCCATGCTTCCTTAGCGGTGGTGCAATCTTCGATGTGATGAATGTTCTTCTCACCCACCGCAACACGGATCACATCAAGAGCGGTGGCATTTAGTTGAGCTTCAACTTCTTCTCGCCTTGTCAAATCATTTTCATCCACCGCCTTGTATCCATCTAAATGATCTTCCAAAGACCTATGCAACCACTTTTCAAGTGAGATTTCATAGAAGATTGCCAATGAGTAAAAGAGGATGCATTAAGACTAGGTGGTGCTCCTCTTAAGTGAATAGGAGGATGAGGGATAGGTAGGTCGGGAGAGTATGCAAAAGGAACTCTAGCATGTTCTCCTTCCCATTAGTGTTTTAGATGGGGATTCATTTTTATTTTGGTCCACCCCCGGATCCCTTTATCCTCGTTCTCCTTTAACTCCACTTGAGGAATCTCCAGAGAAGGAGGTGATGCGGTTACCTTTGCTTCCGAGAGTTTTGCTATCATTTCACGCAACTCATCCATTTTGGTTTCCATAGAGGTCTTCAAGTTAGTGAAGTCCTCCATGGAAACCGAAGTGGCCGGAAGAGCAAGAGGGTTCCCATCGGCATCGAAGGCCATATTTCTCTTAGGCGGTTAAGCCCGAATAAAGAGCCGAGGCTCTGATACCAATTGAAAGGATCGTATGGCCACCTAGAGGGGGGGTGAATAGGTGCTACTCCAATTTTTAATTCTTTTTCGATTAAGGCTTGACACAAAGGTAAATTCTCTAGATATGCAACTAAGATGAATTTACCTATATGACAAGTTAAGTCTAAACAAGATAAGATACAAGTAGTAAATAACTAGAAAGGAGTAACCGATCGGGAAGCACGCGGAGACAAGGATGTATTCCCGAGTTCCTCCTTTTTAGGGGAGTACGTCTCGTTGGAGGGGTGTGAGTTTCAAACTCAAGACGCCACAAATGGCCTCACCCTATTCTCCGATGAACCTCGCACAAAAGCTCGGTCCACCTTCCACTATCGGAGACCTTCAAGGCGGAATCCGGAGCCCTTACAACAAGCTTGGAGCACAACCCACAAAAGGATTGGGAGCTCCCAAGCACCACAGCTTCACTACACAAAAGTAGCAAGCAAGTACAACAAGATGCCTAGGTTTTCCTAGTGGAAACCCTAGGCTCAAATCCCTCAAGTGAATGAGGGGAAATGAAGAACTGCTTGGTGAAGATGTAGATCCGGGACTTCTCCTTCAATCCCCAAAGATCAACAAGTTTGGGTGGAGGGATTGGGAGATCTAATGATTCTTGAGCTTGCAACAATGGTGTACTTCAGATCTGGGCGAGCTAAGAGCTGGAGGTAGGTGGAGGGGTATTTATACCCCTCCAGAAAACTAGCCGTTTTTCTGTCCACTAAGTCCGGAGTCTCCGGACCTGGAGACCGGAAACTCCGGCCTGGGCCGGAAACTCCGGCCCCACTCCGGACCAGATACCGCAGCAGCCGTCGCGATGCTCTTCTTCTCTGCAGGCCGGAAACTCCGGACTGGGAGGCCGGAAACTCCGGACAGGCCGGAATCTCCGGGCCTACTCCGGGGCAACTCCGGACCCTATACCGCACGCGCCGTCCAGGGAAAGTCTTCGATTCAAACCACTGGTCGGGGGCGGAGTCTCCGGACCGCGGGACCGGAAACTCCGGCCGGTGCGGAAACTCCGGTGTTACTCCGGGGTAACTCCGCACCACATCCCGCAGCTGCCGCCCAGTGGAGCTTTTGCTCCAGAAAATGACTTGGCCGGAGACTCCGGCCACAGAGACCGGAGACTCCGGACTGGACAGGCAAATGCAAGCTTCTTTTTCTTGTCAAGTGTTTCGATGCAAAGTGTAATTGTATCATTTCATTCCTGCACCACTTAACATCATATTAAATAATTCCTAGTGTTGTTGCCTAACACACAAAACATAGGGGACATAAAATATGTCCTTTCAATAAGGGCCTCCATCCCGTGATGGTCTGGCTCCGCAGCGGTAGTACCGCTACGCCTGGCGGTAGTACCGCTGGGGGCCTCCTGAAGCGCCTGGCGTCCCGCAGCGGTGGTACCGCTGCGCCTGGCGGTAGTACCGCTGGGTAGCGGTAGTACCGCTGTGGTACCGCTGGAGATACCGCTGGGTCCTCCAGAGGGCTGTCCTGGGCGGTAGCGCTGGCGGTAGTACCGCTGGCTGGAGCCTGGCGGTAGTACTGCTGCCTCTGGCGGTAGTACGCCGCCTGGGACTTCAACAACTCCTCTTCTTCTCCTTGACTCCTCTTCCTTCTCCTCTTCCAAGCCACCGTGATGAGGACATCCCTAGCTCTTATACACTTTCTCCAATTGAAGATGTTGCTGTTCAAGATAAACCAAATGAATTAAGGATTGGACCAATGACAAGATCAAGAACCAAGTTATTAGAACAGCAGGTGAACTCACTCTTATTAGAATATGATTTTGTAATTCTGAGAATTTTATACTACCTAAATCTATGCATTTATGTATGATCAGGGTTATTGATAACACGAGCATTCATGGAGGAGAGGAGCTGCAAGGCATGGAGTACATGGAGGATCACATGAAGAACAACAAGAATTTAATGGAGGATAAATTTCAGAACAAACACCACAAGTGCTTGAGGGAGGAGAGGGAGGCAGGAGCACAAGTGGAGATGCAAGAAGGAGGCGTACAGCCCCTGTTTGTGGCGCCAAGGAGGAGTCCTAGTCACCCTAGGACTTGGACCTGCGTGTCCCGTTTTTAGGCCGAACCCAATTGGGTCGGTTTGTATCCAGTTAGGTTGGACCCAATCCGAGTTGGGCTAGGTGGGAGGGCTCCCTGGCTGCTGGCCGCACCCCTCCCCCATATATACTCCTTTGTTGCGAGTTGATTAGGTTAGACTACGATAAAACATAAACCCTAGAACCTAGATTGGATCGCTGCTAAGCATTCATCTTGAAGTATTGTTACTGCTTGCAAATTCTGCGTGTTATCTGCTGTTCCATTGGGAATAAGGAGGTACAGGACCACTTGTAGTCGGTGGCTACTTGTGCAAGCGTGTGGAGTTGAGAATATCCATAGGGTTGCAAGCTATTGCATTGGCAATAGGGATCGGCCAGGAGAGTTTTCAGTATCACACGAGGTATCTACATCATCCATCCACGAATCCATCACCATCTCGCTGAGAAGATCGGGTCACCCATATCACACCGTCTTGTCGGACTCCATTCCTCGTGCGCCTTGGCCATCTTCCCGTGGAGTCGTACCCGTCATGACTAGCAATACAAAGTGACGATGGTCAAGTAGTATACCATTCCAAAGTGTCATATCGAGGTTCACATAGAGGAAGGAGTTCACCTTTGATGTCCATGGTGACTTGTGGAGTGTTGGAGTACTTGACATGGTGATGGTCCTAGGTTGCACTACATCATCTCCCCCCCCCCTTTAAAAAGAGTCATCCTCGACTCTTGCTCATCATCATGGCAAGGAGGTAGATGTGTAGACCTTGTCGTGTGGTTCACCATGTAGTCGATGGAAATGATGTGGCACTTCTTCAATGTCCCTTGGCCTTTCAAGTAACCTACACAACTCACAAAGAAGACGAAACAACACTCAAAGAGTAGCCAATTCTTGAAAGTCATCGCATGGGCGCTTATGTAGAAGGAAGTCACCTTAGCAAGATGTCGATGTGCTCTTCTTGCAAGATCTTCCGTCATCGGAATGCGTGGTTGAAGCAACTCATGGAGGCTCATCCAAAGGGACGACCTACACATCAAAGACCAAGCAAACCATGTGTGTGCAAGATAGAGGAGCATATCATCAATGACATGTCCATTCATGTTCATTACACCATTAGCACAACACAAATATGTGAAAGTCAACGCATATGCAAGGTCAATGTTCAAGCAATTTCTCGAAATGAACTCATGACAAGACATGCACAAAATGTCATTATGGTTGCAAACAAACCATTGGAAAGAACAAGTGTTCATCCTATTTGTGGCAACACATAAATCATCCATGTGAAAGATCGAGGAAACATGCTTGCCATAGGGAAGACCAAAAACACCATCATGATTGCAAACAAACCATAAGCAAGAGAAATTGTTCCACTTGGTTGATGCAAACATGAGAAAGATTTGAGAGTTGGATTCGATCCACTACTCACATGTATGCTCTCAAGAGCTCTTTTTGTCAACTCATGTTCAATTGAGGTTGACATTATCATGCGGTTACCGGTACACACAAGACACCATATGAAGAAATTATGTGCACGGTATATGAACACATCATCCATCATGAAGTGTCTCTTCATTTGCACATCACCAACCACACAAAAATCAATTGGAAAATTTGAATCATGTGGAAGGTCACTAAGCAAAGTGAAGGATGGAACAAGGTCCATAAGAGCAAACGAAACATGTCCAAAATTTGAGAAAGCTATGGGGGCAATCTCATTATCAAGCATTTCATCCTTATTGCAAGCAACACATGTGAAAGAGAAATTGTTCAACATGTTGCAAACCACAATGGGAGAAAAATAGAAACATTCATAATAAGGCATGCTCAAGGCAAAATCATCACAAATAAGTAATTCCACATGATCAACATTGGTTTCAAACAAAGTATCACAAGGGAATAATAAAGTATCATATGATGGGGCAAGAAAATCATCCATAGCATGCAAGCAATCATAGTTCATCATGTCCACTAGCGGGATCATGGTCACATCAACACCCATACCTTTGTAGTCCCACTCATGTGAAGTAGGTGTTGAAGTAGTAGGGGCTTCCATGTAGCCGACTTGTTCATCTTGAAGTAGACATGGGGTGGCATCATCATTATCCTCCATGTACATCTTCTCCATTTGAGGCATCGTCAAGTCGAGGATAGACGTCTCATCATCCATGGAACATAGCTCACAATGAGAAAACACACTAGAGGTAGACGTTAAGTTGTTAGAAATCGAAATGGCCTCACAAGACCTATCAACTACCTCTATCAACTCGAGTGGTGTATCACTCATTCCCTCAAAGTGGAAGCACTCAAACTCACATATGGTGGAGGCACTCAACTCACTCTCACTCTCACTCAAGTGGGCTAAGTGGCTCTCATTCTCACATGGGATTGGTACCATCTCATAACTCAAGCTCATAGGGATAGGCTCGGTTTCCTCATCTCCATACGCCTCCAACGTTGAAGAGAAACTCCCATGCTCAACCTCCTCAACTATCTCGCCTCCAACGGTCAATGCCATAGTGTAGGCATCATCACTCGACTCCTTTGCGGAAGGGAAAATCCCATGCTCCGCTTCATCTCTTGACTCCATTGCCGAAGGGAACATCCCATGCTCGGCATCAACATCACTTGACCCATGGTCATAGGTGATAGCATCATCAATGCTCGCCTCCTTGGTCGAAGGGAAAATCCCATGCTCGACCGTCTTCTCACCATCTTGGTCACCAACTTTGCACTCCCACATCATGTGTCCTCTTCTATTGCATAGTGGGCACAAGAGATTGGGACATTCTCGTGGATCATGGTCTTGGCCTTGGCAATTGTCACATATGAGGTCTTCATCTTGCCATATGGGGACCAAAGTGGTGGTGGCACTTGGTGTAGACGTCGTATCAGGAGAAGTGCTTGAGAAGGGCGCCGTCTTAGTTGTGGCCTCACATGTTTCTTCCGGCGTCGACGTAAGCTTTGCTCGATGAAGTTGTCGAAGTCGGCCATGATCTCGTCAATGCAAGACTCAAACTTTGGCAATTCGCCGTAGGTGAACCTTGGAGCTCTTGTTGGCGCACTTGGAGTGGTAGAACTAGGGGACACCATAGGATGCGCCTTTGTCGCCATCTTGTTTTCATGTCGACGTTGGCGTTCTTGAGTTGTAGGGTGTCGCCGAAAGTCATTTGGATGCTTCTCCTCATGTTGACGTCGGCGTGCTTGTTGCCTTGGCGACCTTTCCTTGGAGCTTCCACTAGAGCTTGGTGACATGTTGTGGTCCACCTTGGCATCTTTCTTGTGACGCCTTGATGAGCTAGATAAAGGACGTATGCTGTTGGCATACTTGTCCATGGCATCCTTGACAATTTGAAGCTTGGCCTTGTCGATGCACTTCTTGTGACGTCGTCTTGTTGTCGATGTAGAGTGGCGAGGCTTAGCGCTCTTGGCGTTGTCCTTCTCGTGGCACCTTCTTGAAGTTGATGGCAAATGACGAAGCTTGGCACTCTTGGAAGTAGATGGAGCTCCATAGGATGAACTCATGGTGGCCTTCTTGTCGGAGTACCGTCTTGAGCTTGAACCATAGAAGTAGGTTGTGCCATGACGCTTGGTGGTGTCGCTCTTGAACATGGTGGTGATGGGGGTCCTCTCCTCTTGCATGGTGTCGAAGTCGTCGCACATGCTACAAGAGTAGTAGTCGTAGACGTTCTCCACCATGTCATCGGAGTGGTAGTCGTAGTAGTGGCGCTCCACCATGTTGTTGTAGTCGATGTTGGTACCATGTGATGAGGCATGTGAAGACACTTGTGCCTCATTGTCGTTGGAGCTCATGTAGTCGGAGTCGTGGTAGATGCGTATGTACTTGGAGTCGATACCATATGATGAAGGTTGCTTGACGTCATGGTACCGCTCCTTGTCGTGTACGCTCGAATAGTCGGAGTCGTAGTCGGAGTAGTTGTAGCGGAAGTCTTGGTGATGATCCATCATGTCATGGGGGTCATTGTCGGTGTAGTCGTAGTAGTCCCCCATGTCCTCAATGTATGAGGCATCATAGTCCATGTGACGCATCATGTACTCATTCTCATCTTGGCCTCCATAGTGGCATTCACTCTCCCTAGACATGTTAACTCACAAGACAAGTGTATATATGTAGAGTGGAAAGGAACTAGAACACAACCTCTCACCTTGTAGATAGTATTGGACGTCGTGGACAACCAAGGGAAACAATCACAAAGTAAAATGCTTGTGTTCAAGTATCCAAAGAAAACTCCAAAACACACATGGCTTAAAAGTTGGTAGGAAGGTATGGTAGGTGGAAAGCAAATTGAACCAACCGGAAACCAAGATATTGTCAAAGCAAGTAGAGAACCACGATGATCACAAAGCAAATACAAGTCAATCTCAAAAGATAGGAATGTAGTTCAAGGAAACACACGCGCGGAGAGATAAATGGGACTCGTGCAACCAAGAAGTGAGCTAAAGAACCAAATGATCCTAGCGAAGACTATAAGCTCGTGTTGCACAAGTACAAGGAGAGCTACTAGCTCGATTGCAATTTATTTGATGGGCTACAAGATTTGCACAACAATGCACCACCTACAAGATGTTCATCGAGCTTGCGCGCTTCCTACAAGATATGGCAAGTTGTGTTTCTTTCTTTTCTTTCTTTTGATTTGGCTCTATTTGCTTCTTTTCTCTTTTCTCTTTTGATTCTTTTCTATTTGCACACTCACTTCTTTTGATGCCATAAACAAGATATATGATATATGAACTAGCGCACAACTTTTGCTCGGAAACTACACGGTGCAAATGTGCAAAGCCCAAGCAATCATCAAGAGCTAGCCTCAATAGGACATGGTAATCGTAAAGATATAGTGTGGCTTTCAACGGAATGGCAAGGGGTAAAGATTGGCGATGTTATACCTTTCGTCGATGTTCTTCACCCTTTGTTGTAGAAGCTTCGTGCTTGCCCACGGATTTTGGTGGTGGTAGATGATGGATCTTCCGCAATGGTGATGAAGGCCTTGAACGTAGCTTCGAAACGAGCCGAAGAACACCAAAAAATGGAGTCCGGAATCAAAAGATATGGCGGTAGGGGCGGTAGTACCGCTGGAGGTACTGCTGGGAGCAACAGAAAGCGATTTTTGGCGGTACCGCTGGCGGTAGTGCTGGTAGGGGCGGTAGTACCGCCAGAGGGGGAGGTAGTACCGCTACGGGACGGAGATTTTGCCCGAGAACGCGAATTTTCGCGATTTTGGCCGGAAAAAACGACCCGAAAATGGCTAAATCGGAGGGGAAATTGATGGAATTAAGCCATGGGAACGCAAAGGAAGCAAGATCAACTAGTATAGCAATAGATCCACGGATCAAAACTTGCAAAAACGCACTCAAATCTCAGATCGATCCAAAAGCAAATTGGGGCTATTTTTGGTGGAAATTTTCGAATTTCTCAAAATCAAAGAAAAATTTGGTGGATTTTGGGGGGAAACACATGTCAAATCCGTGGCAACCATGCTCTGATACCATATGATGAGGAAAAGTCCTCTAGGGTGGCCCGATCTTCACGGATTGACGGCGGGAATGGACGAACTCACTCAAGAACACGAAGAACACGAGGAAGAACACCAAGAACACAAGAACACACACGATACAAGAACCATTTCCCTTACCGGTCGGTCCAACCGGCCCAATAGAATCCACACGGAGGTGGGAGATCGGCAAGTAGATACAAGAAGGGATCTTGGATGGTTGTTTCTCCAACGGTCAACCGAACCACTCCAATAAAGTCACCGAAGATGAAAGATTGGCAAGTAGTCAAACTACAAGTAGAGGTCTTGAATCCACAAAGGGGATCTTCTCCACAAGGGGAGGAACCCCCCACAAGGGGAGGAAGGAGACCTTTGAGAAGAAGGAGTCTAGCTCTACTCTAATCTCAAACATAGTATATCTATATCTGGAGGGGGTAGGTGCCTATTTATAGTGTTGACCCAAAAGGGGGTAGGTGGGAGAGGATAAGGGCCTCCATCCCGTGCTGGTCTGGCTCCGCAGCGGTAGTACCGCTACGCCTGGCGGTAGTACCGCTGGGGGCCTCCCGAAGCGCCTGGCGTCCCGCAGCGGTGGTACCACTGCGCCTGGCGGTAGTACCGCTGGGCAGCGGTAGTACCGCTGTGGTACCGCTGGAGATACCGCTGGGTCCTCCAGAGGGCTGTCTTGGGCGGTAGCGCTGGCGGTAGTACCGCTGGTTGGAGCCTGGCGGTAGTACCGCCGCCTGGGACTTCAACACCTCCTCTTCTTCTCCTTGACTCCTCTTCCTTCTCCTCTTCCAAGCCACCGTCTTGTCGGACTCCATTCCTCGTGCGCCTTGGCCATCTTCTCGTGGAGTCGTACTCGTCATGACTAGCAATACAAAGTGACGATGGTCAAGTAGTATACCATTCCAAAGTGTCATATCGAGGTTCACATAGAGGAAGGAGTTCACCTTTGATGTCCATGGTGACTGTGGAGTGTTGGAGTACTTGACATGGTGATGGTCTGATGAGGAAAAGTCCTCTAGGGTGGCCCGATCTTCACGGATTGACGAACGAGTGGACGAACTCACGCAAAACACAAAGAACACGAGGAAGAACACCAAGAACACAAGAACACGCACAAGATACAAGAACCGTTTCCCTTACCGGTCGGTCCAACCGGCCCAATAGAATCCACACGAAGGTGGGAGATCGGCAAGTAGATACAAGAAGGGATCTTGGAGGTTGTTTCTCTCATGGTCAACCGAACCGCTCCAATAAAGTCACCCGAGGATGAAAGATTGGCAAGTAGTCAAACTACAAGTAGAGGTCTTGAATCCACGAAGGGATCTTCTCCACAAGAGGAACCATCCCCACAAGGGGGAGGAAGGAGACCTTTGAGAAGAAGGAGTCTAGCTCTACTCTAATCTCAAAACCAAGTCTATCCAGATCTGAGATGGGGAACTCCTCTTTATAGTGTTGACCCAACGGGGGTAGGTGGGGAAGGGATAAGGGCCTCCAACCCGTGCAGGATCCCGCAGCGGCGGTACTACCGCTGGGTTAGGCGGTAGTACCGCTGGTGCGGGACAGTTCGGCGCTTCCCACCTCGGCGGTACCGGTTGGTACCGCTGCAGCGGTACCAGTTGGTACCAGACATGCGCTTCAGACGCTGCTTCTGGCGGCAGCAGCAGCGGTAGCGGTGACGGTAGCTCTTGGCAGTAGTACCGCTTAACCCAGCGGTACTACCGCCGCCTGGGTCTTTTCTTCTCTTCCTTCTTCTCTTCCAAGCCACCGTCTTGTCGGGCTTCATTCCTCTCGCACCTTGGCCATCTTCTCGTGTACATGTCCTCGTCGTGGTAACCCTAGCATCATCAAGGGACGAAGCATGACGTAGCATACCATCCAAAGGATGAGGAATGGGGCTCAAGTAGAGGAACGAGCTCACCTTTGATGTCCATGGTGACTTGTGAAGTGTTGAGGGTCTTGACATGGTGATGGTCATGATCCGGGCTACATCATCTCCCCCCCCTTTAATAAGAGTCGTCCTCGACTCTTGCTCATCATCATGGCAAGGAGGTAGACGTGTAGACCTTGTCGTGTGGTTCACCATGTAGTCGATGGAAATGATGTGGCACTTCTTCAATGTCCCTTCGCCTTTCAAGTAGCCTACAAAACTCACAAGAAAGACGAAACAACACTCAAAGAGTAGCCAATTCTTGAAGGTCATCGCATGAGCGCTTATGTAGAAGGAAGTCACCTTAGCAAGATGTTGATGTGCTCTTCTTGATGAGGACATCCCTAGCTCTTCTACTACTTCTCCAATTAATAATGCTGATGTCCAAGATAATGAAGTGAGACTTGGTCCAATGACAAGATCATGAACCAAGTTAATAGAACAGCAGGTGAATTCTCTCTTATTAGATTATGATGTTTCTGATTGTGAGAACTTTATACTACCTAAATCTATGCATGTATGTATTCTCAGGTTTATTGATAACACAAACACTAATGGAGAAGAGGAGCAGCACGGCATGGAGAACATGGAGGAACACATGATGGACAAGAGGGAATGCATGGAGGATACAATTCAGAACAACTACTACAAGTGCTCGAGGGAGGAGAGGGAGGCAGGAGCACATGGAGAGAGGCAAGAGGGTGGCGCACAACACCATGTTGGTGCACCGAAGAAGGGGTCCTAGTCGTACAAGGACCAGGACCTGCGTGTCCTTTAGGGCCGAGCCCATTGGGTCGGTTTGTATCTCGTTTTATAAGTCCAATTAGGAGTCCAGTCCGAGTTGGGTTAGAGGTGCTTGCGCAAGGGGCTTGTGGCCGCACCCCTCTCCTTTAAATAGCTACCACCTGCGTGTGGACTAGGTTTAGACCAAGTTAAAACTAAAACCCTAGCCTCTAGATCGAATTGCTGCTAAGCTTTCATCTTGAAGTAATACCATTGCAAATCTTACGTGCTATCTTGTTGTTCCATTGGGAATAAGGGGATACAGGACCACCCGCGATCTTTGATTGCGTGTGCAAGAGTGTGTAGTTGAGAATATCCGAAGGAATCAATTGTTGTTGCATTGGCAGCAGGGATTGTTCGAGGAGAGTTTTCAGTGAGGCACTAGTTATCAATCATCCACCATATATCCACCATAAATTCGTGTTGCTCACAAGAGAAGATCGGGCCACCCCTTATCATCTTGGTATCAGATTCTCGGGTTTACTCGGTGAGCTAATTCCATCCCGTATTTTAGTTGTTTTCTTACCTATCTAGAAAAAGCCAAAAAAAAATTAGGTTTAGAATTTGCCATAGCCTAGATCACACCGAAATTGCTTAGTTTACTTTGCTGTTTTGGGTTGATTTTGCGTCCCTGTTTTTCTTTTTCTAGTCGTCGAGTTGTGCGGTTTAGGGTTTAGGTTGTTTCAGAGTCGAGTCCTTGTTCTATTTCTGTTTCGAGTCCATAAATCAAAATACCAAAAGAGTTCGTGTTTCGAGTGGTTTTCTTATTCCAATCCGAGTTGCGTTCAGGTTGCTGCCACGGCACAAATAGCTTCCGTTTTTCTCTGCCGCGCGCCTTAGTCTACTTCTACTCGGAATCGTTTTCCTGCCACGGCACAGAATCGCGTGTATCGCTGCTGTGCTTCCTTCGAGTTGTACTCGGAATCGTTTTCCTGCCACGGCACAGAATCGCGTGTATCGCTGCCGTGCTTCCTTCGAGTTGTACTCGGAATCGGTTTTAGAGTGTCTCGTTTGTTTTCTTTCCACCTTTCTTTAGGATTTCGCGTCTGAACTTTGTGAGACCTAGACACATCCTATCTACACATATATTTAGGAGCTTTCTCACAAGACTAGCTATTTATTTACTGTTACTGTAGCAGTACGTGAAAAAGTATAAAAACAGAAAAAGTGTTAAAAAAATAGAAGAGAAAGAAGAGGCCAGAAAGTTGATCATAGATACTGCAGTTTTTGGAGCTGTTTACTTTGCTGTGTGCACTAGTAAATTGAGCAATCTTGTGCCTGTTTTATTGAGCTATTGCTAGTGTCTTTCGAGTGCATTGCAAAATTTCCATCCATATATTTATTATTTGCTGGTTTTGAGTGAGTTGTGAGAGAACACCACATCCCATTATTATTTTGTTTTCACTAACATCTTAATCAATGGATGCTGCTAGTGATCTTAGTGTGCAGGCTAAGAAGAACCCTGAGAATCCAGTCAAGTGGAATGAATACGAAGCTTTGAGAGAAACCGTGTACAAACGCATAGCTGCTGCCATAGAGGCGAGTGATGATAGTTTGAGGGAGGAGTTGAACACTTTGGACCTCAAAATTGATGCTGCTGCTACTCAAGAATCTGTGGATATTTTACAAGAGTCCGTGACTAATTTGACACGGCAGGTTGCAAATTTAGCAACCCTTTTGGAAAACCAACGGCAAGTTCCACCCAATGCTCCCAATGCTGCTGAGTTACATGGCCGTGGTAACATGAACGCTGGCCGTGGAGGAGTTGCTGCAAGGGGGATCCAATTGGAACACAATAGAGAGGATGATGGTTTGGGCAAACCGAAATTTTCTATACCTACTCTCACTTGTGATACTGAAGATGTCGAAGAGTATTTGATGTGGCAGCTGAAGATTGAGAAGTTGTGGAGATTGCATGATTATACGAGGAAAGGAAAATAAAGCTTGCATCGTCTGGTTTTGATGGTTATGCTCTGTTGTGGTGGGATAGCATTACAAGTTTGAGAGCAGAAAATGGCGAACCAGAAGTTGCTACTTTGGGCGAGATGAAACAATTGCTTCGAGACAGATTTGTGCCCAAAAATTATATTCGAACCCTCTATGATAAGTTGCAACAATTGAAACAAGGAACGAAATCTGTGGATGCTTATTTCAAGGAGATGGAGTTGATCCTTCAGCGAACTCGGGTTAGGGAGGCTCCTGAACAAACAATGCAACGTTTCTTATCTGGTTTGCAATTTAAAATCAAGAGCATTGTGAGGCACACACATTACACTGATATGACGGACTTGCTGCATCAAGCAAGACAAGCTGAGCAAAGGTTGGCCGAAGAAGCACAAATCAGTACACGGAGGAGTTTTCCGCAGAAGACTTCTGTTTTCTCATCACCAACACCTCAAGTTGCTCCCACCCGTACTGGTACTGCAAAACCAGAGGCTAGCACTTCGGGTGTCAAGAAATCCGTTCCACCAATTGCCAAGTCAAGTGGACCTGCTAATGTCACCCGCAATAGAGATATGGTCTGTCATACCTGTGGAGGAAAAGGACACTTTAAAAGAGATTGTCCTAATAAAAAGGTCATGATTATTAATGCTGATGATGAATATGAGACTGGAGATGATGCTGATCCTAATGAGGAGGATATTTCTGATGAGGAAGATGGTCCTATAGATGCATATGCTACAACTTATCCAACTATTGTTTGCACACAAGCTTTGAGTGTTCAGCCAAGTGACGAGGGTCAACGCTGCAATTTGTTCCAAACAAAAGCAATTGTAGGTCCTAAAATGGCTTGCAAGGTGATCATTGATGGAGGGAGTTGCAGAAATTTGGCAAGCAAGGAATTATGTGCAAAGCTCAAGTTGAAATATATTCCACACCCACACCCTTATTATATTCAGTGGTTGAGTGACAAAGAAGAAATCAAGGTGTGCCATATGGTGAGAGTGGAATTTCAGATTGGACCATACCAAGACACAATTGAGTGTGATGTGGTTCCTATGTCAGTTTGCCACATGCGATTGGGTCGGCCATGGCAATTTGACCGAAGAGTTATCCATGATGGCAGGGCAAACACATATCAATTGACTTGGCATAAAAAGGATATTATATTGCGGCCTATGTCACCACAAGAAATTGTAAATGAGTCTCGACAAAAAACTGAAGTAAATTTAGAGCAAGCTAGTGTGAGACAAGAAAAGAGTGATAAGAATAATTCTGTAGGTGATAATCAGCCTAGGCCGAGTGGTACAAGTAAGGGAGTGAACCTTTTAACAATGTTAGCCACCAAAGATGATTTGAGAGAGTTTAGTGAGGATCCTAGTTTAGTACCTATAGTGCTTATGCATAAAGGGGAAATTTTAGTTTCTAACGACATGACTCCTATTTCTCTTGGTGTTTCTAATGTTTTGCAGGAATTTGGTGATGTTTTTCCAGCTGAGATACCTTCGGTTTGCCACCATTGAGAGGCATTGAGCATCAAATTGATCTTATTCCTGGTTCATCATTGCCAAACCGAGCTCCCTATAGGACAAATCCCCAAGAGACGAAGGAAATTCAGAAACAAGTACAAGAGTTGTTGGATAAAGGGTATATTCGAATCAGCCTTTCTCCTTGTGCTGTTCCTGTTATTTTGGTTCCTAAGAAAGATGGTACTTGGCGCATGTGTGTAGATTGTAGAGCCATTAACAACATCACTATTCGTTATAGACATCCTATACCTCGCTTGGAGGATATGTTAGATGAATTAAGTGGTGCTGCTATTTTCTCTAAAATTGATTTGCGTAGTGGATATCATCAAATTAGGATGAAAGAGGGGGATGAGTGGAAAACAGCCTTTAAAACAAAATTTGGTTTATATGAGTGGTTAGTAATGCCTTTTGGTTTGACTAATGCACCTAGTACTTTCATGAGATTAATGAACCATGTTTTGCGAGATTTTATTGGCAAGTTTGTGGTCGTTTATTTTGATGATATTCTCATATAGCCACAATGAAACTGAACACATTGATCATATTCGACAAGTTTTGCATGTGCTACGAACAAATAAATTATTTGGTAATCTTGAGAAGTGCACTTTTGGCAAAGATAAGGTCATATTTCTGGGATATGTTGTTTCTAAGCATGGAATTGAAGTAGATGACACTAAAATTGAAGCTATTAAAAATTGGCCAATTCCAATGACTATTAGTCAATTACGAAGTTTTCTTGGTCTTGCTGGTTTTTATAGACGATTTGTGAAGGATTTTAGTACCATTGCTGCCCCTTTGAATGATTTGACTAAGAAAGGTGTTGATTTCGAATGGGGGGGTGGCGCAAGACATTGCTTTTGATACTCTGAAAAATAAGTTGATTTTGGCTCCTTTATTAATTTTCATAAACAATTTGAAATTGAATGTGATGCTAGTGGCATAGGTATTGGAGGTGTGTTGATGCAAGATAAAAACCAATTGCTTATTTTTCTGAGAAGTTGCATGGTGCTCAATTGAATTATTCTGTTTATGATAAAGAATTGTATGCACTTGTTAGAGTTCTTGAAGTTTGGAAACATTATTTGTGGCCAAAAGAATTTATCATACATTCTGATCATGAGGCATTAAAATTTTTGAAGAGTCAATCCAATCTTAATAAGAGACATGCTAAATGGTAGAATTCATTGAATCTTTCCCATATATTATTAAACATAAGAAAGGATTAGATAATGTGGTTGCTGATGCTTTGTCACGAAAAAACATGTTACTCACCAAATTGGATGTTCAAGTTTCGGGTTTAGAGAGTTTGAAATCCTTATATGCTGGAGATAATGAATTTTCTATGCCATATGCTAAATGTTCTGATGTGAAAGCTTGGGATAAGTATCACATACATGATGGGTTTTTGTTTAGAGCTAACAAACTATGTGTTCCCGAGTGCTCTTTGCGTTTGATGTTAGTGCAGGAATCACATAGCGGTGGATTGATGGGCCACTTTGGACGAGAGAAAACATTGTTGATGTTGGCCGACCATTTTTATTGGGCACATATTGATGCGGGTAGGTCCCGATTTTCACGGATTTGTGCGGAGGGAAGGATGAACTCGAAGAACACGCGAAGAACGATGAACACCGAAAGGGGAATCAAACACACAAGGGTAAATAGCAAGTAGTAACCTGGCAAGAATTGACTGGTAACAAATCCCCGAGGGCAGCCCCCAATCCTCCTCTCCCAAGCACACCTTACTCTTAGAATTGTTTGTCCAATTGGTCAATCCAACCAACCCGATAGAATCACCGTAAGATGAAAGATCGGCAAGTAATCGCAACTACAAGCGGAGCCTTGGTATCCACGCAGGGATCTTCTCCTCAAGAGGAGGCCTTGGTTCATCTCCACATGTGGAGGTCTTGATTCATCTCCATAGGAGGAAGGAGACACTTTGAGAAGAAGGAGCAAGGCTCTACTTTAGTTCCCAAATCATAGTCTAACCCTAGATCTAGTCCAAGGGGTACTTTAAATAGTCTAGGCAACTAGGAGGACGAACGGATAAGGTTTGGTGGCCGAACTGACGAATCTGCTCCCGCACCGGCGGTAGTACCGCTGGCTTAGCCGGTGCTACCGCTGGCGCGGGCATGCGCTGCTCCTCCCACGCGCCCGGTACCTCCTGGTACCGCTCCTCGTACCGCTGGCGGTACCGGATGAAGCTGCCGAAGGCCCGAGTCGGCGGTAGCGGCGGCGGTAGCACCGCCGGCGTGGGGTCGCCCATCCCACGTCCCCGGTACCGGTCGGTACCGCTGCCGGTACCGCTGGCGGTACCGCCGGCGTGGGGTGTGCCCGTGCTGACTGGGCCAGGGGCGGTAGTACCGCTTAAGCCAGCGGTAGTACCGCCGCCTGGGGAGTTCTTCTCCATCTTCTCTTCTTCTTCTTCATCGTATTGGCTCGACTCTTGTCCATCTTCTTGCTTCGCCTCTTGGCCATCTTCATAGGGGTCTTCAGGTCCACCATAGCTGAGCACACACAAGGTATCGGAATGAAGTAGCAAACCATTCAAAGGAGTGTCGATATCACACATAGATAGGAGTGAATTCACCTTGTCATGTATAGCTTTGACTCTAGCTCTTGTCATTGGGCCACTTGTGTAGACGCCGTAGGCGGGCTACATCATCTCCCCCCCCCTTGGAAAAGAGTCGTCCTCGACTCTTGGTCCTCTTCATCGCTTGATGTCCATAGTATGGCGAGAGGTCGGCGACGTTGAAGTGTCATGGACCAAATGCTTGGAGTTGGAGATGTCGATCTTGTAGCATTGTTTGATGCGCTTGATAACCTTGAAAGGTCCATCTCCACGAGGGTGAAGCTTGGACTTCCTTGCATCCGGAAAGCGATCTTTGCGAAGGTGTAGCCACACAAGATCTCCTTCTTCAAATATCATGGCGCGCTTGTGTTTGTTCATCTTCGTAGCATGGTCTTTGTTGTGCTTCTCGAGAGTAGTTCTTGTTTCCTCATGGAGCTTCTTCATGTAAGCGGCTCGCTTGTCGAAGTCCATGTTAACTTGTCACGGAGTGGAAGTGGTAGCATGTCGAGCGCGGTGTAGGGGTTGACCATAGACGATCTCGAAGGGTGTTCTCTTTGTTGCGCGATGTAGTGCTCGATTGTAGGCGAACTCGGCGTGTGGGATGCACTCTTCCCAATTCTTCAAGTTAGGCTTGATCAACACACGAAGGAGTGTAGATAGGCTTCGGTTCACCACTTCGGTTTGGCCATCGGTTTGAGGGTGGTATGCGGTGGAGAATAGTTGCTTGATTCCCATCTTGGCCATCAAAGTCTTCCAAAAATAGCTCACAACTTGACGTCACGATCCGACACAATGGTCTTGGCACTCCATGAAGACGGACGATTTCCCTGAAAAACAAAGTAGCAATGTGTGAAGCATCGTCGCTCTTGTTGCAAGGTATAAAGTGTGCCATTTTAGAGAAGCGATCAATGACGACAAAGATGGAATCCTTGTTTGTTTTAGTGCGTGGGAGTCCTAAGACAAAATCCATAGCTATATCGGACCATGGGTGATGTGGAATAGGCAATGGTGTGTATAACCATGAGAGTTTAGAGTAGACTTAGCTTTGAGACATGTAGAACATCGTCGAACTAGGCGTTCCACATCACGCTTCATTCTTGGCCAATAGTAGTTGGTGGAGAGCATGGCGTAGGTCTTGTCGCGGCCAAAGTGACCCATGAGTGTCCTCCATGAGATTCCTTCAAAAGGACCAAACGAAGCGAAGACTCGGGTATACATAGTTTGTTAGCCTTAAACAAGAAACCTTTGTGCAAATAGAAATCACCAATTCCTTTGTGCTCCGAACATTGAGCGAAAATGTCTCCAAAGAAAGCATCGGTAGCATACAACTCTTTAATCTCATCCAAACCCAAACACTAATGTCAAGACGTGTAAGTAGGTTGGCCTTGCGGGATAGAGCATCCGCGACCACATTGTCTTTACCTTTCTTGTATTTGATTACAAAGTGAAAGACTCAATGAACTCAACCCACTTAGCATGTCTTTTGTTCAAATTTGTTTGACTTTTCAAATATTTCAAGGATTCATGGTCGGAATGAATGACAAATTCCTTAGGACGAAGGTAATGTTGCCACACATCCAAAACACGAACCAAAGCAAATAACTCTTTGTCATAAATGGGGTAATTCAAGCGAGCTCCATCTAGTTTCTCACTATGGTATGCGATGGGTCTACCATTTTGCATAAGCACTCCACCAATGCCCAATCCACTTGCATCGCATTCAATCTCAAATGTCTTAGAGAAATCCGGAAGGGCAAGGAGTGGTGCTTCGGTTAATAACCGTTTGAGCTCATTGAAAGCAAAATCATGTGCATTGCCCCAAATGAAAGGTACATTCTTCTTTGTAAGTTCATGGAGGGGGCAAGCAATTGTGGAAAAATCCTTGATGAAACGGCGGTAAAATCCGGCAAAACCAAGAAAACGTCTCAACTCCTCAAGTGATGTCGGAAAAGGCCAAGTCCGAATTGCTTGTATCTTGCATCATCAACTTCAACTCCATCCGAAGAAACAACAAAACCCAAGAAAACAAGTTTGTTGGTGGCAAAAGTGCACTTAGAAAGATTTGCATAAAGCTTTTCATTGCGAAGAACCAACAAAACTTGAGCAACATGAGAAGTGTGCTCTTCCAAAGACTTGCTATAGATAAGGATGTCGTCAAAGTATACCACAACAAATTTGCCAATGAAAGGACGCAAAACATGATTCATGAGACGCATAAAGTAGAAGGTGCATTGGAAAGACCAAATGGCATGACGAGCCACTCATAAAGACCAAGCTTAGTTTTAAATGCGGTCTTCCATTCATCACCTTCACACATGCGTATTTGGTGATATCCACTTTTAAGATCAATTTTGGAGAATATAGCGGAACCACAAAGCTCATCGAGCATATCATCAAGCGAGGGATAGGATGGCGATACCGAACGGTGATGGCGTTGATGGGGCGACAATCCATGCAAAGGCGAAGAGTGTTGTCGTGCTTGGGTACCAAGATGACGGGCACGGCACACGGACTCAAGCTCTCGCGGATGTGTCCCATGGCAAGAAGTTCTTGTATTTGCCGCTCGATCTCCTTTGTTTCTTCGGGGTTGGTGCGGTAAGGAGCGCGGTTTGGTAGCGGTGCGCCGGGAACAAGGTCGATGCGGTGCTCGATTCCGCGTAGAGGAGGTAGTCCCGGTGGCACTCTTGAGGGAAACATCTTCAAAGTCCTTCAAAAGAGACAACAAAGAAGGAGGAAGGTTTGTGAAAGTGTTAGTCATAGAAACTTCACCCTTGCATATGAGCACATAGTGGAGGGTGGATGGGTTTTCTCTCAACTCCCTCATCTCTCTCTTTGTGGCAAATAGTGTAAGTTTTGTGGGAACTCTCTTTGAAGTGTCACACTCATTTGGCTTGTGGCTCTCACTCACTTTATGGTGGGTCTCTCGCTCACCACTCATCTCACTAGACGAACGATCTTGTTGTGCCCTTGCAATAGTCTTGGCGTTGTCGGCGATGACTTGACTTGGTGTCATGGGACGAAGGACGAAGGTCTTGTCGTTGTTCTTGAAGCTATAGTAGTTTGTCCTTCCATCATGCATAGCACCCTTGTCAAATTGCCATGGACGCCCAAGGAGTAAGTGACAAACGTTCATAGGCACAACATCACAATCAACCGTATCTTCATAGGCTCCAATCTTGAAGGACACTTGCACCATGTGTTGAATCTTGACGGCTCCGGTATCACTCAACCATTGCACATGGTAAGGATGTGGGTGCTTCTTGAACTTCAAGTTGAGCTTATCACAAAGTTCTTTGCTCGCTAGGTTGTGGCAACTTCCACCATCTATGATGACCTTGATGGACTTTCCATTGATTCCCGCTCTGTTGAAACAAGTTGCATCTTTGGTCTTCTTCTACTTGAACATTGGTGGTTAAGCTCTTGCCACAACCAAGGAAGGGTTGTTGTCGCCATCACAATATATCTCACTTTCTTCTTCTTGAGCACTTTGCATTGTGGCGACCTTGTTCAAAGCATTGTACTCATCTTCACTCATAGATTCATACTCTCCCATGTCATTGATGATCATGACCTTCTTGTTGGTGCACTCAAAAGATTTGTGCCCTTGTCCGCCACACTTGTAGCATTGCAAAGTCTTGTGCCGGACGAAGATCCTTGAGGCGCCTTGGAGGAGGGAGGTACTTTCTTGAAAGGTTGAGGCGCTTGAGGTGTCGAAGTAGAGACTCTTGGAGGACCTCGAGTGTTCGCTTGAGGAAGAGCTTGTGAAGGTGTAGGAGTTGACGAAGAAGGCTTGTTGGCGTAGAATGCCTTTGTCTTGAGGTATTTGAGCTCTTCAAGCACGTGGCGCTCGGCCTTGGAAGCTTGATGTACTAGCTCAACCAAAGAGGCATATGGTTGGAACTCCACGATCTTCTTGATGGGATAGTTGAGGCCATTCATGAAACGAGCCATGGATTGCTCTTCGTACTCGTTGACATTGGCTCTCATCATGGAGATTTCCATTTCCTTGTAGTACTCGTCAACCGACTTCAAACCTTGCTTCAACTCTTGCAACTTCTTGTATAAGTCTCTAGTGTAATGGCTTGGCACGAAGCGCTTGTACATTGTTTCTTTCATTTCAACCCAAGTGTCAATTGGTTGTTGGTGGTTAGCGACGCGAGCATCTTGTAGTTGTTCCCACCACAAGAGAGCATACTCTTCAAACTCCATCGAGGCTAAGGCAACCTTCTTGATGTCGGAGAAGCGTTGCACGCGGAAGATCTTGTCAACCTTGAGTACCCATGAGAAGTAAGCTTCCGGATCACTTGTGCCGTAGAACTTGGGTATGTCAAAGCGGACGTTGGTCAAGTCATCATAGTCGTCACGGTGGCCACCACGTGGGAATGCACGTCCACGTCTCCTTCGGTTGAGTCCATCACCATTGTGTTGGCTTGACTCGTTATCACTTGACTCGGAACGTTGGTGTTGGTGACGATCATGAGGAAGCTCTTGACGAGGCGCATGTTGAGGAGGTAGCTCTTGTTGAGGAACGGGTTGCTCGACATTGTTCGCATTGTCATGGTTTTGATGACGTGGCCTTGGAGGATGACGAGGGTGACGTCCTTGTTCACCAAAGTCATTCGCACCCGGAACGCCATTGTCATTAGCCAATGGGTCATGACGATCACGTTGTGGCGGTGGTGGTGATGGTATGCGTTCGCGACGATCATCATTTTGGTGAGGTTGTTCTTGATGCGCATTGGCATTGTTCGCGTGAAGATCATGTGGTTGTTCAACGATAGGAGGAGGTCGTTCATGGGCGTCGCGCCTTGGATCATGTTGACGTTCTTGTCGAGGTTCATGACGTCCATGACGTGCTTGTGTCGACCTTGAGGTGCTTCTTGTACGGCTTGAGTGTGAAGAAGCTCGTTGTCGCGCAAGGTTGTTGATAGCTTCGGTCAACCGCTCCATAGTTGCTTCGTTAGCACTCATGCGGTCGTTGAAGGTGTGTTTGATTTTGAAGACGGCGCTCGAAGCGTCTATGTTACCACGAAGAAGTGTCGCATGCCACAAGCTCCGATTGTGTGACATAGCCATGATCACCGCGAACTCCACCATGGATTTCCTCTCCGAGCTTGAGCTTCCGTTTGTACTTCCCCTAAACATTTTCTCAAGAACAAGTGAGATGTGGTAAGGAAAAACCAAGACAAACTATATCCCAAGTATAATGTGGCTTGAGAGGAGAGTATCCGGTTCTAACACCCAACACACACACTTATGAGGATAGGAAGGTATGAAGTGGCAAACGAAACAAGCAAACCCGCCGACAAGTATATTGTCAAAGGTAGAGAAAATCCACAATGATCAAATTACCAAAGAAACTCCAACCACAAATGATGAAGAAACACACACAAAAGCGAAAATGGGGTTGGGCGACCAAAGGGCGAGCACTCGAAGATAGACAACCTAACGAAGACTACGTGCTCAAATGTCACCCAACACAAGAAGGACGCTAGCTCAATTGCTTTTTGTGGGCAACGGATTTGCACAAGAGTTAACACTCACACTCACTTTGGCGGTCTTAGCTTTGTCGCAACCTACAAGAGATGAACTTGGCACCACTTGATTCTTTTCTTTTCTCTTTTTTTTTTTGATTTTTGCTTTTTGACGATGATTCCTTCTCTTTTGCTAGTGCCAAGCTCTCTAACGATACACACTCGCCAATACTTGAAGACAAACACTCAACACGTGCAATGCCTCGCAATATCACCGAGCTAGTCCAATAGGTTAAGTTCGCGAAAGGAAGAAGGGCTCACAACGGAAATGATGGTGGGGGAATGTCGAGTCCTTGGTGGCGTCGTCGCTTGGCGTTGATGAAGTCGCTGCGGAAGCTTGTCGATGTCGTAGACGTGGAGTACACACCAGCGAAGGACTCAAACAACAAGGAAATGCCAAAACGAACCGAGGAAAAGAAAATTTCTGAAAAATTTGGCCCTGGCGGTAGTACCGCTTAAGCGGCGGTAGTACCGCTGTCTTTTCTGCTCGAATTTTGTGCGATTTTGGGCTCCAAAACTTCCTCGAATCCGTGGGAAATGGCAAAATTGAGGCTAGGGAACGCAAACAAAGGTGGAGGGGGTCCTAAAGCAACAGATCCATGGACAAAAACTACCAAAAACGCAACGAATCGACAGATCGGCTCGAATCAAGGCAAGGCTATTTTTGGTGGAAATTTTCGAATTTCTCAAAAACGAAGAAAAATTTGGTGGATTTTGGTGGAAACACAAAACAAATCCGTGTCAACCTAGAGCTCTGATACCATATGATGCGGGTAGGTCCCGATTTTCACGGATTTGTGCGGAGGGAAGGATGAACACGAAGAACACGCGAAGAACGATGAACACAAAAGGGGAATCAAACACACAAGGGTAAATAGCAAGTAGCAACCCGGCAAGAATTGACTGGTAACAAATCCCCGAGGGCAGCCCCCAATCCTCCTCTCCCAAGCACACCTTACTCTTAGGATTGTTTGTCCAATTGGTCAATCCAACCAACCCGATAGAATCACCGTAAGATGAAAGATCGGCAAGTAATCGCAACTACAAGCGGAGCCTTGGTATCCACGCAGGGATCTTCTCCTCAAGAGGAGGCCTTGGTTCATCTCCACATGTGGAGGTCTTGATTCATCTCCATAGGAGGAAGGAGACACTTTGAGAAGAAGGAGCAAGGCTCTACTTTAGTTCCCAAATCATAGTTGATATGGGGTGGCCCGATCTTCTCGTTGAGCACGTCGATGGATGGTTGATAACTTGGTGTCACCGATGAACTCTCCTCGCTAGATCCCTGATGCCAATGCAGCAGCTCTCTACCCTTCGGATATTCACGACTTCACACACTTGCGCACGTAGCCGTCGACCACGAAACGGTATAATTGCAATCTACTAATTCCCAATGGAAAGAACAGATCACACTTCAATTGATGTTCAACTCTCCAGATCGATACGAATTGGAGATGTAAATTTCAGAGGAAAGCTTATAGCTGTTCAACTAAAACTAGGGTTTAATTTCAACGTGGTCTAACTCATCTATGGCGGCTGGACTAGCATATAAAGGGATGGGGGCGTACTGTAGCGTCGTACTGTAGCACGCTACAGTACCGACCTAGGGCAACCCCATCTGACTCGGACTCAAACCGGTTCGACCCAAACTAGATACAAACTGACCCAAAGGGTTCAGCCCTGTTGGACTCGCAGGTCCTCATGTGTGGCGCATCAAACATGATGGTGTGGTGCGCCACCTTGGCAATTGGCGTGGAGCCCTCCTTCCTCTCCTCGGATGCCGGCCTCCCTCTCCTCCCTCGCATCCTTTGCTTGTATTTGCTCCATGCCTTGTTCTCCTTGCTGCCACAACTCCTTGCTCCCTCGTGCTATGTCATCTTCTCCAATAAACCTGATCATGCAAACATACAAAGATTTAGGCAGTAAACAATTCTCATTAATAAAATAATCAGATTCTTTGAGGAGCAAATTCACCTGTTGTTCCATTAGTTTTGCACGAGCTCTTGTGATGGGTCCAATTCTAATCTCATCATTGGACTTCTTCTTTGCAGCAACTTCCTTGTCATCATCATGAAGTGTAGAGGGAACAATAGTATGGATGTCCTCATCATCTCCCCCCCCCCCTTCAAAAGGCGTCGACCTCGACGCTCCAAGGTCTTCTCCATCATATGGTGACAAATCAGCAACGTTGAAGCTGTTGCTAATGCCACCAAATTCAGCAATAGGAATATCAATCGAGTAGGCATTGTCATTGATCTTGGCTAACACCTTGTAAGGACCAGCACCACGTGGCTTCAACTTGGAATTTCTCAATTGTGGAAATCTGTCCTTGCGCAAATGCACCCAAACCATGTCTCCTGGCTGAAACAAAACTTGCTTTCTTGATGTGTTTCTTGCAGCAGCAATGTTCTTGCCTTTCTTCTCAATTGCCTCTCGTGTCTTCTCATGAATTTTCTTCACATAATCTGCTCGTTTTGATGCCTCCATATTGACTCTCTCATGCAAAGGAAGAGGCAGCAAATCTAGTGGTGTAATTGGTTTGAAGCCATACACCACCTCAAAAGGACAAAGCTGAGTAGTAGTGTGCACCGCTCGATTATAAGCAAACTCAACATGTGGCAAACAGTCCTCCCATTCGCGCAGATTTTTCTTGATCATAGCTCGCAGCAATTGTGACAAAGTTCTATTCACCACCTCCGTCTGACCATCTGTTTGAGGATGACATGTTGTGCTGAACAGCAGCTTCGTGCCTAGCTTGCCCCACAATGTCTTCCAGAAGTAGCTCATGAACTTCACATCACGATCAGAAACAATCGTCTTAGGTACTCCATGTATACGTACGATGTCCCTGAAAAACAGATTAGCAACATGCGACGCATCGTCGCTCTTGTGGCATGCAATAAAATGTGCCATCTTAGAGAATCTATCCACTACCACAAAAATACTATCATGTCCTCTTTTAGTGCGTGGCAACCCTAACACAAAATCCATACTAATATCTGCCCATGGCGTGTTAGCTGATCACTTTTATTGGCCCAAGATGAGGCGTGACGTGGACAGATTTGTTAGGCGCTGTGTTACATGCAATACGTCCAAGTCCAAGCTGAAGCCTCACGGTTTTTAGCCCTAAACAAAAATCTATCATGGATGTGGAACTTGTCCCATGCTTGTTTGAGCATACACAAACGAAATGGTTCAGCAAAATCATGATCAGTTGCATATAAATCACACAAACTCTCTAAACCAGGAATTTTAACATCTAAATGTGTCAATAACATGTTCTTCCTAGAGAGAGCATCAGCAACAATATTATCTTTCCCTTTCTTATGCTTAATGATGTAGGGAAACGACTCAATGAACTCAACCCACTTAGCAAGACGCCTATGCAAGTTAGATTGAGCTTTCAGATATTTCAAAGCCTCATGATCAGAATGTATTATAAATTCTTTTGGCCACAAATAATGTTGCCAAACCTCAAGAACTCGAACAAGCGCATACAATTCTTTATCATAAACAGCATAATTCAATCTAGCACCAGAAAGTTTCTCGCTGAAATAAGCAATAGGTCTACCTTCTTGCATCAAAACACCACCAATTCCTATACCACTAGCATCACACTCAACTTCAAATTGTTTATTAAAATCGGGTAATGCAAGTAATGGTGCAGAAGTAAGCAAACGTTTCAGCTCATCAAAAGCAAGGTCTTGGGCAGCGCCCCACACAAAAGGTACACCTTTCTTAGTTAAGTCATTCAAAGCTGCAGCAATAGTACTAAAGTCTCGCACAAAACGTCTATAAAATCCAGCAAGACCGAGAAAGCTCCGAAGTTGACATATTCATGGGAATAGGCCAATTTTGAATTGCTTCAATTTTAGATGAATCCACCTCTACCCCATGCTTAGATACAACGTATCCCAGAAATATCACCTTATCTTTTGCAAACGTGCACTTCTCAAGATTAGCATACAATTTAGCATCACGCAACACTTGCAAAACTTGTCTAAGATGATCACAATGTTCAGATTCAGTGCGGCTGTAAATAAGTATATCATCAAAATATACAACCACAAATCTACCAATGAAGTCTCTCAAAACATGATTCATTAAACGCATGAATGTGCTAGGTGCATTAGTAAGACCAAAAGGCATAACTAGCCACTCATATAAACCAAATTTTGTTTTGAAAGCAGTTTTCCATTCATCCCCCTCTTTCATCCTAATTTGATGGTATCCACTACGCAAATCAATCTTAGAGAAAACAGCAGCACCACTCAATTCATCAAGCATATCTTCTAAGCGTGGAATAGGATGACGATATCGAATAGTGATGTTATTTATAGCTCTACAATCTACACACATACGCCATGTACCATCTTTTTTAGGAACCAAAATTACAGGAACAGCACAAGGACTAAGAGAGACACGAATGTACCCTTTGTCGAGTAGTGCTTGCACTTGTTGCTGTATTTCTTTCGTCTCGTCGGGGTTTGTTCGATATGGCGCTCGGTTGGGGAGAGTGGCACCCGGTATGAGGTCAATCTGATGCTCAATGCCACGCAATGGTGGTAGGCCTGCGGGTACATCTCCGGAAAAACATCGCCATAATCCTGCAAAACAGTAGACACACCAAGAGAAACAGGTTGCATGTCATTAGAAACCAAAACCTCGCCTTTGTACATCAGCACAAGAGGCAGGGCTGTAGGATCCTCACTAAATTCTCTCATGTCATCTTTGGTGGCTAATATCAATAAATTATTCACTCTCTCACTTTTCGTTATATCACTCACAGCTGTTACAATTTTCTCTCGCCCCGGAGGCTGTTCTATATTTACTTCTGTTTTCTGACGAGACTCATTCACTATGGCCTGCGGTGACATGGGCTGCAAATTAATTTTCTTGCCCTTGAACTCCAAGTGATATGTATTGGCACGGCCATTATGTTGCACATGGCGATCATACAGCCAAGGCCGACCCAATAAAAGGTGACAAACAGTCATAGGAACCACATCAAACTCAATGGAATCCTTGTATGGTCCTATCTCAAAATTCACACGTACCATGTGACTCACCTTCATCTCACCATTATCACTTAACCACTGAATATAGTATGGATTGGGATGAGGTATATATGTCAATTTCAGTTTAGCACACAACTCTTTACTTGCAAGATTCCTGCAGCTACCTCCATCAATGATAACTTTGCAGCTTTATTGGGGCCAACAAGTGCTTTTGTTTGAAACAGATTGCAACGCTGAGAATCCACATGTGGCTGTACACTCAAAGTGCGTGGTGAAACAACAATAACAGGGGCTGTACAAGCAAAAGCATCCATGGCACCATCACTAGTATAGCCATCGTCATCATCAGCATTAGGATCAGCATCATCACCTGTTTCATATTCATCGTTCTCATTAACAAGCATGACTTTCCTGTTAGGACACTCTCTCTTGAAGTGCCCTTTGCCCCACATGTGTGGCAATTCATGTCCCTATTGCGTGCTGTAGACATCGACGAATCAGCACTGGCAGCAGGTGCGGCTGGCCTCTTTGACACAGGAACAGGAGGCTGGCTTAGAATAGAGGAGAGGCACGGCTGGCCTGCCCCTCAATTGGTGCAGCCGATGGTGTTGGCGCCCTACTAGAGTAACGCCCAGAACTAGTGTATCTTGCTTTGTATTGTGCCTCTTCAGCTAGCTGTGATTCAGCCTCCCGTGCATGGTGCAACAGCTCGTTCATAGTGGTGTACTGGTGATGTCTCACAATTCCCTTGATGGTGAATTTTAATCCATGAAGAAAACGCTGCATAGTCATCTCAACAGATTCCCGAACACGTGCACGCTGCAACAACAGCTCCATCTCCATGTAATATGCATCAACGGTCATGGTTCCTTGCTTCAATTGCGTCAACTTATCATAGACTGTACGCAAATAATTAGAGGGCACAAAGCGATCACGCATAAGGGCCTTCATTTCAGGCCAAGTAAGAACAGGGACGGCATTGTCATCGCGCCGATGTTGCGTAAGACAATCCCACCAGCGTAATGCATATCCATCAAATTCAGCCGACGCAAGCTTGACCTTCCTGTCCTCAGTATAATCATGTAAACGCCAGAGTTTTTCTATTTTCAGCTCCCATGTAAGGTATTCCTCTACATCAGCATTGTCAAAACTGAAACGAGGAATTGAAAATTTGGGCTTGCCAAGCCCATCATCTTGTGCGGGAAGGGGTACACGCTGAGCACGTCCTATTGGAACACCACGGCCCTGAACAGGATTAGCACGCCCCCGAGCATGAGCATGGATGTTGTCATGCACACTGTCATCATCAAGAGCATCGTCAAATTGTTGTTGGTGCGGCCGATGTTGTTCAAACGCCTGTCGTAAAGCATCAATAGACTGCTGTAAGGTGTGTACACTTGTTTGGACAGTATCCACCTTGGTTTCGATGGCTTGCACATTGGTGTTCGTTCCTCCCAATTGAAGCTGCATAGCTTGCATGTCTCTGTCAATGGTGGACACCGACTTGTCAAACATTGCCGTTAAGTGATCACGCAAATGCTCATAGTCACTCCATGTAACAGGAGTATCGGCCTCCTTTTTCTGCATCACAATCTCATCACTAGAAGACATGATTAGTAGGTTAGTGCAAAAATCAAAATCTATATGGTGGCACACTCACAACTCACTCAGAACAACAAAGAAGTAATCTGAAAATTCCAAAGTGAATAGCGATGCGTACCCGATCGTAGAGATGACTAAATGCACTGATGTGATGAAGTGAATACCAGGGTATGAAAGCAATCACACGACAGAGCAGGATTATATGGTGGAGCTATAGGTATGGTATCCTATCTACACCGAAGACAAGTCCTAGTGCTGATCGTGTGAACAAACACCCAAGGAAACTCACACGTGGAGATGAACGTGGCAAAGCAACTATAAAAACAGGATATGTTGCAATGCACAAGAGAGACACTAGCAATGCTCAAAGAAAAACAGGCACAAGATTGCTCAAAGTACGAGTGCAAACAGATGTAAAACAGCTCCAACTTGCAGCAACCAGCAACAAATTTCCAGGCCTCTTTTCTCTCTTATTTTTTTTCTCTCTTTTTTTTTTAATACTCTCTCTTTTGTATTTTTTTTTGTACTTTTCACTGTAGCACTTCTCTTTCGGCCACTATATGTCGCACCGCGAAATTTTTTCAGCACAACTGCAAGTTTGCACACCAAAAACCCTAAAGAGCAGCCTGTAGAGCGGAAACTAGTCTCGTGTGGGTAGGCTCCTAACACTTGTATGGTAGAAAGGCTGTGGCTATGGCGCGGAACTTGCAAACGTCGAGAAAGTACGCACGGCAGGCTCGTTGTACTGCGGCAGAAACGATGAGAACTTGTGCCGGCGCGGCAGGACAACAGGCAAAGTTCTGCCGAGAGCGAGTTGGACTCGGACGGCAGCAAAACGCGGCGTTTCTGTGCGGGCTAGGGCAGCACGGCGAGTACTAGTGGAACTCGGATTCCGCGGCAGGAAAACTTCCAAATCTGTGCCGCGATAGGAATTCGATTGCAACTCGGATTGGAAACTCGAAAGCAACCCGACACAACTTGGTGGACTTTTCTGTTTAGACTCCGAACAAACGACAACTCGACTAGAGATTAGACGCGGAAGGCAAACCAGAAAACTAAAACCCTAAAGACTTCGGAAACCTAGACTCCTACGAAAAACTGATTGGATCAAAAAGGACGAACACAACGACCAGCAACTAGAACCAATCTACGATGCAATCTAGGCTATGGCAAACTACGAACCCTAAATTTTTTTTTTGTGGCTTTTTCTGGATAGGACGAAAAACAACTAAATTTACGGGGATGGATTGCTCACCGAGTAAACCTGGAAATCTGATACCAAGATGATATGGGGTGGCCCGATCTTCTCGTTGAGCACGTCGATGGATGGTTGATAACTTGGTGTCACCGATGAACTCTCCTCGCTAGATCCCTGATGCCAATGCAGCAGCTCTCTACCCTTCGGATATTCACGACTTCACACACTTGCGCACGTAGCCGTCGACCACGAAACGGTATAATTGCAATCTACTAATTCCCAATGGAAAGAACAGATCACACTTCAATTGATGTTCAACTCTCCAGATCGATACGAATTGGAGATGTAAATTTCAGAGGAAAGCTTATAGCTGTTCAACTAAAACTAGGGTTTAATTTCAACGTGGTCTAACTCATCTATGGCGGCTGGACTAGCATATAAAGGGATGGGGGCGTACTGTAGCGTCGTACTGTAGCACGCTACAGTACCGACCTAGGGCAACCCCATCTGACTCGGACTCAAACCGGTTCGACCCAAACTAGATACAAACTGACCCAAAGGGTTCAGCCCTGTTGGACTCGCAGGTCCTCATGTGTGGCGCATCAAACATGATGGTGTGGTGCGCCACCTTGGCAATTGGCGTGGAGCCCTCCTTCCTCTCCTCGGATGCCGGCCTCCCTCTCCTCCCTCGCATCCTTTGCTTGTATTTGCTCCATGCCTTGTTCTCCTTGCTGCCACAACTCCTTGCTCCCTCGTGCTATGTCATCTTCACCAATAAACCTGATCATACAAACATACAAAGATTTAGGCAGTAAACAATTCTCATTAATAAAATAATCAGATTCTTTGAGGAGCAAATTCACCTGTTGTTCCATTAGTTTTGCACGAGCTCTTGTGATGGGTCCAATTCTAATCTCATCATTGGACTTCTTCTTTGCAGCAACTTCCTTGTCATCATCATGAAGTGTAGAGGGAACAATAGTATGGATGTCCTCATCAATAGTCTAACCCTAGATCTAGTCCAAGGGGTACTTTAAATAGTCTAGGCAACTAGGAGGACGAACGGATAAGGTTTGGTGGCCGAACTGACGAATCTGCTCCCGCACCGGCGGTAGTACCGCTGGCTTAGCCGGTGCTACCGCTGGCGCGGGCATGCGCTGCTCCCTCCCACGCGCCCGGTACCTCCTGGTACCGCTCCTCGTACCGCTGGCGGTACCGGATGAAGCTGCCAAAGGCCCGAGTCGGCGGTAGCGGCGGCGGTAGCACCGCCGGCGTGGGGTCGCCCATCCCACGTCCCCGGTACCGGTCGGTACCGCTGCCGGTACCGCTGGCGGTACCGCCGGCGTGGGGTGTGCCCGTGCTGACTGGGCCAGGGGCGGTAGTACCGCTTAAGCCAGCGGTAGTACCGCCGCCTGGGGAGTTCTTCTCCATCTTCTCTTCTTCTTCTTCATCGTATTGGCTCGACTCTTGTCCATCTTCTTGCTTCGCCTCTTGGCCATCTTCATAGGGGTCTTCAGGTCCACCATAGCTGAGCACACACAAGGTATCGGAATGAAGTAGCAAACCATTCAAAGGAGTGTCGATATCACACATAGATAGGAGTGAATTCACCTTGTCATGTATAGCTTTGACTCTAGCTCTTGTCATTGGGCCACTTGGTGTAGACGCCGTAGGCGGGGCTACATCACATATGAGGCGGGATGTTTACAGGTTTGTGCAACGTTGCATCACTTGCAACAAGGCTAAATCAAAGTTGAAGCCTCACGGTTTGTATACTCCTCTTCCTGCACCTACTACACCATGGGAAGACATTAGTATGGATTTTGTGTTAGGTTTGCCATGGACAAAAAGAGGACATGATTCTATATTTGTGGTAGTGGATAGATTTTCTAAGATGTCCCATTTTATTGCATGCCACCAAAGCGACGATGCGTCGCATATTGCTAATCTGTTTTTCAGGGAAATCGTACGGCTCCATGGAGTACCAAGAACTATTGTTTCGGATAGAGATGTCAAATTCATGAGCTATTTTTGGAAGACGCTATGGGGGAAGCTCGGAACAAAGCTGCTGTTTTCAACTACTTGTCACCCCCAAACTGATGGCCAAACTGAAGTGGTGAATCGCACACTGTCAACATTATTGCGAACCATGATCAAGAAAATTTGAGGGAGTGGGAAGAGTGTTTGCCACATGTTGAATTTGCATACAACAGGGCTGTTCATTCCACTACTCAACTTTGTCCTTTTGAGGTGGTCTATGGTTTTAAGCCCATTACACCACTTGATTTATTGCCACTTCCCATACAAGAGAGAACAAATATGGAGGCATCCAAACGAGCTGATTTTGTAAGAAAGATTCATGAGAGACAAAGGAGGCCATAGAAAAGAAAGGGAAGTACGTGGCTGATAGAGTGAACAAGAAGAGGAAGGAGGTGCTGTTTAAACCTGGAGATATGGTATGGGTGCACTTTCGGAAAGATAGATTCCCTACATTGAGAAAATCCAAATTGATGCCTCGAGGTGCTGGTCCTTACAAGGTGCTTGCAAAGATAAATGACAATGCATACAAGATAGACCTTCCAATTGATGAATTTGGTGTAAGCAATTCTTTCAATGTTGCTGATTTGTCACCATACATGGAGATGATCTTGCATCGAGGACGATGCCTTTTCAAGGGGGGGGGGGGGGGGGGGGGGAGGATGAGGACATCCCTAGCTCTTCTACTACTTCTCCAATTAATAATGCTGCTGTCCAAGATAATGAAGTGAGACTTTGATATGGGCACGACGGAGGAGGTGAAGCCCAATTTAAGGACTCCACCAAGCTAGATGTATTAGTCGTGTGTTACTATTTTAAATAATTAGAGTTTTTAATAATTATGAGTTTGGGCTTGGTTTGGGCCTGTCCAACCAAGTCAAGGTAGGGTCCACTAGTAGGGCGGTACTGTAGCGCGGTACTGTAGCACCCCGCCATATAAGGAGCTGCTAGCCATCGTTTTAGGGTTAGCTTGAGTTTAGATTAAAAAACAGTCCATAGACTTTGAGCTCGTTGGTGAAGCATCCCTCCGGGGACGGCGATGCCGTTTATCAGTTTGTAATAAAGATTGCTGCGAGGGTGCTTGTGTTCATCAAGTGTTATCGTGCTCAGGTTAGAGGCGTGGTGATCTCCATCACGTTGCTTGCTGGATTCGTTCCTCTTCTCCAGGTTTGCGTTCATCATGTAATTGGAAGAATTATTATCTTGGTTGTCTCGCTGTGAAAGATCGGGCAAAACTCTAGGATCGACGGGGTTGATCCTTATCATGTGGTATCAGAGCTCTGGGTTGCTCACAGTGAGGTTGTGTTGATCGATCTCATCTAGATCGGTTGACTTGGAGGAGTTTGATTGGAGGCTCTCGTACAGATTGATTGGAGGCCCATAACCCACAGGTCCCAGGTTGCTCACGGTGAAGTTTTGGTTGTCGAGGCAGAGAGCAAAGTTTATTTGTTGGCCGGCGAGTTGGAGATCTCTGAGCAGTTGCCGTGTCCAGGAGTTGATTTCTTGAGGCAGCGCAGATTGCTATTTTCTCTCGGGAAGATCGGAAAGGAAAAGATCGGACTGGATTTGTTGGTGTTTGTTACGTGAGTTCCAGCCGCGTACAGAGTCTTGATCGGTCTTTGGTTGTTAGAGAAAAAAAAAAGGCAAAGGCATATAGGATGGTACGCGAATCAGATCCGTACATTAATTGACCAGATCGATAGGAATTAACAAAGGCATCACGTATTGTGCTAGAAGGAAAGAAACGTGATTGGTTTGGATCCGTTTGAGCTATCCTGTTCGGTGCATTTACTACCTATCAGAAGAAAAAAAATATCTGCTGGCATCACGTGGAAGGAAATACTCTGGGTTGGTGTCCGTGCAAGGAAAGGGCAGAGCGGATCGATCTGTTTCAGTTTTCCGTGGCTTGTTCCAGGCAACGCTACCCAGCAGACATCCTCCTCATCTCTGTCTGCTCGCGAGCGTGAAGTGAAAAAGTTGGAGTTTGGTACGTGCAGATTTGCTTCAGCGTGGTGACTGTCTAAAAAAAAAAGGGGAGAGAGAGTTGATGGCAGATTACTTTTGCTTTGGAACTTGATCCCACGTGAATTGCTTTTGCTGGTTTGCTGAACGTGAGTTGCTCACACCAGTAAAGGAAAGAAAAGAAATATTAGTGTTGCTTGGTTCGTGAGATTTCTCTTGTGGGCCAGCAAAGGAAATTTTGGTGCAGATCAGCTTGGGACGGATATTACTGTAGCTACAGTAATCCGTGAATTTGTATTCCTTTTTCTTTTGTCAGACTAAGATACACAGTTTTCAGAGATGGATTCATCAAGGCATGATCATGTGAAGGCGAGGTCTGACGACGTGTACCATGACTACACTACTGTTGTCATCGGTTTGGCACTTGATTCCACAAACATAAAATGGAGGTTGGAGAGTTCTGCCACATACACAGAGTTTCAGTTTTGGGAATCTGACATGGACCTTGGTTTCACAAGATGTCGCACACTTGATAGCACGTTTGGTGGCCATACGGAATATGTTCTTGCCTACCGGCGTGTGGATGAGATTTTGGCTAGTTTGTGGCGTGAAGAGAGGTCCGCGATGGCATAACTTCTAGTTGGGAAAATTTCAAACAATTTTTGAGTGCTAAATTTGTGGCACCAATTCAGGAAAAGGACAGGGTGGTTGTTCCAGAAGAGGCTGTACCATTGAGAGGGCTGAATATGCAACTCAAGAGAGTACAGGATGAGGTTTGTATGACAGCGGATAGAGGCCAGCGTTGGACTTTGTTTCAGACGCAGTGTACTATTAAGGAGAAGTCATGCAAGCTTATTATTGACAGTGGTAGTTACTGTAATGGCATTAGTAAGGCAGTTGTGGACAGTTTGGGTTTATCCACATGGCGTATTCCAGAACCTAAGCATGTTCAGTGGGTAAATAGCTGTGGTATGCTGAAAATTACTCGTAAGGTACGTGTGCCATTTACAATTGGTGATTATGTTGACGAGATAGACTGCGATGTGTTGCCATTGGAGGTATGTGGACTATTACTTGGACGTCCATGGCAGTTTGATCGCAATGTCACACATGCTGGGAGAGCAAATACATATTCTTTTGTGCATGATGGTAAACAGCGGATTTTGAAGCCTATGAGAGATGATCAAATCAAGTCCGATGTGGTGCTGGTGGTTCGCAAGGAGAAGTTGCATAAAGCTAAGCCAAAGTCAAGCCTAGTTAAATTGCAGCAAGAGGAGCATGATGCAAGGAGCGTAGATACAGAAACTGATTCAGCCGTGCATGTAGATGACGAGCCAGTTGTTCTTGTTGGTGACAAGCCGGTTGAAGGCAAGCCTCTTATTGATGAGAGGAAGGATATTGCAGCATGTGTTCCACTTCCAGTTCGTGTTGACATGGGTGTTCAGACCGATGACGGTGGTGCTGATCGTGTTCCGGTGCATATGGTGCCGTGGATCGTCAGCCACAGTTTTGTGAGAACACCTCGGAGATGTTTTGTTGGAGCAGCGCTACGTGTGCATAAAGGCAAGGATGGACGTGTTCGTCAGTTGTGTGGCCCAGGCATTACTACTTTGCAGGATCGTGCAAAGAAGGTTCATGTTCAGCAGCAAAGAGCTCCATCAAGTGTTGAGAAGAAGAAGAAGGTGGTGGCGCCGAAGTCCAAGCTCATGTGGCGAAGAAAGGAGGAGTCAAGTGCTGTGTCAAGTCAAGCAGGCCGCGAGGGAGGATGTGGTGTGGAAGGCAAGCAAGACTTGATGATGGAGAAGACGTGTGCTGATTTTGTTGACATCACGCCACCCTTTCGAGCAGACCCTCACGCGTTGGGGACAACGCTTTTTGAAGGGGGGGAGGATGATATGGGCACGACGGAGGAGGTGAAGCCCAATTTCAGGACTCCACCAAGCTAGATGTATTAGTCGTGTGTTGCTATTTTAAATAATTAGAGTTTTTAATAATTATGAGTTTGGGCTTGGTTTGGGCCTGTCCAACCAAGTCAAGGTAGGGTCCACTAGTAGGGCGGTACTGTAGCGCGGTACTGTAGCACCCCGCCATATATGGAGCTGCTAGGCATCGTTTTAGGGTTAGCTTGAGTTTAGATTAAAAACAGTCCATAGACTTTGAGCTCGTTGGTGAAGCATCCCTCCGGGGACGGCGATGCCGTTTATCAGTTTGTAATAAAGATTGCTGCGAGGGTGCTTGTGTTCATCAAGTGTTATCGTGCTCAGGTTAGAGGCGTGGTGATCTCCATCACGTTGCTTGCTGGATTCGTTCCTCTTCTCCAGGTTTGCGTTCATCGTGTAATTGGGAGAATTATTACCTTGGTTGTCTCGCTGTGAAAGATCGGGCAAAACTCTAGGATCGACGGGTTGATCCTTATCATGGTATATCGTATTCGCCATGCATTGGAAAGCAATCAGGAAGAAGAATGCAATATGGTCTAAAACGGATGAATAGTTCAGAACGATACATGCATGGGCTTGGTTGCTCGTTGCCATGCATGCAGCACAAAGAGAAAAAGGTACGGTGGAATTCCAAACAGCACAAATCAATTATTGCTAATCAAGAAAGGACAAGGCAAATAGGACACAAAGAAAGGACAAGAGATAGAAGACAGATCGGTGGCCTAATGCAAGCAAATGCATGCATGCATGCACCGTTTGATCAGATGCGTAAATATAATGTTGCTTACTCTCAGAATATTCCATAAATTTACCCCCTCCTTATCCATTCGCTCTCAAACAGTAACCCTTGAGGGTCGACCTCCGCCTCCCGTTGCCGCCCCTTTCCTTCCTTCCCTCCGGCGGGTTCTCTGGCCGGCGTGGAGATGGAGTAGGAGGTCGTGCTTACCCTGTACATAGTAGATCTAGTGTACTTAGTTTGCTTGAGCTTTATGCTCGTACTTGGCTTTATGCCGTAGGCGATGAGGGTAGGACGGCGGATCGAGGCGGCCAGATCCGCCGCGTCGTCATCTTCTTCCTCTTAGCTGCATCTCTCTGGTGGCAGGAGGCGGTGCATGTGAAGCTGATGAAGGTGCGCATCCCTCTGAATAAGGTACGCAGAGGAAGTTCTGATCTGGGGCTTTCCAGCCAGCCCTGGTCTCGGCTTTTTCTTTTTCTTCTGGTTGATTTGCTTCGGAGGTCGAAGCTCACGAAGAAGAGAGGAACTGGCGGCTTCCATAAGGCTGAATCCTTTGCTTTCTACTCCATCCACTTCGATCTGCCTCCTCTGCTTGGTGGCACAAGTACAGAGTTGATTGGCGGATTTTTGCATATCACGCGGTGGTGGGAAGCAAAGCTTTGTGGAGTTTTTGGTGAAGAAGAATTTGCACTGCTATGTCGCAGTGGGTGTGAGAAGAGGTGCAGGTTCTGCGGATCTGAAGCTCTACGGGGGTTTGTATTGACTGCAGCAAGTGAAGATCATCAATCGCGGCGGATTTGCGTCGAGATTATCCTTGACCTAAGGGGTCGCTTTATTCTGCGGTATTGTGATTACCGCAGTGTTTTCAACCTCCAGGCCAGAGTGCCGATGCGGAGGCCCTCTCCCAGTTCCATGGTGGCGTGCATCGTCGTGCTGAAGCCAAGTGGTTTTGTCCCCGGCGGCGGCAATGGCGGTCACCGTGTAGAGCTGCTCGATGCGCACGGTGGAGAAGGACCAAATTGCGTTCCTATTTTTTCCTTTGAGGTCCTTTTTGAAAAAGCCAAGGGCTCGTTTGTAATTTATTTTCTTGCTGAGGTCCTTGATGTAAATTGTAAACCCACCGCATAATGCAGTCGGGATCCTTCTGGATCCCACCCTTGTTCAAAAAAAAAAAATATATAATGTTGCTTTGAGTCGCATATGGGTATGGAGAAGAAAAGCAACAAGTGAACGTGTGCAAGACGTGGGCCCATGTGAGATAGAAAATCCAGGACCTGCGCGTCCTAAGTTTCTGGCCGAGCCTTCTAGGCCAGTTTGTATCCATCTATAAATACTAGTCCGCATTAGCTTTTAGGGTTAGGTTGAATATTAGGTTAAAATTCGAGTTGAACTCATGTGTATCCGAGGCGAAGCATTCATCTGTGCTCGTCTGTGATGACGGCGTATCTGCGCTCGTCTGATTATCTATCTTATTAAGATCTTGCGTGAAGGTTCTTGTTCTTCAAGGATTGTCGTGCTGTGGTGTGAGGCGTGTTGTTTATCAATACGTTGCGTGCTGGTCATCTACTCCGGCGTGAGGTTCGTCGTCAACGACGAGTTGCTCGCAGGATCAGATATCCCCATCTTCAGGTTGCGTGTGTTAGCCACGTGATTGGGAGATTCTATCGGCGGGTTGTGCATCGTGAAAGATCGGGCAAATCATCCTTATCAGACTTGGTCCAATGACAAGATCAAGAACCAAGTTAATAGAACAGCAGGTGAATTCTCTCTTATTAGATTATGATGTTTCTGATTGTGAGAACTTTATACTACCTAAATCTATGCATGTATGTATTCTCAGGTTTATTGATAACACAAACACTAATGGAGAAGAGGAGCAGCACGGCATGGAGAACATGGAGGAACACATGATGGACAAGAGGGAATGCATGGAGGATACAATTCAGAACAACTACTACAAGTGCTCGAGGGAGGAGAGGGAGGCAGGAGCACATGGAGAGAGGCAAGAGGGTGGCGCACAACACCATGTTGGTGCACCGAAGAAGGGGTCCTAGTCGTACAAGGACCAGGACCTGCGTGTCCTTTAGGGCCGAGCCCATTGGGTCGGTTTGTATCTCGTTTTATAAGTCCAATTAGGAGTCCAGTCCGAGTTGGGTTAGAGGTGCTTGCGCAAGGGGCTTGTGGCCGCACCCCTCTCCTTTAAATAGCTACCACCTGCGTGTGGATTAGGTTTAGACCAAGTTAAAACTAAAACCCTAGCCTCTAGATCGAATTTCTGCTAAGCTTTCATCTTGAAGTAATACCATTGCAAATCTTACGTGCTATCTTGTTGTTCCATTGGGAATAAGGGGATACAGGACCACCCGCGATCTTTGATTGCGTGTGCAAGAGTGTGTAGTTGAGAATATCCGAAGGAATCAATTGTTGGTGCATTGGCAGTAGGGATTGTTCGAGGAGAGTTTTCAGTGAGGCACTAGTTATCAATCATCCACCATATATCCACCATAAATTCGTGTTGCTCACAAGAGAAGATCGGGCCACCCCTTATCACTTCTTGCGAGATCTTCCGTCATAGGAATGCGTGGTTGAAGCAACTCATGGATGCTCATCCAAAGGTATGACCTACACATCAAAGATAAAGCAAACCATGTGTGTGCAAGATAGAGGAGCATATCATCAATGACATATCCATTCATGTTCATTACACCATTAGCACAACACAAATATGTGAAATTTATAGCATATGCAAGGTCAATGTGCAAGCAACTTCTTGAAATCAACTCATGACAAGACATGCACAAAATGTCATTATTGTTGCAAACAAACCATTGGAAAGAACAAGTGTTCATCCTAGTTGTGGCAACACATAAATCATCCATGTGAAAGATCAAGAAAACATGCTTGTCATAGGAGAGACCAAAAAACACCATCATGATTGCAAACAAACCATAAGCAAGAGAAATTGTTTAACTTGTTTGATGCAAAACATGGGAAGGGTATTAGAGCCGGGTTCGATCCACGACTCAAGTGTATGCTCTCAAGAGCTCTTTTTGTCAACTCATGCTCAAGAGAGGTTGACATTATCATGCGGTTACCGGCACACACAAGACAACATATGAAGAAGTTATGTGCACGATATATGAACACATCATCCATCATGAAGTGTCTCTTCATTTGCACATCACCAACCACACAAAAATCAATTGGAAAATATGACATATGTGGATGGTCACTATGCAAAGTGAAGGATGGAACAAGATCCATAAGAGAAAACGAAACATCTCCAAAATGTGAGAAAGCTATGGGGGCAATCTCATTATCAAGCATTTCAACATTATTGCAAGTAACACATGTGAAAGAGAAATTGTTCAACATATTGCAAGCAACAATGGGAGAATAGCGCAAACATCGATTGCATAGCATGGGTATGGCAACATCATCACAAATAGAAGAATCCACTTGGTCAACCTTGGTTTGAAGCAAGGAATCACAAGTGAATGTGAATGTCTCATATGTGACATCAAAAGAATCATCCAAATCATGCAAGCAATCAACATTCATCATGTCCACTAGCGGTAACATGGTCACATCAACACCCATACCTTTGTAGTCCCACTCATGTGAAGTAGGTGTTGACGTAGAAGTCGCTTCCATGGAGCCGACTTGTTTATCTTGAAGTAGACATGGGGTGGCATCATCATCATCCTCCATGTACATCTTCTCCATTTGAGGCACCGTCAAGTCGAAGATAGGCATCTCATCATCCAAGGAACCTAGCACACAATGAGAAAACACACTAGAGGTAGAGGTTAAGTTGTTAGAAATCAAAATGGCCTCACAAGACCTATCAACTACCTCTCTCAACTCAAGTGGTGTATCACTCATTCCCTCAAAGTGAAAGCACTCAAACTCACATATGGTGGAGGCACTCAACTCACTCTCACTCTCACTCAAGTGGGCTAAGTGGCTCTCATGCTCACATAGGTTTGGTACCATCTCATAACTCAAGCTCATAGGGATATGCTCGGTTTCCTCAACTCCATTCGCCTCCAAGGTTGAAGGGAAACTCCCATGCTCAACCTTCTCGACCTTATCGCCTCCAAAGGTCAATGCCATAGTGTATGCATCCTCACTAGACTCCTTTGCGGAAGGGAAAATCCCATGCTCCGCTTCATCACATGACTCCATTGCCGAAGGGAACATCCCATGCTCGGCATCATCATCACTTGACCCATGGTCAAAGGTGATAGCATTCTCCATGCTCGCCTCCTTGGTCGAAGGGAAAATCCCATGCTCGACCGTCTTCTCACCATCTTGGTCTTCATTTGTGCACTCCCACATCATGTGACCTCTTCGATTGCATATTGGGCACAAGAGATTGGGACATTCTCGTGGATCATGGTCTTGGCCTTGGCAATTGTCGCATAGGAGGTCTTCATCTTGCCATATGGGGGCCAATGTCGTGGTGGCACTTGGTGTAGGAACCACATCATGAGAAGTGCTTGAGAAGAGTGCCGTCTGGGTTGTGGCCTCACTTTTGTTGCCATGCTTCTTGCGGTGTCGACGTGACCTTGACCATTGCGCGACGAACTTGTCGAAGTTGGCCATGATCTCGTCAATCCAAGACTCAAACTTGGGCAATTCGCCGAAGGTGGTCCTTGGAGCTCTTGTTGGCGCACTTGAAGTGGTAGCACTAGGGGACACCATAGGATGCGCCTTTGTCGCCATCTTCTTGTCATGTCGACGTTGACGCTCTTGAGTTGTAGGGTGTCGCCGAAAGTCATTTGGATGCTTCTCCTCATGTTGACGTCGGCGTGCTTGTTGCCTTGGCGACCTTTCCTTGGAGCTTCCACTAGAGCTTGGTGACTTGTTGTGGTCCACCTTGGCATCTTTCTTGTGGTGCCTTGATAAGCTAGATAAAGGACGTAGGCTCTTGGCATACTTGTCCATGGCATCCTTGCCAATTTGGAGCTTTGCCTCGTCGATGCACTTCTTGGGGCGCCCACTACTAGGAAAAGGGTTATCAGTGGCGCACCAAATTAGAATTCTGTGGCGCACCCCAGAAATGCAGGGTGCGCCACAGAATCCTCGCCACTAATTTTTTTTTTCTGTGGCGCACCATGGGCGTGCGCCACAGAAATCCACTTTCTGTGGCGCACCTGGCCTGGTGCGCCACAGAAATCCACATTTCTGTGGCGCACCTGCCTGGTGCGCCACAGAATTCTGAAAAAATTCAAAAAATTCAAAAACTGCCAAAAAAAATTAAAAAGTTTCAAAAAAAATCAGAAAAATCAAAATATGAAATAATATGAAAAATCCTAATTATTGGAATTATTTTCAGATTTTTTGAATTTTTTGAACTGATACCTTCCCGCTAGGTCACCCGTCCTCAAATTGCTCCAACCCTAGCACGCTTAACTTCTAAGTTCCACCCACTTCACCTACCCTTGTGCTACTCAAGTTCTTATTGATATATATATATCATATGAATCCTCTTAAGTCTTGTATGTGTATATGTTATGTATATGTTATAAACATGTGTTTTTAAATTTCAGATTTTTGAAAAACTTCTAAACTTTCAAAAAGAGCTTCAAAAGTTTCAAAAGATCCAAAAATTTCAAAATACTTAAAAATTTTCAAAAAATCCAAAAAATCAAAAAAAATCCAAAAAATCCAAAAAAAATTCAAAAAATCTAAAAAATCCAAAAAAATAAAAAATGTCAAGAAAAGTCAACAATCTTCTTTGTTATACATTTCTGTGTCTTTTTTGAAAATTTTGAATTTTTGAATTTTTTTTAATTTTTTGAATTTTTTTGATTTTGCTGCGAAAAATCGTCTGTTTGAAATAACTTTTTTTTCTTTTGGAATTAGAGGAATCTGTGAATTGCTGACCGGGTAAACCCCGGTGGATTCGAACTCGGATTTTTCTCACGATTTTTTTGACATATTATTTGCGTTATTTCGACGTCGTATGCAAAAGTTATGGCCGTTACAAGTTTTTTTCCTATTTGTTGCAGAAAAGGTCAAAATTCATATTTCAAAATTTCTATACCTACTAGACACTCAAACCTAACTACATGTCAAAGGATTCTATTTATTGAATTTTTTATCATTTTCTTTTACTTCCTGCAAGACAAAAAAGGCGATCCACGAGAGGGGGGGGGGGGGGGGTGGGATTTGAAAAAAAAATTCTGTGGCGCACCAAGCTTGGTGCGCCACAGAATGTCGCCTTTCTGTGGCGCACCTGCCAGGTGCGCCATAGAATGTCAACTTTCTGTGGCGCACGTGCCAAGTGCGCCACAGAATTATTATTTTCAAATTTTAACCCGCCCCCCGGATACCTTTCTGTGGCGCACCTGGCCATGTGCGCCACAGAAATGTGACTTTCTGTGGCGCACTAGGCCAAGTCACATTTCTGTGGCGCACATGGCCAGGTGCGCCACAGAAATATGACTTTCTGTGGCGCACCAAGCCTGGTGCGCCACAGAAATATATTTCTGTGGCGCACCAATTAAGGGTGCGCCATAGAATGCAACCTACCTATAAGGGTTTTCCTAGTAGTGGCCGCTTTTGGGTTGATGTAGAGTGTCGAGGCTTGGCACTCTTGGCGTTGTCCTTCTCGTGGCGCCTTCTTGAAGTTGAAGGAGAATGTCGAAGCTTGTCGCTCTTGGCGATGGCCTTGTCATGGCTCCTTCTTGAAGTTGATGTAGAATGGCGAAGCTTGGCACTCTTGGACGTAGATGGAGCTCCATAGGGTGAACTCATGGTGGCCTTCTTGTCGGAGCACCGTCTTGAGCTTGAACCATAGAAGTAGGTTTTGCCTTGACGCTTGGTGGTGCCGCTCTTGAACATGGTGGTGATGGGAGTCCTCTCCTCTTGCATGTTGTCGAAGTCGCCGCACATGCTACAAGAGTAGTAGTCGTAGACTTTCTCCACCATGTCATCGGATTGGTAGTCGTAGTAGTGACGCTCCACCATGTCGTTGTGGTCGAAGTTGGTACCATGTGACGAGGCATGTGAAGACACTTGTGCCTCATTGTCGTTGGAGCTCGTGTAGTCGGAGTCGTGGTAGATTCGCACGTACTTGGAGTCGATACAATTTGGTGAAGGTTGCTCGACGTCTTGGTACCGCTCCATGTCGTGGACGCTTGAGTAGTTGGAGTCGTAGTCGGAGTGGTTGTAGCGGAAGTCTTGGTGATGATCCATCATGTCATGGGGGTCGTTGTCGGTGTAGTAGTCGTAGTAGTCCCCATGTCCTCAAAGTTTGAGGCATCATAGTCCATGTGACTCATCATAGCTCTGATACCAAATGATGAGGAAAAGTCCTCTAGGGTGGCCCGATCTTCACGGATTGACGAACGAGTGGACGAACTCACGCAAGAACACGAAGAACACGAGGAAGAACACCAAGAACACAAGAACACGCACAAGATACAAGAACCGTTTCCGTTACCGGTCGGTCCAACCGGCCCAATAGAATCCACACGAAGGTGGGAGATCGGCAAGTAGATACAAGAAGGGATCTTGGAGGTTGTTTCTCTCACGGTCAACCGAACCGCTCCAATAAAGTCACCCGAGGATGAAAGATTGGCAAGTAGTCAAACTACAAGTAGAGGTCTTGAATCCACGAAGGGATCTTCTCCACAAGAGGAGGAACCATCCCCACAAGGGGGAGGAAGGAGACCTTTGAGAAGAAGGAGTCTAGCTCTACTCTAATCTCAAAACCAAGTCTATCCAGATCTGAGATGGGGAACTCCTATTTATAGTGTTGACCCAACGGGGGTAGGTGGGGAAGGGATAAGGGCCTCCAACCCGTGCAGGATCCCGCAGCGGCGGTACTACCGCTGGGTTAGGCGGTAGTACCGCTAGTGCGGGACGGTTCGGCGCTTCCCACCTCGGCGGTACCGGTTAGTACCGCTGCAGCGGTACCAGTTGGTACCGGACATGCGCTTCAGACGCTGCTTCTGGCGGCAGCAGCAGCGGTAGCGGTGACGGTAGCTCTCTGGCGGTAGTACCGCTTAACCCAGCGGTACTACCGCCGCCTGGGTCTTTTCTTCTTCCTTCTTCTCTTCCAAGCCACCGTCTTGTCGGGCTTCATTCCTCTCGCACCTTGGCCATCTTCTCGTGTACATGTCCTCGTCGTGGTAACCCTAGCATCATCAAGGGACGAAGCATGACGTAGCATACCATCCAAAGGATGAGGAATGGGGCTCAAGTAGAGGAACGAGCTCACCTTTGATGTCCATGGTGACTTGTGAAGTGTTGAGGGTCTTGACATGGTGATGGTCATGACCCGGGCTGCATCATGGTCCTAGGTTGCACTACATCACCAGCCATCTGTTCCGCTGTGGACCCCTCCTAGCCATCTAGGAGTATACGGACCCTCCTTACGTCATCTGACCCACGTGCACCCCTCCCAGCCATATAGGAGTATCAGTAGCACTTTTACGTCATCCTAAAGCACGTGAGACAATTCTTGCCATCTGGACCCCGTGGACCCGTCCTAGCCATCTAGGAGTATACGGACCCTCCTTACGTCATCTGACCCACGTGCACCCCTCCCAGCCATTTCGGAGTATCAGTAGCACTTTTAGGTCATCATCGTAAAGCACGCGAGACAATCCTAGCCATCTGGACCCCCGTGGACCCCTCCTAGCCATCTAGAGTATACGGACCCTCCTTACGCCATCTGACCCACGTGCACCCCTCCCAGCCATCTAGGAGTATCCGTAGCACTTTTGGGTCATCCTAAAGCACGTGCGACAATCCTAGCCATCTGGACCCCCGTGGACCCCTCCTAGCCATCTAGAGTATACGGACCCTCCTTACGTCATCTGACCCACGTGCACCCCTCCCAGCCATCTAGGAGTATCAGTAGCACTTTTAGGTCATTCTAAAGCATGTGCGACAATCCTAGCCATCTGGACCGCCGTGGACCCCTCCTAGCCATCTAGGAGTATACGGACCCTTCTTACGTCATCTGACGCACGTGCACCCCTCCCAGCCATATAGGAGTATCAGTAGCACTTTTAAGTTATCCTAAAGCACGTGCGACAATCCTAGCCATCTGGACGCCCGTGGACCCCTCTAGGGGCGTACCAAAGTTATGCCACTAGGGGTCACATGACACCGGGTCACAATTAATTTCTTTGATAAATTTTATAAATTCACAGTGTGTGACACCCCAAACTTAGGTGAAAAATATGCTTGATTGATACGGTGACACCGGTTTATTTTTGCTCTAGGTCTGGCCCTGGACCCCTCCTAGCCATCTAGGAGTATACGAATCCTCCTTACGTCATCTGACCCATGTGCACCCTCCCAGCCAACTAGGAGTATCAGTAGCACTTTTAGGTCATCCTAAAGCACGTGCGACAATCCTATCCATCTGGACCCCCGTGGACCCCTCCTTGCCATCTTGGAGTATACGGACCCTCCTTACATCATCTGACCCACGTGCACCGTCCTAGCCATCTAGGAGTATCAGTAGCACTTTTAGGTCATCCTAAAGCACGTGCGATAATCCTAGCCATCTGGACCCCCATGGACCCCTCCTTGTCATCTAGGAGTATACGGACCCTCCTTACGTCATCTGACCCACGTGCACCCTCCAAGCCATCTAGGAGTATCAGTAGCATTTTTAGGTCATCCTAAAGCACGTGCGACAATCCTAGCCATCTGGACCCCCGTGGACCCCTCCTAGCCATCTAGGAGTATACGGACCCTCCTTACGTCATCTGACCCATGTGCACCCCTCCCATCCATCTAGGAGTATCAATAGCACTTTTAGGTCAACCAAAAGCACGTGCGACAATCCTGGCCATCTGGACCCCGTGGACACCTCCTAGCCATCAAGGAGTATACGGACCCTCCTTACGTCACCTGACCCACGTGCACCCCTCCCAGCCATCTAGGAGTATCAGTATTACTTTTAGGTCATCCTAAAGCATGTGCGACTATCCTAGCCATCTGGACCGCCGTGGACCCCTCCTAGCCATCTAGGAGTATACGGACCCTCCTTACGTCATCTGACCCACGTGCACCCCTCCTACCCATTTCGGAGTATCAGTAGCACTTTTAGATCATCCTAAAGCACGTGTGACAATCCTAGCCATCTTGATATGGGGTGGCCCGATCTTCTCGTTGAGCACGTCGATGGATGGTGGATAACTCGCGAGACGCTGACGATCTCTCCGGCTGTTCCCCCGTTGCCAATGCAACAGATCTTCAACCCTAGGATATTTGCAACACCACACACTTGCGCACGTAGCTGCCGACTACGAAGCGGTCTTGTTATCTTCTAATTCCCAGTGGAACAGCAGACAACACTCAAACCTTGCAGAAGTAAACACCAGATCGAAACGAATTGGTGTGGATAAATTCAGAGGAACAATCTGTTCTGTCTAGAATCTAGGGTTATGTTTAACGTAGTCTAAAAACCAAAAGCCACGTATTACAAGCCTATATAAAGGCTGTTAGACGTCCAACTTAGGGTTGGGGTCGAAAACAATCATATCTCTAACTTCCCTAATTTAAAAGGACTCTATTTGGAAACTGACAGGAAACAGCCACCGACTTGTTTTAGTCACCGAGCCTCGTACGTGTCGAACCGGGAGTTGGGGTCGGACCCGTTGGAAAGTATTTGTAATTTCCTTTCCAACCCGTGCTTCGTTGCATTATTTGGACTTCGTATGAAGAATCCTTGGCTGTTTCAATTCGGGACTTCTGTCATTCCGAATCGGATATCTCTTCCTTGATGGCTCCACTTCCTCCCTCGCCTCCCTCGTGCTTGCCATCTTCATTAGCGCGCTCCATGCCTCCTCCAATGTTTGTGTTATCAATAAACCTGATCATACACAAGTGCATAGATTGAGGTAGTATAAAATTCTCATTAACACAAACAACATATTCAGCTAAGAGTGAGTGTTGCTCAAGTAACTTTGCACGAGCTCTTGTCATTGGTCCAATCCTGACTTCATTGGGCTTGTCTTGTACAACAACATCTTCTATTGGAAAAGATGGTAAAGGACTAGGGATGTCCTCATCATCCCCCCCTCTTGAAAAGGCGTCGACCTCGACGCATCAAGGTCATCTCCAGTATATGGCGTCAAATCAGCAACATTGAATGAATTACTAACGCCAAACTCATCAGCAGGAAGGTCAATCTTGTATGCATTATCATTGATCTTTGCAGGCACTTTATAAGGTCCAGCACCTCGCGGCATCAACTTAGACTTGCGCAGATTTGGAAACCTATCCTTGCGGAAGTGTACCCAAACCATGTCACCCGGCTGGAACAATACCTCCTTGCGCTTCTTGTTAACACGATCAGCTGTATGCTTGCCCTTCTTCTCAATTGCCTCCTTCGTCTTCTCATTTATCTTCTTCACACAATCAGCACACTTCGATGCCTCCATGTTCACCCTTTCATGTGTTGGAAGCGGCAGCAAGTCAGGTGGTGTAATGGGTTTGAAACCATAGACCACCTCAAACGGACATAGCTATGTGGTTGAGTGCACCGCCCTGTTATATGCAAACTCCACATGCAGCAAACAATCTTCCCACGCATGCAGATTCTTCTTGATCATGGCTCGCAGCAACGTTGAGAGTGTGCGATTTACCACCTCCGTTTGTCCATCAGTTTTGGGATGACAAGTGGTACTAAACAGCAGCTTCGTACTAAACAGAAACAATCGTCCTTGGTACTCCATGTAAGCGCACAATGTCCCTGAAAAACATATTAGCAATATGCGACGCATCGTCGCTTTTGTGGCAGGCAATAAAATGTGACATCTTAGAAAAACGATCTACTACCACAAATATTGAATCATGTCCTCTCCTGGTTCTAGGCAATCCCAAAACAAAATCCATGCTTATGTCCTCCCATGGAGTTGTAGGTGCAGGAAGAGGAGTATACAAACCGTGAGGCTTCAGCTTGGACTTTGCCTTGTTGCAAGTAATACAACGTTTAACAAACCTGTCCACATCACGCCTCATCCGGGGCCAAAAAAATTATCAGCGAGCATAAGCAACGTCTTCTCACGTCCAAAGTGTCCCATCAAACCGCCACCATGAGATTCCTGCAACAATAGCAAACGCACGGACGAGTCTGGCACACACAATTTGTTAACTCGAAACAAGTACCCATCATGTATATGGTATTTTTCCCACGCTTTAACAACAGAACACTTAGCAAAAGGCGTGGCAAAATCAGTATCATTAGCATATAATTCACACAACTCTCTAAACCAGGAACTTGCACATCCAATTGTGTCAATAACATACTTTTCCTAGAGAGGCATCAGCAACAACATTGTCTTTTCCTTTTTTATACTTAATGATGTATGGGAAAGATTCAATGAATTCAACCCACTTAGCATGACGTCTATTCAAGTTTGATTGACTTTTTAAAAACTTCAAAGCCTCATGATCAGAATGTATGATAAATTCTTTTGGCCTCAAATAATGTTGCCAAACCTCAAGAACACGAACAAGAGCATACAATTCTTTATCATAAACAGGATAGTTCAATTGTGCACCATTTAATTTTTCAGAAAAAAATGCAATTGGTTTACCCTCTTGCATCAACACACCACCTATTCCAATACCACTAGCATCACATTCTATATCAAAGTGCTTATTGAAATCAGGAAGTACAAGCAAAGGTGCAGTAATCAAACGACGTTTCAGCTCCTCAAATGCAGAATCTTGGATGCGCCCCACACAAACTCAACACCTTTTTTAGTTAGATCATTTAAAGGTGCAGCAATGGTACTGAAATCTTTCACAAAACGTCTATAGAAACCAGCAAGACCATGAAAGCTTCGTACTTGACTAACATTCACAGGAGTAGGCCAATTTTTAATAGCTTCAATTTTTGTTTCATCTACCTCTACTCCATGCTTCGAAACAACAAATCCCAGAAATATGACCTTATCTTTGCAAAACGTGCATTTATCAAGATTACCATAAAGCTTATTTTCACGCAACACTTGCAAAACTTGTCTAATATGATCACTATGTTCAGATTCATTGCGGCTGTAAATCAATATATCATCAAAGTACACAACCACAAACTTGCCAATGAAATGCCTTAAAACATGATTCATTAATCTCATGAAGGTACTAGGTGCATTAGTTAACCCAAAAGGCATGACTAACCACTCGTACAACCCAAATTTCGTTTTAAAGGCAGTTTTCCACTCATCCCCTTTTTTCATCCTAATTTGATGATAACCACTACGCAAATCAATTTTAGAGAACACAACAGCACCACTTAATTCATCTAGCATGTTTTCCAAACGTGGAATAGGATGACGATAACGAATAGTGATGTTGTTAATGGCTCTACAATCTACACACATGCGCCAAGTACCATCTTTCTTAGGAACTAAAATAACAGGAACAGCACAAGGACTTAAGCTCACACGAATATACCCTTTATCAAGAAGCTCTTGCACTTGTCGCTGAATTTCCTTCGTTTCTTCAGGGTTGGTTCTGTAGGGGGCTCGGTTTGGTAATGTTGCTCCTGGAATCAAATCAATTTGATGCTCAATACCAGCAATGGTGGCAAACCAGCAGGTACTTCATCCGGAAACACATCGCCAAATTCCTGTAACACATTAGAAACACCAAGAAAGAGAGGGGTCATGTCATTAGAAACAAGAATTTCTCCTTGCACATGAGCACAAGAGGTACTAGAGTGGGATCCTCACGAAACTCTCTCAAATCAGATTTGGTGGCTAATATGACTAAGGATTTCACTCCCTCACTTTTCTTTTTACCACTCATTTTGGGCTGGTGGCTCTCACTCACCGAAGTAGTAGTCTCTCGTCTATCTACTCTCTCATTTTCTCGCTCAAGGTTCACTTCAGTTTTTTGACGAGATTCATTTACAATATGCTGCGGTGTCATAGGCCGCAAAGTAATCTCTCTTCCCAGCCACGTCAAGTGATATGTGTTGGCCTTGCCACGGTGTACCACATCTCTATCGTACTGCCATGGACGTCCCAATAATAAGTGACACACGGACATGGGAACAACATCACACTCCACCGTGTCCTTATATGGTCCAATCTGAAATTCTACTCGCACCATGTAACTTACTTTCATCTCCCCATTGTCACTCAGCCACTGTATAAAATATGGGTGCGGATGTGGAATATACTTCAGCTTCAACTTGGTACAAAGCTCCTTACTAGCCAAATTACGACAGCTACCTCCATCAATAATCACTTTGCACGCCATCTTAGGACCCACCACTGCCTTGGTTTGAAACAAATTGCAGCGCTGATTTTCAGAACTGGCGTAACATGCAGAACTTTCTCCGTGCAAACAATGGTAGGATAATGTGTCGCATATGCATCAAGAGCACCATCACTTGAGTAACCATCTTCATCCAAAGCTTCAGAATCAGGATCAGCGTCATCACCGGTCTCATACTCATTGTCCTCATTAACTAGCATAACCTTCTTGTTTGGACATTCCCTCTTGAAGTGCCCTTTGCCACCACAAGTATGGCAATTCATGTCTCTATTGCGGGCTGTAGATATAGAGGAACCAGCGGCACTAGCAGCAGGTTGCGCCACCTTCTTTGCCTGAGAAACTCCAGAATCTTGCTTGCTTGAAGATGTACCACGAAAATTAGATGGTGTAGGTTGCGAAGGTGTGGGAACAGCAGGTTGTGGTGTGTAACGACTACGAGCTGTTGTACGTGCTGTAAATTGAGCTTCTTCAGCCAACGGAGCTTCAGCTTCACGTGCATGATGCAGCAAATCATTCATGTCCACATATTGGTGATGCCGAACAATGCTCTTTATTTTAAATGTCAAACCAGAAAGGAAACGCTGCAAGGTTTGTTCTGGTTGTTCACGAACTCGAGCACACTGCATGATCACCTCCATCTCCTGAAAATATTCAGTCACGGTTTTGGTACCTTGCCTCAATTGCTGCAGCTGATCATATAGAGAACGTATGTAATTTCGTGGAACAAATCTGTCCCGCATGACTTCCTTCATAGTCCTCCAAGTAACAATTGGTAGCTCACCATCTTCTTCCCTAGAACGAACGAGGTGATCCCACCAACGCAATGCATAGCCATCAAATTCAGAGGATGCCAACTTGATTTTTCTGTCCTCCGTGTAATCATGCAACCTCCATAATTTTTCTATCTTGAGCTCCCAAGTAAGGTATTCTTCAACATCAGGAGAGCCCTCAAATTTTGGAATAGAGAACTTTGGCTTACCCAGCCCATCATCCTCTCGGTTCTGCGGTACAGCCATGGTTTACAAAGCGTCCGCTTCAGGACGCCTAGGCGACGCTTAGGCGTCAAAGCGCTCCCCCTCCGCTTTGGAAAAATGACCGCTTTGGGCGCTTTAAGCGCCAAAGCGCCCGCTTAGGCTTCGCTTAAGCGCCAAAGCGCCCCCCCCCCCCCCCCCCCATCGCTTTGAGGACGCTTCACGCTTTGTAAACCATGGGTACAGCATCAAAATCGAGAGCATGACGTGCACCAATAGGGTGAAATCCACGTCCTACTCCAAGCATGGCACCAGCACGGCCAAGCCCACGTCCACGATCACCGCGGCCTCCACGACCAAGATGCTCCTGAGGTTGCTGTAGGTGGTCTTGTTGTGCATGTGCAGCAGCCGCCGCAGCACCATTCACACTAAGATCATCATCAACGGGCTCATGTTGTTGCTCAACAACCGTCCGCAGATCAGCAATTTGACGTGTCAATGCATTAATGGATGTTTGTAAGGCAGTCACTTGCGTTTGTGTAGTGGTAGCCGTGTTGACAGCATTATCTATGGCTAACCCCACACGTTGCAACTCTTCTTCTATTGGTTCAACAACCTTGTTAAGTTTCAGTGTCATGTGATCACACAAGGCTTCATATTCGTTCCAATGCACCAATTCTGTAGGGTCCTTTTTCTGCTGCACATCAACACTCTCAAAAGACATGATTAGTATGTTAGTGCAAACAAAAATAGGATCTGGGTAGGTACTCTCGCAACTCACTCAAAACTGAAAGAAAGGTGTATCTTACCGTTCCAAAGTGAATAGATGATACTTACCAACCTAATAGCAGCAGTACGTGCATGCATGTGATGAAGCGAATACCCGGGATTTGAACTATCACACGACAAAACAGGCTATATGGTGGGGCTTGGTTGGGAAACCTAACAACACCAATTACAAATCCTAGTGCTGATCGTATGACACAAAAATACAACCTGGAAACACACACGGTGGAGATAAATGGGGCAAATGCAACTCTGAAAAAGAGCTAATAAAAATGATGTATATCGTATATGCTCGTGTTGCAATGCACAAGAGAGACACTAGCAATTGCTCAAATTATAAGGGCACAAGATTACTCAATCTACTAGTGGAAACAGCACGGAAAACAACTCCAAAATTTCAATGGATATCAACGAACTTTCAGCTTCTTTTCTCTCTGTTTTTTTTGTACTTCTTTTTCTATTTTCACTTCTCTTTTTTTTTTTTTTACTTCTTTTCTATTTTTCTAAAACTACGAAATATACAACTTTCTCGGTACTGTAGCTGCAGTAAAAACTTGCACACCAAACTTTCCTATTTGAGCAGCCCTAGAGCAGGAAATTGCTAGTCTCGTAGGTAAGTTCCTACACCAAAAGGAAAGGCTTGCTATGGTTTTCAAACGGACTGGAAAAAGGTACTCTATGTGGACTCGGATTGGCAAAACTAAACGGAAACAGAACCAAGACAACCGAAACGAAAAAGAAACCGATCTAAACTCAAAAACCTTGACTCCGATTGCTGTATTTTTTTTTTCTGATTTTACTCTAACTCGAACAAGATTGAAACACATAACCAGAAACCTAGAATTCTACGAATTGATAGAAAAAGCTACGCAAAAGGAAACGACCAGCAACTAGCAGATGCAAACGATGCTATCTAAGGCTATGGCGAATCTAACCCTAATATTTTTGTGAGGCTTTTTCTGGATAGAACGAAAAATAAACTAATCTACGCTCACCGAGTAAACCTAGAAATCTGATACCAAGATGATATGGGGTGGCCTGATCTTCTCGTTGAGCACGTCGATGGATGGTGGATAAATCGCGAGACGCTGACGATCTCTCCGGCTGTTCCCCGTTGCCAATGCAACAGATCTTCAACCCTAGGATATTCGCAACACCACACGCTTGCGCACGTAGCGCCGACTACGAAGCGGTCTTGTTATCTTCTAATTCCCAGTGGAACAGGAGACAACACTCAAACCTTGCAGAAGTAAACACCGGATCGAAACGAATTGGTGTGGATAAATTCAGAGGAACAATCTGTTCTGTCTAGAATCTAGGGTTTATGTTTAACGTAGTCTAAAAACAAAAAGCCACGAACTACAAGCCTATATAAAGGCTGCTGGACGTCCAACTTAGGGTTGGGGTCGAAAACAATCATATCTCTAACTTCCCTAATTTAAAAGGACTCTATTTGGAAACTGACAGGAAACAGCCGCCGACTTGTTTTAGTCACCAAGCCTCGTATGTGTCGAACCGGGAGTTGGGGTCAGACCCGTTGGAAAGTATTTGTAATTTCCTTTCCAACCCGTGCTTCGTTGCATTATTTGGACTTCGTATGAAGAATCCTTGGCTGTTTCAAATTCGGAACTTCTGTCAGTCCGAATCGGATATCTCTTCCTTGATGGCTCCACTTCCTCCCTCGCCTCCCTCGTGCTTGCCATCTTCATTAGCGCGCTCCATGCCTCCTCGAATGTTTGTGTTATCAATAAATGATGAGGGCATCGTCGGCATCGTGTTGGTTGGTTGACACGCTAGGACATATTTAAATGAGATGTAAAAGTCTAAGGTAGTGTTAACTAGGCCTGCGTGCCAAATCTAAGGCCAAACCCGTCATGGGTCGGTTTGTATCCAGGTCGAGTCCAACTAGGTTTAGGAGTTTAATTCATTAGTCAAAAACACTACTAGTTTGTGCTCCATTGGTGAAGCTTCCTCCGGGGACGGCGATGCCGTTTATCAGTTTGTAATAAAGATTGCTGCGAGGGTGCTTGTGTTCATCAAGTGTTATCGTGCTCAGGTTAGAGGCGTGGTGATCTTCATCACGTTGCTCGCTGGATTCGTCCTTACCTTCAGGTAATGTTCATCAACGTTGTTGGACGGAATTCTATCCGGGTTACTCGCTGTGAAAGATCGGGCTAAACAATCCATATCATCTGGTATCAGAGCGTCAGGTCGATCACCGCGAGGTTCGTCCAGCTGAAGATCGATCTACAGGTTTGTAAAAATTGGTAGATTTGTTTTAGCTGGGATTGGGGCGACGATTTGGCACCTGTTGCATCTCGTCGGGCTGGAATTGGTGGCAGCGGTTGTCTTTGTTTTGTTCCGGGGAGTTCTTCATGAAGATCCAGCGTTTTGGCATTTCCTCTTTGGTTTGAGTCCTTTCTTGGTGTGCCCTACGTCTACGAATTCGACAAGTTCATCATAAAGCACGTGCGACAATCCTAGCCATCTGGACCCCCGTGGACCCCTCCTAGCCATCTAGGAGTATACGGACCCTCCTTACGTCATCTGACCCACGTGCACCCCTCCCAGCCATTTCGGAGTATCAGTAGCACTTTTAGGTCATCCAAAAGCACGTGTGACAATCCTAGCCATCTGGACCCCGTGGTCCCCTCCTAGCCATCTAGAGTATACGGACCCTCCTTACGTCATCTGACCCACGTGCACCCCTCCCAGCCATCTAGGAGTATCCGTAGCACTTTTAGGTCATCCTAAAGCACGTGCGACAATCCTAGCCATCTGGACCCCCGTGGACCCCTCCTAGCCATCTAAAGTATACGGACCCTCCTTACGTCATCTGACCCACGTGCACCCCTCCCAGCCATCAAGGACTATTAGCAGCGCTTTTAGGTCATCCTAAAGCACGTGCGACACTCCTAGCAATTTGGACCCCGTGGACCCCTCCTTGCCATCTAGGAGTATACGGACCCTCCTTACATCATCTGACCCACGTGCACCCTCCCAGCCATCTAGGAGTATCAGTAGCACTTTTAGGTCATCCTAAAGCACGTGCGACAATCCTAGCCATCTGGACCCCCGTGGACCCCTCCTTGACATCGGTTTATTTTTGCTCTAGGTCCGGCCCTGGACCCTCCTAGCCATATAGGAGTATACGAACCCTCCTTACGTCATCTGACCCTTGTGCACCCTCCAGCCATCTAGGAGTATCAGTAGCACTTTTAGGTCATCCTAAAGCACGTGCGACAATCCTAGCAATCTGGACCCCCGTGGACCCCTCCTTGCCATCTAGGAGTATACGGACCCTCCTTACATCATCTGACCCACGTGCACCCTCCAAGCCATCAAGGAGTATCAGTAGCATTTTTAGATCATCCTAAAGCACGTGCGGCAATCCTAGCCATCTGGACCCCTGGACCCCTCCTAGCCATCTAGAGTATACGGACCCTCCTTACGTCATCTGACCCACGTGCACCCCTCCCAGCCAACTAGGGGTATCAGTAGCACTTTTAGATCATCCTAAAGCATGTGCGACTATCCTAGCCGTCTGGACCGCCGTGGACCCTCCTAGCCATCTAGGAGTATACGGACCCTCCTTACGTCATCTGACCCACGTGCACCCCTCCCAACCATCTAGGACTATCGGTAGCACTTTTATGTCATCCTAAAGCACGTGAGACAATCCTAGCCATCTGCACCCCGTGGACCCCTTCTAGCCATCTAGGAGTATACGGACCCTCCTTACGTCATCTGACCCACGTGCACTCCTCCCAGCCATTTCGGAGTATCAGTAGCACTTTTAGGTCATCCTAAATCACGTGTGACAATCCTAGCCATCCAGACCCCCGTGGACCCCTCCTAGCCATATAGAGTATACGGACCCTCCTTACGTCATCTGACCCACGTGCACCCCTCCCAGCCATCTAGGAGTATCAGTGGCACTTTTAGTTCATCCTAAAGCACGTGCGACAATCCTAGCCATCTAGACTCCCGTGGACCCTCCAAGCCATCTGATGCGGGTTGGTCCCGATTTTCACGGATTTGTGCGGTGGGAAAGATGAACACGAAGAACACGCGAAGAACGAAGAACACAAAAGTGGGAAAAAACACAACACAAAGGGTAAATAGCAAGTAGCAACTCGGCAAGACTTGATTGGTAACAAATCCCGTGGGCAGCCCCCAATCCTCCTCTCCCAAGCACACCTTACCCTTAGGATTGTTTGTCCAATTGGTCAATCCAACCAATCCAATCTAGCCACTCACAGAGGGAAGATTATCAAGTAATCGCAACTACAAGCGGAGCCTTGGTATCCACGCAGGGATCTTCTCCTCAAGAAGAGGCCTTAGTTCATCTCCACATGTGGAGGCCTTGATTCATCTCCATAGCAGGAAAGAGACACTCTGAGAAGAAGGAGCAAGGCTCTACTTTAGTTCTCAAATCTTAGTCTAACCCTAGATCTAGATGGGGAGGTTCTATTTATAGTCTAGGTAGGATAAGTGAGGAGACAAGGGCCCTCAACTCCAGCGGTAGTACTACCGCTGGCCGGCGGTAGTACCGCTACGGTACGCTGGCGCTGCCGGAAGATCGAACAGAGGGCCGTTTTCGGCGGTGGCTTCGGCGGTAGTACCGCTGGGGCGGTAGTACCGCCAGTGGGGCGGTAGTACCGCCCAGCTTCTTCTGGCTCGGCTGGACTCGGGTGGGGACGCGTCTGGCTCGACTGGACTTGGGGCGGTAGTACCGCTGTCCCCGGCGGTAGTACCGCCGCCTGGGACTTGTTCCCATTCTTCTCTCCTTCTCCTTCGTCTTCTTGACTCGATTCTTGTCCAACTTCTACACTTCCTTGGAGATCTTCAAGAGGGTCATGCCTGAGTATGCACAAGGTATCGGAATGAAGTAGCAAGCCATTCAAAGGAGTATCGAGATCACACATAGATAGGAGTGAATTCACCTTATCATGTAGAGCTTTGACTCTTGCTCTTGTCATTGGGCCACTTGGTGTTGTGTGCCTATGTTGCACTACATCATCTCCCCCCCCCTTGGGAGTGTCCTCCTCGACTCTTCGTCCTCATCATCACTTGGGTCACCAAGGTAAGGCGAGATGTCGGCGACGTTGAAGGTGTTATGAACGCCGTACTTGGACTTTGGTATGTCTATCTTGTATGCGTTGTCGTTGACGCGCTTGAGAACCTTGAAAGGGCCATCTCCTCTTGGCGCTAGCTTAGACTTTCTCTCATCGGGGAAGCGGTCTTTGCGTAGATGTAGCCAAACAAGGTCTCCTTCTTCAAAGATCATGGGGCGCTTGTTCTTGTTCATCTTCGTAGCATGGTCTTCCTTATGCTTCTCTAGCGTGGCTCTGTGTCTTCATGTAGTTTCTTCATGTAGGCGGCGCGCTTGTCGAAGTCCATGTTTACTTGTTCTCGGAGTGGAAGTGGTAGCATGTCTAGCGCTGTGTAGGGGTTGGAGCCATAGACAACCACGAAGGGTGTTCTCTTTGTTGCGCGATGTAGTGCTCGATTGTAGGCGAACTCGGCGTGTGGGATGCACTCTTCCCAATTCTTCAAGTTAGGCTTGATCAACACACGAAGGAGTGTGGATAGGCTCGGTTCACCACTTCGGTTTGGCCATCGGTTTGAGGGTGGTATGCGGTGGAGAACATGTGCTTGATTCCCATCTTGGCCATCAAAGTCTTCCAAAAATAGCTCACGAACTTGACGTCACGATCCGACACAATGGTCTTTGGCACACCATGAAGACGGACGATTTCCCTGAAAAACAAAGTAGCAATGTGTGAAGCATCGTCGCTCTTGTTGCAGGGTATAAAGTGTGCCATTTTAGAGAAGCGATCAATGACGACAAAGATGGAATCCTTGTTTGTTTTAGTGCGTGGGAGTCCTAAGACAAAATCCATAGCAATGTCGGACCATGGGTGATGTGGAATTGGCAAAGGTGTGTATAACCATGAGAGTTTAGAGTAGACTTAGCTTTGAGACATGTTGAACATCGTCGCACCAAGCGATTCACATCACGGTACATCCTTGGCCAATAGTAGTTTGTGGAAGCATTGCAAAGGTCTTGTCACGTCCAAAATGTCCCATTAAGACGCCTCCATGCGATTCCTTCAAAAGGACCAAACGAAGCGAAGACTCGGGTGTACATAGTTTGTTAGCCTTAAACAAGAAACCTTTGTGCAAATAGAAATCACCAATTCCTTTGTGCTCCGAACATTGAGCGAAAATGTCTCCAAAGAAAGCATCGGTAGCATACAACTCTTTAATCTCATCCAAACCCAAGACACTAATGTCAAGACGTGTAAGTAGGTTGGCCTTGCGGGATAGAGCATCCGCGACCACATTGTCTTTACCTTTCTTGTATTTGATTACAAAGGTGAAAGACTCAATGAACTCAACCCACTTAGCATGTCTTTTGTTCAAATTTGTTTGACTTTTCAAATATTTCAAGGATTCATGGTCGGAATGAATGACAAATTCCTTAGGACGAAGGTAATGTTGCCACACATCCAAAACACGAACCAAAGCAAATAACTCTTTGTCATAAATGGGGTAATTCAAGCGAGCTCCATCTAGTTTCTCACTATGGTATGCGATGGGTCTACCATTTTGCATAAGCACTCCACCAATGCCCAATCCACTTGCATCGCATTCAATCTCAAATGTCTTAGAGAAATCCGGAAGGGCAAGGAGTGGTGCTTCGGTTAATAACCGTTTGAGCTCATTGAAAGCAAAATCATGTGCGTTGCCCCAAATGAAAGGTACATTCTTCTTTGTAAGTTCATGGAGGGGGCAAGCAATTGTGGAAAAATCCTTGATGAAACGGCGGTAAAATCCGGCAAAACCAAGAAAACGTCTCAACTCCTCAAGTGATGTCGGAAAAGGCCAAGTCCGAATTGCTTGTATCTTTGCTTCATCGACTTCGACTCCATCCGAAGAAACAACAAAACCCAAGAAAACAAGTTTGTTGGTGGCAAAAGTGCACTTAGAAAGATTTGCATAAAGCTTTTCATTGCGAAGAACCAACAAAACTTGAGCAACATGAGAAGTGTGCTCTTCCAAAGATTTGCTATAATAAGGATGTCGTCAAAGTATACCACAACGAATTTGCCAATAAAAGGACGCAAAACATGATTCATGAGACGCATAAAAGTAGAAGGTGCATTGGAAAGACCAAATGGCATGACGAGCCACTCATAAAGACCAAGCTTAGTTTTAAATGCGGTCTTCCATTCATCACCTTCACACATGCGTATTTGGTGATATCCACTTTTAAGATCAATTTTGGAGAATATAGCGGAACCACAAAGCTCATCGAGCATATCATCAAGGCGAGGGATAGGATGGCGATACCGAACGGTGATGGCGTTGATGGGCGACAATCCATGCAAAGGCGAAGAGTGTTGTCGTGCTTGGGTACCAAGATGACGGGCACGGCGCACGGACTCAAACTCTCGCGGATATGTCCCATGGCAAGAAGTTCTTGTATTTGCCGTTCGATCTCCTTTGTCTCCTCGGGGTTGGTGCGGTAAGGAGCGCGGTTTGGTAGCGGTGCGCCGGGAACAAGGTCGATGCGGTGCTCGATTCCGCGTAGAGGAGGTAGTCCCGGTGGCACATCTTGAGGGAAGACATCTTCAAAGTCCTTCAAAAGAGACAACAAAGAAGGAGGAAGGTTTGTGAAAGTGTTAGTCATAGAAACTTCACCCTTGCATATGAGCACATAGTGTAAGTTTTGTGGAACTCTCTTTGAAGTGTCACACTCATTTGGCTTGTGGCTCTCACTCACTTTATGGTGGGTCTCTCGCTCACCACTCATCTCACTGACGAACGATCTTGTTGTGCCCTTGCAATAGTCTTGGCGTTGTCGGCGATGACTTGACTTGGTGTCATGGGACGAAGGACGAAGGTCTTGTCGTTGTTCTTGAAGCTATAGTAGTTTGTTCGTCCATCATGCATAGCACCCTTGTCAAATTGCCATGGACGCCCAAGGAGTAAGTGACAAACGTTCATAGGCACAACATCACAATCAACCGTATCTTCATAGGCTCCAATCTTGAAGGACACTTGCACCATGTGTTGAATCTTGACGGCTCCGGTATCACTCAACCATTGCACATGGTAAGGATGTGGGTGCTTCTTGAACTTCAAGTTGAGCTTATCACAAAGTTCTTTGCTCGCTAGGTTGTGGCAACTTCCACCATCTATGATGACCTTGATGGACTTGCCATTGATTCCCGCTCTAGTGTGAAACAAGTTGCATCTTTGGTCTTCTTCCACTTGAACATTGGTGGTTAGAGCTCTTGCCACAACCAAGGAAGGATTGTTGTCGCCATCACAATAGATCTCACTTTCTTCTTCTTGAGCACTTTGCATTGTGGCGACCTTGTTCAAAGCATTGTACTCATCTTCACTCATAGATTCATACTCTCCCATGTCATTGATGATCATGACCTTCTTGTTGGTGCACTCAAAAGATTTGTGCCCTTGTCCGCCGCACTTGTACATTGCAAAGTCTTGTGCCGGACGAAGATCCTTGAGGCGCCTTGGTAGGGGAGGTACTTTCTTGAAAGGTTGAGGCGCTTGAGGTGTCGATGTAGAGACTCTTGGAGGACCTCGAGTGTTCGCTTGAGGAAGAGCTTGTGAAGGTGTAGGAGTTGAAGAAGGCTTGTTGGCGTAGAATGCCTTTGTCTTGAGGTATTTGAGCTCTTCAAGCACGTGGCGCTCGGCCTTGGAAGCTTGATGTACTAGCTCTACCAAAGAGGCATATGGTTGGAACTCCACGATCTTCTTGATTGGATAGTTGAGGCCATTCATGAAACGAGCCATGGATTGCTCTTCGTACTCGTTGACATTGGCTCTCATCATGGAGATTTCCATCTCCTTGTAGTACTCGTCAACCGACTTCAAACCTTGCTTCAACTCTTGCAACTTCTTGTATAAGTCTCTAGTGTAATGGCTTGGCACGAAGCGCTTGTACATGGTTTCTTTCATTTCAACCCAAGTGTCAATTGGTTGTTGGTGGTTAGCGACGCGAGCATCTTGTAGTTGTTCCCACCACAAGAGGGCATACTCTTCAAACTCCATCGAGGCTAAGGCAACCTTCTTGATGTCGGAGTAGCGTTGCACGGAAGATCTTGTCAACCTTGAGTACCCATGAGAAGTAAGCTTCCGGATCACTTGTGCCGTAGAACTTGGGTATGTCAAAGCGGACGTTGGTCAAGTCATCATAGTCGTCACGGTGGCCACCACGTGGGAATGCACGTCCACGTCTCCTTCGGTTGAGTCCATCACCATTGTGTTGGCTTGACTCGTTATCACTTGACTCGGAACGTTGGTGTTGGTGACGATCGAGGCGCATGTTGAGGAGGTAGCTCTTGTTGAGGAACGGGTTGCTCGACATTGTTCGCATTGTCATGGTTTTGATGACGTGGCCTTGGAGGATGACGAGGGTGACGTCCTTGTTCACCAAAGTCATTCGCACCCGGAACGCCATTGTCATTTGCCAATGGGTCATGACGATCACGTTGTTGCGGTGGTGGTGATGGTATGCGTTCACGACGATCATCATTTTGGTGAGGTTGTTCTTGATGCGCATTGGCATTGTTCGCGTGAAGATCATGTGGTTGTTCAACGTGAGGAGGAGGTCGTTCATGGGCGTCGCGCCTTGGATCATGTTGACGTTCTTGTCGAGGTTCATGACGTCCATGACGTGCTTGTGTCGACCTTGAGGTGCTTCTTGTACGGCTTGAGTGTGAAGAAGCTCGTTGTCGCGCAAGGTTGTTGATAGCTTCGGTCAACCGCTCCATAGTTGCTTCTTAGCACTCATGCGGTCGTTGAAGGTGTTGTCTTGATTTTGAAGACGGCGCTCGAAGCGTCTAGGTTATCACGAAGAAAGTGTCGCATGCCAACAAGCTCCGATTGTGTGACATAGCCATGATCACCGCGAACTCCACCATGGATTTCCTCTTCCGAGCTTGAGCTTCCGTTTGTACTTCCCCTAAACATTTTCTCAAGATCAAGTGAGATATGTGGTAAGAAAAACCAAGACAAACTATATCCCAAGTATAATGTGGCTTGAGAGGAGAGTATCCGGTTCTAACACCCAACACACACACTTATGAGGATAGGAAGGTATGAAGTGGCAAACGAAACAAGCAAACCCGCGACAAGTATATTGTCAAAGGTAGAGAAAATCCACAATGATCAAATTACCAAAGAAACTCCAACCACAAATGATGAAGAAACACACACAAAAGCGAATAATGGGGTTGGGCGACCAAAGGGCGAGCACTCGAAGATAGACAACCTAACGAAGACTACGTGCTCAAATGTCACCCAACACAAGAAGGACGCTAGCTCAATTGCTTTTTGTGGGCAACGGATTTGCACAAGAGTTAACACTCACACTCACTTTGGCGGTCTTAGCTTTGTCGCAACCTACAAGAGATGAAACTTGGCACCACTTGATTCTTTTCTTTTCTTTTTTTTGATTTTTGCTTTTTGACGATGATTCCTTCTCTTTTGCTAGTGCCAAGCTCTCTAACGATACACACTCGCCAATACTTGAAGACAAACACTCAACACGTGCAATGCCTCGCAATATCACCGAGCTAGTCCGATAGGTCAAGGTACAAAAGGAAGAAGGGCTCACAACGGATTATGATGGTGGGGGAATGTCGAGTCCTTGGTGGCGTCGTCGCTTGGCGTTGATGATGCGTTGCTGCGGAAGCTTGTCGATTGTAGACGTAGGGCACACCAAGAAAGGACTCAAACCAAAGAGGAAATGCCAAAAACGAACCGAGGAAAAGAAAAAATTTCTGAAAAATCTGCCCTGGCGGTAGTACCGCTGCCCCGCGGTAGTACCGCCCGGTACCGCTGGCGGTACCGCTGCGCGGATCTGCGCGATTTTGACTCGAAATTGGGCGGAATTGGGCTCCAAAACTTCCTCGAATTCGTGGGAAATCGGCAAAATTGAGGCTAGGGAACGCAAACAAGGGTGGAGGGGGTCCTAAAGCAACAGATCCATGGACAAAAACTACCAAAAACGCAACGAATCGACAGATCGGCTCGAATCTAGGCAAGGCTATTTTTGGTGGAAATTTTCGAATTTCTCAAAAACGAAGAAAAATTTGGTGGATTTTGGTGGAAACACAAATCAAATCCGTGTCAACCTAGAGCTCTGATACCATATGATGCGGGTTGGTCCCGATTTTCACGGATTTGTGCGGAGGGAAAGATGAACACGAAGAACACGCGAAGAACGAAGAACACAAAAGGGGGAAACACAACACAAAGGGTAAATAGCAAGTAGCAACCGGCAAGACTTGATTGGTAACAAATCCCCGTGGGCAGCCCCCAATCCTCCTCTCCCAAGCACACCTTACTCTTAGGATTGTTTGTCCAATTGGTCAATCCAACCAATCCAATCTAGCCACTCACAGAGGGAAGATTAGCAAGTAATCGCAACTACAAGCGGAGCCTTGGTATCCACGCAGGGATCTTCTCCTCAAGAGGAGGCCTTGGTTCATCTCCACATGTGGAGGCCTTGATTCATCTCCATAGGAGGAAAGAGACACTTTGAGAAGAAGGAGCAAGGCTCTACTTTAGTTCTCAAATCTTAGTCTAACCCTAGATCTAGATGGGGAGGTTCTATTTATAGTCTAGGTAGGATAAGGTAGGATAAGTGAGGAGACAAGGGCCCTCAACCCGTCAGGTTCCCGCTGGGCAGGCCTCGAACAGCTTCTGAAGTCAACTCCAGCGGTAGTACCGCCAGGCCCAGCGGTAGTACCGCTACGGTACCGCTGGCGCTGCCGGAAGATCGAACAGAGGGCCGTTTTCGGCGGTGGCTTCGGCGGTAGTACCGCTTGGGCGGTAGTACCGCCAGCTTCTTCTGGCTCGGCTGGACTCGGGTGGGGACGCGTCTGGCTCGACTGGACTTGGGGCGGTAGTACCGCTGTCCCGGCGGTAGTACCGCCGCCTGGGACTTGTTCCCTTTCTTCTCTCCTTCTCCTTCGTCTTCTTGACTCGATTCTTGTCCAACTTCTACACTTCCTTGGAGATCTTCAAGAGGGTCATGCCTGAGTATGCACAAGGTATCAGAATGAAGTAGCAAGCCATTCAAAGGAGTATCGAGATCACACATAGATAGGAGTGAATTCACCTTATCATGTAGAGCTTTGACTCTTGCTCTTGTCATTGGGCCACTTGGTGTTGTGTGCCTATGTTGCACTACATCACCATCTAGGAGTATATGGACCCTCCTTATATTATCTGACCCACGTGCACCCTCCCTGCAATCTAGGAGTATCAGTCGCACTTTTAGGTCATCCTAAAGCACGTGCGACAATCCTATCCATCTGGGCCCCCGTGGACCCCTCCTAGCCATCTAGGAGTATACGGACCCTCCTTACGTCATCTGACCCATGTGCACCCTCCCAGCCATCTAGGAGTATCAGTTGCACTTTTACGTCATCCTAAAGCATGTGTGACAATCCTAGCCATCTGGACCCCGTGGACCCTCCTAGCCATCTAGAGTATACGGACCCTCCTTACGTCATCTGACCCACGTCGATGTAGTGCAACATAGGCACACAACACCAAGTGGCCCAATGACAAGAGCAAGAGTCAAAGCTCTCCATGATAAGGTGAATTCACTCCTATCTATGTGTGATCTCGACACTCCTTTGAATGGTTGGCTACTTCATTCGGATACTTTGTGCATACTCAGGAACCACCTTGATGACGACCCTCAATGGTGTGAAGAAGATGACCAAGAAGATGGCCAAGAAGAAGAGCGAGGAGAAGAAGCTGGAATTCCTGAAGAGTTGCCGGCCGATACTACCGGGCCAGCAAGGCCGGTACTACCGCCGAAAGGCCAATCGGTACTGGATTAGAGGCCACCTTAAGCGGAACTACCGGAATTAATTCCGGTACTACCGGACTTCCGCGCGTCCGGTACTACCGGCCAAATCTGGCGGTACTACCGGCCTGGCGCGTGCCTGCGAGCAGATCTGGGTGTTGACCCATGTAATTCGTCCCCTTTGGGCCTAGACTATAAATAGGACCCCTCCATCTAGATCTAGGGTTAGACTAAGATTTGAGAACTAAAGTAGAGCCTTTGATAAGGATCAAGCAGGATGATCCTATGATTGTTGTCCCGATCTTTCACAGCAACAACGTCGATGAACATCACCTGAAGGTGAGGACGAATCCGGCAAGCAACGTGATGGAGATCACCACGCCTCAAACCAAAGCACGACAATCCTTGATGAACACAAGAACTGATGAGGATATAATCGGGGTACATGATGATTATACATGCTTGAGCTGGAAGGAATTATTGAGCCTCACTGATGTTCATTATAAGGTGAATTCTTTCCGAGTAATAAATAATGTTTGTGTTTATGAGAATGTTATACTACCTAAGCCTATGAATTTATGTATGATTAGGTTTACTAATAACACAAACGTGGATGGAGGAGAGGAAGCAAGGAGCACAAGAAGGAGGCGTGGAAAACAAAGTTGCTGCCATGGAAAACAACATCAAGGAAATGATATTTCAATTCGGACTGGCAGAAGTCCCGAATTTGAAATAGTCATCGATTCTTCATACGGGCTCCAAATAAAGCAAGGAAGCACAATCCGGAAAGGAAATTCGAAGAGCTTTCCAATGGATCCGGCCCCATCTACAGATTCGACTCGTACAAGGCGTGGTGACCGAAACAAGTCACGAATCGTTTTCTGCCAGCTTCCAAATAGAGTCCAATTGGCTGTACCCATGTTGGGTCAGTTTGTAATCGAGTTGGTTAAGTCCAACCGAGTAGGAATAGGCTAAATTCGTGGGAGGCATCCCCCTCCCTCATATATACCTAGTTCCCACGAATTATTAGGTTAGACTTTGTTAAGACTAAACCCTAGATTTCCAGACTTGAACAATGTTCATCTGAAATTATCCTCACCAATTTGGTGATTGTTACTGCTTGCAAATTATACGTGTTATCTGCTGTTCCACTGGGAATAAGGGGATACAGGACCACTCGTGATCATTGATTGCGTGTGCAAGAGTGTGTAGTTGAGAATATCCAAAGGGATTGAGGGCTGTTGCATTGGCATCAGGGTTCATCCAGGAGAGTTGTCAGTGAAGCACTAGTTATCTATCAAGTTATCGTGAGAGTTCATCGAGAAGATCGGGCCACCCCTTATCATCTTGCTATCAGATTTACAGGTTGCCTCGGTGAGCTGTTTTTCTTCCCTTAGATTCGAGTGTTTTTCATCCTATACAGAAAAAGCCCCACAAAAATAGTGAGATTTCGAGTTTGCCATAGCCCTAGATCAACACCGAATTGCTTCTTCTAGTTGCTGTTTCTTGTTGATTTTGTGTTTCTGTTTTCCTTTTTGTGTCTTGCGTCTATCTAGGTTTAGGGTTCTTCGAGTTCATCTTTGTTTCCGAGTAGAGTCTTGTTTCTATTCCTGTTTCGAGTCAATCCTTAAAAATACCAAAAATAGTGCTACCCGAGTTGATCTCTTAGTTCTAATTCGAGTTGGAGTTGAATTCTGCAGCGGCATCAAAACCACCAAATCTCTGCCGTGGATTCTTCTTCTAGTTGGACTCGGATTCCATAGCGTGGCCGCCACAAAAATCTCCACAAATACTGCCGTGGATCCGCTCCTAGCTTAACTCGGAGTGCAATCTACCGCGGCACCAAAACCCTCAAGTTTCTGCCGCGAGTTCGAGCCCTAGCTGGAATCGGACTCCTGTCGTGCCGGGCACAATTTTGCGCAAATCGCTGTCGCGGCCGTTCCTTGTTCTACTCGGATTCGAGTCCCGCCGCCGCGGCACAAAAAGGAGCGTTTTCCTGCTGCGATCACCACATCCCCGCACACCCGCGCGCGTTGCCTGCCTCGGCACAGATTTGGGCTATTCTCTGCCGTGCCTCTTTGGTGAGTTCTCGTGTGTTTTCAATTCTGTTTTCATTGCCAATTTCTCTCGATCCCAAATCTGTATCCTTGTGAACCATAGCCACGGCCTATCTACACATATAATTAGGAGCCTACCCATAAGACTAGCTCTTTTATTGCTCACAGGCTGCTCAATAGGTTATTTGCACGGCATTGTGTTTTCTGACAAATTCGAGTTACTGTAGCAGTACGTGAGGAAGGTATAAAAATACAAAAGAGAGCATACAAAAAGAAGAGTGAAAAAAAAAGAGAGAAACAACAATAGCAAAGAGGCCGAATCTTTATTGTGTTCACTAGTGGAGCTTGATACATATCCTCTTGGTTGATTTTGTGGACATTACTTGAGCAATCTTGTGCCTGTTTTCTTGAGCTTTTGCTAGTGTCTTTCTAGTGCTTGCAATATCTCTACCATATAATTGCTAGCCACATTTGTCTCCCAGAGTGTGTGTGTTTCTTTAGTGAAATTTTTATCACATTAGACAGTAAATAGGAGTTGCTATTTTGGTGTTGTTAGGATTCCCAACCAAGCCCCACCAAATACCCTATTTGTCTTGTGACACTTGATATCCCGGTTATTCTCTTCTCACAATTGGTACACTTTTCATTGATCCTTGTTGGTAAGTACATCCTATTCACTTTGGAACGGTGAGATACCTTTTCTTTGCTGGTTCGAGTGAGTTGTGAGAGTTACACCATATACATACTGCCATATATTTATATATACTAACAATGGTTGATCCTTTCATGGAGAAGCCATTACCATCTGTTTCTTGTTGCAGTGATACATTTTGGGAGGAGAATTCTAGTGGGATACCTGCCTCAGATTTGTTCCACTTCATCGCAGACATCAAAAGTTGTCCTGCTGTCATTACTCTTGATAAGGGTACTCGGTATAATTTTGTTAGTCTTGATGTTGTTGAGAAATTGCAATTGGAAACATATCAATTAGCTCCATATTTGTTACTTACTAATGATGATAAAATTAGAATTACTCTACGTACTCTTGTTCCATTAACCATTAATGGTCATACGGAGCAAATTCATTGTAGTGTGATTCCCAAAGCTTTTACATGTTGTCATCTTTTGTTAAGTGCATCATTGTCCAAAAAAATTCGGTTCAATTTTGAGAGATATTATCCTGATATACTATTTCTTTGGAATCATAAGTGGCATAAAAGAAGCCATGCATCACTTGAAAACATTCAGGAGGTTCTTTCTACTAATGTAATCATGTCTACTCCTAGTGTTGTTTCTTGTAATGTGCAGGTCGCTTTTGAAGAAAGGGAGCCTATAGTACAACCTGCACCACCACCAACACATGCATTGGAGGAGCCTACTATTGTGCCTACTATTGTTTCTTGTGATATGCAGGTTACTCTTGAAGAAAGGGAGCCCTCACTAGTACAACCTGCATCACCACTTGAGATAGATGAATCAGTACCTACTACTTCTGAGGAGGATGTCATTGATATTGGTGCTGATTTGAAGCTGCAACATGCAAATTCGAAATTTTGTGAGCCTACTACTTTCATACATGATAATTCAGATTTGCATGATACACATATTAAAGAACCATGTGCTGATTTACCAACTACAAATTTTGAGCATGTGGTAATGATTACACATAAAGAAGTGCTTGCTAAAATACCACCTGTTAATGTTGTGTCTTCTATCATGTTAGATGAACCAATTTCTGTGCAATGTGCTATGAATAGGATTTCTGAAATTTCATATGTTAATTCTAGCACCTATGTTCCTGGTTTCACTTTTCATCTAGTTGGTGACTATAACATGAATGAAATTTTTATGGTGGATCACATATGTATTACTTGTGATAGCATTGCTGAATTGAACATTGTGTTACCTCGTTGGATTGTTTACAATTTGCTAAATCTGAACACGATTTTACACATATGTTTGATTTGCAACAAAATTTGATGAATACATATGCTACTGATTTGGGCTTCACTTATATTTGCAAAATGAGTCGCATCTTACATAATCGAAATAATGAACATGATAGTATCCTTGAGTGTAATACTTTCTGGTCATTACTTTGTTCTAAATATCTTAGTACCACATTTCAAGCATGGTATCCAATATCTACTGAATTACATTGTTTGGATTGGTTTTACCTTGCTACCATGAAATTTGATCATAGATCTTCTGTGAGAACACTAGATTTAATACTAAACAGTACAAATTTATATGTGGTTGTTTCTCATCTTGATCATGATTATATGAGCTTCACTTATACCTGCAATTGTGATTGCTATTTGATGAGATGCTATTTGTTTTCATGTGACAATTATGTGATACATACATGCAATTTTCGTTGCTTCATGTCATGTGAGAATTTTTATCATGTCCACGAAACTAATGCACCCCATTATAGATACATATATTCTGCATACACGTTGTTCTTTTTGTTTCTTCCACGTTCAGCTTACCACAAGCCGAGGACGTCTTGTCTTGAAGAAAGGGAGGATGATGAGGATATAATCGGGGTACATGATGATTATACATGCTTGAGCTGGAAGGAATTATTGAGCCTCACTGATGTTCATTATAAGGTGAATTCTTTCCGAGTAATAAATAATGTTTGTGTTTATGAGAATGTTATACTACCTAAGCCTATGAATTTATGTATGATTAGGTTTACTAATAACACAAACGTGGATGGAGGAGAGGAAGCAAGGAGCACAAGAAGGAGGCGTGGAAAACAAAGTTGCTGCCATGGAAAACAACATCAAGGAAATGATATTTCAATTCGGACTGGCAGAAGTCCCGAATTTGAAATAGTCATCGATTCTTCATACGGGCTCCAAATAAAGCAAGGAAGCACAATCCGGAAAGGAAATTCGAAGAGCTTTCCAATGGATCCAGCCCCATCTACAGATTCGACTCGTACAAGGCGTGGTGACCGAAACAAGTCACGAATCGTTTTCTGCCAGCTTCCAAATAGAGTCCAATTGGCTGTACCCATGTTGGGTCAGTTTGTAATCGAGTTGGTTAAGTCCAACCGAGTAGGAATAGGCTAAATTCGTGGGAGGCATCCCCCTCCCTCATATATACCTAGTTCCCACGAATTATTAGGTTAGACTTTGTTAAGACTAAACCCTAGATTTCCAGACTTGAACAATGTTCATCTGAAATTATCCTCACCAATTTGGTGATTGTTACTGCTTGCAAATTATACGTGTTATCTGCTGTTCCACTGGGAATAAGGGGATACAGGACCACTCGTGATCATTGATTGCGTGTGCAAGAGTGTGTAGTTGAGAATATCCAAAGGGATTGAGGGCTGTTGCATTGGCATCAGGGTTCATCCAGGAGAGTTGTCAGTGAAGCACTAGTTATCTATCAAGTTATCGTGAGAGTTCATCGAGAAGATCGGGCCACCCCTTATCAAGAACCTCTGCAGCAACTTTTATTACAAACTGATAAACGGCATCGCCGTCCCCGGAGGGATGCTTCACCAATGGAGCACAAAACTAGTAGTGTTTTTCTTGACTAATGAATTGAACTCCCTAAACCCTAACTCGGCCAGCTCCTTATATGGAGGCTGGGGCGCCCCACTAATGGGCCTAGCTGGTTCGGTTGGACAGGCCCAAAACGAACACTTAATAAAAATAGCAAAGACATAAATAAAATTACAATTGACACAACTAGCTTGGTGGAGTCCTGAAATTAGGCTGCACCTCCTCCGTCGTGCCCATATCATCCTCCCCCCCTTCAAGAAGCGTTGTCCCCAACGCGTGAGGGTCTGCTCGAAAGGGTGGCGTGATGTCAATAAAATCAGCACGCGTCTTCTTCATCTTCAAGCCTTGCTTGCCTTCCTCACCACATCCTCCCGCTCGGCCTGCTCGACTTGATACAGTCTTGGGCTCCTGCACCTCCTTTCAGCTCCACATGAGATTGGACCTAGGCGCCACCATCATCCTCTTCTCAACTCTTGTTGGAGCTCGTTGCTGCTGAACATGAACCTTCTTTGCACGACCCTGGAAAGTAGTAATGCCTGGGCCACACAATTGACGAACACGTCCATCCTTGCCTTTATGCACACGTACTGTTGCTCCAACAAAACGTTTCCGAGGTGTTCTCACAAAACTGTGGCTGACTACCCGCGGCACCATATGCACCGGAACACGATCAGCACCACCGTCATCGGTCTGATCACCCATGTCAACACGAACTAGAAGTGGAACACACGTTGACACATCCTTCCCTTCATCAATAAGAGGCTAGACTTCAACCGGCTTGTCACTAACAAGAACTAGCTTGTCATGTACAGGCTTGGCTGAAACAATATCATCACTGACGCTCCTCGCATCATGCTCCTCATGTTGCATCTTAGGTAGCCCTGGTTGTGGCTTAACCTTGCGCAACTTCTCCTTGCGAACCAGCAGCACCACATCAGACTTGATTTGATCATCTCTCATAGGCTTCAAAGTCCGCTGCTTGCCATCATGCATAAAAGAATATGTATTTGCTCTCCCAGCATGTAAAGCATTATGATCATACTGCCATGGACGACCAAGTAACAGCCCACATACCTCCAATGGCAACACATCACATTCCACCTCATCAACATATTCACCAACTGTAAATGGCACACGCACCTTGTGAGTAATCTTCATCATACCACAGCTATTCACCCACTCAACATGCCTCGGTTCTGGAATACGCCATGTGGATAAACCCAAAGCTTCCACAACCGCCTTGCTAATGCCATTACAGTAGCTACCACTGTCAATCATCAACTTGCATGCTTTGCCTTTGATCATGCACTGCGCCTGAAATAAATTCCAACGCCGGCCTCTATCCGCTGTCATTCAAGTATCATCATGTACTCTCTTGAGCTGCATATTCAGCCCACTCAATGGTACAACCTCCTCAGGGAGAACCAACTTGTCCAGCTCCGTGGACCTCTCCAAAAATCTAGAACGCAGAAATTGTTTGAATTCTTCCCAACTAGATGTTCCACCTGCAATGCCTTTCGCAGATCGCTCGTCACTCCACCAACTAGCCACTTGCTCATCCACACGCCTTCGTGCAAGAACATATTCAGCATGACCACCAAACTTGGTGTCGAGTGTACGACATCTCTCGAAACCACGGTCCATGTCTTTCTCCCAAGACTGATACTCCGTGCGTGTCGCGGAACCATCCAACATCCACTCGATCTTGGTAGAATCCAATGCGAAACCTACTATGAGAGTAGTGTAGTCATGATATACATCGTCAGACTTCTCCCTCTTGCAAACAATCGTCGAAGAACCCATCTATGCAAACAAAACTATTCTTCCGATACTGTACCTGCTACAATAATTCGTGCTTTTTTTTATACTTCTTTTCTATTTTACCAAACCAGCAATGTAGTCAACGTTAGGGCACTGTAGCTACAGGAAAAATTGATCCGAGATCTCCTCCCTTCTCCTGTTTTCGTTTTCTGAAACAACGGAAGGAAAAATAGCCAAGGAAAACTTGGAATCAATTCCTTGTACGATACCAATTACCGATCGCTGCTGCCCCTTTCCTTTTTTTTTCACGTAGAAAGTTGACCGACCTGATTAGTCACGTATGGCACCACGCAACTGATCGGTATTCTTTTCCTGGTTGCACAACACGTCTTTTTTTTCTGCCCAACGAGTCCAGCTGCAGCACCCAACGCTCCAAATGAGTCATCCAGAATTCCCAAGTCCGATCCGATCTCGTTTCCTTCCTTGCTCTCTCGACGAAGGCAGACTAGGACCGATCCGATCTCGACGAACGTACCAAGAACTCCTCGATCAAACCTGCAGAGCGACTCCGATCGGCAAAAATCGACTAGCACGGTAGCGACGGAACTCCAACCCTCCAGCCAGCAACGACGAAACTCCTTCACGCTCCAACACCGCACCTTCCCAACAGAAACAAAAACGAATCAAACTCCTTCTCTGTAGCAGTCTGATCCCAATCAAACCACAAAGCAACAACTCGCCGTGATCAACCCAGAAATCTGATACCACATGATATAGATTGTTTGCCCGATCTTTCACCGCAAGAACCACCGGATAACTATTCTTCCAATCACTGGAGTAATCCGCGTAACCTGAAGAACGAGAGAACGAATCCCACAGCGAGCAACGAGGTGATAAACACCACGCCTCACACCAAGCTCGACAACCCTTGACAGATTCAAGGACCTTCTAGCAAATGCACTATCATTCTTGACAGACTCAAGACCCTTCGTGCCTCAATTTCAAAGATAACTGACGAACGTCCGAGACGCCATCTACACGCCGGTCCCTTAGGACGGAGGCAACCATGAACTTTTAGTTCTACATAATTTTTCAACTCTCTAAAACCCTAGCCGCTGGCTCCTTTATATAGGAGGCCAAACACCTAGTCGGTTGGACAGGCCCAAACCTAAACCTAATTGACTCCTAAACCTAGTTGGACTCGACCTGGATACAAACCGACCCATGGCGGGTTCGGCCTTAGATTTGGCACGCAGACCTAGTTAACACTACCTTAGACTTTTACATCTCATTTAAATATGTCCTAGCGTGTCAACCAACCAACACGATGCCGACGATGCCCTCATCATCTTCCCCTTCTTAGAGAGGCGTTGTCCTGAACGCTGGAAGGTCTTCTCCAGCGCTTGTGGCGTCAATTATGCATAATCGCCACGCTTCTTCTCCATTCTCAAGTCTTCACCGGCCTACCACACCACATCCTCCCTCTCGGCTAGCTTGACTTGTTCTTGGCGCCCTCCACGTTTGGCACCACCAACCTGATGTAGACACAATCCGTCATACTGCAACATGCAAACGAATCATGCAAATCACCGGAACGCAGCAGGACAAACTCCTATACACCACGGATCCAAATAAGCCGAATACGCCACAAAGATGCAATCTCCAATCTTGTATCTTTTTTTTTGCCCATGCACAAAATCTGTACAGCCCATGCCGGACAGCACACCAACCTGAAGCAGAATACGTACAGCACTAGAATTTTGGGAATCAGCCTATCACGATCCCAACTGTTCCACCAAAACTCACGTATATTTCCTCCTTTTTTTTAATTGCTGCATGCACTCGTACCAAGTAAACCAACCGATCTCCTCTTTCCTATTTCCACACCACGTGATGTTTTTTTTTCTTTTTGGCCAATCAGCACACGAAACGAATTCTGCACTGGTATTTTCTTTCCTTGATTTCCTCCGATCCTTTCCTTCCTTTTCTTTTTCTTCCGATCGGATCCCAAACAGACTCCTCTTTCTTTTCTTTTTTTTTGGCCAAAAGGAACGTACCAAATTGTTGGAGTCCACGCGGAAACAGCAAACTAGAGTCCAGCTGCGCCACGCAATGCTCCAAGCGCGTCGTTACTTCGAAACACACACGAGATTGATCCCGTCGTAACCATCCAATCAACTCGCCGGCTGACTGCAGATACTCCAACTCGCCCTCGTCGACGTGCTAACTCGCCGACGTGCCTCCTCTTTGCGCCGAGATGCAAATCCTTGCCAACTCGTCGCCTTTCCACCAAACAATTCCAGCAAAAAACAAATCTACCAATCTGTGATAAACCTGCAGATCGATCTTCAACTGGACAAACCTCCTCACGGTGATCAACATGGCGCTCTGATACCAGATGATACGGATCAAGTAGGATGATCCTATGATTGTTGTCCCGATCTTTCACAGCGAGTAACCCGGATAGAATTCCTTCCAACAACGTCGATGAACATCACCTGAAGGTGAGGACGAATCCAGCAAGCAACGTGATGGAGATCACCACGCCTCAAACCAAGGCACGACAATCCTTGATGAACACAAGAACCTCCGCAGCAACTTTTATTACAAACTGACAAACGGCATCGCCGTCCCCGGAGGGATGCTTCACCAATGGAGCACAAAACTAGTAGTGTTTTTCTTGACTAATGAATTGAACTCCCTAAACCCTAACTCGGCCAGCTCCTTATATGGAGGCTGGGGCGCCCCACTAATGGGCCTAGCTGGTTCGGTTGGACAGGCCCAAAACGAACACTTATTAAAAATAGCAAAGACATAAATAAAATTACAATTGACACAACTAGCTTGGTGGAGTCCTGAAATTAGGCTGCACCTCCTCCGTCGTGCCCATATCAGCCTTGCTCCTTCTTCTCAAAGTGTCTCTTTCCTCCTATGGAGATGAATCAAGACCTCCACATGTGGAGATGAACCAAGTCCTCCTCTTGAGGACAAGATCCCTGCGTGGATACCAAGGCTCCGCTTGTAGTTGCGATTACTTGCTAATCTTCCCTCTGTGAGTGGCTAGATTGGATTGGTTGGATTGACCAATTGGACAAACAATCCTAAGAGTAAGGTGTGCTTGGGAGAGGAGGTTGGGGGCTGCCCACGGGGATTTGTTACCAATCGAGTCTTGCCGGGTTGCTACTTGCTATTTACCCTTGTGTGTTGATTTTCCCCTTTTTTGTATTCTTCGTTCATCGCGTGTTCTTCGTGTTCATCTTTCCCTCCGCACAAATCCGTGAAAATCGGGACCAACCCACATCATATGGTATCAGAGCTCTAGGTTGACACGGATTTGATTTGTGTTTCCACCGAAATCCACCAAATTTTTCTTCGTTTTTGAGAAATTCGAAAATTTCCACCAAAAATAGCCTTGCCTTGATTCGAGCCGATCTGTCGATTCGTTGCTTTTTTGGTAGATTTTGTACATGGATCTGTTGCTTTAGGACCCCCTCCAGCTTTGTTTGCGTTTCCTAGCCTTAATTTTGCCAATTTCCCACGAATTTGAGAATTTTTCGAGCTCAATTTCCGCCCAAATCGCGAAGAACAACTCCAGATTTCGAGTCCACCGGTACTACCGGCCAGCCTTGCGGTACTACCGGGGCAGAACGAGCGGTACTACCGCCGGGCAGGTTTTCTGAGCAAATTTTTTTCTTTCTTCCTCGGTTCATTTTGGCATTTCCTCTTTGGTTTGAATCCTTTCTTGGTGTGCCCTACGTCTACGACATCGACAAGCTTCTGCAGCCACGCATCATCAACGCCAAGCGACGAAGCCACCAAGGACTCGACATTCCCCCACTACCATAATCCGTTGTGAGCCCTTCTTCCTTTCGTGTAACTTGACCTATTGGACTAGCTCGGTGATATTGCGAGGCATTGCATGTGTTGAGTGTTTGTCTTCAAAGTATTGGCGAGTGTGTATCGTTAGAGAGCTTGGCACTAGCAAAAGAGAAGGAATCATCGTCAAAAAGCAAAAAAAAAAAAAGAGAAAAGAAAAGAATCAAGTGGTGCCAAGTATCATCTCTTATAGGTTGCGACAAAGCTTGAACCGCCAAAGTGAGTGAGTTTGTAACTCTTGTGCAAATCCGTTGCTCACCAAAAGCAATTGATAGTCCATCTTGTGTTGGGTGACATTTGAGCACGTAGTCCTCGTTAGGTTGCCTATCTTCGAGTGCTCGCCCTTTGGTCGCCCAACCCCATTATTCGCTTTTGCGTGTGTTTCTTCATCATTTGTGGTTGGAGTTTCTTTGGTAATTTGATCATTGTGGATTTTCTCTACCTTTGACAATATACTTGTCGTCGGGTTTGCTTGTTTCGTTTGCCACTTCATACCTTCCTATCCTCATAAGTGTGTGTGTTGGGTGTGAGAACCGGATTCTCTCCTCTCAAGCTACATTATTCTTGGGATATAGTTTGTATTGGTTTTTCGTTACCACATATCTCACTTGATCTTGAGGAAATGTTTAGGGGAAGTACAAACGGAAGCTCAAGCTCGGAAGAGGAAATCCATGGTAGAGTTCGCGGTGATCATGGCTATGTCACACAATCGGAACTTGTTGGCATGCGACACTTCTTCGTGATAACCTAGGACGCTTCGAGCGCCGTCTTCAAAATCAAGATAACACCTTCAACGGCCGCATGCAAGCTCACGAAGCAAATATGGAGCGGTTGACCGAAGCTATCAATAACCTTGCGCGACAACGAGCTTCTTCACACTCAAGCCGTACAAGAAGCACCTCAAGGTCGACACAAGCACGTCATGGACGTCATGAACCTCGACAAGAACGTCAAGACGACATAAGGCGCGACGCCCATGAACGACCTCCTCCTCACGTTGAACAACCACATGATCTTCACGCGAACAATGCCAATGCGCATCAAGAACAACCTCGCCAAAATGTTGAACGTCGTGAACGCATACCATCACCACCACCGCAACAACGTGACCGTCATGACCCATTGGCAAATGACAATGGCGTGCCGGGTGCGAATGACAAGGCAACGTGACCGTCAACCCTCGTCATCCTCCAAGGCCACGTCATCAAAATCATGAGAATGCGAACAATGTCGAGCAACCCGTTCATCAACAAGAGCTACCTCCTCAACATGGTCCTCGTCAAGAGGTTCCTCATGATCGTCAACAACACCAACGTTCCGAGTCAAGTGATAACGAGTCAAGCCAACACAATGGTGATGGACTCAACCGAAGGAGACGTGGACGTGCATTCCCACGTGGTGGCCATCGTGACGACTATGATGACTTGACCAACGTCCGCTTTGACATACCCAAGTTCTACGGTACAAGTGATCCGGAAGCTTACTTCTCATGGGTACTCAAGGTTGACAAGATCTTCCATGTGCAACGCTTCTCCGACAACAAGAAGGTTGCCTTAGCCTCGATGGAGTTTGAAGAGTATGCCCTCTTGTGGTGGGAACAACTACAAGATGCTCGCGTCGCTAACCACCAACAACCAATCGACACTTGGGTTGAAATGAAAGAAACCATGTACAAGCGCTTCGTGCCTAGCCATTACACTAGAGACTTATACAAAAAGTTGCAAGAGTTGAAACAAGTTTTGAAGTCGGTTGACGAGTACTACAAGGAGATGGAAATCTCCATGATGAGAGCCAATGTCAACGAGTTCGAAGAGCAATCCATGGCTCGTTTCATGAATGGCCTCAACTATCCAATCAAGAAGATTGTGGAGTTCCAACCATATGCCTCTTTGGTTGAGCTAGTACATCAAGCTTCCAAGGCCGAGCGCCACGTGCTTGAAGAGCTCAAATACCTCAAGACAAAGGCATTCTACGCCAACAAGCCTTCTTCGTCAACTCCTATACCTTCACAAGCTCTTCCTCAAGCGAACACTCGAGGTCCTCCAAGAGTCTCTACTTCGACACCTCAAGCGCCTCAACCTTTCAAGAAAGTACCTCCCGCTACAAAGGCACCTCAAGGATCTTCATCTGGCACAAGACTTTTGCAATGCTACAAGTGCGGCGGACAAGGGCACAAATCTTTTGAGTGCACCAACAAGAAGGTCATGATCATCAATGACATGGGAGAGTATGAATCGATGAGTGAAGATGAGTACCATGCTTTGAACAAGGTCGCCACAATGCAAAGTGCTCAAGAAGAAGAAAGTGAGATCTATTGTGATGGCGACAACAATCCTTCCTTGGTTGTGGCAAGAGCTCTAACCACCAATGTTCAAGTAGAAGAAGACCAAAGCTGCAACTTGTTCCAAACAAGAGCGGGAATCAATGGAAAGTCCATCAAGGTCATCACAGATGGTGGAAGTTGCCACAACCTAGCGAGCAAGAACTTTGTGATAAGCTCAACTTGAAGTTCAAGAAGCACCCACATCCTTACCACGTGCAATGGTTGAGTGATACCGGAGCCGTCAAGATTCAACACATGGTGCAAGTGTCCTTCAAGATCGGAGCCTATGAAGATACGGTTGATTGTGATGTTGTGCCGATGAACGTTTGCCACTTACTCCTTGGGCGTCCATGGCAATTTGACAAGGGTGCTATGCATGATGGAAGGAGTAATTACTATAGCTTCAAGAACAACGACAAGACCTTCGTCCCTTGACACCAAGTCAAGTCATCGCCGACAACACCAAGACCATTGCAAGGGCACAACAAGATCGTTCCTCTAGTGAGATGAGCGGTGAGCGAGAGACCCACCATAAAGTGAGTGAGAGCCACAAAAAGAGAGATGAAAGAGTTGAGAGAGAACCCATCCATCCTACACTATGTGCTCATATGCAAGGGTGAAGTTTCTATGACTAACACTTTCACAAACCTGCCTCCTTCTTTGTTGTCTCTTTTGAAGGACTTTGAAGATGTCTTCCCTCAAGACGTGCCACCGGGACTACCTCCTCTACACGGAATCGAGCACCGCATCGACCTTGTTCCCGGCGCACCGCTTCCAAACCGCGCTCCTTACCGCACCAACCCCGAAGAGACAAAGGAGATCGAGCTTGAGTCCATGTGCCGTGCCCGTCATCTTGGTACCCAAGCACGACAACATGCTTCGCCTTTGCATGGATTGTCGCCCCATCAACGCCACAACCGTTCGGTATCGCCATCCTATCCCTCGACTTGATGATATGCTTGACGAGCTTTGTGGTTCCGCTATATTCTCCAAAATTGATCTTAAAAGTGGATATCACCAAATAAGAATGTGTGAAGGTGATGAATGGAAGACAGCATTTAAAACTAAGCTTGGCCTTTATGAGTGGCTCGTCATGCCATTTGGTCTTTCCAATGCACATTCTACTTTTATGCGTCTCATGAATCATGTTTTGTGTCCTTTCATTGGAAAATTTGTTGTGGTATACTTTGACGACATTCTTATCTATAGCAAGTCTTTGGAAGAGCACACTTCTCATGTTGCTCAAGTTTTGTTGGTTCTTCGCAATGAAAAACTTTATGCAAATCTTTCTAAGTGCACTTTTGCCACCAACAAACTTGTTTTCTTGGGTTTTGTTGTTTCTTTGGATGGAGTCGAAGTCGATGAAGCAAAGATACAAGCAATTCGGACTTGGCCTTTTCCGATGTCACTTGAGGAGTTGAGACGTTTTCTTGGTTTTGCCGGATTTTATCGCTGTTTCATCATATATTTTTCCACAATTGCTTGCCCCCTCCATGAACTTACAAAGAAGAATGTACCTTTCATTTGGGGCAATGCACATGATTTTGCTTTCAATGAGCTCAAGCGGTTATTAACCGAAGCACCACTCCTTGCCCTTCCGATTTTTCTAAGACATTTAAGATTGAATGCGATGCAAGTGATTGGGCATTGGTGGAGTGCTTATGCAAAATGGTAGACCCATCGCATACCATAGTGAGAAATTAGATGGAGCTCGCTTGAATTACCCCATTTATGACAAAGAGTTATTTGCTTTGGTTCGTGTTTTGGATGTGTGGCAACATTACCTTCGTCCTAAGGAATTTGTCATTCATTCCGACCATGAATCCTTGAAATATTTGAAAAGTCAAACAAATTTGAACAAAAGACATGCTAAGTCGGTTGAGTTCATTGAGTCCTTTACCTTTGAGTTAATTGTTTGTCCAATTGGTCAATCCAACCAACCCAATCTACACTCTAAGAGGGAAGATTAGCAAGTAATCGCAACTACAAGCGGAGCCTTGGTATCCACGCAGGTGTCGTGGTGGGAACACGCAGATGCCTAGGGGTAGGCTTATTCTGGGGCCGAACGGATGCTTGTGGTTTCGGGGAGGGATTGCGCGATGGAGTCGCACACGAAGAACACACGAAGAACACGAAGAACAAGCAAGAACAAGAACAAGAACCGCAAGAACACAAAGCACACACGATGTACCCTGCTTCGGGGCCCTCGTGAGGAGGTAAAACCCCTACTGCAGCACTAGCCTACTTGTGTATTCTCCTCTTTGTATATGATTTGTACATGTGCTCCTCGAGCAGTGAAGATCTAGCAATGGAGAGGAACTCCAGGAAGAAGAAAGCTCCAGTGAGCAAGAGGAAGAAGAGAGAGCCCATGGGCTGTGTAGCCCTCTCCCGCGTCTCCTCTCCCTGGTGTCCCTTATAACGTGGAACCCAGGGAACAATGAGTGGAGGAGGAGACACCACGCCTGTAGCACAGTTGACTCCTTTGTCTTCTAGCACTTGTCTCCGGCATCTCCGGGAGATGCCGTCCTTGCTTTTGTCTTTTAGCCGTTGTCTTCAGAATCTCCACGTCCTCTTCTTATCCTCTCCGAAGATATTTGTGATGATCCGGATAAGGATGTCCCGGCATCGGCGGGATGATCCGGTTAGAGATGTATTGGCGTCTGCGGAGAGTGATCACGTTAGGGATGTCTCGGCGTCTTCGGATGGTGATCCGGTTAAGGATGTCCCTGCGTCTTCGGAGAGTGATCCGGTTAAGGTTGTCTCCGGATCTGCTGAGCGTGATCCCGTTAAGGAAAGTGATCCCCTTAAGGAAAGTGATCCCCTTAAGGAAAGTGATCCGGTTAAGGAAAGTGATCCCCTTAAGGAAAGTGATCCCCTTAAGGAAAGTGATCCCCTTAAGGAAAGTGATCCGGTTAAGGAAAGTGATCCCCTTAAGGAAAGTGATCCCCTTAAGGAAAGTGATCCGGTTAAGGAAAGTGATCCCCTTAAGGAAAGTGATCCGGTTAAGGAAAGTGATCCCTTTAAGGAAAGTGATCTCGTTAAGGATGAAGAGTCGAGGCCACCTGCCTTGACTTGGAGCACATCTGACGTCCTGGGAGCTTCGGTCAAAGCAACAACTCTGGGGTACCCGGGGTCACATCCCCGACAGTAGTCCCCGAGGCTGTGGGGGACTCGCAGAGTCGCGCACAGACTTACAAAAAATAAATAAATGAGCACACCAGGAAATCTCCATATGCATAGCCTTTGTAATTCGGTCATCTAGCCATGCCTTTCAGGCCAAATGCGACATCCGGTTGACCGAGCTCACCCGAATCAACAACGAGATGACAATTCGCACTGGAAATGTGCTGGCTGCATGGGCATGGCCACACACAGATGTCTCTGCCGACATTGAGCAATTTTGGCATACTGCCTGCATGGCCACCATTGTCTGCCGGTTGTTAGCCCTCCTGGCCTTTACCGAATTGAGATGCCGCCAGTGTCGGTTGGCCCTCCTGGCTTTTACCGAATTCAGATGCCGCCAGCGTCGGTTAGCCCACCTGGCTTTTACCGAATTGAGATGCCGCCAGCGTCGGTTAGCCCTCCTGGCTTTTACCGAATTCAGATGCCGCCAGCGTCGGTTAGCCCTCCTGGCTTTTACCGAATTCAGATGCCGCCAGCGCCGGTTAGCCCTCCTGGCTTTTACCGACTGGGATGCCGCCAGCGTCGGTTAGCCCTCCTGGCTTTTTCCGACTGGGATGCCGCCAGCGTCGGTTAGCCCTCCTGGCTTTTACCGACTGGGATGCCGCCAGCGTCGGTTAGCCCTCCTGGCTTTTACCGACTGGGATGCCGCCAGCGTAAGCTGGACCGACATAAACCTGCAAGTTTGTATTTCATATGCCTCGTTATCTCGGCCCCTCTGGGCATATCACGTATGTCTCGGTACCTCGCCCCTCTGGGCATATCACACAACTTGGTACCTCGGCCTCTTTGGGCATATCACATATCTCGGTATCTCGGCCTCTTTGGGCATATCACACATGTCTCGGTACCTCGGCCTCTTTGGGCATAACTCATATGTCTCGATACCTCGGCCCCTCTGGGCATATCACATATGTCGGTTCTTAGCCACTTCGGGCATAACTCATATGTCGGTCTTTAGCCACTTCGGGCGCATACCGACATAGATATCTCCAGCCTCAGCTGGTTTGACACATAACCTGCAATAACATAACTCAAAGGTTGCCTCTGGCTAACAAACATAAACAAAGATCTGGTATGCAAATGATGCCATGATACGCTGGCAAACAGAATAAACAGCGATATGGGATATGGAATGATGTCATGATACTGTGACAAACTGAAATAAACTGCGATCTGTGATGTGGAATGATGCCGTGATAATGTGGCAAACCGAAATAAACGGCGATCTAGAGAGTACCGATAATGCTAGGGTACCTTGGATAATTTGAGATAACCAACATAACCATGATACCTTGGATTTCAATTATGATCCGGATGACCCGGAATTCCAATATAACCCGGATTTCCAACATGATCCAGATTTCCAATATGATTCGGATTACCAATGTGATTCGGATTACTAACATGACCCAGACTTCCAATGTGATTCGGATTACCAATGTGATTCGGATTACCAACAGGATCCAGACTTCCAATGTGATTCGGATTACCAATATGATCCAAATTTCCAAGGTGATTCGGATTACCAATAGGACCCAGATTTCCAATGTGATTCGGATTACCAATATGACCCAGATTTCCAATGTGATTCGGATTACCAATACACCTTGGACTTCTGGAATACTTCGGATTTACAGGATACCTCAGTAACGAACATTCTCAACCAAACCGATGTCACCTTTCAACGTTAGTCCAACATACATATCATGAAGAATATTTGACGGAAATAACCATTATACCAACCGAGGCAAACTAGCTATAGCAGTTGACAGAAAACGAATCTAACAGCAGATACCAAGCACAAAAAACTAGACTCGGTTTTAACCGAGTCCCCGAGTTACTTTTCTTATCTAGGAGAAAGTGCAAAACAGACTGGTCAACCAGTCCCCGGGTCAAGACATCTTGTCCGGGGTAAAACACGTAGACAAAAAGCGAGGGGGCAGTCCCCGAGTACTGTTTGAGACTACGCAGAAGCATAAAGCAGACATATAAACGATACTTACAAGGCCAGGTTGTTGAAGAAGTCGAGGAAGACGCTAATGCCAGTATGAATACCCAGAATAGACTCGGATTTCCAAGATATGATTCGGATTACCGAAACTAGATTCGGATTGCCAGGTTGATTCAGATTCCAGAATATGCCAAAACTTGATTCGGATTCCAGAACATGCCAAAACGTGACTCGGATTTCCGAAATCTGCCAAAACTTGATTCGGATTGCCGAAACTTGATTCGGATTGCCAAGTAGATTCGGATTCCAGAACATCTCAGGATTCCAGAACAGCTTGGATTCGCACTGTATCCAACTCGAAAATGAGTCAACATGCGGGGACGATGCCGAAGTCGAGTCCCCGAGTCACTTTTCACACCACGGATCTGTCGATGATGTCAAGCTAGAGCGCGGGGACAATGGTGATGTTGAGTCCCCGCGTTGATGATGAAGATCCCATCCGAAATTAACCCAACAAGCGCCACTATCAGCCCCACGGTGGGCGCCAACTGTCGTGGTGGGAACACGCAGATGCCTAGGGTAGGCTTATTCTGGGGCCGAACGGATGCTTGTGGTTTCGGGGAGGGATTGCGCGATGGAGTCGCACACGAAGAACACACGAAGAACACGAAGAACAAGCAAGAACAAGAACAAGAACCGCAAGAACACAAAGCACACACGATGTACCCTGCTTCGGGGCCCTCGTGAGGAGGTAAAACCCCTACTGCAGCACTAGCCTACTTGGTGTATTCTCCTCTTTGTATATGATTTGTACATGTGCTCCTCGAGCAGTGAAGATCTAGCAATGGAGAGGAACTCCAGGAAGAAGAAAGCTCCAGTGAGCAAGAGGAAGAAGAGAGAGCCCATGGGCTGTGTAGCCCTCTCCCGCGTCTCCTCTCCCTGGTGTCCCTTATAACGTGGAACCCAGGGAACAATGAGTGGAGGAGGAGACACCACGCACTGTAGCACTGTTGACTCCTTTGTCTTCTAGCACTTGTCTCCGGCATCTCCGGGAGATGCCGTCCTTGCTTTTGTCTTTTAGCCGTTGTCTTCAGAATCTCCACGTCCTCTTCTTATCCTCTCCCGAAGATATTTGTGATGATCCGGATAAGGATGTCCCGGCATCGGCGGGATGATCCGGTTAGAGATGTATTGGCGTCTGCGGAGAGTGATCCCGTTAGGGATGTCTCGGCGTCTTCGGATGGTGATCCGGTTAAGGATGTCCCTGCGTCTTCGGAGAGTGATCCGGTTAAGGTTGTCTCCGGATCTGCTGAGCGTGATCCTGTTAAGGAAAGTGATCCCCTTAAGGAAAGTGATCCCCTTAAGGAAAGTGATCCGGTTAAGGAAAGTGATCCCCTTAAGGAAAGTGATCCCCTTAAGGAAAGTGATCCCCTTAAGGAAAGTGATCCCCTTAAGGAAAGTGATCCCCTTAAGGAAAGTGATCCCCTTAAGGAAAGTGATCCCCTTAAGGAAAGTGATCCGGTTAAGGAAAGTGATCCCCTTAAGGAAAGTGATCCGGTTAAGGAAAGTGATCCCTTTAAGGAAAGTGATCTCGTTAAGGATGAAGAGTCGAGGCCACCTGCCTTGACTTGGAGCGCATCTGACGTCCTGGGAGCTTCGGTCAAAGCAACAACTCTGGGGTACCCGGGGTCACATCCCCGACAGCAGGGATCTTCTCCTCAAGAGGAGGCCTTGGTTCATCTCCACATGTGGAGGTCTTGATTCATCTCCATAGGAGGAAAGAGACACTTTGAGAAGAAGGAGCAAGGCTCTACTTTAGTTCCCAAATCATAGTCTAACCCTAACCCTAGGAAGGGGACGAACTATTTATACTCTAGATCCAAAGGGATAAGATTACAAGGCAAGAGAGCCTTTCCAGCGTGCAGATCCGCCCGCAGCGGTAGTACCGGACTGAACCCGGTAGTACCGGGTGTGCGGTAGTACCGGGGCAGTACCGGGGCCACTACCGGGATGTGACCCGAGGACACCAGGAGCTTCCGGGAGATACGGTAGTGGGCGCGTTAGTAGGTGCGGTAGTACCGCGCCAGCACGTCGCGGCAGTACCGAGGCGGGCATGGGCGGTAGTACCGGACCCGGTGGTGGCTTCGACGGGCGCCACGTCAGGCGAGGGCGGTAGTACCGGCTCGGGAGACCCGGTAGTACCGCCTGAGGCTGTTTGATCTTCATCCTCTCCTTCTTGGCTGCTCTCTTGGCCATCTTCTTGGGTCTTCTCTCGGTCATCTTCTTCACTCCATTGTGGGTCGTCGTCAAGGTGGTTCCTGAGTATGCACAAAGTATCCGAATGAAGTAGCAACCCATTCAAAGGAGTGTCTAGATCACACATAGATAGGAGTGAATTCACCTTATCGTGGAGAGCTTGGATTCTTGCTCTTGTCATTGGGCCACTTGTTGTAGGAGACGTAGGTTGGGCTGCATCACTCTCCTTGTACTTGTGCAACACGAGCTTATAGTCTTCGCTAGGATCATTTGGTTCTTTAGCTCACTTCTTGGTTGCATAAGTCCCATTTATCAATCCGCGCGTGTGTTTCCTTGAACTACATTCCTATCTTTTGAGATTGACTTGTTTTGCTTTGTGATCATCGTGGTTCTCTACTTGCTTTGACAATATCTTGGTTTCCGGTTGGTTCAATTTGCTTTCCACCTACTACCAACTTTGAAGCCGTGTGTGTTTTGGAGTTTGCTTTGAATACTTGAACACAAGCATTTACTTTGTGATCGTTTCCCTTGGTTGTCCACGACGTCCAATACTATCTACAAGGTGAGAGGTTGTGTTCTAGTTCCTTTCCACTCCACATATATACACTTGTCTTGTGAGTTGACATGTCTAGGGAGAGTGAATGCCACTATGGAGGCCAAGATGATGTTGAGTACATGATGAGCCACAACAACTATGATGCCTCAAACTTTGAGGACATGGGGACTACTACGACGACTACACCGACAATGACCCCCATGACATGATTGATCATCACCAAGACTTCCGCTACAACTACTCCGACTACGACTCCGACTATTCAAGCGTCCACGACAAGGAGCGGTACCATGACGTCGAGCAACCTCCATCAAATTGTATCGACTCCAAGTACGTGCGAATCTACCACGACTCCGACTACATGAGCTCCAACGACAATGAGGCGCAAGTGTCTTCACATGCCTCATCACATGGTACCAACTTTGACAACAACGACATGGTGGAGCGCCACTACTACGACTACCCCTCCGATGACTTGGTGGAGAACGTCTACGACTACTACTCTTGTAGCATGTGCGGCGACTTCGTCAACATGCAAGAGGAGAGGACCCCCATGACCACCATGTTCAAGAGCGGTACCACCAAGCGTCATGGCACAACCCATTATGGTTCAAGCTCAAGATTGAGCAACAAGAAGACCACCATGAGTTCATCCTATGGAGTTCCATCTACTTCCAAGAGTGCCAAGTTTCGCCATTCGCCATCAACTTCAAGAAGGAGCCATGACAAGGCCGTCTCCAAGAGCGACAAGCTTCGACATTCTCCTTCGACAACAAGACGGCGACCCACGAAGTGCATCGACAAGGCCAAGCCAAGCCAAGGCCCATCTAGCTCATCATGGCGACACATGAAAGATGCCAAGGTGGACCACAACATATCTCCAAGCTCTAGTGGAAGCTCCAAGGAAAGGTCGCCAAGGCAACAAGAACGCCGACGTCAACATGAAGAGAAACATCCAAATGACTTTCGGCGACACCCCTCCACTCAAGAGCGCCAACGTCGACGTGAGAAGACGGCGACAAAGGCGCAACCTATGGTGTCCCTTCGTGCTAACACTACATCGGCGCCAACAAGACCTACAAGCTCCATGTTTGATGAGATCATGGCCGGCATCGACAACTTCTTCGAGAAATTCCAACGTCGACGCCGGAAGAAGCATGGTCACACACGTGAGACCACAACCAAGACGGCGCCCTTCTCAAGCACTTCTCATGATATGGCTTCTACACCAAGTGCCACCACCACATTGGCCCCCATATGGCAAGATGAAGACCTCCTATGCGACAATTGCCAAGGCCAAGACCATGACCCACGAGAATGTCCCAATCTCTTGTGCCCACTATGCAATAGAAGAGGTCACATGATGTGGGAGTGCAAAGTTGGTGAACAAGACGGTGACCATGATGGTGAGAAGACGGTCGGGCATGGGATTTTCCCTTCGACCACGGAGGCGAGCATGGAGAATGCTATCACCTATGACCATGGGTCAAGTGATGATGATGCCGAGCATGGGATGTTCCCTTCGGCAATGGAGTCAAGTGATGAAGCGGAGCATGGGAGTTTCCCTTCCGCAAAGGAATCGAGTGATGATGCCTTTGCTATGGCATCGACCTTTGGAGGCGAGTTGGTTGAGGAGGTTGAGCATGGGAGTTTCCCTTCAACCTTGGAGGCGTATGGAGATGAGGAAACCGAGCATATCCCTATGAGCTCGAGTTATGAGATGGTACCAATCCCATGTGAGAATGAGAGCCACTTAGCCCACTTGAGTGAGAGTGAGAGTGAGTTGAGTGCCTCCACCATATGTGAGTTTGAGTGCTTTCACTTTGAGGGAATGAGTGATACACCAATTGAGTTGAGAGAGGTAGTTGATAGGTCTTGTGAGGCCATTTTGATTTCTAACAACTTAACCTCTACCTCTAGTGTGTTTTCTCATTGTGTGCTAGGTTCCATGGATGATGAGACGCCTATCCTCGACATGATGGTACCTCAAATGGAGAAGATGTACATGGAGGATGATGATGATGCCACCCCATGTCTTCTTCAAGATGAACAAGTCGGCTACATGAAAGCCCCTACTACTTCAACACCTACTTTACATGAGCGGGACTACAAAGGTATGGGTGTTAATGTGACCATGTTCCCTCTAGTGGACATGATGAACTATGATTGCTTGCATGCTATGGATGATTCTTTTGAGGTCACATATGATTCGTTTTTATTCCCTTGTGATACTTTGTTTGAAACCAATGTTGATCAAGTGGAATCACCTATTTGTGATGATTTTGGCATGAGCATGCCTTGTTACGAATGTTTCTATTTTTCTCCCATTGTGGCTTGCAACATGTTGAATAATTTCTCTTTCACATGTGTTGCTTGCACCAATGTTGAAATGCTTGATAATGAGATTGCCCCCATAGCTTTCTCAAATTTTGGAGATGTTTTGTTTTCTCTTATGGACCTTGTTCCATCCTTCACTTTGCATAGTGACCATCCACATATGTCATATTTTCCAATTGATTTTTGTGTTGTTGGTGATGTGCAAATGAAGAGACACTTCATGATGGATGATGTGTTCATATACCGTGCACATAACTTCTTCATATGTTGTCTGGTGTGTGCCGGTAACCGCATGATAATGTCAACCTCTCTTGAGCATGAGTTGACAAAAAGAGCTCTTGAGAGCATACACTTGAGTCGTGGATCGAACCCGGCTCTAATACCCTTCCCATGTTTTGCATCAAACAAGTTGATCAATTTCTCTTGGTTTTGGTTTGTTTGCAAACATGTTTGTGATAATGCTTTCCCGTATGGCAAGACAAATTTCCCCATCTTTTATGTGAATGATTTATGTGTTGCAACAAATATGATGAACACTTGTTCTTTTAAATGGCTTGTGTGCAACCATAATGACATTTTGAGCATGTCTTGTCATGAGTTTATTGGTTTTTACCAATTTGGTGTTGCAACAAATATGTTGAAAACTTGCTCTTTCATGTGCTTTGTTTGCCACCATGATGATATTTTGGACATTCTACATTGTGTGTTTTTGCCAAATTCTCCTCTTGTTGCATCAAGGTTGATGACAAATTGTCACTTTCAATGCCTTGTGTGCAATAATGACCATATGGTTCAAAGTGAGATTCCTAGATGGCATCCTCATATTTTCATGGAGTTTTTGTGTTCCCACATGTTGAAGATGTTCCATTGGATTGCTTGCTCTTTGACCTTGCACTTGCACTACATTTTCATATTCTTGTGTTGTGCTAACGGTGCTATGACAAAGAATGGACATGTCATTGTTGATATGCTCCTCTTTCTTGCACACACATGGTTTGCTTGGTCTTTAGTGTGTGTAGGCATGGTGAATCCCAATTCTTCGACAACACATCTACCTCCTTTGCATGGTGATGAAGAGCAAGAGTCGAGGACGACTCTTTTTAAAGGGAGGGGAGATGATGTAGTGCAACGTGCCCTAAGCACTCCAACATACCACAAGTCACCATTGACATCAAAGGTTTAACTCATTCCTCTTGGATAACTCAATTCCCACCCTTTTGAATGTTATACTACGTCATCCTCCATACCTTGTTGATACTAGGTTCGCCACGATGAGTACGCATACACGAGAGGATGACCAAAATGCAAGAGGAACGAGGCCCGACAAGACGGTGGCTTGGAAAAGGAGAAGGAAGAGAAGCTGCAGCTTCTGCAGCGGTACTACCGCCCTCCGAGCGGTACTACCGCTGAGCCCCAGGAGCGGTACCACCGCTAGCGGTACCGCCACCACTACCGTGCCGCGCCAAATGCTCTCTGGATCGCCAGCGGTACCTGCCGGTACCTGCATCGTACTACCGCTGGAGGACTTCAATCTTATTCGTGAGAGCCCGCCGGTACTACCGCTGGAGCAGCGGTACTACCGCTACCTGACCTGGAACGGTACTACCGCTGCCCCAACGGTACTACCGCTGCCTGCGTGCAGAAACAGGGAATATTCCCTTGTATCCCTCTCCCACCTACCCCTTTGGGTCAAACCTATATATAGGCACCTACCCCCTCCAGATCTAGATAGACTATGTTTTGAGATTAGAGTAGAGCTAGACTCCTTCTTCTCAAAGGTCTCCTTCCTCCCCTTGTGGGGATGGCTCCTCCCTAGTGGAGAAGATCCCTTCGTGGATTCAAGACCTCTACTTGTAGTTTGACTACTAGCCAATCTTTCATCTTCGGGTGACTTTATTGGAGCGGTTCGGTTGACCGTTGGAGAAACAACCATCCAAGATCCCTTCTTGTGTATCTTGCCAATCTCTCCCTTTGGGATTCTATTGGGCCGGTTGGACCGACCGGTAAGGGAAACGGTTCTTGTATCTTGTTTGTGTTCGAGTATTCCGCTGCGTTCTTCCTCGTGTTCTTCGTGTTCTTCGCGTTCTTGTGTGAGTTCGTCCACTCGTTCGTCAATCCGTGAAGATTGGGCCACCCTAGAGGAACCTTTTCCTCATCATGGACCCCCGTGGACCCTTCCTTGCCATCTAAGAGAATACGGACCCTCCTTACATCATCTGACCCACGTGCACCCTCCCAGCCATCTAGGATTATCAGTAGCACTTTTAGGTCATCCTAAAGCACGTGCGACAATCCTAGCCATCTGGACCCCCGTGGACCCCTCCTTGTCATCTAGGAGTATACGGACCCTCCTTTCGTCATCTGACGCACGTGCACCCTCCAAGCCATCAAGGAGTATCAGTAGCATTTTTAGGTCATCCTAAAGCACGTGCGACAATCCTAGCCATCTGGACCCCCGTGGACCCCTCCAAGCCATCTAGAGCATACGGACCCTCCTTACGTCATCTGACCCACGTGCACCCCACCCAGCTATCTAGGGGTATCAGTAGCACATTTAGGTCATCCTAAAGCATGTGCGACTATCCTAGCCATCTGGACCGCCGTGGACCCCTCCTAGCCATCTAGGAGTATACGGACCCTCCTTACGTCATCTGACCCACATGCACCCCTCCCAACCATCTAGGAGTATCGGTAGCACTTTTACGTCATCGTAAAGCACGTGAGACAATCCTAGCCATCTGGACCCCCGTGGACCCCTCCTAGCCATCTAGGAGTATACGGACCCGCCTTACGTCATCTGACCCACGCGCACCCTCCCAGCCATTTCGGAGTATCAGTAGCACTTTTAGGTCATCCTAAAGCACGTGTGACAATCTTAGCCATCCGGACCCCCGTGGACCCCTCCTAGCCATCTAGAGTATACGGACCCTCCTTACGTCATCTGACCCACGTGCACCCCTCCCAGCCATCTAGGAGTATCAGTAGCACTTTTAGTTCATCCTAAAGCACGTGCGACAATCCTAGCCATCTGGACCCCGTGGACCCCTCTGATGTAGTGCAACCTAGGCACACACCACCAAGTGGACCAATGACAAGAGCAAGAGTCAAAGCCCTCCATGATAAGGTAAATTACCTCCTATCTATGTGTGATCTCGACACTCCTTTGAATGGTTTGCTACTTCATTCCGATACCTTGTGTGTGCTCAGCTATGGTGGACCTGAAGACCCCTATGAAGATGGCCAAGAGGCGACGCAAGATGATGGAGAAGATGACCCAGGGAAGACCCAAGAAGATGGTCAACAAGAAGAAGAAGAAGAGGGAGAAACTGCCTGGCCGGCCCACAGACCGGCCTGGCCGGCTCCAGAACCGGCCTACAACCAGAGACGCCGTGATGCGGGTAGGTCCCGATTTTCACGGATTTGTGCGGAGGGGACGAAGAACACGAAGAACAATGGATGAACACGAAGAACACACAAAAGGGGAATCACACAAACACAAGGGTAAATAGCAAGTAGCAACCCGGCAAGACTCGATTGGTAACAAATCCCCGTGGGTAGCCCCCAATCCTCCTCTCCCAAGCACACCTTACTCTTAGAATTGTTTGTCCAATTGGTCAATCCAACCAACCCAATCTAGCCACTCAAAGAGGGAAGATTAGCAAGTAATCGCAACTACAAGCGGAAGCCTTGGTATCCACGCAGGGATCTTCTCCTCAAGAGGAGGCCTTGGTTCATCTCCACATGTGGAAGCCTTGAATCATCTCCAAAGGAGGAAAGAGACACTTTGAGAAGAAGGAGCAAGGCTCTACTTTAGTTCCCAAATCATAGTCTAACCCTAGATCTAGTCCAAGGAGTCCTATTTATAGTCTAGATCCAAAATGAGGCGAAAGGATAAGGTTACACGGGCCTGCTGCCCGAACTGCTCCCGCACTGGCGGTAGTACCGCTGGATTAGCCGGTGGTACCGCCAGTGCGGGAGGGCTTCACGCATCCCACGCCCCCGATACCGTCCAGTACCGCCGCCGGTACCGCTGGCGGTACCGGGTAAGGGGTCCGACAGGCTGTTTTGGCGGTAGCATGTGGCGGTAGCGAGCGCTGCCGCTGAGGTGGGCGCTGATCCTTCCCACGCTCGCGGTACCAGGCGGTACCGCTGCCGATACCGCTGGCGTGGGGCTGGTTCGGCTTGTCTGGACCAGGGGCGGTAGTACCGCTTAAGCCAGCGGTAGTACCGCCGCCTGGGGAGTTCTTCTCCATCTCTTCTTCTTCTCCTTCATCGCATTGGCTCGACTCTTGTCCATCTTCTTGCGTCGCCTCTTGGCCATCTTCATAGGGGTCTTCAGGTCCACCATAGCTGAGCACACACAAGGTATCGGAATGAAGTAGCAAACCATTCATAGGAGTGTCGAGATCACACATGGATAGGAGCGAATTCACCTTAGCATGTATAGCTTTGACCTTGCTCTTGTCATTGGGCCACTTGGTGTAGACGCCATAGGCGGGGCTACATCATCTCCCCCCCCCCCTTGGAAAAGAGTCGTCCTCGACTCTTGGTCCTCTTCATCGCTTGATGTCCCATAGTATGGCGAGAGGTCGGCGACGTTGAAGTGTCATGGACCAATGCTTGGAGTTGGAGATGTCGATCTTGTAGCATTGTTTGATGCGCTTGATAACCTTGAAAGGTCCATCTCCACGAGGGTGAAGCTTGGACTTCCTTGCATCCGGAAAGCGATCTTTGCGAAGGTGTAGCCACACAAGATCTCCTTCTTCAAATATCATGGCGCGCTTGTGTTTGTTCATCTTCGTAGCATGGTCTTTGTTGTGCTTCTCGAGAGTAGTTCTTGTTTCCTCATGGAGCTTCTTCATGTAAGCGGCTCGCTTGTCGAAGTCCATGTTAACTTGTTCACGGAGTGGAAGTGGTAGCATGTCGAGCGCGGTGTAGGGGTTGAACCATAGACGATCTCGAAGGGTGTTCTCTTTGTTGCGCGATGTAGTGCTCGATTGTAGGCGAACTCGGCGTGTGGGATGCACTCTTCCCAATTCTTCAAGTTAGGCTTGATCAACACACGAAGGAGTGTAGATAGGCTTCGGTTCACCACTTCGGTTTGGCCATCGGTTTGAGGGTGGTATGCGGTGGAGAATAGTTGCTTGATTCCCATCTTGGCCATCAAAGTCTTCCAAAAATAGCTCACGAACTTGACGTCTCGATCCGACACAATGGTCTTTGGCACCCATGAAGACGGACGATTTCCCTGAAAAACAAAGTAGCAATGTGTGAAGCATCGTCGCTCTTGTTGCAAGGTATAAAGTGTGCCATTTTAGAGAAGCGATCAATGACGACAAAGATGGAATCCTTGTTTGTTTTAGTGCGTGGGAGTCCTAAGACAAAATCCATAGCTATATCGGACCATGGGTGATGTGGAATAGGCAATGGTGTGTATAACCATGAGAGTTTAGAGTAGACTTAGCTTTGAGACATGTAGAACATCGTCGAACTAGGCGTTCCACATCACGCTTCATTCTAGGCCAATAGTAGTTGGTGGCGAGCATGGCGTAGGTCTTGTCGCGTCCAAAGTGACCCATGAGTGTCCTCCATGAGATTCCTTCAAAAGGACCAAACGAAGCGAAGACTCGGGTATACATAGTTTGTTAGCCTTAAACAAGAAACCTTTGTGCAAATAGAAATCACCAATTCCTTTGTGCTCCGAACATTGAGCGAAAATGTCTCCAAAGAAAGCATCGGTAGCATACAACTCTTTAATCTCATCCAAACCCAAGACACTAATGTCAAGACGTGTAAGTAGGTTGGCCTTGCGGGATAGAGCATCCGCGACCACATTGTCTTTACCTTTCTTGTATTTGATTACAAAAGTGAAAGACTCAATGAACTCAACCCACTTAGCATGTCTTTTGTTCAAATTTGTTTGACTTTTCAAATATTTCAAGGATTCATGGTCGGAATGAATGACAAATTCCTTAGGACGAAGGTAATGTTGCCACACATCCAAAACACGAACCAAAGCAAATAACTCTTTGTCATAAATGGGGTAATTCAAGCGAGCTCCATCTAGTTTCTCACTATGGTATGCGATGGGTCTACCATTTTGCATAAGCACTCCACCAATGCCCAATCCACTTGCATCGCATTCAATCTCAAATGTCTTAGAGAAATCCGGAAGGGCAAGGAGTGGTGCTTCGGTTAATAACCGTTTGAGCTCATTGAAAGCAAAATCATGTGCATTGCCCCAAATGAAAGGTACATTCTTCTTTGTAAGTTCATGGAGGGGGCAAGCAATTGTGGAAAAATCCTTGATGAAACGGCGGTAAAATCCGGCAAAACCAAGAAAACGTCTCAACTCCTCAAGTGATGTCGGAAAAGGCCAAGTCCGAATTGCTTGTATCTTTGCTTCATCACTTCGACTCCATCCGAAGAAACAACAAAACCCAAGAAAACAAGTTTGTTGGTGGCAAAAGTGCACTTAGAAAGATTTGCATAAAGCTTTTCATTGCGAAGAACCAACAAAACTTGAGCAACATGAGAAGTGTGCTCTTCCAAAGACTTGCTATAATAAGGATGTCGTCAAAGTATACCACAACAAATTTCCAATGAAAGGACGCAAAACATGATTCATGAGACGCATAAAAGTAGAAGGTGCATTGGAAAGACCAAATGGCATGACGAGCCACTCATAAAGACCAAGCTTAGTTTTAAATGCGGTCTTCCATTCATCACCTTCACACATGCGTATTTGGTGATATCCACTTTTAAGATCAATTTTGGAGAATATAGCGGAACCACAAAGCTCATCGAGCATATCATCAAGTCGAGGGATAGGATGGCGATACCGAACGGTGATGGCGTTGATGGGGCGACAATCCATGCAAAGGCGAAGAGTGTTGTCGTGCTTGGGTACCAAGATGACGGGCACGGCACACGGACTCAAGCTCTCGCGGATGTGTCCCATGGCAAGAAGTTCTTGTATTTGCCGCTCGATCTCCTTTGTTTCTTCGGGGTTGGTGCGGTAAGGAGCGCGGTTTGGTAGCGGTGCGCCGGGAACAAGGTCGATGCGGTGCTCGATTCCGCGTAGAGGAGGTAGTCCCGGTGGCACTCTTGAGGGAAGACATCTTCAAAGTCCTTCAAAAGAGACAACAAAGAAGGAGGAAGGTTTGTGAAAGTGTTAGTCATAGAAACTTCACCCTTGCATATGAGCACATAGTGTAGGGTGGATGGGTTTTCTCTCAACTCCCTCATCTCTCTCTTTGTGGCAAATAGTGTAAGTTTTGTGGGAACTCTCTTTGAAGTGTCACACTCATTTGGCTTGTGGCTCTCACTCACTTTTGGTGGTCTCTCGCTCACCACTCATCTCACTAGACGAACGATCTTGTTGTGCCCTTGCAATGGTCTTGGCGTTGTCGGCGATGACTTGACTTGGTGTCATGGGACGAAGGACGAAGGTCTTGTCGTTGTTCTTGAAGCTATAGTAGTTTGTTCGTCCATCATGCATAGCACCCTTGTCAAATTGCCATGGACGCCCAAGGAGTAAGTGACAAACGTTCATAGGCACAACATCACAATCAACCGTATCTTCATAGGCTCCAATCTTGAAGGACACTTGCACCATGTGTTGAATCTTGACGGCTCCGGTATCACTCAACCATTGCACATGGTAAGGATGTGGGTGCTTCTTGAACTTCAAGTTGAGCTTATCACAAAGTTCTTTGCTCGCTAGGTTGTGGCAACTTCCACCATCTATGATGACCTTGATGGACTTTCCATTGATCCCGCTCTAGTGTGAAACAAGTTGCATCTTTGGTCTTCTTCTACTTGAACATTGGTGGTTAAGCTCTTGCCACAACCAAGGAAGGGTTGTTGTCGCCATCACAATATATCTCATTTCTTCTTCTTGAGCACTTTGCATTGTGGCGACCTTGTTCAAAGCATTGTACTCATCTTCACTCATAGATTCATACTCTCCCATGTCATTGATGATCATGACCTTCTTGTTGGTGCACTCAAAAGATTTGTGCCCTTGTCCGCCGCACTTGTAGCATTGCAAAGTCTTGTGCCGGACGAAGATCCTTGAGGCGCCTTGGAGAGGGAGGTACTTTCTTGAAAGGTTGAGGCGCTTGAGGTCGATGTAGAGACTCTTGGAGGACCTCGAGTGTTCGCTTGAGGAAGAGCTTGTGAAGGTGTAGGAGTTGACGAAGAAGGCTTGTTGGCGTAGAATGCCTTTGTCTTGAGGTATTTGAGCTCTTCAAGCACGTGGCGCTCGGCCTTGGAAGCTTGATGTACTAGCTCAACCAAAGAGGCATATGGTTGGAACTCCACGATCTTCTTGATGGGATAGTTGAGGCCATTCATGAAACGAGCCATGGATTGCTCTTCGTACTCGTTGACATTGGCTCTCATCATGGAGATTTCCATTTCCTTGTAGTACTCGTCAACCGACTTCAAACCTTGCTTCAACTCTTGCAACTTCTTGTATAAGTCTCTAGTGTAATGGCTTGGCACGAAGCGCTTGTGCATTGTTTCTTTCATCTCAACCCAAGTGTCAATTAATTGTTTAAAATTCATAATGTTACTCATTAATTGTATAATTTTAGCAAGTGGATAATACTTCCCAATAAAAGCATCTTTGCATTTAGTCCAAGAATCAATACTGTTTCTAGGCAAAGACAATAACCATTCTTTAGCACGTCCCCTCAAAGAGAAAGGAAAAAAGTTTCAGTTTAATAATCTCACCCTCTACTTCTTTATACTTTTGCATATGTCATAACTCAACACAGTTATTTAAATGAGAAGCAGCATCATCAGTACCAGCACCAGAAAAATGTTCTTTCATGACAAGATTTAACAAAGCAGGTTTAATCTCAGAGAACTCAGCCTTAGAAGCTGGTGGAGCAATTGGTGTGCATATAAAATCATTGTTGTTTGTGCTCGTGAAGTCACACAACTTAGTGTTCTCAGCTGAACCCATTTTAACAAAATAAAAACAAGATACTAAGCAAAACAAGAAGAAACTACTTGCTGAAATTTTTAATTTTTTTGTGTTTTTGATTTTTAAAGAGAACGAAAAGCGAAACAAGACTAACAAAAAATATACTAAGCAAGTCAATAACAAAGTAAAGTGTAAGGACGTGCAAAACTCCCCTCGCTGAAGCTTCCAAGTCCCCGGCAACGGCACCAGAAAAGAGCTGTTGACGGGAGACTTGGTAGCTCTAAAAGTCTTCTTCAAATCCCCGGCAACAGCGCCAGAAAAGATCTTGATGGCGTGGATCACACGTTCGCTGGGAACCCCAAGAGAAAGGTATGATGTAGCGTAGCAGCAATTTTTCCTTGATTACAAAACCAAGGTTGTCAGTCCAGTAGGACTTGGAGAAGGCTTCGGCTAGGTGTCAACGGTGCCGTTTTCGATTATTGACGTGGACCTGCGCATAGTCACAAACATACTACTTTGCCCCAACGAAACAGAGAGGTTGTCAATCTCTCGGGCTTGCTGAACACAAAGAATTAAATGCATGTGTGTAAGATAATATGAGAGCAAAAGTGACCAGCGAGCAAATGACTAGGAAAAGTTTTGAAAACGCTTGTAAGCAATATAGGAAAATAGGACCGGGGTCCACAGTTCACTAGTGGTGTCTCTCCGAAAGATAAACATGTTGGGTAAACAAATTACAGCAAGACAATTGACAAACATGGGCGCATAACAATACTATCATGACGCAAAGTTCACCGTTTCATTTAATATGGGCATTACGTCAAAATACATAGACCGTTATCCAACTGCATTTATGACTAATAATCCACCCTGGGATCTCTATCCAGCATGTCACCCGAAAGTATTAAGTTGCAAGTAACAGATAATTGCAATAAGCATGGTGCGTAATGTAAACAATGGTTACAACATATAGCAATAAACACCGCTGGTTTATCCCTAGTAGCAACAACACATCTCAAGCCTTAATCGTTTCTGTCAACTCGAACTCAGACAAGAGAGGCATGAACTCACTATCTAGCATAAATACTTTCTCTAAAGACACAAGTAATTACTTCGTCCAAAGCATACACAAGCATCGGAGAGCATGCAAGATCATAAATAAAACATATCATAGATAAACTGAACAATAATGTCATGGCTCCATAATTCATCGGCTACCCGCAAACACAACATGTAGCATTACAAATAGATGATCTTGATCATGTTAGGCAGCTCACAAGATCTAAACAATGGAGTACAAGGAGAAGAGACAACCATCTAGCTACTGCCATGGACCCGTAGTCCCGTGGTGGACTACTCATGCATCACTCCGGAGGCAGGCATGGTGGTGTAGATGCCTCCGGTGACGATCTCCCTCTGGCAGGGTGCCGGGAAGAGCAGCAGAACCCTCTCGATCTAAGGTTGGCGCTGAGGGTTTTCGGGAGGAATAGAATTAATAGGCGAAAGGGCAGCATCGGAAGCATCTCGAGTGCGCTAGGTGGGCCCCAGGCGCGGTCCACCCTTGACCATGCCTGGGTGGCGTCTGGGGGCCATGGGGCCCCCATGCAGGCGCCCTCCTGGCTCCGTCTTTGTTTCTTCATTAAAAAAATCACGGAAATTATGAGTTGATTCTGAGAAAGTTCCCCGACTAGCTTTTCAGAACCAAAAAGACAGCAGAAAACAAGAACTGGCACGAGGCATCTTGTTAATAGGTTAGTTCCATAAAATGTGCCAAAATGATATAAAAATATATATAACATGCATGGAACAACCAAAACTTATAGATACGTTTCAGACGTATCACTCCGCCATAGTGATTAAACGCGCAACTTGAGGCCGACGGGTGGGCCCTCGAGCTCCTGGGGGCATCGGGGGAGGGCGTTAGCGAGAGTGGGTGCACGATGGTTGGTACGGTTAGCGACTTTACGAATCCCTGTTCATGCTGGCTCCAGGAACCGGCGGGGATCGGACGGTGCGGAGGCACGGAGCGGGGCGGATCGGATGGCCAGAAAGCTCAAATTGATGATGAGCTTTAAATGGGTCTCACCGTTTATATCTTTAGACTAGATTTAGGGGTGCGCCTTGGCGCACGACCCCCGAGCCCTTTGTTGACGACATGTCATACACGATGCTAATAATTAACGGGTAGAAAAAATTACACCCATATGTAAGGCCGAGGACCAAATTAGACAAATAATAGACGAAAAACAATTTAGATCCCCCGAGAAGCCATTCATCTCGGTTTGTAAGAGGGTAATAGAACTCAAATTATTTAGTAGCCATACTTGGTTCACATAAGTTCATAACAACTAACAGTCTTCTAAAAGAGTTCTTTACCCTTCAGCTTCAGGACTTTGATGATGTCCAAGGTCTTTCTTAGGTTTCTGTTCGACTCCCCCAACGTCGTGGAGGCATCGATGGCCTTTTTGAGATAGAAGATGATCTTCGCATCGGCTTCGGCTTTCTCTTCCCGAAGGCGGCTACAGTCAGACCATACCTCCTTCTTCTCAAACATGAACTCTTGCATATAAGTTCTATGAAGTTCCATCGACTGAGCGTTTTCTTCCTGGAGCTTCGATCACTGGATAACCTCTCGACGCAGCCCGTCGCGTTCTGCGCGAAGCTCAGACACCATATTCGCCAGCTCCTCGTACAAAAATACACGCTTATCTGTCAGTTAAGAGCGAAAATCATAAGAAAGGGAATGTAACAATACAGATAGACTTACATCATTCCTAATTAAGCCGCGGGAGATCTCCTCGGCCGACCGTAGATTTCCGTATCCATCTCGATGGGAAATACAGATTTGGATCATTCCTTTCTGGACCGACTAAACAGGGGAAAATAAGGGATTAGTGATGTGGAGCGAACCTCATGGCGAGACTCGATCCATTGTTGGCACGATCTTTCACGGAAGATTCTAGTATTGCCTGTAGAAATATCGAACTTCTGTCTCACGTCAACAAGCAGCAGCAATAATTCAGCTAGCCAACAACAGCAACGGCACTAGTTGGCGATCGATTAAACTTGTACCAGGCAGAAACAAATCAAGAGCTTGGGTTAGTAGCAGTAGATGCGAACCAAAGCAGGACAACACGCACACCCCTGAAGGAAGTACGTGGATGGTTCAGGTAGAACCAACAGCAAATTAGAGGCCTCGCCTCCAATCTTCTCGCCAAGAACACACAACCAGATCGGTTCCTCAACTGATATAAAGCACAGAATTTGGCCGTCGAACCATGGCGATTTTCTATAGTTTTTACTCATGAAATAACTTGTCTAGGGTTTACATGGCACACCTTTTTTTTAGGGGAGTTTACATGGCACACCTAATAATTATATACTAGCTGACGACTGAACCTGGGCTAGGCCCAAAACACAAACGCTAATAAGACTCGATCCTAATTAGACTCGTATTCCAAAAGAACGCCCAGCCTTTTACATCTCGGCATGGACACAGAAAATACTACTAGTACTTGCATGCCTATAGACCAACTAGTACATGCATGTACGTGAAATAAGAAATGAGATAAAACTTAGATTTCTAATCCTTAAAACGCATGAATTGTGTTCTAGAAGTGAACTTTAATTGCACCCACCATTATGTATTGACATGGTCTTCTGAACTTGGGCTCTACTTCATCAGCTGATGCAATCTGAGAAATAGCATGACGTCTCACAGGTACCACATACTTCTTAAATAGATGAAACAATATTATTTATTGGCAATGCCGCATCATCCTCCCTCCCTTGAAGGGAAACCATTCTCGATTTCGACGTATTCCTTGCAGACTTTTTCTTGAACACCTCGATGGTACACTTGATATTCTTTTCATCTTTAGGAACAAGAGCGTAGAATTCACCCTTGTGTATAAATGTGTACCTGTTAGTGCACCCATGGTGAAGTGCATTGACGTCATGTTGCCACGGACATCCCAATAAAAGATGATAACCATGTAATGGAAGAACATCAAACTCCACTTTATCAACATATCCATCCATGGAGAAAGGAACTTTCACTCTATTGGTGACCTTCAACTTGCCTACATCATTAATCCACTACATATAGTACGGCTTCGGGTGCTCCCATGTAGGCAAAGAAAGGGACTCTACCACATCCTTGCTAATCATATTGCTTGCACTTCCACCATCAACAATCAGCTTGCACACTTCGCCTTGATGGTACATGCAGTTTGAAAAATGCTACGCCGTTGTCCCTGTTTAACAATGACCTTGTCATCGCTCTGGACCTTATGCGCCATCAAACTTGGCACATTAAGTTCAGGCCAACAATCCACGGCATTACTATCATCCTTAGCAGTAGCATCCTCTAATTGAGGCATCTCATCTTCAGATTCAGAAACATATGCATTATCAACAAGCAAAATCTTCTTCCAATTCGGACACTCACGCATCATGTGACCTCGTCCCCCACACTTACGACATATAATATGGCTATGATGAGATGTGCTTGATGCAGTTTGAGAGACCTCCTTAGGTGCAGCAGCCATCTTGCTATGTTCAACACTTGTTGGCTTGTACGAAACAACCGGTTTAGCACTAAACCCACCATCAGCATGAGAAGAACCACACCGCACACTACTGTTGGTACTGTTGGTTGGATGACTACCTGCAGCTTGCTTTTCATGAACCCACCGTTCGGCGCGCTCAGCTTGGTGAATACTCTCATGAATATCATTGTATTGCATCATTCAACACGGTCACGAATATATTCATTCAGCCCCTCAAACAGTCGTACCATGGTTGCCTCCGCAGACTCAGGTACCGCTGTCTGTATCATTAATGTTTGCATCTCCTTATAGTACTCATCAACAGTTTGTGCGCCTTGCACAAGACGACGCAGTTTACTATGAAGTTGACGAGTGTAACTAGCAGGCACAAATCTGTCCCTCATAACACGCTTCATGTCAACCCATGTTGCAGCACGCTCCCCGCTACGGTTCAGATTATCCCACCAAACAAGAGCATATTCAGTAAATTCCGAGGACACGACACGAACCTTCTTTTCTTCAGAATAATTATGGTTGTCAAAAATCTGATTGACACGCATTTCCCACTCTAAATATTTCTTCGGAGCAGAACGTCCCGAGAGTTCTGGTACGGTGATCTTTATGCGTCTGATACCATCATCCTCCCGAGCAGCTTCACCACCTGGGTTGCGCCGTGGAGCGGCACCATGGCGACCCTCAAGACCTCGTCGTGGTCGGGGCTGCTGGCCTGCACGAGCATCCGACAAATCAGAAACATCACCATCCGAGTAGCCTTGGCTGCGCGGCGGTGACCGTGACTGCCGGCGTGGTGCATTCCTTGCCTCTAGATGCTGGACGACCGCAGTCAATCGATTAAGGCTCTCTATCACCACTCGCAAACTATCTTCTCGCTGACGATCACTAGTTGTCGAACACACATTAAGCATGTCCTCGACACCCGCAATATCTACAGACAAATCTTCAACCTTCGCACGAAGCTTTTTATTGGCGCCTTTGATCAACTTCAAGTGAATACGCAAATCTTCTGTGACTTCAGGACCCAAAGGAATTTCTCCTCCTTCCAGATCAGACTCCTCATAGTTCGACATCTTGACAAAGCAACAAAATCAAACCAAAAATTGCCGAGAGAAAAAAAAATCTGCACCGTGAACAACCTCGCTCTGAATATTTAAGGAAATTTTGCAATTATATGCGGACTTTACTAGACTGAAGGTCACAAATCATAAATGGTACCTATAAATTTCTCACAGGAAGAGGCAGAGGAACTTGCTCTCTTCTTTGAATGTAAATTGGAAAGTATGCCTTTCACCTACTTGGGGCTCCCTATGGGGACGACTAGGCCCCAATAAAAGATTTATCCCCTCTAATGGACAAAGTGGAAAGAAGGTTATCTACAACAACATTTTTTTCTTTCTTATAGAGACAGATTGGTCCTTGTTACTCTGTTCTTTCCTCCCTGCCAACCTATTTCATGTTAACACTAATAATTCATGTGGGTGTTATTGAGGTTTTTATAGAGCAAGGTGGCACTGTTTGTGGAGGAAGAAAGACAAGGATCGAGTGAAACTCTCTTGCAGCTTGGGATATGATCTGTAAACCGAAAAACAAAGGGGGTTTTGGTATCATTAATCTGAAAGTTCAGAATGTTGCCCTTCTACTCAAACATCTGCACAAGTTCTATAAGAATGATGACACCGCTTGGGTCCAATTGGTCAGGGACACATATTACTACAACACAACCCCTCATGTTGTTGTCACTTAAGGATCTTTCTGGTGGAGGGGAGTTTTTGCTCATTCGGATGCTGACATGGTATCGAACACGGCATATGCCACGGGGTGGCTAAGATAGGAATGGGGGTGGCGTGCTGCAGCGTCGACATCCGCAGGGGTTGCGCTGGAGCGCTAACACAGGAGGTACCCAGGTTCGGAGCCCTCCTGGTGGAGGTAACACTCCTACTCCTGCTCGGTCTCTCTATCATCGGTGGACAAAGTACAGGGTCGCTCCTTGAGCTGTTTGCCAAGTTCTCCATGGCTCGTGATGTAGGGTAGGTCCTGATCTTCATGGATTCGGGCGGAGGGAACGATGAACACGAAGAACACGATGATGAACACGAAGAACACAAAGGGGAAAAGCAAGTAAAGATAACTAGCAAGACATAATTCGGCAGAAATCAACCGGTAACAAATCCCCAAGGGCAGCCCCCGATTCTCCTTCTCCAAACACACCTTACTCTTAGGATTGTTTCTCTCAACGGTCAATCCAGCTGTTCCAATTGAGTCACCCGAAGATGAAAGATTGGCAAGTAATCGCAACTACAAGAAGAAGCCTTGGAATCCACTAGAGGGATCTTCTCCACAAGGGGAGGTCTTGGTTCATCTCCACATGGGGAGGCCTTGATTCATCTCCTAAAAGGCAACACCATCATGGGTGGAAAAGGAGCAAAGCTCAACTCAAGTCTAATCTCAGTCTAACATTAACCCTAGGCAGAGGAGAGGTATTTATAGTCTAGTGGATGAAAGGGTAGGAGGGGAAGGTTTACATGGGCTTCAGCCCGCACTACTGGGATGTGCAGTGGTAGTACCGGCTGGAGTTGGCGGTAGTACCGCTCCTGGTACGGGGGCGGTAGTACCGCTGGCTCCAGCGGTAGTACCGTTGCGACACTCGGAATTAATTTGCATCTTGCTGGCGGTAGTACGTAGTCGACACCCAGCAAGTACCGACGAGGATCCAGTAGCATTTTGAGGCTTGCCGGTAGCTTGGGCGGTACCTCCAGCGGTACTACTGGTCCTGGAGCTGGCGGTAGTACCGCTGGTGGCGGCGATAGTACCGCTGCCTGGAGCTTCTCTTGCTTCAGTGTCATCGTCAGGTGCCTGGCGGTAGTACCGCTGTCCTGCTGCTTCATCTTCCTCGTCTTCCTCTTGACTCGTCTCTTAGCCATCTTCAGCAATTGCTTGATGATCTTCATGATAGTTGTTCCTGAGTATACACAAGGTATCCGAATGAAGTAGCAAACCATTCAAGGGAGTGTCGAGATCACACATAGATAGGAGTGAATTCACCTTATCATGGAGAGCTTTGACTCTAGCTCTAGTTATTGGACCACTTGGCGTGTCATGTGTAGGGCGCACTACATCATCTCCCCCCCTTGGGAAAGAGTCGCCCTCGACTCTTGGTCATCCTCAACGCTCGATGTCCCAAGGTATGTGATGAGGACATCCATACGTTTGACACATCTTTACCTCATGATGATGATGATCATCAAGTTGCTGCAAAGAAGTCCAATGATGAAATCAGAATTGGTCCAGTTACAAGAGCTCGTGCGAAACTAATAGAACAACAGGTGAATTTGCTCCTAAAAGAATCTGATTATTTTATTAATGAGAATTGTTTACTGCCTAAATCTTTGTATGTTTGCATGATCAGGTTTATGGGAGAAGGTGACCTAGCACGAGGGAGCAAGGAGGTGATGCAGCAAGGAGAACAAGTTCTGGAGCAAGCAAAGGATGCGAGGGAGGAGAGGGAGGCCGGCATCCACGGAACAGAAGGAGACGTCCACCATGGCAGCAATTTGTGCCACGGCAGCAAGATGGGCACCATATTGTGCCACGGCAGCGACACAGGCTTGCATGCCTAAGTTTGGGCCGAACCACTCATGTGGTCGGTTTGTATCAGGTCGGGTTGCACCCCAAGTCGGGTTGCACCCAGAGTCTAGTTCGGGCGCCGCCCCTTTCCCCTTAAATACCTCCAACCTGCGAGTTGGGAGGTTAGACCACGTTTAGATAAAACCCTAGTTTCTAGTTGAACAGCGAAAGCTTTCCTCTGAAATTATACATCTCCAATTCGTATCGATCTGGAGAGTTGAACCTCAATTGAAGTGTGATGTGTTCTTTCCATTGGGAATTAGTAGATTGCAATTATACCGTTTCGTGGTCGACGACTACGTGCGCAAGTGTGTGAAGTCGTGAATATCCAAAGGGTAGAGAGCTGCTGCATTGGCATCAGGGATCTAGCAAGGAGAGTTCATCGGTGACACCAAGTTATCCATCATCCGACGAAGTGCTCAACGAGAAGATCGGGCAACCCCATATCATCTTATGGACTCGAATGGACTTCTCTTTGTTGCTCGGTGTAGTGCTCGATTGTAGGCGAACTCGGCATGAGGGATGCACTCTTCCCAATTCTTCAAGTTTGGCTTGATCAACACACGAAGGAGTGTGGATAGGCTTCGATTCACCACTTCGGTTTGACCATCCGTTTGAGGGTGATAGGCGGTGGAAAAGAGTTGCTTGATTCCAAACTTGGTCATCAATGTCTTCCAAAAGTAGCTCACAAACTTGACATCTCGATCTGAAACAATGGTCTTTGGCACTCCATGAAGACGGACGATCTCCCTAAAAAACAAAGTGGCAATATGTGAAGCATCGTCGGTCTTATTGCATGGTATGAAATGTGCCATCTTAGAGAATCGATCAATGACGACAAATATGGAATCCTTGTTTGTTTTAGTACGTGGGAGACCTAAGACGAAATCCATAGCAATATCGGACCACGGTCTATGTGGAATGGGTAAAGGAGTGTATAAGCCATGAGAGTTTAGAGTAGACTTAGCTTTGAGACATGTCGAACATCGGTGCACAAGGCGGTTCACGTCGCGGTACATGCGTGGCCAATTGTAGTTGGTGGTAAGCATGGCGAAGGTCTTGTCACGTCCAAAGTGTCCCATGAGTGCTCCACTATGTGATTCCTTCAAAAGGAGCAAACGAAGCGAAAACTCGGGAATACAAAGTTTGTTAGCCTTAAACAAGAAACCTTGGTGCAAATAGAAATCACCAAATCCTTTATGCTCCGAACATTGAGCAAAAATGTCTCCAAAGAAAGCATCGGTGGCATACAATTCCTTTATCTCGTCCAAACCCAAGATACTAATGTCAAGACGTGTAAGTAGGTTGGCCTTGCGGGATAAACCATTCGCGACCACATTGTCTTTACCTTTCTTGTATTCGATTACAAAGCTAAAAGACTCTATGAACTCAACCCACTTAGCATGTCTTTTGTTCAAATTTATTTGACTTTTCAAATATTTCAATGATTCATGATCGGAATGTATGACAAACTCCTTAGGATGAAGATAATGTTGCCACACATCCAAAACACGAAACAAAGCAAATAACTCCTTGTCATAAATAGGGTAATTCAAACAAGCTCCATCTAGTTTCTCACTATGGTATGCAATGGGTCTATCATTTTGCATAAGCACTCCACCAATGCCCAATCCACTTGCATCGCATTCAATCTCAAATGTCTTAGAGAAATCCGGAAGGGCAAGGAGTGGTGCTTCGGTTAACAAGCGTTTGAGCTCATTGAAAGCAAAATCATGTGCATTGCCCCAAATGAAAGGAACATTTTTCTTTGTAAGTTCATGGAGGGGACAAGCAATTGTGGAAAAATCCTTGATGAAACGGTGGTAAAATCCGGCGAAACCAAGAAAACATCTCAATTCCTCAAGGGATGTTGGAAAAGGCCAAGTCCGAATTGTATTGATCTTGGCATCATCAACTTCAACTCCATCCGAAGAAACAACAAAACCCAAGAAAACAAGCTTGTTGGTGGCAAATGTGCACTTAGAAAGATTTGCATAAAGCTTTTCATTGCGAAGAACCAACAAAACTTGAGCATCATGAGAAGTGTGCTCTTCCAAAGATTTGCTATAGATAAGGATGTCGTCAAAGTACACCACAACAAATTTTCCAATGAAAGGTCGCAACACATGGTTTATAAGACGCATAAAAGTAGAAGGTGCATTGGAAAGACCAAATGGCATTACAAGCCATTCATAAAGACCAAGCTTTGTTTTAAATGCGGTCTTCCATTCATCACCTTCACACATCCTTATTTGGTGGTATCCACTTTTAAGATCAATTTTGAATAAAATAGCGGAACCACATAGTTCATCGAGCATATCGTCAAATCGAGGGATAGGATGGCGATACCTCACCGTGATGGCGTTGATGGGGCGACAATCCATGCAAAGGCGTAGAGTGTTGTCGTGCTTGGGCACCAAGATGACGGGCACGGCACACGGACTCAAGCTCTCGCGGATGTGTCCCATGGCTAGGAGTCCTTGTATTTTCCGCTCAATTTCCTTTGTCTCCTCAGGGTTGGTACGGTATGGAGCACGGTTCGGTAGTGGCGCGCCGGGAACAAGATCGATGCGATGCTCGATTCCGCGTAAAGGAGGTAGTCCCGGTGGCACTTCTTGAGGGAAAACATCTTCAAAGTCCTTCAAAAGAGACAATAAAGAAGGAGGAAGGTTTGTGAAAGTGTTAGTCTTAGTAACTTCACCCTTGCATATGAGCACATAGTGAAGGGTGGATGGGTCCTCTCTCAACTCCCTCATTTCTCTTTTGGTGGAAAATACGGTAAGCTTTATGGGAACTCCCTTCGAAGTGTCACTCTCATTTGGCTTGTGGTTCTCACTCACTTTATGGTGGGTCACTCGCTCACCACTTATCACTTGACGAACGATCTTGTTGTGCCCGTGCAATAGTCTTGGCGTTGTCGGCAATGACTTGACTTGGTGTCATGGGACGAAGGACGAAGGTCTTGTCGTTGTTCTTGAAGCTATAGTAATTGGTCCTTCCATCATGCATAGCACCCTTATCAAATTGCCAAGTACGTCTAAGAAGTAAGTGACAAACGTTCATCGGCACAACATCACAATCCACGTTATCTTCATAGGCTCCAATCTTGATGGACACTTGCACCATGTGTTGAATCTTGACGGATCCGGTATCACTCAACCATTGCACATGGTATGGATTTGGGTGCTTCTTGAACTTCAAGTTGAGCTTATCAGAAAGTTCTTTACTCTCCAAGTTGTGGCAACTTCCACCATCTATGATGACCTTGATAGATCTTCCATTTATGCTCGCTCTTGTTTGTAACAAGTTGCATCTTTGGTCTTCTTCAACTTGGACATTGTTGGTCAAGGTTCTTGCCACAACCAATGAAGGATTGTTGTCGCCATCACAATATATCTCACTTGATTCTTCTTGCGCACTTTGCGTTGTGGCGACTTGGTTCAAGGCAAGGTATTCATCTTCACTCATAGATTCATATTCTCCCATGTCATTGACAATCATGGCTTTCTTGTTTGTACACTCAAAGGATTTGTGTCCTTGTCCTCCACACTTGTAGCATTTAAAGATTCTTGTGTCGGAAGAGGATCCTTGAGGCGTGGTGCTTGAAGGAGGTACTTTCTTGAAAGGTTGAGGCACTTGAGGTGTCGAAGTAGAGACTCTTGGAGGACCTCTTGTGCTTGCTTGAGGAGTAGCTTGTGTAGGTGTAGTCGTGGAAGATGATGGCTTGTTGGCGAAGAATGCATTTGTCTTGATATATTTGAGCTCTTCAAGCACGTGACGCTCGGCCTTTGTTGCTTGATGTACTAACTCAACCAAGTTGGCATATGGTTGGAACTCCATTCATGAAGCGAGCCATGGATTGCTCCTCTGATTCCTCAATATTGGCTCTCATCATGGAAAGTTCTATGTACTTATAGTACTCATCAACCGACTTCAACCCTTGCTTCAACTCTTGCAACTTCTTGTACAAATCTCTAGTGTAGTGGCTTGGCACGAAGCGCTTGTACATCTCTTCTTTCATCTTAACCCAAGTATTGATAGGTTGTTGGTGGTTGTCGATGCGTGCATCTTGGAGTTGTTCCCACCACAAGAGGGCGTACTCTTCAAACTTCATTGAGGCTAAGGCAACCATCTTGTCGGATTAGTGGTGAACTCGAAAGATCTTATCAACCTTGAGTGCCCATGAGAGGTAGACTTCCGGATCACTTGTGTCGTAGAACTTGGGTATGTCGAAGCGAAGATTGTTTAAGTTGTCGTAGTCATCATGACGGTTTGGAGGTGGGAATGCACGTCCACGTCTCCATCCATTAAGTCCATCACCATTTTGTTGACTCGGCTCACGATCACTTGACTCGGTACGGTGTTGTTGGTGACGATCATGTTGATGTTCTTGATGAGGACGAGGCTCTTGGCGCGGATGATGCTCATGGTGTGGAATTTGGTTCTCCACATGGTTCCCATGGTTACGATTGTGGTGGTGTGGCCTTGGACGATGGCGGTGTCGATGGCCTTGTTCACCATAGTCATTCGCACCCGGAACACCATTGTCATTCGCCAAATGGTCTCGATGATCTTGATGTTGCGGTGGTGGTGGTGGTGTTAGTGCGCGGCGTCCACCATTTGGTTGTGGTTGTTCTTGACACACATTAGCATTAGGCGCTCGAGGAGAAGGTGGACGTTCCACTTCATGGCGATGTCGATCATGTTCGTCGTGCCTTGGAATTTCTTGGCGAGGTTGATGCGGCTCTTCTTGTCGAGGACCATGACACGCATGTCGTGCTTGTGTCCACCTTGAAGTGCTTCTTGTACGACATGAGCGTGACGAAGAAGAAGATCGACGTTGCGCAAGGTTGTTAAGAGCTTCGGTCACCCGCTCCAAAGATGCTTCTTGCGCATGCATGCGGTCATTGAAGTTAGCTTCTTGAGCCTGAAGACGGCGCTCGTAACGGCCTAAGCCATCACGAAGAAGGTGTCGAAGACCAACGAACTCGGTTTGGGTGACATAGCCATGATCACCTCAAATTCCTCCATTGATGTCATCATCCGAGCCTGAGCTTCCGTTTGTACTTCCCCTAAACATGATCTCAAAAAGAAGTGAAATGTATGGAAATGGAAGAACCAAAAGAAACTATATCCCAAGTATAAGTGGCTTGAAGAAAGAGAATCTGGTTCTAACACCCAACACACACTTGTGAGGATAGGAAGGTATGAAGTGGCAAACGAAACAAGCAAACCCGACGAAAAGTATATTGTCAAAGTAGAGAAAATACACAATGATCAAATTACCAGAGAAACACCAACCACAGATGATGAAGAAACACACACAAAAGCGAATGATGGGGTTGGGCGACCAAAGGGCGAGCACTCGAAGATATACAACCTAACGAAGACTACGTGCTCAAGTGTCACACCAACACAAGAAGGACACTAGCTCAATTGCCTTTTAGTGGGCAATGGATTTGCACAAGTGTTAAACACTCACAGTCACTTTGGCGGTTTAAGCTCTGTCACAACCTATAAGAGATGATACTTGGCACTACTCATGTTTTTTTCTTTTGTCTTCTCTCTTCTTTTTATTTTATTTTTAATGATGATTTCTTCTCTTTTGCTAGTGCCAAGATATCTAACGATACACACTCGCCAATACTTTCAGACAATCACTCGAACAAGTGCAATGCCTCGCAATATCAAAGAGCTAGTCCGGTAGGTCAAGGTACATGAAAGGAAGAAGGGCTCACAACGGATTACGATGTCAGGGAAATGTCGAGTTCTTGGTGTCGTCGTCGCTTGGTGTTGATGAAGCGGTGCTGCGGAAGCTTGACGATGTTGTAGTCATTGATCACCACCGATAAGGACTCAAAAAACAAAGAGGAAATGCCAAAACGAAACAAGGAAAAGAAAAAAGTTCTGAAAATTTCGGCCCTGGCGGTAGTACCGCTACTGCCCCCGGTAGTACCGCTGTGGCGATAGTACCGCTCCCTGGAGATCTGAAGTTCCTACTCGCGATTTGGGCGGAAATTGGGCTCGAAAATTCCACAAATTCGTGGGGAAGTGACAAAATTGAGGCTAGGGAACGCAAACAAAGGTGGAAGGGGTCCTAAAGCAATAGATCCGTGGACAAAAACTACCAATAACGCAACAAATCGACAGATCGGCTCGAATCCCAAAATGGCTATTTTTTGTGGAAATTTTCGAATTTCTCAAAATCAAAGAAAATTTTGGTGGATTTGGGGGGAAACAAGTCAAATCCGTTGCAACCTAGAGCTCTGATACCATATGATGTAGGGTAGGTCCTGATCTTCACGGATTTGGGTGGAGGGAACAATGAACATTAAGAACACGATGATGAACACGAAGAACACAAAGGGGAAAAGCAAGTAAAGATAACTAGCAAGACATAATTCGCAGAAATCAACCGGTAACAAGTCCCCAAGGGCAGACCCCGATTCTCCTTCTCCAAACACACCTTACTCTTAGGATTGTTTCTCTCAACGGTCAATCCAACCGTTCCAATTGAGTCACCCGAAGATAAAAGATTGGCAAGTAATCGCAACTACAAGAAGAGGCCTTAGAATCCACTAGAGGGATCTTCACCACAAGGGGAGGTCTTGGTTCATCTCCACATGGGGAGGCCTTGATTCATCTCCTAAGAGGCAACATCATCATGGGTGGAAAAGGAGCAAAGCTCAACTCAAGTCTAATCTCAGTCTAACCCTAACCCTAGGCAGAGGAGAGGTATTTATAGTCTAGTGGACGAAAGGGTAGGAGGGGAAGGTTTACATGGGCTTCAGCCCCCACTGCTGGGATGTGCAGCGGTAGTACCGGCTGGAGTTGGCGGTAGTACCGCTCCTGGTACAGGGGCGGTAGTACCGCTGGCTCCAGCGGTAGTACCATTGCGTCACTCGGAATTAATTTGCATCTTGTTGGCGGTAGTACGTAATCGACACCCGGCAAGTACCGTCGAGGATCCAGTAGCATTTTGAGGCTTGCCGGTAGCTTGGGCGGTACCTCCAGCGGTACTACCGGTCCTGGAGCTGGCAGTAGTACCGCTGGTGGCGGCGGTAGTACCGCTACCTGGAGCTTCTCTTGCTTCAGTGTCATCGTTAGGTGCCTGGCGGTAGTACCGGCCATCCTGGCGATAGTACCGCTGTCCTGCTGCTTCATCTTCCTCGTCTTCCTCTTGACTCGTCTCTTGGCCATCTTCGGCACTTGCTTGATGATCTTCATGATAGTTGTTCCTGAGTATACACAAGGTATCCGAATGAAGTAGCAAACCATTCAAGGGAGTGTCAAGATCACACATAGATAGGAGTGAATTTACCTTGTCATGGAGAGCTTTGACTCTAGCTCTAGTCATTGGACCACTTGGCGTGTCATGTGTAGGGCGCACTACATCATCTCGGGTTCTCTCTCTCTAGCTCTCCAGGGGTGGGGAGAATGAAGTATCCGTCCTCCTCTACTTGGGCATCTAGGCAGCCTTATATAGGCCTGGCTGTCTGGCTTACAGGCGGGGCTGGCTAGCCGTACCAGCCGGCTGACGTAGGCTACAGGAGTTTTCCATCATGACACCGCTTGTCCGCAGTATAGCGTGCCGCAGTGCCCCATACTGTCGAAGCCTCTAGGCCTCGCAGGAGATGTCGGGCTAGACCTCGCTTTAGCCCATGCCTGGGCGACGTGGAGGGTTAGCCGGTGATGACGCCGACGCCCGCCCACACGGCGGACACTTCCTGTGGCGCCCTGTCGATGTGCTGGGCGGCGCCCCTTGTCTCCTGCTTGTCGAGGCCCCTAGGCGACGCAGGAGATGTTGGGCTAGACCTCGCTTTAGCCCATTCCTGGGCGACGTGGAGGGCTAGCCGGACATGGCGCCGGCACCCGCCCATATGGCAGAGACTTCTCGTGGCATTTCGTCGGTGTACTGGGCGGCACCCCTTGTCTCCTGCTTGTCGTAGGCGGGCGGCAGCCAGGCGTCCGGCTGCCAGCCACCCGAATCCGGCTACCGCGGTCGACTTTGGTCGCATAAGGCAGGCGTCCTTTGTCGTTATCTGGTTGTCTCTGAGAATCGTGATGGTGATGAGCCTGCAGTTATTCTTTTCGACCATGTCGCATGGGTGTGCTCGACAAGCTAGGCGGAGGCCGGCTGCGCTCGGGGCAGATGGGCTCGGCCGAGCTGGGCAGACAAAGGCGGCCAAGCTAGAGGCTTGTACCTCATTTTGCGTTTCACTCGGGATCTTCTGTGGGTCTTCGAGCACCCGGGTTTTATCCCCACGTCACTAGCCCCGAACACGTTGGAGCGATGCTGCCGGTTACGGCGAGGAAGGCTTCTGCGTGTTTGTCAAACACTAAGGTGTGTTTATCTGGATAGAAAGACGAAGCGTCGAGCGCTTCGCCTTCCGGATGCAGGTGATGACGTAGGCGATGATGCTGGCACGTCCCATCCGTCTGCGAGGCATCCACCCGACAGTCGACGCGACGCCTCGATTTCCGCTGCGGGATCTTCTGCGGCGATGGAGTGTTTGTTGGATCCTTTGTGGTGAAACCGTCGCCCCACGGTCTTGCGGTTATGCGCCACGCGGCGCGATCCCTGGGCGCGGTTGTGGGATGCGGAGCGGCAGTTCCCGGGCTATAAATTGCGGGCGAGGCTTCGAGGAGAAGGGTTCGCATCCTCTCGCCCCCTAGTGTTCATCTTCACAAGCGCTTCGCCGCTGCCACCGCGTGCTCGCTCATCTCCTTCTTGTCCGGCGAAGCGTTTCCTTCTCCGCCGTGGGGAAACAGCGGGTACGGCGACCACGGGACACCGGCAATCGACGCCGACGCCATGGAGTGCTCCCCCCGGCATGCTGGAACCAGAAATGGCCGACGGGAATGAGGGCGGCGGCGAGTGGCGCGGCTCGGTCATCACCGCCGAGGAAATCAAGCACCTCCGCATGCGCGGGCTCCTATCGATCACCGAGTGGGTGGAGGTGCGTCTAGCTGAGGCCGGCGAGGTGGTGGTCTTCCGTGACCACTTCGACCGCGGGCTCGCATTGCCGGCGAGTAGATTGTTCCGGCAGTTTCTTCAGACTTTTGGCTTACAGCCACATCATCTCGGAGCCAACTCCGTGGCCTTGCTGAGCTACTACGCCGCCATATGCGAGGGATGTCTCAGCATCTGGCCGAACCTAGATCTCTTCTGCCGGCTGTTCTACCTCCGCGGCCAGTACCTGGGTGACGGAGAGGACACGGGCTTCGTTGACTGCAGGGCCGCGGTCGTCTATCGCCGGCCACAGGCGAAGCTGCCAGCCTTCACGAAGCCGGATACGGTGAAGGAGTGGCAGCGGACGTACTTTTACGTCCGCAACTTGAAGGAGGGGGAGTGATGTAGCCCTGTCACGACCATCACCATGTCAAGACCCTCAACACATCCCATGTCGTCATCGAACTCAAAGGTGAACTCTTTCCTCTACGAGAACCCATTTGGTACTCCTTTAGATGGTATACTATTTGAGCATCTACCCCTTTGCTATGCTAGGTATCACATGACGAGTACGGCCATCCGGGAAGATGCCGAGGAAGCCAAAGAGTCAAGACCATCCAAGGCGTACGCATGGAAGAGGAGGAGAAAGCGCCAAGACGAAGGAGAAGAAGCGGCGAAGACTGGCCAGCCGGCCTCCTAGCCGGCCTGGGCCGGCCCTGGGCCGGGCGTCCTCCAGAGCCAGCCGGCCACCCGCCAGCGTCAGCCGGCCTCATAGCCGGCCTAGGCCGGCCCCAGGGCCGGGCCACCGCCAGACCAAGCCGGCCTCCCAGCCGGCCTGGGTCGGCCCCCAGGCCGGTCTCCCCGCCAGCCTTATCTGTTCCCGTGTGTCTTCCACCCGTTTTGTACTAAGACTATAAATACCCCCTTGGCTGCCTAGGGTTAGGGTTAGACTATGTTTTGAGATTAGAGTAGAGCTGTGCTCCTTCACTTCAAGATGGTCTCCTTCCTCCCCTTGTGGGGATGGTTCCTCCCCTAGTGGAGAAGATCCCTCTTGTCGATTCAAGACCTCTACTTGTAGTTTGACTACTTGGCAATCTCTCATCCTCGGGTAACTTTATTGGATCGGTTTGGTTGACCGTTGGAGAAACAACCATCCAAGATCCCTTCTTGTATCTACTTGCCGATCTCCCACCCTCGTGTGGATTCTATTTGGCCGGTTGGACCGACCGGTAAGGGAAACGGTTCTTGTATCGTGTTTGAGTTCGTGTATTCTTGGTGTGCTTCGTGTTTCTCCGTGTTCATGCGTGTGTTCGTCCACCTCCGCCGTCAATCCGTGAAGATCGGGCCACCCTAGAAGTCCTAACTTCACCATATGGTATCAGAGCATGGTTGCCATGGATTAGACTTTGTTCCCCACAAATCCCTCAAATGTTTCTTTGATTTTGAGAAATTTAAAAATTTCCACCAAAAATAACCCCAAATTGCTTTTGGATCAATCTGTGAATCTTGTGCGTTTTTGCAAGTTTTGGTCCATAGATCTATTGCTCCACTAGTTGATATTGCTTCCTTTGTGTTCCCATGGCCAAATTCCATTGATTTCCCCTTCGATTTGAGGTTTTTCGGGCCGTTTTTTCCGCCAAAATCGCGGATTTTCGAGGGTCAACTTCGCGTGGGTCAACCGGCCTCCAAGCTGGCCTCAAACCGGCCTAGGCCGGACCACAACCCGACCCCGCCGGCCACTATGCCGGCCTCCAGCCCGGCCTCGGCCGACCTCCCCGAAACTGCAAATTTCAATTTTTGTTTTTGTCATATCTTTTGATTCCGGACTCCGTTTTTTGTGTTCTTTGGCTCGTTTCGAAGCTACGGACAAGGCCTTCATCACCATTGCGGTTGCTCCATCATCCACCACCACCAAAATCCGTGGGCAAGCACGAAGCTTCTACAACAAAGGGTGAAGAACATCGACGAGAGGTATAACATCGCCAATCTTTACCCCTTGCCATTCCTTTGTGAGCCACACTATATCTTTGTGATTACCATGTCCTATTGAGGCTAGCTCTTGATGATTGCTTGGGCTTTGCACATTTGCACCGTGTAGTTTCCGAACAAAAGTTGTGCGCTAGTTTACATATATCATATATCTTGTGTTGGCATCAAAAAGAAGTGGGTGTGCAAAATAGAAAAGAGTCAAAAGAGAAAAGACTCAAAAGAGAAAAGAAGCAAATAGTGCCAAATCAAAAGAAAAGAAAGAAGAAACACCACTTGCCATATCTCTTATAGGAAGCACGCAAGCTCGATGAACATCTTGTAGGTTGTACATTTTGTGCAAATCTTGTAGCCCACCAATAAATTGAAATCGAGCTAATGGCTCTCCTTGTACTTGTGCAACACCGAGCTTATAGTCTTCGCTAGGATCATATGGTTCTTTAGCTCACTTCTTGGTTGCATAAGTCCCATTTATCTCTTCGCGTGTGTGTTTCCGTGAGCTTTGCTCATATCTTTGGAGATTGACATGTTTTTGCCTTGTGATCATCCTGGTTCTCTACTTGCTTTGACAATATCTTGGTTTCCGGTTGGTTCAATTTGCTTTCCACCTACCATACCTCCCTATACACCTTTAAGCCGTGTGTGTTTTGGAGTTTGCTTTGGATACCTGAACACAATCACTTTACTTTGTGATCATTCCCTTGGTTGTCCACGACGTCCAATACTATCTACAAAGGTGAGAGGTTGTGCTCTAGTTCCTTCCCACTCCACATATACACTTGTCTTGTGAGTTAACATGTCTAGGGAGAGCGAATGCTACTACGGAGGCGAAGATCATAACGAGTACATGATGAGTCACATGGACTATGATGCCTCAAACTTTGAGGACATGGCGGATTACTACGGCTACACCGACAATGACCCCCATGACATGACGGAGCATCACCAAGACTTTCGCTACGACTCCGACTATTCAAGCGTCCATGACATGGAGTGGCACCACGACTTCGAGCAACCGTCATCACATGGTATCGACTCCAAGTACACACAAATCTACCACGACTCCGACTACACAAGCTCCAACGACAATGAGGCACAAATTTCCTCATATGCCTCATCATAAGGTACCGACTTCGACTACAACGACATGGTGGAGCGCCACTACAATGACTACAACTCCGATGACATGATGAAGAACGTCTACGACTACTACTCTTGTAGCATGTGCGGCGACATCGACAACATGCAAGAGGAGAGGACTCCCATCACCACCATGTTCAAGAGCGGCACCACCAAGCGTCATGGCACAACCTACTATGGTTCAAGCTCAAGATGGCACAATGATGCATGTAAAATGCATACATGCACTTTGCACTATATTACTTATATTCCAGTCATATTTGCATCATATAAGGGTTATATCACTGTTTTATAATGATTTTTGGAATATTTCATGATTTTCCTATTTATATGGAATTAACCCTGCGCAGGCAGAAAACCCTATTTTCCATATTTTAATGTTTCAGGGACCCAAACGACGTCCAAATGACCTGGAAATTTACGAGCATCGGTTTTTGGAAGGAACAAAGCGTGGGAGCGAAGGAAACAAACAAGCGGAGGCCCGAGGGCCCAGATGAGTGGGCCCCGTGGCCCATGTACCTGGCCACGTGGGACCCCCCCTTTTGGCCCTCAGAGCTCCGTTGTCGTCGATCATCCTCCACCGACTCCGTTTGACCTAAAACCGCCTATAAAAATAGTCCCCCGACGTTCTCTGGAAGGAGCGCCGCAGAAACACAGAAACAGAGATCTGGAGTTGCAGATTGGAGAGGGAAAACTCCGGCGGGGCACTGCCGGCGTGGTCTCCATCTTCTCCAACGACTTCTCCACCGTCTCCATGATGAAGAGGGAGTAGTCCAACTCTGGACTATGGGTTTGTGGAAGTAACTTATGTATCTCTCTCTCTCGAGCTTCACTAATTAGTACCGTATGAGCTGTTGAACATGATTACGGTCATCTATGTAATACCTTTGTGGTGGATCTTTTTATGAGTTAATATATGTTTGAGATTGCAATGGTTTTTTTCAGTTATGAAAGTAGATGCATATTATTTACCCCGTTCTTATTTACTTGTCATGATCAAGCATGTTTATGAGAGCGTGTGAGGGGGAACGTGTGCATTAGTTGGAGTAACGGGGGTGGCTAGTGCAGTGAATGTGAGAGAAAGTTCTGCGATCCAGTTGGGTATTTTTACCTTACTTTGTTGCCTCACTAGGGATAAAAAGAAATACTATGCAACCGGAGATGTGGGTGTGACCATTGCCACTACTCCATGACTAGATCTAGCATGTTCTTATTTTAACTTCATGTCATGATACTTATTGCTATACTCTGAGTTATCTTAATTACTGAGGTGTTATGATTTAGTTCGCATCTTGGTGGAGTATAAGAGAGACTAATAACCAAAAGGTCTCTATGTTAGGACGTGATGCCCATATAATTATAACTTGTCATAAAACTGTTGTGTTGCAATCTCATATGTCAACTCTAGTGTTCCATTGTCTACCACTTTATTAAAGAGAGAGTGCATTTGTGAAACCATGAACCCCGGTCCATTTTTAATCATAAGAAACACCTTTCCAACCACTTTTACCACTTTACCATTTTCTGCCATTTAAAAATTCGAAAATACAAAAACACTTTTCCATCTTGCATTCATCATATAAAACCCAAAAATATCATTTATCATTGCTACCACCATCCTTGCATATTTATTTACCACCATTGCATATTTATTTATTGTTTGCATTGCATATTATCTTAATATCATTCTCACACCTTGTGCTTGACAACCACTAGGTGAGGTTGAGGACCAAAACATTTACTTTGTTTTGTAGGTAACCAAAAGAAGGATAGGAAAGATAAATCTTCACTACTGATTCCCCGAGAGTTCGATATTAAACCCTCGAGTCACCCCTCGTGGGGAAAACATGTCTTCCACTTACTACACACTCTGCACTTGGAGTCTCAACCTAACCCATATTCTTTTGACGCAGGTAACTACGTCATCGGGTATCACACAACAAGAAGACCACCATGAGTCCATCCTATGAAGCTCCATCTACTTCAAGAAGGCGCCATGAGAAGAGCATCGCCAAGAGTGCCAAGCTTCGACATTCTCCATCTACTTCAAGAAGGCGCCATGACAAGGACATCGCCACGAGCGCCAAGCTTCGTCACTCTACATCGACAACAAGGCGGCGCCCCAAGAAGTGCATTGACAAGGCCAAGTTCCAAAATCTCAAGGATGACATTGACAAGCTTGCCCAGAGCATACATCCTTCATCACACTCTACAAGGCGCCACAAGAACATTGCCAAGGTCGACCGCAACTTGTCCAAGCTCCAAGATGACCTCAGCACACTCGCCAAGCTTCGGAACATATCACCAAGTTCGAGTGGGAGCTCCAAGACAAGGTCACCAAAGCAACAAGCACGCCGACGTCGACATGCGGAGAAGCATCCAAACAATTTTTGACGTCATCCCTCCTCTCAAGAACGCCAACAAAGACAGAGGAGAAGTCAAGACGGACGCCACGCCATCAAGCACCTACGCCTACACTCCAAGTTCAAGGTGCAACCTCCACATCGAAGATGGCGGCAAGTGCACATCCTATGGTGTCTCCTTCTAGTGTTGATTCTATTGTTGATGAGTTCATGGCCGACATCGACAAGTTCTTCGAGCATCGGTCAAGCTCATGTCGACGCCGCAAGAAGCATGGCAACACTTGTGAGGACACAACCAAGACGGCGCCCTTCTCAAGCACTTCTCATGAAATGGTATCTACACCAAGTGACACCACCACAATGGCCCTCATATGGCAAGATGAAGACCATGATCCACGAGAATGTCCCAATCTCTTGTGCCCAATATGCAATGGAAGAGGTCTGATGATGTGGGAGTGCACAAATGAAGACCAAGACGGTGAGAAGACGGTCGAGCATGGGATTTTCCCTTCGACCAAGGAGGCAAGCATGGATGATGCTATCACTTTGGTTGATGCGCCAAGTGAAGTTGCCGAGCATGGGATTTTCCCTTCAGCAAAGGAGTCGAGTGATGATGCCCTTACTACGGCATTGACCTTTGGAGGCGAGTTGGTTGAGGCGGTTGAGCATGGGAGTTTCCCTTCAACCTTGGAGGCGTTTGGAGTTGAGAACATTGAACCTACCCTCATGTGTTTGAGTTATGATGTGGTACCAATCCCATGTGAGAATGAGAGCCACTTAGCCCACTTGAGTGAGAGTGAGAGTGATTTGAGTGCCCCACCATATGTGAGTTTGAGTGCTTTCACTTTGAGGGAATGAGTGATACACCACTTGAGTTGAGAGAGGTAGTTGATAGGTCTTGTGAGGCCATTTCGATTTCTAACAACTTAACCTCTACTTCTAGTGTTTTTTCTCATTGTGTGCTAGGTTCCATGGATGATGAGACGTCACTCCTCGACATGACGGTGCCTCAAATGGAGAAGATGTACATGGAGGATGATGATGATGCCACCCCATGTCTACTTCAAGATGAACAAGTCGGCTACATGGAAGCCCCTTCTACTTCAACACCAACTTCACATGAGCGGGAATACCAAGGTATGGGTGTTGATGTGACCATGATCCGTTAGTGGACATGATGAACTATGATTGTTTGCATGCTATGGATGATTCTATTGATGTCACATATGATTCGTTCTTATTCCCATGTGATACTTTGTTTGAAACCAATGTTGATCATGTGGAATCACCTATTTGTGATAATTTTGCCATGAGCATGCCTTGTTATGAATGTTTTCATTTTTCTCCATTGTGGCATACAAGATGTTGAACAATTTAACTTTTACATGTGTTGCTTGCCCTAATGTTGAAATGCTTGATAATGAGATTGCCCCCATAGCTTTCTCACTTTTTGGAGACGTTTCATTTTCTCTTATGGACCTTGTTCCATCCTTCAATTTGCATAGTGACTATCCACATATGTCATATTTTTCAATTGATTTTTGTGTGGTTTGTGATGTGCAAATGAAGAGACGTGTCATGATGGATGATGTGTTCATATACCGTGCACATAATTTCTTCATATGGTGTCTTGTGTGTGCTGGTAAACAATGATAATGTCAACCTCAATTGAGCATGAGTTGACAATACGAGCTCTTGAGAGCATACATGTGAGTTGTGGATTGATGGCCCTTCACGTAGTTACCTGCGTGAAAAGTAAATGGGTTAGGTTGAGACTCCAAGTGCATAGTGTATGTAGTAGTGGAAGACAGTTTTCCCCACGAGGGGTGACTCGAGGGTTTAATATCGAACTCTCGGGGAACCAGTATTTCAGGTGTTATCTCCTTATCCTTCTCTTGAGAACCTGCAACAAAATAAATTGTTTTGTGCCCTCAACCTCACCAAGTGGTTGTCAAGCACAAGGTGTGAGAATGATAATAAAATAAATATGCAAACAGTAGTAAATATGCAATGATGGTAAAATAAATATGCAAGGATGATGGTAGTAATGATAAATGATATTTTTGGTTTTTTATGATGAATGCAAGATGTAAAAGTGTTTTTGTATTTTCGGATTTAATAATGGCAACAAACAGAAGTGGTGATAAAAGTGTTGGAAAGGTGTTTCTTATGATTAAAAATGGACCGGGGTTCATGGTTTCACAAATGCACTCTCTCTTGATAACGTGGTAGACAATGGAACACTAAAATTAACATGTAAGATGGCAAGACATGGTTTGACAAGTTATTAATAATATGGGCATCACGTCCTAACATAGAGATCTCGAGTAAAAGTTGTTCTCTCTCTTATGCTCCACCAAGATGCGAACTAAATCATAACAACTTAGTAATTAAGATAAATCAGAGCATAGCAATAAGTTCAATGACATGAAGTTAAAATAAGAACATGCTAGATCTAGTCATGGAGATAGTGGCCAAGGTCACATCCACTCTCCGGTAGCATGGTATTTTTGTTTATCCCTAGTGAGACAACAAAGTAAGGTAGAAAACTCAAGTGGATCGCAGAACTTTCTCTCACGTTCACTGCACTAGCCACCCCCCATTACTCCAACTAATGCACACGTTCCCCCTCACATGCTCTCATAAACAAGCTTGATCATGACAAGTAAATAAGAACGGGGTACATAATATGCATCTACTTTCATAACTGAAACAAAACCATTGCAATCTCAAACATGTATTAACTCATAATAAAGAGCCACCACAAAGGAATTACATAGATGACCGTAATCATGTTCAGCAGCTCATACGGTACTAATTAGTGAAGCTCATAGAGAGGAGAGATACATAAGTTACTTCCACAAACCCAAAGTCTAGGGGTGGACTACTCCCTCTTCATCATGGTGTCGGTGGAGATGTTGTTGGAGGGGAAGGAGACCACACCGGCAGCGCCCCGCCGGAGTTTTCCCCCTCCAATCTTCAGCTCCAGGTCTCTATTTCGTGGTTTCTGTGTTTCGGCGGCGCTCTCTTTCGCGAAAGCCCTGGGGGGTCTATATATAGTCGTTTTTAGGTCAAGACAAAGCTTCGGGAAGAAAGATCGACGACAGCGGTGGCCCGAGGGCCATTTTGGTGGGTCCCACGCAGTCAGGGAATCTGGCCGCATGGGCCCACCCCTTTCGGCCTTCTGGTCTCCATTTTTTCGATTCCTTTGCGCCTACGTTTCGTTCCTTCCAAAAAAGTGATCCCCGTAAAATCTCAGGTCATTTGGACGTCGTTTGGGTCCCTGAAACATCAAAATATAGAAAAAGGGGTTTTCTGACAGCGCAGGGTTAATTCCAGAAAAATGGAGAAGTTGCTAATTATCCCCAAAACTCAATATAAATCATGAATATAACCCTTATATGATGCAAATAACATGGAATAACATGTAATAAAATGTAAAGTTCATGTATGCATTTTACATGCATCAACATCCCCAAGCTTAACCCTTGCTCGTCCTGAGTATGAAGGTGATAAAACTAACATAGACTTTGCATTTTAATACTATCAATGGATATCAAAGGTGATTACTATTGCTACATAGAGTCAAATGATTCATTCTTCAAAGGAATAACAATATGCAAGATAAATTATGAAGTGGTATCAAATACTCAATGTAAAGATGTTCAATGATAAATTCACAAAGTGTAATATAGAAGAAAGTACTATGGACCAAATGTATGCATAATGAAAAGTAAAAACATCCTATGGTGGTCATAGAGTACTTCTTATGAAAACTGAATATAAAAGGTGGACACTTTGGATAGATAAATAAGTAGAGGTAAAGCATGAATAAGTTTCATCTAACTTCCAAACACTTCTACTTAAGTTAATGCTTGCAATGTGGTAGTCATTGGTGTGGAGCTCTCATTACCCATATCATAGCATCTTGAATGATTAATGTTTAAAGTGAAAGCAAATATGAGTGGTGTGCTTGACAATGTATTGGTTGAATGTCTCATGTCCCTTGAATACAAGTACCTACACCATGTGTTACTCACTTTGGTCCACAAAGTAAATTCAAATAAAGGTCATTGCAAGTAATAATAGTATCATCAAGAACTGCACTGGGGTACCTCTTGCCCCTTGACATGAACAAGCCCATGTCAAAACAACAAGACAAACAGACAATGAACAATCTCAGCACTCTTTTATTTACTATGGGTATAGCTTTTTATTATGAGGTCATCACTGAATGAACATTATGGTTATGCTGTAAATTTCCACCATGAATGATGCATGGCTTAGATTAGCGGCCCAGACATTTCTCTAACCATTTATACAAACTCTTTGAACTTACTAAGTATCCACATTCATTTCACCCATGATAGGCATCCATAAACAAAAGTACATGACATCAACTAAATATAAATAAGTGCAATGTTGAAAGCTTGCCATGTGACAGCACATATGGGCCAACTCCCAACCAAAACAATTGTCAAGCTCACAACTTCATAATTTTAATCACAATGGTTCATGCTTATTAAATGCAATAAAAGTAAATTGTGCATCAAGTTCGTGAGAGCTTTTAACCAATTTTTCCCATGACAATCAATAACATAAGCATTTAAATTCAGAAATGTAGATAACACAATATAACATGATAAACTTACTTGGAATAGCATAAAGCTAATAGGTAGATATGGTGGACTCACTGGAAAACTTTGGTTGAAGGTGTTGGGAAACAAGCTTTTTACTTGTTGTAATTTTTGGGCTAGCAATAGGGAGAAAGTTGACCATCTAAATGCATGCATAAGTGTCCATAGAACTAATCAATCCATGTTAAACCAAGTAAAGTTAAAATTTAACATCTAAACATGGTAAAAGATAGCTCTTGACAACACACTTGCAAATTAAAATTCATTCAAAGCACATGAATTATGCAACTATATGTATCTTTTAAAATCAACTCAAACATCCCTATCCCAATATATTTAATAGCATCCAACATAATTCAACCCAAACTTCCAGTAGCTCTCTCATATATAAATGATAGTGGTGGTCTTATTAACAAACCAAAATAACAAAAGCAAATAAAAAACAGACGCTCCAAGTTTATACGATAAAGTGTTTTGATCGAAAAACAGAAGTTAGACATGTGCAAACCGCGAGTGTGTTGGTCCAGTGGGGTTGTCTTGACATCCCCAAGCTTATGGTTTTCACCATCCTTGGATAGCTCTTGGTGCAGGTCCTCTAATCCCTGTGAAAAAACTTCAAAACACCGTTTCTCCATTTCTTTTCTGTGGGGTGATATTAGTAGTGATAAACAAATAGGTTCCTTGCTGCATAAAATTTTTAGGCAAAAATTCATATGAATGTCCAGAGAGTATATAATGTTGTATGCCTACTCATAAACTCAATTGAATCAAAAAGATTCAAGCAAAAAGCTCAAAGAATGCATCAAACAATATCAAGACAGAATCTGTCTCGAAAAACAGCAGCAGCAAAACGCATTTTTCTACCCTACTTAAACTCATCATAAAAATCTGAAAAAAATCACGTATACATAGGATGAAAAGTTGATGGTACAGTTCAAATTACAGCTCAATCGGAGTTACAGATAAAAAATTAAAAATCAAACCGTGCACAGACTTCGTGTAGGCAGAAAACTCTCCGAAAATGAATAGCAACTTTTCAAACCCAAAATAGGTAAAACTTGATTATTTATTAAAAACTAGCAGGGTGGCCGCGCATTTGCGCGGCTAGATGTCTACCTAAGAAATTATATATTTAGCTTTCGTATACATAGATAAGAGTTAATTGGTTTTTCACAACTTTAATTTAGTTTGGTGCAACTAACACTATATAGCAAAAGACAACATGGGTGTAGTTGATTGATTAATGTAGTAGCTCGCTTCACCGCAAATAAGTTAAGAGATTTTGGTATTTTGAAACATCATTTTATATTTCGAAACATCTATTCTCGTGATGTAAATTATACCAAATAAATTCGCAGTAGAAAATCATGCACTCAAATTTAAGGGGCTAACTCTTTCCTTGCAAAATAATAGATTTTACCTTTTCAATCTGGAAACATACTTATTCAAAATTTTAGTTTTTTTAATCTTCTTTCTCAAGATCTTGCTACTAAACTTGCATTGGTGCTTTCCCATCTTCAACGATGCATAATTCAATGTTGTAACAACCCTAGTCTTGACGACAACAAAATAAAGACATTGCGCCTTGTGGCTGAAATTATACATATGGTAAAATCATTTTGAACCATTGCATTTGTACCTTGCACTCGAAAGTGGAATCTTATACTGGCCCGGTGATTTTCTCACATTTATCCACCGGTTAACATATCTCTAGTTATAACTCTCATGGAGTCATGGGTAGTCAGGTGTTGGCTAGATGGTGGGAAGGATGATGAATTTTCAGTGGACAGCTTGGGTGATGTAGCCCGCCTACGGCGTCTACACCAAGTGGTCCAATGACAAGAGCTAGAGTCAAAGCTATACATGACAAGGTGAATTCACTCTTATCTATGTATGATATCGACACTCCTTTGAATGGTTTGCTACTTCATTCCGATACCTTGTGTGTGCTCAGCTATGGTGGACCTGAAGACCCCTATGAAGATGGCCAAGAGGCGAAGCAAGAAGATGGACAAGAGTCGAGCCAATACGATGAAGAAGAAGAAGAGAAGATGGAGAAGAACTCCCCAGGCGGCGGTACTACCGCTGGCTTAAGCGGTACTACCGCCCCTGGCCCAGACAGCACGGGCACACCCCGCGCCGGCGGTACCGGCAGCGGTACCGACCGGTACCGGGGACGTGGGATGGGCGCCCCACGCCGGCGGTGCTACCGCCGCCACTACCGCCGATCTGCACTTCGGGCCCTTGTTCCGGTACCACCAGCTACCGCCGCCGCGGTACCGGCCGGTACCGGGGGCGTGGGAAGCCGCGACGCCAGCCCGCACCGGCGGTACCACTGGCTATCCAGCGGTACTACCGCCAGTGCGGGCACCAGCTCGGGAAGGAACCCGTGAAACCTTTCCATTCGTCCCTTTTTGTATCTAACTATTTAAGGCACCCCTTGGACTAGATCTAGGGTTAGACTATGATTTGGAACTAAAGTAGAGCTTGCTCCTTCTTCTCAAAGTGTCTCTTCCTCCTTTGGAGATGAATCAAGACCTCCACATGTGGAGATGAACCAAGGCCTCCTCTTGAGGAGAAGATCCCTGCGTGGATACCAAGGCTCCGCTTGTAGTTGCGATTACTTGCTAATCTTCCCTCTTAGAGTGTAGATTGGGTTGGTTGGATTGACCAATTGGACAAACAATCCTAAGAGTAAGGTGTGCTTGGGAGAGGAGGATTGGGGGCTGCCCTCGGGGATTTGTTACCAGTCGATTCTTGCCGGGTTGCTACTTGCTATTTACCCTTGTGTGTTTGATTTCCCCTTTTGTGTTCTCGTTCTTCGCGTGTTCTTCGTGTTCATCTTCCCTCCGCACAAATCCGTGAAAATCGGGACCTACCCGCATCATATGGTATCAGAGCTCTAGGTTGACACGGATTTGTTTGTGTTTCCACCAAAATCCACCAAATTTTTCTTCGTTTTTGAGAAATTCGAAAATTTCCACCAAAAATAGCCTTGCCTTGATTCGAGCCGATCTGTCGATTCGTTGCGTTTTTGGTAGTTTTTGTCCATGGATCTGTTGCTTTAGGACCCCCTCCACCTTTGTTTGCGTTCCCTAGCCTCAATTTTGCCATTTCCCACGGATTCGAGGAAGTTTTGGAGCCCAAAATCGCACAAAATTCGAGCAGAAAAGCAGCGGTACTACCGCCGCTTAAGCGGTACTACCGCCAGGGCCAAATTTTCAGAAATTTTTCTTTTCCTCGGTTCGTTTTGGCATTTCCTCTTGTTGTTTGAGTCCTTCGCTGGTGTGTACTACGTCTACGACATCGACAAGCTTCCGCAGCGACTTCATCAACGCCAAGCGACGACGCCACCAAGGACTCGACATTTCCCCCACCATCATTCCGTTGTGAGCCCTTCTTCCTTTCGCGCAACTTAACCTATTGGACTAGCTCGGTGATATTGCGAGGCATTGCACGTGTTGAGTGTTTGTCTTCAAGTATTGGCGAGTGTGTATCGTTAGAGAGCTTGGCACTAGCAAAAGAGAAGGAATCATCGTCAAAAAGCAAAAATCAAAAAAAAAAGAGAAAAGAAAAGAATCAAGTGGTGCCAAGTTCATCTCTTGTAGGTTGCGACAAAGCTAAGACCGCCAAAGTGAGTGTGAGTGTTAACTCTTGTGCAAATCCGTTGCCCACAAAAAGCAATTGAGCTAGCGTCCTTCTTGTGTTGGGTGACATTTGAGCACGTAGTCTTCGTTAGGTTGTCTATCTTCGAGTGCTCGCCCTTTGGTGCCCAACCCCATTATTCGCTTTTGTGTGTGTTTCTTCATCATTTGTGGTTGGAGTTTCTTTGGTAATTTGATCATTGTGGATTTTCTCTACCTTTGACAATATACTTGTCGGCGGGTTTGCTTGTTTCGTTTGCCACTTCATACCTTCCTATCCTCATAAGTGTGTGTGTTGGGTGTTAGAACCGGATACTCTCCTCTCAAGCCACATTATACTTGGGATATAGTTTGTCTTGGTTTTTCCTTACCACATCTCACTTGTTCTTGAGAAAATGTTTAGGGGAAGTACAAACGGAAGCTCAAGCTCGGAGAGGAAATCCATGGTGGAGTTCGCGGTGATCATGGCTATGTCACACAATCGGAGCTTGTGGCATGCGACACTTCTTCGTGGTAACATAGACGCTTCGAGCGCCGTCTTCAAAATCAAGACACACCTTCAACGACCGCATGAGTGCTAACGAAGCAACTATGGAGAGGTTGACCGAAGCTATCAACAACCTTGCGCGACAACGAGCTTCTTCACACTCAAGCCGTACAAGAAGCACCTCAAGGTCGACACAAGCACGTCATGGACGTCATGAACCTCGACAAGAACGTCAACATGATCCAAGGCGCGACGCCCATGAACGACCTCCTCCTACGTTGAACAACCACATGATCTTCACGCGAACAATGCCAATGCGCATCAAGAACAACCTCACCAAAATGATGATCGTCGCGAACGCATACCATCACCACCACCACAACGTGATCGTCATGACCCATTGGCTAATGACAATGGCGTTCCGGGTGCGAATGACTTTGGTGAACAAGGACGTCACCCTCGTCATCCTCCAAGGCCACGTCATCAAAACCATGACAATGCGAACAATGTCGAGCAACCCGTTCCTCAACAAGAGCTACCTCCTCAACATGCGCCTCGTCAAGAGCTTCCTCATGATCGTCACCAACACCAACGTTCCGAGTCAAGTGATAACGAGTCAAGCCAACACAATGGTGATGGACTCAACCGAAGGAGACGTGGACGTGCATTCCCACGTGGTGGCCACCGTGACGACTATGATGACTTGACCAACGTCCGCTTTGACATACCCAAGTTCTACGGCACAAGTGATCCGGAAGCTTACTTCTCATGGGTACTCAAGGTTGACAAGATCTTCCGCGTGCAACGCTTCTCCGACATCAAGAAGGTTGCCTTAGCCTCGATGGAGTTTGAAGAGTATGCCTCTTGTGGTGGGAACAACTACAAGATGCTCGCGTCGCTAACCACCAACAACCAATTGACACTTGGGTTGAAATGAAAGAAACAATGTACAAGCGCTTCGTGCCAAGCCATTACACTAGAGACTTATACAAGAAGTTGCAAGAGTTGAAGCAAGGTTTGAAGTCGGTTGACGAGTACTACAAGGAAATGGAAATCTCCATGATGAGAGCCAATGTCAACGAGTACGAAGAGCAATCCATGGCTCGTTTCATGAATGGCCTCAACTATCCCATCAAGAAGATCGTGGAGTTCCAACCATATGCCTCTTTGGTTGAGCTAGTACATCAAGCTTCCAAGGCCGAGCGCCACGTGCTTGAAGAGCTCAAATACCTCAAGACAAAGGCATTCTACGCCAACAAGCCTTCTTCGTCAACTCCTACACCTTCACAAGCTCTTCCTCAAGCGAACACTCGAGGTCCTCCAAGAGTCTCTACTTCGACACCTCAAGCGCCTCAACCTTTCAAGAAAGTACCTCCCTCCTCCAAGGCGCCTCAAGGATCTTCGTCCGGCACAAGACTTTGCAATGCTACAAGTGCGGCGGACAAGGGCACAAATCTTTTGAGTGCACCAACAAGAAGGTCATGATCATCAATGACATGGGAGAGTATGAATCTATGAGTGAAGATGAGTACAATGCTTTGAACAAGGTCGCCACAATGCAAAGTGCTCAAGAAGAAGAAAGTGAGATATATTGTGATGGCGACAACAACCCTTCCTTGGTTGTGGCAAGAGCTCTAACCACCAATGTTCAAGTGGAAGAAGACCAAAGATGCAACTTGTTTCAACAAGAGCGGGAATCAATGGAAAGTCCATCAAGGTCATCATAGATGGTGGAAGTTGCCACAACCTAGCGAGCAAAGAACTTTGTGATAAGCTCAACTTGAAGTTCAAGAAGCACCCACATCCTTACCATGTGCAATGGTTGAGTGATACCGGAGCCGTCAAGATTCAACACATGGTGCAAGTGTCCTTCAAGATTGGAGCCTATGAAGATACGGTTGATTGTGATGTTGTGCCTATGAACGTTTGTCACTTACTCCTTGGGCGTCCATGGCAATTTGACAAGGGTGCTATGCATGATGGAAGACAAACTACTATAGCTTCAAGAACAACGACAAGACCTTCGTCCTTCGTCCCATGACACCAAGTCAAGTCATCGCCGACAACGCCAAGACATTGCAAGGGCACAACAAGATCGTTCGTCTAGTGAGATGAGTGGTGAGCGAGAGACCCACCATAAAGTGAGTGAGAGCCACAAGCCAAATGAGTGTGACACTTCAAAGAGAGTTCCCACAAAACTTACACTATTTGCCACAAAGAGAGAGATGAGGGAGTTGAGAGAAAACCCATCCACCCTACACTATGTGCTCATATGCAAGGGTGAAGTTTCTATGACTAACACTTTCACAAACCTTCCTCCTTCTTTGTTGTCTCTTTTGAAGGACTTTGAAGATGTTTCCCTCAAGAGTGCCACCGGGACTACCTCCTCTACGCGGAATCGAGCACCGCATCGACCTTGTTCCCGGCGCACCGCTACCAAACCGCGCTCCTTACCGCACCAACCCCGAAGAAACAAAGGAGATCGAGCGGCAAATACAAGAACTTCTTGCCATGGGACACATCCGCGAGAGCTTGAGTCCGTGTGCCGTGCCCGTCATCTTGGTACCCAAGCACGACAACACTCTTCGCCTTTGCATGGATTGTCGCCCCATCAACGCCATCACCGTTCGGTATCGCCATCCTATCCCTCGCCTTGATGATATGCTCGATGAGCTTTGTGGTTCCGCTATATTCTCCAAAATTGATCTTAAAAGTGGATATCACCAAATACGCATGTGTGAAGGTGATGAATGGAAGACCGCATTTAAAACTAAGCTTGGTCTTTATGAGTGGCTCGTCATGCCATTTGGTCTTTCCAATGCACCTTCTACTTTATGCGTCTCATGAATCATGTTTTGCGTCCTTTCATTGGCAAATTTGTTGTGGTATACTTTGACGACATCCTTATCTATAGCAAGTCTTTGGAAGAGCACACTTCTCATGTTGCTCAAGTTTTGTTGGTTCTTCGCAATGAAAAGCTTTATGCAAATCTTTCTAAGTGCACTTTTGCCACCAACAAACTTGTTTTCTTGGGTTTTGTTGTTTCTTCGGATGGAGTTGAAGTTGATGATGCAAGATACAAGCAATTCGGACTTGGCCTTTTCCGACATCACTTGAGGAGTTGAGACGTTTTCTTGGTTTTGCCGGATTTTACCGCCGTTTCATCAAGGATTTTTCCACAATTGCTTGCCCCCTCCATGAACTTACAAAGAAGAATGTACCTTTCATTTGGGGCAATGCACATGATTTTGCTTTCAATGAGCTCAAACGGTTATTAACCGAAGCACCACTCCTTGCCCTTCCGGATTTCTCTAAGACATTTGAGATTGAATGCGATGCAAGTGGATTGGGCATTGGTGGAGTGCTTATGCAAAATGGTAGACCCATCGCATACCATAGTGAGAAACTAGATGGAGCTCGCTTGAATTACCCCATTTATGACAAAGAGTTATTTGCTTTGGTTCGTGTTTTGGATGTGTGGCAACATTACCTTCGTCCTAAGGAATTTGTCATTCATTCCGACCATGAATCCTTGAAATATTTGAAAAGTCAAACAAATTTGAACAAAAGACATGCTAAGTGGGTTGAGTTCATTGAGTCTTTCACTTTTGTAATCAAATACAAGAAAGGTAAAGACAATGTGGTCGCGGATGCTCTATCCCGCAAGGCCAACCTACTTACACGTCTTGACATTAGTGTTTGGGTTTGGATGAGATTAAAGAGTTGTATGCTACCGATGCTTTCTTTGGAGACATTTTCGCTCAATGTTCGGAGCACAAAGGAATTGGTGATTTCTATTTGCACAAAGGTTTCTTGTTTAAGGCTAACAAACTATGTATACCCGAGTCTTCGCTTCGTTTGGTCCTTTTGAAGGAATCTCATGGAGGAACACTCATGGGTCACTTTGGACGCGACAAGACCTACGCCATGCTCGCCACCAACTACTATTGGCCTAGAATGAAGCGTGATGTGGAACGCCTAGTTCGACGATGTTCTACATGTCTCAAAGCTAAGTCTACTCTAAACTCTCATGGGTTATACACACCATTGCCTATTCCACATCACCCATGGTCCGATATAGCTATGGATTTTGTCTTAGGACTCCCACGCACTAAAACAAACAAGGATTCCATCTTTGTCGTCATTGATCGCTTCTCTAAAATGGCACACTTTATACCTTGCAACAAGAGCGACGATGCTTCACACATTGCTACTTTGTTTTTCAGGGAAATCGTCCGTCTTCATGGAGTGCCAAAGACCATTGTGTCGGATCGAGACGTCAAGTTTGTGAGCTATTTTTGGAAGACTTTGATGGCCAAGATGGGAATCAAGCAACTATTCTCCACCGCATACCACCCTCAAACCGATGGCCAAACCGAAGTGGTGAACCGAAGCCTATCTACACTCCTTCGTGTGTTGATCAAGCCTAACTTGAAGAATTGGGAAGAGTGCATCCCACACGCCGAGTTCGCCTACAATCGAGCACTACATCGCGCAACAAAGAGAACACCCTTCGAGATCGTCTATGGTTCAACCCCTACACCGCGCTCGACATGCTACCACTTCCACTCCGTGAACAAGTTAACATGGACTTCGACAAGCGAGCCGCTTACATGAAGAAGCTCCATGAGGAAACAAGAACTACTCTCGAGAAGCACAACAAAGACCATGCTACGAAGATGAACAAACACAAGCGCGCCATGATATTTGAAGAAGGAGATCTTGTGTGGCTACACCTTCGCAAAGATCGCTTTCCGGATGCAAGGAAGTCCAAGCTTCACCCTCGTGGAGATGGACCTTTCAAGGTTATCAAGCGCATCAACAACAATGCTACAAGATCGACATCTCCAACTCCAAGCATTTGGTCCATGACACTTTCAACGTCGCCGACCTCTCGCCATACTATGGGACATCAAGCGATGAAGAGGACCAAGAGTCGAGGACGACTCTTTCCCAAGGGGGGGGGAGATGATGTAGCCCCGCCTACGGCGTCTACACCAAGTGGCCCAATGACAAGAGCTAGAGTCAAAGCTATACATGACAAGGTGAATTCACTCCTATCTATGTGTGATATCGACACTCCTTTGAATGGTTTGCTACTTCATTCCGATACCTTGTGTGTGCTCAGCTATGGTGGACCTGAAGACCCCTATGAAGATGGCCAAGAGGCGAAGCAAGAAGATGGACAAGAGTCGAGCCAATACGATGAAGAAGAAGAAGAAGAGAAGATGGAGAAGAACTCCCCAGGCGGCGGTACTACCGCTGGCTTAAGCGGTACTACCGCCCCTGGCCCAGTCAGCACGGGCACACCCCGCGCCGGCGGTACCGGCAGCGGTACCGACCGGTACCGGGGACGTGGGATGGGCGCCCCACGCCGGCGGTGCTACCGCCGCCACTACCGCCGAATCTGCACTTCGGGCCTTGTTCCGGTACCACCAGCTACCGCCGCCGCGGTACCGGCCGGTACCGGGGGCGTGGGAAGCCGCGACGCCAGCCCGCACCGGCGGTACCACCGGCTATCCCAGCGGTACTACCGCCGTGCGGGCACCAGCTCGGGAAGGAACCCGTGAAACCTTTTCCATTCGTCCCTTTTTGTATCTAGACTATTTAAGGCATCCCTTGGACTAGATCTAGGGTTAGACTATGATTTGAGAACTAAAGTAGAGCTAGACTCCTTCTTCTCAAAGTGTTTCCTTCCTCCTTTTGGAGATGAATCAAGACCTCCACATGTGGAGATGAACCAAGGCCTCCTCTTGAGGAGAAGATCCCTGCGTGGATACCAAGGCTCCACTTATAGTTGCGATTACTTGCTAATCTTCCCTCTTAGAGTGTAGATTGGGTTGGTTGGATTGACCAATTGGACAAACAATCCTAAGAGTAAGGTGTGCTTGGGAGAGGAGGATTGGGGGCTGCCCTCGGGGATTTGTTACCAGTCAATTCTTGCCGGGTTACTACTTGCTATTTACCCTTGTGTGTTTGATTTCCCCTTTTTGTGTTCATCGTTCTTCGCGTGTTCTTCGTGTTCATCTTCCCATCCGCACAAATCCGTGAAAATCGGGACCTACCCGCATCATTGGGTAGTATCACGCTTTAGGTAGGACATGTGAGTTCTGAAATTCAAGACATCGAGTACAAAAGTGCTAAAAAAGTATGACAACGTACATCCGTCTTCTATATGCAGCCATAACCAATGTACGCTTCAAAGTTGACCTGCACTTATTAGAAATCCAAAAAAGACAAAAATATATTTGAATAATCAAATATTCTTGACCCAAAGCTGACAGTATTCAGAATCAAATTTTTTTATAGCTCTAATTCTAAATTGAATTTTGAGCCTAATACTTTTTCGGAATTGTGGATGCATCCTGTAGATTTTATTTTGCGGGATAGCCTGTCGATATGTTGTAAACTGTTTTCACAAATTTTCATAATTTCTAAGTACATTTTTTATAGCTTAAGTTTATGTGTTGACATTTCTCTCAAAAAAAGTTTATGTGTTGACACCACTCTTCTTAAATATACATGTAGATGGAATCTAACTCCCTCAGGCTTCAAGCCGTATATTGGTTTTCATTACCGCTCACATCAGCAATGGCATTGGGTATTTATCGCTTTCATCAACAGGTTCGTGTACAATCGTACGTAGAGATTCTAAAAAACAATCCTGAAGTAGTAGCGCGGCTGCACGGCAGCCTTGGAGATGACCATAGAGATGAGGTGATCATTGTACAATTCGTACACTGAATCTATATTTGATTGTACTGTATGTAATTACCTACAGAACATCAGATAGATTCTGTGCATCTTTTGTACTTGGTGAAGGCCTAGCTAAAACTTTCAGAATCAGATCATTCAACACCTAGAAACGCACTACTCAATTAACCTGACACCCCGGTCATACTGAATTATTTTCAAGATCATAATTCACTCAGTACTCTTGTTGATTATTTGGGTTAGTAGGAACTAAATCTGATAGACATGCAGCAAAAGCCAAACCATATCAAGCTTGTTCTCAGACAAAGAATCACGCCACGCATCCCGCGCAAATTGCAGGAAGAGAACGAAGTAGCTAAAAGGAAGAAGAGTAGATGTGGGGTACTTACAGTTGCTTTGCCCCCAAAATTCGTCTTCTATGCTTTGACGTCACATAGTCCTTCCATTTTGTAGACACCATGGTAAGGAGAACACTTGCCTGATTGGGAATATGTGAGCGGCTGAGCTTTATCTCGTCGAGACGAATAGAGCCGTTGAGCGGCCAGTCGGCGATGGTCACCATGATCAAAGCAATGCTTTCGAACAACAAAAGCATTTGTATGTAGGTGCCTAATTGGAAACATTTGAACCTTGATGTGAGAACGGAACAGGTCGGCAGCGTTTTTAGTTGATATGGATGCGCGCATGAGCTCCCCATTGACGTAGAAACTTGAACGCCCCCGCCACCATGCCAGAGGTTTTTCAGCCTTGATGTACATTAACATATGAGCCTTCGATCTAGGGATTTTTATTATTAACTGATCATGGGCGCTAGAAGTACATAGTTGTAATTAAACCCTATTCAGTAATTGATTCTTAACCAAGTAGATTCTGTAAGGAAAACTATTTTCGCGAGTACGCCAAAGGCGTACCATTCTTTTATAGAAGGCAGAAAAATTAATTACAAGAAACACCAAACATGGTGCAACTCCTCTCCAAAAAAAAACAACTAGCCTACTCTCTCACAACTATGTTTCTCCCTCTCCTCCCAGCACCCTCATCCAGCTCAAGAACTCATCAATCACTCTCCTAGCTAACTCCTCCGCCGGGAACTGCCGATCCGTGTTATGGAAAACCCAAGCATTATGGTTCTTCCAAAGGTTCCAAGTGGTCAGGATGATCAACGCATCAAAAAGCCTCCTGTCCTTGCACTGAAAGCTCATCCTGCTGCGCTCCCACCATGGCGCCAACTTGTCCACCACCGTGGGCATTGTCACTCGAAGACCTAGTCGCCTGAAACATCGAAACCACACCTCCCTCGCAAACACGCACTGGACAAGTATATGCTCCACTGTGTCTTCCTCCTGCAAACAAACAAAGCACTCCGACGTATGCTCCTGCAGCCCATGCCTATGCCGCCTGTCAGACGTCCACAGCCTGCATTGCAAGGCTAGCCACGCAAAGATCTTGCATTTGAGTGGTGCCTTGGCTTTCCAGACCCACTCGGACCCGTTGAACCTCTCTCTTCCTTGATAGAGACGCTGGTAAGTCTCGCGCGCTGTGTAAGCTCCAGATCGCGCACACGGCCAAGAAAACTTGTCTTGCTCGCCTGCGTCACGCTGCACTCCCGCAATCGCCAACCACAACCGAACCACTTGCATACTCTGCTCCTGTGTTTCCAGCTCCCCAATGTCCTCGATCCACCTATTCCTTAACAGGACATCATGCACAGTGCGGCTGTTCTTCCTCCTCGTGGTCACAAGTTCAATCACCGCCGGCGCAATCCAGCTGGCCGACACGCCATTTATCCAAGCATCCTTCCAAAAGAATGTGTCCTTTCCGTCGCCCACCAGAATATGAACTAAACTCTGAAAAACCTCCAAAGCACTACTGTCCTTGATCATTGGCAATCCCTGCCACGGTCTGTTCTTGTCGGTCCTTTGCAGCCATACCCAGCGGGTACGCAAGGCAACCCCGTGCAGCTGCAGGTCCTTCACTCCCAGCCCCCCGAAGCACTCTGGCTGGCAAATGCGCTCCCAGGCCACCAAGCACTGCCCTCCATTGACAGTGTCCTTGGCAGCCCAGAAGAAGGCACGCATCCAGCTGTTCAACTCTTCCAGCAGCCACACCGGGGCCTCATCAACCATCAGGTGATGCACCGGCCTGGCCGCCACTACAGCCTTGATCATCACCAACCTGCCGACTCTCTCAATTAGGCCTCTTTGCCATGGCGGCAAGAACGCGATCGCTTTGTCGAGCATAGGATGCCACTCGGCCTTGGTGAGCGGCCGTAACGCGAGCTGCAGTCCCAGGTAAGTGATCGGGAAATCGACAATCCTGCACTGAAGCGTATCGGCCACCCTCAACTTGCTCTCCTCTGTTCCCCTAATCAACGTGGCTGTAGTTTTGTTCATATTTATCCTCAAACCCGAAGCTTCGCCAAAAACCCCCAAAAGATCCCTAACTATCAACAAATCAGAGCGAATTGGCTTGCAGAACATCACCACATCGTCCGCAAATGCTGAGACTCTCTGTAACGGCTTGATTCCTGGCAGAGTATCGAACATCTCCTCTTCCGCCGCTCTGGCCACCATAACTGTCAGAACTTCCATCACCAGCACAAAGAACATCAGAGAGATCGGGTCACCCTGACGGAGCCCGCGTGCATGCCTAAAACTCCTCCCCGGCACACCATTGACCACAACTTTGGTGCTCGCTGTATTCAGAAGAATCGCTACCCGCCGGCACCAAAGTTCACTGAACCCCATTTGTCTGAAAACCTCAAAAAGGAAGGACCAGGACACTGAATCGAACGCACGCGATATGTCGAGCTTGATTAACACCCCTGAGATCCGCCTCGTGTTTATCCTTCTGGCCACTTGCCTGACCATGAGAAAATTGTCGTGCAAGCTCCTCCCCTTGATGAAGGCGGACTGGTTCATGCTGACCAGGTTCATCAGGTGTGGCCGCAGCCGATTCGCCAAAATCTTGGAGCAGAGCTTCGAGAAACTGTGCACCAAACTGATCGGTCTGTAGTCCCCGATCCCCTCCGCATCTGGCTTCTTCGGAACCAAAGTAATCAGTGCTTTATTCAGCTTACCAAATCCGCGCCCGTCTCCCAGGAACAGCTTATGCAGCGCCGCCATGACGTCCCTCTTGATCACTGGCCATGCGCGCTGATAAAACGCGCCAATGAACCCGTCGGGCCCCGGCGCCCGATCCGGCGGGAGCTCCTTGATTACCTCCCACACCTCCTCCTCAGTCAGCATGCGGTCAAGATCCTGCAACTCTTGGCTCGGCAGTCCCAATCTCTCTAGATCGATTGTGTGCTCTCTGCCCTGGATATTGCCCAACAGAGCGTTGTATGCCTGAAAGAACACTTCCTCCTTCCTCTGTTGCTCTGTACAGATCTCTCCATCAACCGTAACCGCCGAGATGAAGTTCTTTGTGCGCCGCCCACTCGCCACCGCGTGGAAGAACTTTGTATTCGCGTCCCCCTCCTTCAGCCACCTCACTCGACAACGTTGTCTAGCAATTGTGCGCTCCAGGGACGACAACCCTAGCACCAATTGTTCCCCTTCCGTCAGATTTCTTCTCTCCTGGGCCGCGTCAAAACGCAGGATTACCGTATGGGCCATTGCAAGTCTCAGTTTCACATTGCCCATTTCCCTCTGTCCCCAGGCCTGGAGATGGGCTCCGGTGTTGCGCATCAATTCGTTGAGCCGCTGAAAGGGATCGACAAGCCCATCGCTACAGACCCAGGCCTGTCTTATTGCTTCCTCGAAACCGTCCAGCTTGGCCCAAAAAAGTTCAAATCTGAATCTCTTCTTGGGCTTTGTCGCCGCGCTCAAAGACAGATGAAGTGGTGCATGGTCTGAGACAGATGAAGAAAGCGCCTGTAGCACACAGTCCGGGTACATCAAATCCCAGTCCACCGAGACCAGAGCTCTGTCAATTCTTGTCATAGTCGGCATTTGCCTCCCATTGCTCCAGGTGTAAAGTCTCCCGTGCATGTACAGGTCCTTTAACTCGTGTTCCTGCACAAATTCTCTGAAGCTCGCCATCAAGTTTCGGTTTAGATTACAATTGTTTTTCTCCGATGCTCTCAGGATCATGTTAAAGTCTCCAACTACCATCCATGGCCCTGGGCACAACGTTCTTCTCTCCTTAAGCTCCTGGAGAAAAAGTAGTTTCGCCTCATTTGTTTGGGGGCCATACACTCCCGTTAGCCACCAGGTGGCTCCATCTAACCCATGAACCTCGCCCGTGATCGCATGGGTGTCACAACTGATGTTGTTAATTCGCACAACAGAAGTGTTCCATGCAAGGAGTATACCGCCCCTTGTCTCCTCAGCCGGCAAGTACGCGAACCCGTCAAAGGACGGGTCCAAACATTGCATTACCACGAAACGATCTATTACATCTAATTTGGTCTCCTGAAGGCACACGATGCTCACATTAATCGTTGCCAAGAACTCATGCACGGAATCCCGCTTAGCGGAATCATTGAGACCCCTCGGGTTCCAACTCCCAACCTCTATTGTTTGATCCATAAAGAACTATTGTAGCTCTCTGCACACTACACCAGCAGCAGCTACCTACTGCACGGCTACCGCCGCCGCCCCCGTGGAGATGATCACCCCTGGTGTTGAAGTTGAGTTCGGCATCTTCTTGCCGAATACCGCAGCCAGTACGCGCAGCTGCTGCTCACGAATAGGTGAGTCAAACAGCGTCCTGAACTCCTTGAGCTGCTCCTCATCAACTGCAAAGTTTGGCTTGGCGATCCCCAGAGCTGTCAGCAATGTGGTATCCGCGGCCGAAGCTTTCTTCATTGAATTTCCAGGCGCTAATGGGGTTGCTGTAGCAGCGGAGCGCCTTGTCACTCTTGGCGTGAAAGGTTCCGCCTCACACCGTAGCTGGGAAGCCTCAACTTCCTTGAGCAAAGGTGGTGCTAGCGTCTTGAGGATACGGGCGCAGAACACTCTCATCTTGGCACATTTTTCCTCTGAATCCATCCGTGCAGTTTCCGCTTCTAGGCCCTCATCGCATGCAGAAACACAACAGGTTTGCTGCATGGTGGGCCCCTCCTTCAGAGCCGTGCTCAGCAAACCGACATGCACGTCCACCAGATCAGCTCCAGGGTGGGCCCCCATGTCCCCCAAGCTCTGGTCCACCCCTCTGCTTTCCCCAACTTCTTCAGAGAGAGAAACAGAAAAGAAGTCCTCCTCTGTCCTTGTCGACCTCTGAACCTCCGACACGCGTCCTCCCACATTCAGAGACCAATCAGGGCCTGAACCGATCTCTTCCATCTCAGTCTCGGTACACTCCAAAATCGTGCAAAGCGTACTGTCCCCCGGACCAGGTCCCACCTGCAGCCTTGGATCTCCCCCAGGACCAGCCGCCTCAATCCTCTCAACCACGGCCTCTCCGAGCAGATCTGGTGAAGTGCCCGCAGAAACCTCCTCTGTCTCCACACGTGTTGAAACCTGGTTGGCCGCCAGCTCCCCGCCAGACCGCACTACCTCTTTGCCCACCTCGTTCAAAATTTCCGCCTGTATAGAGACTTCCTTTTGACCAGTCCTCTCTGGCACACGATCAGGCTGGGGCTCAGGCACTGTCAGTGCAGGTGCACTAGCTTCCAAGACCCATGTCCTCCTCTCCAACGGGCAAAGATCCAAATCCCTCACACGGGCCATGCTCAGTGAGCCAAGGCGATCGCAACCTTCCATCGCGGGCAGTTTCCAATCCAACGACTCGTCGCCGGCCTGCTTTTCCCGCTGCCCACCACGATGCTGCACTTGGCGGGTCCCACCTCCGGACCCACCTCGTCGGTCCGGGAATCCAATGCGCCATGGCAGGGACCTCGTGACGCGCCGCCGTCCAGCGCCGGAACCACCATCGGAGTTTGAATCGGGGAAACCACGCTGTCCACTCCCAGACGAACGCGACGCGTCCCTGACCTCCGGCTCAGCATCCTCCTCCACACCGGTCAGATGAACCAGCACCTTGTACCGTAGCGTCTCCAGTTGCTCAAGCTTCTTCTCCGGCTCCGGCCTGCGAGACTCGTCAGAGGAAACCCAGGCCGGCAGCGGCTCCCCGCACACCGGCTCCAGAATGACCAGCGTTCTCGCGACCGGCACATCACCAAGGCTCGAGGTCCACGCCTCCACTCTGAACAACGACAGGTCCGCACGCGACGCCGTTGTCGGCGCAATCTTGCCCACCGCGCAACCCGATCCCAGCAGCTCCTCCACGACCTCTGCTTCCCAGGCATGCGGCGGAATGCCCTCGATGACGAGATGAACCTTTGAACGCATATTGACCTGCGTAGCCTGCGCCTGGCGGTTCCAAAGCCGGAAGAACAGGTCCGCACCACCGCACGGCATGGGCGGCAAAGCCGCCACCTTGTTCCTGTGCTCAGCTTTGGCAAAAACCACAAGGAAGTCCTCTGGAAGATACGGGTGCACCGAGACCTCGTCCCTTGAAATGCCAATCGCGGCCAGCCCCTGCAGAACCTGCTCACAGGTCACAACAGGCCTGTTGCCGCCGACGCGCGCCACCATGGCGAAACGGAGCCTCTGCTCCAATTCCGTCATAGTGCACGAACGACGCACGACGCACAGCGGCGCGGGCACATCCTCCGACGTGCCCGAACCCACCGGAATCGTTTGGCGCAGCGGCGGCCAGAGCTCAATCGGCCTGCCCTCCAGCACAGGCCTCGGCGGCGGAGGCGGAAGAGGCGGCGTCGGGGCTCTCCCCGTCCTCGCACCCTCCAGAACTCCAGCCCGCATAGGCCCTTGCTGCTCGAGACGCGCGCGCTTGGCGAGGGCCTGCCTCCGCAACTCGTCCTCCGACGACGGAGAAGGACTCCGCGGAAGCCGGCACTCCCTCGCGGGATGACCTTCCTCCCCGCACCTGAGGCAAACTTGCTCGAACGTGCACTCCCACTTGAAGTGCCCCTCGCGACGGCAGTTGAAGCACCTCCCAGCCATGTCCTCCGGCGAGCTCCAGCGCGGCGAACCCGCCTCCTGCTGCCGGTCCTTGCGGCGGCGCCACATAGACTTGCGCGAGGGTCTCGGCTGAGACCACTCAAGTCTGTCTTGCGCCCGCACCCGCGGCGCCTCCTGCTGCACCACCGTCTGCTGCACCACCGTCTGCTGGACCTCCTCAAAGCCGCCGGCGCACGCAGACTCCTCCGACACCCCCATGCCGGAAACGTGGGCGTTCCTCTCCCCCGAAGCCGAAGCCGCAGAGGCCGGGCTCGCGACTCTCTGCCAGCGCCTGGAGAAACCGGGTGGCGACCCAGAGAGCGACATGGCCCAAGAGCGAGGCCGGCGGCGGCCGGGTAACGGCGGCGGCGGCGGCGGCGCTCCCTCTCGCTCTCGCTCTCTCTCACCTACCTCTTAAGTAAGGAAAACTATCAACACGTACGTTGGCCTATATATGAAGTATAAGACATATGCATAGCTTATAAAATATCTCATCTATCTATAGAATTAAACCGCACGCATATACCTCACAATCACTGAATCGCATAGGCTGGTTGGTAACTTCTAGATCAAGTACTATAAAACGCTTTTAACAAATGCACCTGGTTGCTGCTGCTAAACGAAAGATGGCAAGTCCACGACAACATCTAGCTGAAGCAAATATAGATCGGATGATTTTTTGATAAATATAGATCACGTACAAATGCATAGTTGAAACAATAAAGAAAGAGTAGGAGATGGGGATGGGGAAATTGTTTTGAGTTGGGTGAAACTTTTGATTATTTCTCTTTATGAGCTCGGATCTAACCTTCAGTGTTCAGAGGGTGCTCGTCAAGCACTCAAGCCAGCACTTCTATCCGTCAGCTTTCGCACCATGAATCTGTATCTGCATGGTTCTGGGCCGTCGGCGGACTCCTCGTTTCCGGTGACAGCCGAGATGGTTTCTCGCGCGGTGATTTCCTAGGAGGCCTCCTTTTTCCTCTAATTCCTCGCCGCCGTGCCCGATCGGCCTGTGGCAAGCATCTGCTTGCGATGATATGGAATATTTCGTCCTGACGTACTGCTGCTAGCATCGATAAAAGAGCCAAGCTAGATTAGAACATCAGCCTGTAATGTGCGTGGACCTTGCGGCTGGCCGGCCGGCGGCACCGCTGCAAATACAGCGATGACGGCGTACGTACCTAGATTGAACGTATGTTAGATCTAATGTGTTGTGAGCTGCCTTTTAACCCTAGCTCTCTGCACCTTCAATCTGCATGCATGTGCCGATGTGCGATTCCTGGCCGCCGGCTGACTTCTGGTTCTGGCGGGGATGCGATCATCGCCTTCAATCCATTAGCTCTAGCAGCTTCAATCTGCATGTGTGCGACTGCGACCACAGGCCGCCGGCATACTCCTGCTCCCGGCCGCCGGCAGACTCCTGTTCCCGGCCGCCGGCGCACTTTTGGTGGTGATAGGATTACTATTTCAATACGGCTAAAGACATCGATCTTGGAAAGTACGATCCGTGGATCTACTATATGATGACCTAAAACATATTTAATGAATCTTAAGTTTTGTAAAATCTGAGCCTTACAATGTTTGTTGTTTTAATTATATAACTAGCTGGGTGGCCCGCGCATTTGCGCGGCTAGATGTGTAATTATGCAACTATGTACCTGGTTTTAGTTACAATTATGTAGCAAAAATATGACATCAACATACTTGATTAGTGTATTAAATTGATTCACTGCTAAAAGTTTACAAACAAATAAGCAATTTTGGTATTTGAAAAAACACGACTGTGTTTCATAAAACATCTAATCCAGTAAACGAATTTTACCAGATAAATTTGTAGTCAAACAGTTAAGGGCCTAACTTTTTCCATGACAAACAATAGAGCATACCTTTTCGCTCTGATGACATGGTAATTTAAAATCACCGATTAATTTCCCACTCTTCTTTTTGAGATCCGGCTACTAAACTTGCTCTGGTACCTTTCATCTCAGGTTATATAAACCCTACTTTTGTCACGTCCTAAAGAAACACATTGCTTCATCGCTGAATTTCTATATAGTAAACTTATTTTGAACAAAGAGCCATACATTTATACTTGGCACTCCACTCAGCAATGGTATACCATCCATATGTATTTCTCATATTTGTAAACTGGTTAACATTGATTTTTATTAATCGTAACTCTTACACAAACTCAGGACTGGCCTTAAGTAGGATATGTGAGATAATTTTTCGAAAATACCAAACATGTACATAAGTTATATAAAAAATTGACAGAACACATCAGTATTATATATACAACCCAAATAATCTACACTACGAAATCGATCTACACTTGGAAACCCAAAAAACAGAAATAGATGTGAATAGAGTTAAATACTCCTCACCCAAAGCTACAATATTCATATTTGAGTTTTTCTTTCTATTATTTCTCCAACTGTGGATTGATTGCTGAGATGATTTTTTCTGCAGATCTAAGTATAGCCTGTAAGAATGTTTCTGATTTGGGACCACTTTCTTAACTTACATGTCGTTTGCTAGTCTCTCATGCATCAATTGTTTTTCATCGCAGTTTTCATCATCAGCCAGTAGCAGGGAAGCGTAGGTTGGCCTCAATCAGTCCTACAGCAATCAAGCATAAATGCAAAAAAATGGAAACAATGGCATGCTTGACTTTTTTATCACCTAAGTTTAGCTCGAAGAGAAAAATACTTGTTTAAGAAAATGAAGACAGCAGTTTTAGAATTAACATGAAATAATTTGAAGGTAAAACATCACCAGTTTTATATTTTTGAGGAAACAACATAGCTTTTTTTTCATTACTCAAAAAAGGTACAGTATAACACTACACTACCAGGTTTAAGTACTACTAGGGGACTAAGCGCGGACTTCGCCGCGCCCGTGGATTTGAAAAAAAAATTAGTTTTTCCCGAAAGGTTGAATTTGAAATTTGGATTAGAAAGCTCCGGCATGGTTTTCCTTCCTTCTTACATTTTTGCAAATGCTAGCTGAAGATTGTTCATATTTCGGGAAGTCCTGCAAAATGAGAAGTTATCCATATTTGAATTGTTGTAGCTTTTAAGAAAGTGAATAAATTTGGAAAGCACTCCAAATTTTTAAATTTGAACTTTGCTCGCATGTCATAATTAGAGATCATTTTTTTTGTGTGTTCTCTTATACATCTTTATTAATATGTAGGTAGATTAAATTTTCCTGGTTTTATATCATTTGGGAATTTTTATTTAAAATAAGGGTTTCCTTTTGGAGAAAAAAAATGTCATAATTAGAGATCATTTTTTGTGAGTGTTCTATTTATTAATATATAGGTAGATTAAATTTTCCTGGTTTTATATCATTTGGGAATTATTTCATTTTTTTTAAAATAAGGGTTTTTTTGGAGGAAAATTTAAAAAAACGGAGCTGACATGTAGGACCGCCCTGGCGTCGTGCTGACGTCAGGGGGGGCAGTTCTGCCGACATGCGTATATTTCGACATTTCTAATATTTTGAATAATTTAACGCATTTGAAATCCTTTTGATTTATATGGAAAATACAAATTTGGATGGCACATGGAATTCTGAAATTTGAATTTTGGTCGTTTACATTTATTTTTATGTACCACTTTGACATATTTGCCTTTTTTTGTGGACATATTTAAATTATTGGTTTGGATTATTTAGAATTTTTCCAAAAGTATACGAATAATTTGGTCTTTTTTTAACCTTCTTAATTTTTGCAAATGCTAGCTGAAGATTGTTCATATTTCGGGAAGTCCTGCAAAATGAGAAGTTATCCATATTTGAATTGTTGTAGCTTTTAAGAAAGTGAATAAATTTGGAAAGCACTCCAAAATTTTAAATTTGAACTTTGCTCGCATGTCATAATTAGAGATCATTTTTTTGTGTGTTCTCTTATACATCTTTATTAATATGTAGGTAGATTAAATTTTCCTGGTTTTATATCATTTGGGAATTTTTTTTTTAATAAGGGTTTCCTTTTGGAGAAAAAAAAATGTCATAATTAGAGATCATTTTTTGTGTGTGTTCTATTTATTAATATATAGGTAGATTAAATTTTCCTGGTTTTATATCATTTGGGAATTATTTCATTTTTCAAAAAATAAGGGTTTTTTTGGAGGAAATTTTAAAAAAAGGAGCTGACATGTAGGACCGCCCTGGCGTCGTGCTGACGTCAGGGGGGGCAGTTCTGGCGACATGCGCATATTTCTACATTTCTAATATTTTGAATAATTTAACGCATTTGAAATCCTTTTGATTTATATGGAAAATACAAATTTGGATGGCACATGGAATTTTGAAATTTGAATTTTGGTCGTTTACATTTATTTTTATGTGACCACTTTGACATATTTGCCTTTTTTTTTGACATATTTAAATTATTGGTTTGGATTATTTAGAATTTTTCTAGAAGTAGGGCTTTTTTTATAAAACAAACTGACAAACTGGGCCCACTGTGACGTCATGGTGACGTCACAGCGGCCAGATGTGGCCGGCGGTGCCGAGCACACCGGCGGCGCTCCGGCGCGATTTGGCACGCGCGCCTGCCCGATCTGGTGGCGCGTCCTCGCGGCCGACCAGCAGCTGGCGGCGCCGCCCATTTTGGGTCGCCGGAGCGGCGCCGGCGGCCAGCGGGAGCGGCGGAGACCCGCGCGGACGGCGGTTGCGATCCCGGCGCAGCCGCGGCGTCCCGGCGGCCGGTACGCGGCCAGGAGGGAGAGGCGTCGACGCCGGAGCGCCTCGTGCCCGTCGATCCGGCGGGGGAGGACCGTGGCAGCGGCGGAGCACAGCGGCGTCGCCGGCCGCGCCGCGGACGTGCGGGAGAGAGAAGGGAGGGGGGGGATTGCGGACACTTTTGCAAAAAAACACCTTGCTTTCCAGGGAATCGCATCCAGGTCCTTTGCGGGCTTTTTTTGCAAAAAAGCTGCGCCAAAGATCGTGCGCACGGGCGACCGGGAGTGACCGGGGGTGACCGGTGCCACGCGTCGTGCTCCCATTGGAAGAAAATCCCGAGCTACAGTGGAGTGCGCGATTGGGACGACGTGGTTCCATCTGGGCCGTCGATTTCGCGGATCGGACGGCTACGGTTAGCCCGCGACGTGGACGCACGAGGAGGCAGCGATTCTTCCAGCTTTTATATATAGTAGAATGCCTAAATCAAATATTAGTTTGAACAGAACCTACAGAGTTGCAGTTAAATGCAGACATTCAGTTAGGAAGAAATACCGGCCTTAGAGAGATGTATTGAGATTCAGACAATTATGTCATGTACCTTGATGAAAATAATTGTTGGCAGTCGGGGGATTCTGTTCCTTCAAATGCCAATATGTTCAGTGTTGCCCAAAGACATTCAGTTGCATTGAGATTCAGACAATCATGTCACGTACCTTGAAGTAATAGTTGGCAGTTGGGGTCTTCTATTCTTTCAAATGGCAATATGTTCTGCTCTAAAACCATATGCTTTAGATGTTGTTGCCTGCTTCTCCTCATACTACAATTTTTAGAGTAGATTGCTAGATTATCAAACCCTGCAAGCTGCAGCTATCTGAAATTGCAGAGCATCGACATATTTGCCGCACGAACGGTGGCTGAAAGGATCAGTCTGGCGACGTCTTTGGCTGTCATATCACATGACCACGGTTATGAACGCCGGCTACACTGATAAATTTGATCGTCACCTTGGCCTGCAGAAAATAATGTTGGAATCTACTAACCAATGTTCGAGAACTTTGTCGCTTATTACGCTGGGCGGCGGGGACGCTAGTCGCCATCTCCATCGCTGCCGTGTAAGATCATTCCGTAGCTCTCGCTGATGCTTAGCTCCACCGTTGATGGTCGATCCTAAGAGTGCTTGATGCATGTTGGTAATTTCCCAAAAGAGAGGCAACGAATTTATCTCACTGTTTTCTCTTCCGCTGTGTATCCATGTTTTTGTTCAGAAATTCAGCATCGATGTCTCTCACACACTATAGCTTAATTTCGTTTGGCTAAAAACACAAATCATGAGGTCCTTAAGGAATCATCATACGTAATCCTAAATCTGGTCTTCTAGAGAAATACCAACGATCGCATGATGCTTAAGAGTAAGATTCAGAACTTCCAAGTGCAAAGAACTTTCCGGCTTAAATAATCTGAAGTGATCGATATAGACTGTGAACCTGAATTTCTGTAATTTCATTTAAAACATGTACATCAATTCAGTAGAGCAATTACGTACAACATGTGTGGTCAGCTATAATCATCAATTTCGTCTAGCCCTAGATCAAAAAAATGGAAATCTTGATTTCTTATGCGATGATGAGATAGGAGAGACAACCAAACCTGGGATTGTGTTGTACACTTCTAGCAGGCTTCATGAAGCACTCACTGGGCGCTGGACCTTGTATCCTGGCAGCTGAGTACGGATTGCAACATAGCCTGTGCAAATATGACGGGAGAGCGAGGGGGTGCTGACGACGCAGAAAGTTGATTACTCATCTCGAAAAGAAGAAGAAACGGACACAACTTTGAACGTAATAAGCACAACAGTGCTTCCTACTTGCTGCAAAATCTACGGAGGGAAAACCAAGGTGAGATCTCACGGTTAGCCAAGGAACATCAGGAATAATGATTGGATGATGTGCGCACCTACTTCATACCCGCATGACTCCTCTGGTCCTCGCTCTGGCGAGTTTGGTCAGACAATTACCGCTAGCAGGAGCACCGATATGACGGCCACACGCCTCGCTACATGGATCAATCTGTTGTCGATGTAAGATTGAGGCAAGTTTGCAAGCATACCGCCATGAACGCCCACTATATGGTTTGATCTGTAACAAAAAAGAGCAGATCATACCATGCAGCAAACTGAACGTCCCAAATTCTAATAGAAAAGAGAAACTTGAGGAGATCATACCATGCAGCGAATTGAACGTCCCAAATTCTAATAGGAAAGAGAAACTGGATTGCTTAGCTGTAACCTTCATACTACTCCCAGACTCCCAGTTGCGGTACATGTGAGGCACGGCACAAACTCCGGCGGCTGCTACTGACTACTCCAACAGCGCCGTACTATGTGTGTAATTAGTTCCTAGTTACTCCTCGGGCCAGTAATCGAGCGGTTTCCATAGATGCATAGGTGGAGACCGATTCATCCAGATCGAGCTCAGCTCCTCTTCTCCCTTCTGAAAACATCCCGCGATCTCCACGTCCAAACTTTCCATGGCAGAAGCTTTCGCTCCAAAACCCAAAATTCTGGCCTCCAAAATCTCCCGCCGATCATCTCGGTTGCAAAAACCAAAATCTGATGAATAATCCAGCGCCAATTGTAATCCTTTATAAAGGCATGGAGTTTGGCAGAGGAACAGACGCCGCACATCCTCCCTCCTCCTTCTCGATTCCATGGTGCCGCCGCAGCAAGGAGAAGAACGCCGGCCTCCTCCTCGTGGCCTGCGGAGGCTTTCGCGTGTGGCCTTCCAAGCGCGATCGCCGGCGATCGGAGGACTTGCCGGACGAAGAGCACTGCCCTCCTTCTCCGTCGGCACGGCTGGCTTCGAGCGGATTCATCGTGTGACATCAGACCTGTATCGTGGCCTTCACCAGTCGCCCCTTTACACCAGATCGACATCGCCAATTCGCCATACGGACTCAATGAAGAGCATGCACCTATTGTGTTCGTCAGCTTCCCTAGCGCGAGATCGTCTTCGTCGGAGGGAGATCGACGTTGTCGCTTCGACCTCATCGATCAGAGGCTTTATGCTGGGCTAGGGATGCATCTTTTTGTCTTCGTCAGATTCCTTGGCGCGATCGAAGCAACAACAATCACGACATATATATGGAGGGATAAGAGTTCTTGTTGAGATATGGGTGGATCAATCTGTTACCTGTATTTGTTGTTGGAGTTCTTATTGTCCACCGTGCACATGCGTGTGCTTTGCCAAGACCCACCCACGCGTGCATGTAATTGAGTAATTAGATCTAAACCGTTGAGATAAGTTAAGTTCACGGTGACAAATCTTTACCGTTGGTTAACCTGTGTTTTAATTATATAATAGATAGATCCCAGAAACAAAACTAACAAACTACTCTCTTGTTACAGCAAGAGGATTCAAAGAAAATCTCAAACAAAAACAACTGGGTTGCCTCCCGGAAAGCGTTTTCTTTATAGCATATAGCTAGGCTTACTTACTTGATAATCAAAAGGGACGTATCTCATGAGGGAGCTTGAACCTTGATGTGTCCCTCTTCCTTGGAAAGTGTTCCATGCTCTTCTTATGTAGAAACTGAAACTTCACATTCCCTTTCTTTGAATCAATAATGCCACCTGTAGTACGAAGAAAAGGTCTTCTCAAAATAATAGGACTAGAAGTTTTATTCCCCATGTCCATAATTAGAAAATCAACAGGCACAAAAGTCATGTGTAATTCTACCATAACATCACTTACTTTTCCTAGAGCATGTCTAATGGAATCATCAGCAAGTGCAAATTCAATAGAGCATTTCTCAATATTTTTAAGTTCAAGGACTTCATATAGTTCTTTAGATAATATAGAGACACTAGATCCTAGATCTAAAATGGCATGGTGTGTCTCTTTTCCAATGGTTACTAGTACCTTGGGATCCAGATATCCCCAAGATTAGGTGGTATCATAGCTTCTTGATTGTACCTAGCAATCTTTTTTTCAAGACATGATTAGCAATATAGGAACCAAAACCAGCTTGGTTAACATTAACAGAAGGATCACTTGGAAATTTTTGTAAGATAGAAATTAATTCATGCAAGCTACACTTCTCTAAATCAACAAATGGTTCCTTAACTTCACTAAGCATTGTAACTTCTCAACTTTTTTCTCTTTTTGAGATATAATGATGTTCTTTAATGAGGAAACTTCCTTAGTGAGTTGATCTACTCTTTCAAACAAAATATCATGTTTTTCGAATTTGGATATGAACTCCTTATTGAGCTCCTTTTGAGTAGATATAAATGATCTAATGGTGTTTTCCAAATCACTAGAAACATTACTACTAGTGGTATATTTGTTTGGAACATATGGGGGCTTATTATAAGAGTTATAATTGTTGTTACCATACCCATTACTACCATAGTTCCTAACGAAGTTGACATCAACATTTTCAGAATTATTACCAACTAGTTCTTGCAAAGGCATATTTTCAAAATTTTGTTTATTAATAAAAGGAAGAATGGTGTCCATTTTAGATGACAAATCATTTGTTTCTTCTATAGAGTTCACTTTCTTAGATGAACTAGGTGCTCTATCAGTATGGCATTGACTATAATTTTGCAAGATACTTTCCAAAATGCTCTTAGCTTCTAATATAGTTTTTCCCATGAAAGCACCTCCAGCAGCTGAATCAAGTATATTTCTAGCCATGTAATTTAGACCATTGTAAAAAGAGTGTAAAATGGTCCATTCATTAACCCCATGTGATGGACAAGTTCTAAGCATGATTTTAATCCTATCCCAAGCCATGGCAACATGTTCATTTTCATTTTGCCTAAAAGAGAGGATATTGTTTCTATTTTGCAGTATTTTTAACAGGGGGATAATATTTCTTAATGAAATCTTCTTTTAAATCATCCCAAGAATTAATACTACCAGTAGGTAATGAATGTAGCCATTCTTTAGTTTTTCCTCTAAGTGAGAAAGGAAATAACTTCAGTTTTAAGACATTACTTTCAACATTTTTAAACTTTTGCATGTCACAGATTTAAATAAAATCATGAAGATGCATACAGGCATCCTCAACAGCACTACCACCAAATTGTTCCCTAGTTATCAAGTTTAACAAACCAGGACTAACTTCATAGCTGTCAGCATCCCTAGTGAGGCAACAAAGTAAGGTAGAAAACCCAAGTGGATCGCAGAACTTTCTCTCACGTTCACTGCACTAGCCACCCCCCGTTACTCCAACTAATGCACACGTTCCCCCTCACATGCTCTCATAAACATGCTTGATCATGACAAGTAAATAAGAACGGGGTACATAATATGCATCTACTTTCATAACTGAAACAAAACCATTGCAATCTCAAACATGTATTAACTCATAATAAAGATCCACCACAAAGGAATTACATAGATGACCGTAATCATGTTCAGCAGCTCATACGGTACTAATTAGTGAAGCTCATGAGAGAGAGATACATAAGTTACTTCCACAAACCCATAGTCCAGGGGTGGACTACTCCCTCTTCATCATGGTGTCGGTGGAGATGTTGTTGGAGGGGAAGGAGACCACACTGGCAGCGCCCCGCCAGAGTTTTCCCCCTCCAATCTTCAGCTCCAGGTCTCTGTTTCGTGGTTTCTGTGTTTCAGCGGCGCTCTCTTTCGCGAAAGCCTTGGGGGGGGGTCTATATATAGTCGTTTTTAGGTCAAGACGAAGCTTCGGGAAGAAAGATCGACGGCAGCGGAGGCCCGAGGGCCATTTTGGTGGGTCCCACGCGGTCAGGGAATCTGGCCGCGTGGGCCCACCCCTTTCGGCCTTCTGGTCTCCGTTTCTTCGATTCCTTTGCGCCTACGTTTCGTTCCTTCCAAAAAAGTGATCCCCGTAAAATCTCAGGTCATTTGGACGTCGTTTGGGTCCCTGAAACATCAAAATATAGAACAAGGGGTTTTCTGACAGCGCAGGGTTAATTCCAGAAAAATGGGGAAGTTGTTAATTATCCCCAAAACTCAATATAAATCATGAATATAACCCTTATATGATGTAAATAACATGTAATAAAATGTAAAGTTCAGGTATGCATTTTACATGCATCATGGATCGAATCCAACTCTCAAATCTTTCTCATGTTTTGCATCAAACAAGTTGAACAATTTCTCTTTCTTATGGTTTGTATGCAATCATGATGGTATTTTTGGTCTCCCCTATGACAAACATGTTTACTTGATCTTTCACATGGATGATTTATGTGTTGCAACAAAAATGATGAACAATTGTTCTTTCCAATGGCTTGTTTGCAACCATAGTGACATTTTATACATGTCTTGTAATGAGTGTTTTGGTTTCTACCAATTTGGTGTTGCAACGAATATGTTGAAAACTTGCTCTTTCATGTGCTTTGTTTGCACCCATGATGATATTTTGGACATTCTACATTGTGTGTTTTTGCCAAATTCTCCTCTTGTTGCATCAAGGTTGATGACACATTGCTCTTTCCAATGCCTTGTGTGCAATAACGATCATATGGTTCAAGATGAGATACCTAGATGGCATCCTCATATTTTCATGGAGTTTTTGTGTTTCCACATTTTGAAGATGTTCCATTGGATTGCTTTCACTTTGAACTTGCAGTTGCACTACCTTTTTAGTGCTATGACAAAGAATGGACTTGTCATTGTTGATATGCTCCTCTTTCTTGCACACACATGTTTTGCTTGGTCTTTAGTGTTTGTAGGCATGGCGAATTCCAATTCTTCGACAACACATCTACCTCCTTTGCATGGTGATGAAGAGTAAGAGTCGAGGACGAATCTTTTTAAAGGGGGGGGGGAGATGATGTAGCCCTGGTCACGACCATCACCATGTCAAGACCCTCAACACATCCCATGTCGTCATCGAACTCAAAGGTGAACTCTTTCCTCTACGAGAACCCATTTGGTACTCCTTTGGATGGTATACTATTTGAGCATCTACCCGTTTGCTATGCTAGGTATCACATGACGAGTACGGCCATCCGGGAAGATGCCGAGGAAGCCAAAGAGTCAAGACCATCCAAGGCGTACGCATGGAAGAGGAGGAGAAAGCGCCAAGACGAAGGAGAAGAAGCGGCGAAGACTGGCCAATACGGTTCTTGTATTGTGTTTGAGTTCGTTTATTCTTGGTGTTCTTCGTGTTTCTCCGTGTTCTTGCGTGTCTTCGTCCACCTCCGCCGTCAATCCGTGAAGATCGGGCCACCCTGGAAGTCCTAACTTCACCAGGGAGGACCACATTGGCCTGCCGGCGTTCGCGCCGGCTGCGCCCGTGAAGGACAACTGGGGCTTGAAGGTCCGCGGCGACCAGGGGGAGGTCAACACGATGATCAGCCAAATCGAGGAGCTGGAGAAGGAGGGGATGACCACACGGGATCCAACCCTGTGCTGGCTCTACAACCGGATAGCGCCGCTGCAAGACAGGTCTCACAAGATCTGTCACCTGAGCGGCCCCTACGACCCCACCCGGCTGTCGTGGATGAAGCTGAAGCTGGAGGCCCTGAACGGTTGGCTTCGGCACATCGCCAAGGAGCAGAAGGTCGATGCCGACTGGAAGTATGGCAAATCGCCGTTCACTCGCAAGAAGCGGCCACCGCCGGTAAGTTATCCTTGCGCGGCCTTGTTTCATTTCTTCCGTATCTCGGCCGGCTGCTCACTGAGCCGGCTGCGCAGCTCTTCGCGATTCAGTTGGAGGAGGATGGGCCCAACGGCCCCCCGTTTCTGTCGGACGTCCATACGGCGCCGGCCACGGCGTGGGAGGACCGGTCGGAGGGTGCGACGGGGACGAGGTCGAGGGCGACCAGACGGGCGGCGGCCATGTCAAGGGCTACCAGGCGCCAGTTGGTGACGGCGGAGCGGATGACGCGCCGCCGGCTGCTCGGGATAAGCCGGTTGCGTCTAGCTCGAGTGTCGATGAAGTCAAAAAGCCTGTGGTAGTCATTCATCTCTCGGACACTGAGAGCGTTGAGAGTGCAGAAACCGCGGAGTCGACCTCGGCCCCTCGCGCGAAGAGGACGAAGCCGGCTACGCCAACCGGCTTGGAGGACGACGAGGACGAGGAGCTGCCGGTGAGGAAGCGGCCGAAAAGGGTTCCGACCAACGTGCGCGCGTAAGTGCTTCCGTGACTTGCTCTTTCGGGCGGCGGACGAGCGGGAGGAGACCGGTCGAGGGGAGCAGCGTGAGTAGCCCCCCGCGCCGGATGCGGGGTCCAAGCCAGTTGGACCCCAGGCTGACGAGGTGGTCCTGCCGATAGGCGGAAGCGGGTCGGAGAAGCCGATGCTGCCCCAGGAGCTGCCGGAGCCGGAGCGGTGGGTGCTACGAAGGCGGCGAAGATGGCTGGCACGGTAACCTCTACGAAGAGGGCCGAGTCGCAGGCAAGAAGCGGGCGTGCCGACAGCCGGGAGAAGGCCAAGGGGCCGTCGCCGGATGATGCTGTTACTTCGCAGCGGCAGCTGGTGCCGGTTGATCCTTCTATCGCCGCTAACGCCGGGGGATCCGCTGTAGTTTACCCTGGAGATCAGGCAGGGGCTGGAGGTCCAGCTCAAGGACTTCGACCGCTTCCTGGAGCTGCTTCAGGTACACCATCATGTTTAGTCTCTTCGAGTTATCTTGGGCTGGCTACGACAGCCGGCGCGAGTCTTAGGACTGATTTTCTTCTTTCTTAGCGACCTCAGGAGGAATCCAACAAGAAGGTCCTACAGCTGCAGAAGGACCTCATGGTCGCCACTGCACGGAGCCGGATGAAGGGGCTGATGTTTCTTCTTTTCTTCGTAGAGAACGACGCGGCGCTGCGCGTCAAGCTGGACACCTTCCAGTTTAGCGGGCTAGCGGCGGAGGTGGAGCGCCTCAAGAAGCGCGACGAGGAGCGGCAGACGGAGCTTGACAACCTGGCCAAGGCCAAGGAGGCGGTGGAGAAGCTGCGGTAGAGGCACGGGAGAACTTCGAGAAGCTGGAGAAGGGCTACAACCAGCAGCGCACGGACGACCAGCTGGAGATCAAGAAGTTGAAGGAGGAGGTCGCCCATATGAGGACGGACGAGGAGTCAGCACGCAAAGAGCTGGCTCGGATCGACGTTGCTGTTCGAGGTGATTCATGGTGATTCCCTTGTCTTGTTCTGTCTTGTTTTCTCATTGTGACATCTTCGTCCGGCTGCAGGTTATTATCCGTGTGCAGCCATGGAGGCGGCGAAGACCCAGCTGGACGTCATCGGGGTGGAGCCGACCGACGCTGCCATTGCCGGCTGCTCGACCTCTGTGGCGGACAGGGTGGCGTAGCTCGGATTGACGCCTGCGCGTTGGCCTATGCGACCAGGAGGCTCTGCAAGTACGTCTGGCCCGGCCAGGGAATTCCGATTGTCCTGGCTGAGCTAGCGCGTCACCTTGCACTAGCGCCGGCTGCGGTGGAGGCGCTGCAGGAGTCGGCCGCGCGTGGCGGGGCTTTGTGGGCTGTGGCGCTGCTGAAGTCTTGGTACCCGGATACTGATTTTGAGCTGCTCAAGGTGGGCTTCCGGGACGATGACTCTTACGAAGAGCTTAGGGAGCGCCTTGGCTTTCATGACGCCCTGCACCATTGCCGATTTTGTCAGATTCGTGGAGTTCATCCCCGACAGGAAGCCCGCAGTGCCAAACAAGGATTCTGAGGCTGAGTATGCCGAGGAGGATAAAGGCGATTGAAGCCGAGGAGTCGGCGAAGGATTCCAAAGGAAAAGCTGTTGAAGAAACCGGCTGCTCCAAGACTGGCGACGTGGCGGCTCCTCCCAACCCGCTGAATGAAGACCTCGGGATGCCGGGTAGTATTTGTGTTGAACAAACTTGCTTATTTGTCCCGGGGTGTCGGGTGTACTTGTTTTGAAACTTCTGTTACTCTGACTCGTGAATCGTGTGGAGCTTCGTCTCCCTTATCTTGTTTCTGCCTTGGGCTTTTTTCTTGATTGCACTTGTTTCTGAGTTTCTTCGTGACGCAGTGAAGGCGACAGAGCCTATTCACCCTCACTAGCCCCCGAGATTTGGCCCGACTGGCGCAGCCAGTCGAGTCGAATCTGGACCAAGTGTCTTCGAGAATTTGCCCGGCTGGTCGTGACAGCCGGCGTCTACGTAGACTAGTCCCCGTGCGCCAGCCGGGTCAAATCTTTCCGGCTAGCCTTTGAGAGCCTGTGAGGCCGGCGAGAAACGACGCGTAGAACTTTGTTAAATCGTTAGTACATAAAATAGAAAAGTTGCCATTTTTTAACTTCACAGTTTTTATTCGAGTAGGGGCTGGCTCGCCCTTGTTTTGCCGCCCATGCCCCTTCCCGTGCATCCGGCTCTGCGTCCCCTGCTCTTGCCGGCTGAACTCTGCAGCCGGTCCGAAGAGAGGGCCGGCTGGTTGGGCGCCCGGTACTGAGATCTTTGAGAGGCTGGACTTAGGCGAGCGAAGGCGCGTTTTTTGTCGCGAGCCGGAAACTTTCCTTTCTTATGTGCCTTTTGCGTGTGACTCCAGCTTGTGCTCTGGCCGGCGTGTCAGCCGGGTTGCGGTCTGCAGCCGGATCCGAGAGTTGGGCCGTGGAGCCGGGCACGCTACTAAGCTATCGTAAGCGAGGATCGATAGTCGGCTAGCCACAGTTTGGTGAAACAAAGAACTCTGATTGATACAACGGCAGCCCCGAGTGTACGCTCGGGGGTGCAAACTTTCATTGAAAGGAAATACAGGGTGTTACACTCGGTCTAGGGGTAGAATGGCCTGAGGAGGTTGGCGTTCCACGGGTGTTCCCCTTCTTCGTAAGGGGTAAACGGCTTGTTCTTTCTCTCCTCGCGTACATCTGTGAGATAGTACGCGTTGTTGTGCAGTGCTCTGTTGATGATGAAAGGGCCCTCCCAAGGAGAGGACAGCTTGTGTAGGCCTTTAGTGTCTTGGATCCATCGAAGCACGAGATCTCCCTCACGGAATGTGACCGGGTGCACCTTTCGGCTGTGGTAGCGGCGCAGATTTTGCTGGTATATGGCCGATCTGGACAAGGCCAGTTCTCGCGCCTCCTCGAGGAGGTCCACACCGTCTTCGTTTGCCTGCTTGGCTTCTTCTTCCGTGTAAAGGACGGCTCGAGGGGAGTCGAACTCGATGTCAGCCGGCAAGACGGCTTCCGCGCCGTAGACGAGGAAGAAAGGCGTGTAGTTCGTCGAGTGGTTGGGGGTGGTTCTGAGGCTCCAGAGTACATGCGGGAGTTCTTCAATTCAGCAGCGGGTGCTCGCTCGAGCGGTCCACCAGCCGGGGCCGGATTCCGGCTAGGATTAGGCCGTTTCTTTCTCCATTTGGCCGTTTGACTGGGGATGAGCCACCGAGGCGAGGTCCAGCCAGATTCCCTTCTCGCCGCAGAAACGCTTGAAGACGCCCTTGGCGAAGTTCGTGCCGTTATCCGTGGTTATGCTGTGCGGGTAGCTGTAGCGGTAGATGATGTCATGGAAAAATGTGATGACCATCTGGCCGTCCCTTCTTGATCAGCTTGGCCTCGATCCACTTGGTGAACTTGTCCACCGCTACGAGGAGGTGAGTCATGCCGCTTCGCGCCGTCCTGAAGGGGCCGACCATGTCGAGCCCCCAGACGACGAATGGCCATGTGATGGGGATGGTTCGCAGGGCCGCAGCCGTGTGTGTTTTTGCTTGCTGAAGTGCTGGCAGCCGGCGCAGGCACAGACCATCTGCTCGGTGTTGACTAGAGCAGACGGCCAGTAGAACCCGTAGCGCATGGCCTTCGAGGCGATTGATCTGGATGAAGCGTGGTGGCCGCACTCGCCCTTGTGGATGTCCTCTAGCAGGCGGCGCCCTTCTGCTGGCTCGACGCAGCGCTGGAAGATGCCAGTTGTGCTACGCTTGTAGAGCTCGTTGTTGATGATGGTGTAGGCCTTGGAGCGGCGCAGGATCTGCCGCGCGTGCACCTCCTCTTCTGGAAGCGTGCCGTTGGCGAGGAAGTCGAGGAAAGGTTGCGCCCAGGAGGGTATCTCGTGGATGGTGAAGACCGGCTAGCGCCAGCTGGGCGGCCTTGGGGTCTGGCCGCGAGCCCCCGGGTGTGGCGCAGCGCGCAGCCCCCGGGTTTCCTTTGGTCTTGTCGATGAGCTCGGGGACGGGTGCGGCTGGAGCTTCGTAGCCGGATGGGGCGATAGCCCCCGAGTTTCTTTGGCCGGCTGAGGGGCTCCTAGCCCTCGGGTGTGGAGGGCCGACTGGCAGGTTTGGGTCTGCCGGAATGACGATGGACTCTGAGTCAGGTGACGGCGTGATGGACGGCTTGTAAACATGCTCGAGGGAAACGCCGGGTGGAATAGCTCGCCGGGTGCTGCCGAGCTTGGCAAGCATGTCGGCTGTCTCGTTGTTGGCTCTGGGCACGTGGTGGAACTCGCACCCCTCGAAGCAGGCACAGAGCTACTGTACGAAGAATAGGTAGGAGGCCATGTTGGCGTCTTTTGCGTCCCAGTTTCCTGAGGTTTGCTGGATCACTAGGTCGGAGTCGCCGAAGCACATGATGCGCTGAATTCTCATCTCCTTGGCGAGCTTGAGGCCGTGGGCGAGAACCTCGTACTCGGCGACATTATTGGATGCCTTGAAGTGGATTTGCACGGTGTACTCCAGCCGGTTACCCTTGGGTGAGGTGAGGACGACTCCGGCTCCCAGGCCCTCGTACATCTTGGAGCCGTCGAAGTGCATCCGCCAGTGCGAGGAGTCGAGTACAGGCGGCAGGTATTGTGTTTCCGCCCAGTCGACGAAAAAATCGGCGATGATCTGGGACTTGATGGATGTTCTTGGCTGGTATAGGACCGTGTGCGGGGCTAGGTTGATTGCCCACTTGGCGACCCGGCCGTTGCGTCTTTGTTGCCGATGATGTCTCTGAGCGGGGCCATGCTCACTACGGTGATGACGTGCTCTTGGAAGTAGTGACGCAGCTTTTTCTCTGCCATGTGCACGCCGTACACGCGCTTTTGGTAGTGGGGATAGTTTTGCTTCGACTGCGAGAGAACCTCGCTTACGTAGTAGACCGGGCACTGAACCGGGTGCTCCTTGCCTTCCTCCTGGCGTTCCACCACCAAGACGATGCTGACGCAGCGGTTGGTGGCGGCGATGTACATGAGCATGGGTTCCCTTAGAGCAGGCGGCGCCAGGACTGGTGCCTTGGATAGTGCTTTCTTGAGCTCGAGGAAGGCCGCATCCACCTCGCCGGTCCATGTGAACTTGCCCGTTTTCTTCAGCAGGTGGTATAGTGGCAATGCTTTCTCCCAGCCGGCTGATGAACCTGCTCAGCGATGCCAAGCAGCCGACAAACTTCTGGATGTCTCTTAGCTTGGTAGGCCGCTCCATTTTCTCGATGGCGGCGAGCTTGTCCGGGTTGGCCTCGATCCCTCGCGCGAGACGAGGAAACCGAGCAGCTGGCCAGCCGGTACCCCGAAGACACACTTGGTCGGGTTCAGCTTCATCTGGAACCGACGCAGGTTGGTGAAGGTCTCTTTCAGGTCGTCGATGAGGGTGCGGCGCTCCATGGTCTTGATGACGATGTCGTCGATGTAGGCATGAACGTTGCGCCCGATCTGGTCATTCAAGCACCTCTGCATGCACCTCTGGTAGGTGGCTCCGGCATTCTTCAAACCGAAGGACATGACCGTATAGCAGAAGGCCCCGAACGGGGTTATGAATGAAGTTTGCAGCTGGTCAGCCGGATTCAGCTTGATCTGGTTTTAGCCGGAATAAGCATCCAGGAACGACAGTAGTCGCAGCCGGCGGTGGAGTCTATGACTTGGTCGATGCGGGATAGGGCGAAGGGGTCCTTGGGGCACGCCTTGTTGAGGCTGGTGTAGTCGATGCACATGTGCCAGGTGTTGTTTTTCGTCATCACCAGGACTGGGTTGGCCAGCCAATCCGGGTGGTATACTTCCATGATGAAACCTGTGTCCAGTAGTCAGGCGATTTCTTCTCCGATTGCTCTTCTTTTCTCCTCTCCGAAGCGACGGAGAGGTTGCTTGACCGGTCTAGCGTCCGGCTTGACGTGTACTGAGTGCTCAGCGAACTCCTTCGGTACACCCGGCATGTCCTTAAGAGACCATGCGAAGATGTCCCGATTCTCACGGAGGAATTCGATGAGCTCGCTTTCCTATTTGCTGCTGAGGGTGTTGCCGATGGTGAGGAACTTTTCGTTCGGCTTGCTTGCGTCCAACGGGATCTACTTGCTGTCTTTCTGGGCTTGGAACTGCGTCTCGCCCGGCTGCTTCTTTGCACCTGGTATTTCCGGGTGCTCGGCTGCTACGACGCGCTTGATCTCCTTGAACTCTTCAGCCGCGACGAGTGACTCGGCGAGCCTCGAGCCGGCCGAGGCACATGCCATGGAGCGCTTGTAGTCGCCGGCTACGGTGATGATCCCTCGGACCCGGTAGCTTCATTTTGAGGTAGCCATAGTGAAGCACGGCCATGAACTGGGCGAGAGCCGGGCGGCCCAGGATGGCGTGGTAGGGGCTGCGGTGGTCCACCACCTCGAAGCAGATGCTCTCACGACAAAAAATTTCTTTTCTCCAAAAACGACGTCCAGCCGGATGGTGCCGATTGGTGTGCAGGATTGCCCTGGCACGATGTCGTGGAAGATCGTCCGGCTGGGAAGCATCCGGGCCTCGGTTATCCCCAGCTTGTCGGCGGTGTCCTTGTACAGGATGTTGATGCTGCTTCCTCCGTCGATGAGCACTCGGCAGAAGGTGACGGCGAACTCTTGCTCGGTGACGAAGGTGGGGTCCAGGAGCATGCTGTAGCCCCCGGGATTCGGCATGATGTCCGGGTGGTCCTTGGGTCCGAAGGAGATAGGTTGATTGGCCCAGTCCATCAGCTGCTGGACGGCGGGGACGACCGCGTTTACTTCTGCAATGCGCAGCCGCTGGCTGCGCTTGTCGTTGCGCTCAATGATGGAGATGATGTAGGCGGCATCCTTGTTGGGGTACATGTCGCGAGACGTGCCGACTGCGGCAGCCGGCTGTCTTGGGCGCTCGATCCGCTGGTTGTTGCCTATGTTGATGCCGCCTTGAGGAGGAGGGCCGGGTGGGGGAAGCGGCGGTCCCTCTCCGCGCTGCAGACGGAGAGTCCAACTGCAGCGAGCCGTCGTATGGTTGGCCGGCTTCCTGTTGATGCTGTGGTACCGGCATGGGTCGTTCATCATGTCTTCGAACAGGTATGCTGGCTTCATCCACGCGGTCCTCTGGCTTGTTCCACTGGCGGGGGTTCCGGTTCCCACCGCCATCACCAGCCGGCTGGCCGGCCTCGGCTGTGTTGACGGCGCGGTTCTCGTATCGCCCATCTGTCATGCCGCTTCTCTTTCGGCTGTCCCGATCTCGATCGTCGCGGCGGTCACGGTTGTCGCGGTTGCTTCTGTTGTCCCGATTGTCGCGGTTGTCGCGGTCGCCTCGGTTGTCGTTGCTGGGGCCGCCTTGCTCTCTCGTAGCCGGCTTTTCTTGTGACCTGCCGGCCCCATCTATCTGTATTGGGATCCTCATGGCAGAGTCGGCCGTGGCGTACTTGTCTGCTATGGTCATGAGTTCCGCCATGGTCTTTGGCTCGTCTAGGAGGAGCCGGTGCTTGAACATCGTGCCCTCCCCAGCCGTTGATGAAGAAGCCGACCGCCTGGACGTCGTGGACTCCTTCGCAGGTGTTGCGCAGGCTTGACCATTTCGTGAGGTAGTCACGGTCGGACTCGGTTTTGCCCTGGGTGCAGCTGGCTAGCTGGCGAGGGCGACCCGACGCTCGTAGGTGCTGGAAAAGTTCCTGACGAGGACTTGCTGGAAATCCAGCAAGTAGTTGATCGATCCATCTGGCAGGCTATTGAGCCACGTGCGAGCTGAGTCCTTCAGCATGAGCGACACATAGCGCACCGCTACGCGCTTGTTGCCGCCTGCGATGGAGACAGCGGTAAAAAGTCGGATAGCCAGTCCTCTGGCTTCATGCTTCCATTGTACTTAGGCATGTCACGCGGAGGGTGAAACCCCTCGGGAAAGGCTCTCTTGCGATGCGTGGTCCGAAGCACTAGTGGACCTCGCCCTCTTCTTCTTCGAGCCGGCGAGACTCCTCCAGGGCGTCGAGGCGGTCACGACGTTGGGGCCGAATGTCGGGCCTAGATCTCCTAGCCGGTCGTGGATGTTTCCCTTGTGGGCAGCCAGTGGGTCGTTGTAGTTGTACTAGCCATCGCCGGCAGCCGGCGCGTTGAAGCGACTTGGCCTGGAGTTGATGATGGGTGCGCGATTCCCACCCGGCTGGGGGGCTTGGTGGGGCTGGACGTACGGCGATGATGCCTGACAATCGCCTCGAGTTGCGCCGGGTGCAGGGGCGCCAGGCGGAGGAGGTGGAGGAGGCGGCGACTCCAGCGCGGACGTGGCCTGGTTTTGGCAAAACTGGTGATCGACTGTGTCGAGGAGGTCCTGGATGCGATGATGCTGCGCACGTAGCTCGTCCCCTTCCAGACTAGGCAGTTCTGCTGCGGTGGCTCACGCTACCTTCGTTCTTCGCAGGGGAGCTGTTGACGGGTCACCGAGTGGGGGGTGCTCCGGCTGGATCAACCGGATCGGCATCGGTAGCCGGTCCTCCTGCCATCTCGTTGGCGAGGTTGCGCCTGACGTTTCCCCGCGGGTTGGCTCGACGGCGACGGGGGTGAAGCCATGGGCGAAGTTGTACTCGCGGACCTGCGCTTCCATGCGGCGATGCGTGGCCGCAACGCCTTGTGCACTGCTGAGGAGGCGCTGGCGTGCTTGCTCGAGGAGGATGGCGGCCTGCCTAGGGTCCGCGTCGGCGGCGATGGGCATGGCCAAGCCCTGAAGCATGGCCTGGACGGAGTCGACGGGGACTTGGGGTTGCTGGTGTGCTCGCGACGTCGGACACCATGACTTCCGCGTAAACGCGGGTCTCGATGCTGCTCTCGCAGCCGGCCAACTCCTCGGGAAGCGGTCGACGCAGGGCTGGATGTTGGCGGGGTAGTCGAGACGCGAGGGCGATGTAGACGCGGTGCTCGCCGAAGTGCATGACAGTGCCATCCTCGGGGAAGGCGGCGAGCCGGCGAAGCAGGCCACGTTGTCGTTGACGAAATCGATGGAGCCGAATGTCGAGACGAGGCCAGAGGCGACTCGCTCGCCGAGATGGCTGCGGGATCCCGTGTGGAATGTGACCCCAGACGCTGCTATCTGCCCCACGGTGGGCGCCAAATGACGTGGTATCGAACACGGCATATGCCACGGGGTGGCGAAGATAGGAATGGGGGCAGCGTGCTGCAGTGCGGCATCCGCAGGGGTTGCGCCAGAGCACTAACACAGGAGGTACCCAGGTTCGGAGCCCTCCCGGTGGAGGTAACACTCCTACTCCTGCTCGATCTCTCTATCCTCGATGGACAAAGTACAGGGTCGCTCCTTGAGTTGTTTGCCAAGTTCTCCATGGCTCGGGTTCTCTCTCTCTAGCTCTCCGGGGTGGGGGAATGAAGTATCCGTCCTCCTCTACTTGGGCATCCAGGCAGCCTTATATAGGCCTGGCTGTCTGGCTTACAGGCGGGGCCGGCTGGCCGTACCAGCCGGCTGACGTAAGCTATAGAAGTTTTCCATCATGACACCGCTTGTCCGCAGTACAGCGTACCACAGTGCCCCATACTGTCGAAGCCTCTAGGCGCAGGAGATGTCGGGCTAGACCTCGCTTTAGCCCATGCCTGGGCGACGTGGAGGGCTAGCCGGTGATGGCGCCGGCGCCCGCACGGCAGCACTTCTCGTGGCGTTTCGTCGTTGTACTGGGCGGCGCCCCTTGTCTCCTGCTTGTCGTAGGCGGGCGGCAGCCGGGCGTCCGGCTGCCAGCCACCCGAATCCGGCTACCGCGGTCGACTTTGGTCGCATAAGGCAGGCGTCCTTTATCGTTATCTGGTTGTCTCTGAGAATCGTGATGATGATGAGCCTGCAGTTCTTCTTTTCGCCCATGCCGCCTGGATGTGCTCGACAAGCTAGGCAGAGGCCGGCTGCGCTCGGGGCAGATGGGCTCGGCCGAGCTGGGCAGCCGGAGGCGGCCAAGCTGGAGGCTTGTACCTGATTTTGCGTTTCACTCGGGGTCTTCTGTGGGTCTTCGAGCACCCGGGTTTTATCTCCACGTCATATGCATACAGAGCAATCACAAAATGCAAGGTGGGCTCTGGACACACTGTCCTCTTTTGGTCTGACCTGTGCTTAGAAGAGAAATTGGAAAGCAAGTTCCCTAGACTGTTCTCGTTTACACTTGAAAGGCTCCAGTCAGTATCTGAATTTATGAGCTCCGAAAACTGGATTGCTTCTTTCTATCTACCATTGTCGGTGGAA